>JAOXJM010000001.1:4542636-4564531 GCA_026413425.1 Tringa solitaria
ATTTCTGCACCATAATCATAATAATAATAACAAACCCCCCCTTTTTTTTTTTTCACATTCCAATGGAATGGAAAGTGATTTTAAAAATTAACTGGAAGTTACCTTTGTGAAAAGCTTAATTAAATAATCCATTTTTAGGAACAAGTATTTTAATAATTTTTTACAGCCTCTACCATTTAGGTTGTTCTAATAAACTAGTTATTTATACTCCTGTTAAGTATCTAGTAGCCTGCATTAAATGTCTTAGAAACTGGCCTTTAGGTTGAAAGTTGTTCTTGATGTCTTCCTTTCTGAAAGCAAGTTATAAACTCCATGAAGATTAAAGAAAACAGTCAGAGAAATTTTTTAAATAAGAGTTTATTTGTTTAGACAATTAAATTGTAATTGTCCAATTACAGAGACTCTGGAATGTCAACTGAACACTGGAAAGTACAACGTACCGAGGTAAAGACAAGCTTTGCTAAATGATCAAGGGTGGCAGTTGTTTGTTTCATTCCCTTTGGCTGAGGTTTGTTTTCCTTCTGGCAATTTGATTTTCAGTCCTGGAGGACTTGAAAGAGAGGGTCAGTGATAGAACAGGGGATCCCAGATCTCTGTGGAAGAGCTCTGCCTTCAGGTGTAATTGAGCTGCTGTCACCTTCAGTGCCTGCGGGACTGAGGACACTTTCAGAGAAGATGAATAGCAGGGTCTTGTTGCTACAGCTTGTATGTGCCTATCTTTGTAGGTGTGCAGATCTGCACCCACATGCTGGAACAATTTAAGATATAAAGAAACATATCCCATGCATTTGAGCCATCCCTGTCCATTACTTCACCATGTGTCAGCTGCTCTGCTGTAACTCCCCATATGATGCTGCTCTTACACCATGGCACGTGTGAGGGATCCAGCCCTTAAACAGCCGTGAAAGAAAGATTAGTGCATGAGCAGTTCCCATGGAGCATCTGACATGGCAAGAGGTGATTGTGTGAAGGGGGCAGCTCCATGCTCCACTCTGTGCTGACACCAGTCTTTTCAGGGCCTTTGTTTTTCGGGGGAATAAGACTAAATGGTTGGGATGAGGAGAACTAGATGGTAGAAGGGGTCCTGATTTGAGGAAGCAGTGAGAATGAAGTAGGAGATGACAGAAAGTAAGAGAGCAGGACATGGTGGGGGAGGGCTGATTGAGGTGGATATGGTGGTGGGTTTCTGTTTCCAGATGAATTAAAGACTCTGGCTCTAAATTTTGTTGGGGTTCTTCCCAACTAATTTGGGTAAGATCTGTCCTCCAGACATGTGCATACATGAGTATTTTTGGAGATACTAAGACCTTGGAGACCTATCTTGCAGTATCACCAACAGTGTTTTTTTGCCACTTAGAATATGAATGTGTCATTCTTGGCTCACCTGAGAAGCCATTTTGATACCAGTCCAAAGGATGAAGTGGTGTGTGTTTGCTTGCCACAAGCCATATACTCACTGACACATTTTTATTCGTTCCACCTCCAAAGACAAGCTGTGTGTGTGTCTGCCAGACCTTCTCCCTTGGAGATTCCTGACAAATGACAGCTTCAATGCAGAAGAAAGCAATTTGGTCTTCGGTCATAGACAGATCCCCAGGTACAATACATCTCACCATGATACTGTTCTGGAGTCAACTCAAGGTGTGGCAAAGAAAGATTTCTCATGTAGGTTACACTGGAACTGTATGTTCTGAGTGACCAGCCTGCAAAGTCAACAAGAGTTACCTCTACATACCTCCTAGAAGAATTTGTCCAAAAAGTGAAGGCGAATGGAATGGCTTGTCCATCTTACCGTTTACAAATTAAAACATTAATTCCCAGGGTCTATGAATCTGCTGAACTGTTACTAAGTGCTGAGCCCTGGGAAGCTGTGTAAACTCACAGGAAAAGCACTAAGGATATCTTTTTAATCCTATTGACGCTGATGGCTCAACCCTATTATCTCTAGTGGGGTTAGAATTTAACCTTGAGTTCAAAAACCTGAAAGAGTATTAACCGGATGGATAATGAACAAGTAGACAGATAAGTGCCAAAAATGGATATAAGTTGTTCTTCCACTTCAAAATAGGCTTTATGAGGAACATTCATCTTAGCAACATTTTTCCCCCTCAAAGATAAGGTTTTGAATGCTGGCTTTTAATAATTTATACAGTGATTCTTGCTTTTCGTCCTTTTAAAGCTTACATTCAATTGGGAGAAAAGAGCTAATATTTACATGTGTGAGGATTAACTGATGATGGTGTTTCCGAGGTTAGAAATTTTATTATTACCATAGAATGCATTTATAAAATGGGACTGAGTTGAGGATTTGAAGTTTCCCACAGCTAAGGACACACTGCATTGGTCAGACAAATGCTATTCTCTGTGTCTGCAAAGTCTGGTTCATATGAGTCCATAGCTGTGGTTGGAATGTGTGCTTTAAATGGGTCTTTCAAGTCATTCTGCTCACCTTATTGAGATCCTCACTGAAGATGGACACACTTCAGCATTCCTCTAACCCGTCTATGTCAATGACAAATCAGTTTCCACAGTCACTTAATGCCAAGGCCACTCGCAGATAGATCAGCTGTCTGTTATTCAGAGGTAATGACATTTGTCCCCTGAAAACTGGATCAATATCCTAAATCCTTTCCACTAAACATCAGAGAATTTCAGTTACTACCAAGATAGGCAGGAGCTACTGACTCAAATAGCACGTCATTAAGCACAGAACCAAAAACGGTCCCCATAATTCTGTCTTTTACCCTACACATGAATTCTGCCTTCAGACTTGGGTAAGTAAAATCATGAACAGAAGGAGATTGATTACAGTGAAAAAACTTTCAAAGTTTCTATCTATCTCATATAAAACTGACCTTTTGTTTTCCTCTCTCTGTGGAGGGATACGCCATAGAAGAAATATTAATAACTGCTCATCTAAAGACATGTAAAATACAGAAATATGGACTTTCCGTTACATGGGTTTCCTATGATTCAGAATTTTTTTGACAGCTTTAGTAACTGATGAATGGAAAAGTTTTGTGGAGAGGTCTGACATGAGTCAAAATGATCAATGACAAATTATCAAAACATTTCAAGACTCTCAAAGTGCCATTACTGCTAAGGCTTGGCTATGTTGTTCATATTCAAAAATTATGTCACTTGAATCCAAAGTGGATTTTTTCTAGCCTCAACAAAACAAAGTCTTTTGATAAGGAATCCTGTAAAAATATCTTGTATATTCTGAGTTTTGGCCTGTTTTAGTAACTATTCTATGCACTGGTTACACTACTGATTCCCATTATTCTACTACATGACCTTTTTATGCTCTTTAACACTTTTGTTTTTCGCATGTCAGCTCTGCAATTCACATAAAAGCTGGCCATTAATTTTAAAATTTGGAATATTTTTTGTAGAGTCTGAAACTTCACTCAACAAAGACACCCAGGTCTTTAATGACAAGACATGCAGACCCTGTTGTTTTCTACAGGAGCTGGACGATGAATACCACTGAGGACGTGAGATTAAAAGAGTTTCCTGGGGCCTGAAACTCATCTGTAGTCTTTGTAGGGCTTTGAAAATAGCTATACCAATGCCAGGTCATCTTACTAATCCTTGGATTTGCCTTCCTTCCCCCACAGCTTCCTCCCCCATGGTAGCCACAGAACACCCTCATTACACTGGGGGAGATTGGATCAATCTGCAGATTAATCCATTTGCCCTTAAAACCCTGATCTTTGCCTCTGCTAAAGCAAATTTACCTTGAAATCAGCACGGAAACCAAGCCTAGTTTGTGACTCATTTTGCAGTGGGGACCTTTTGAATCATTCTTCCTCACATGTATGTAAGCTTAATGCCTGCACACCAAGAAAGAGCCCAGAAACCTGGCTTCTTTCTGTGAACAGCGATGGTTTCAGTTAAGCCTTTTGATGCTTGAAGGCTTTTGTGGAGGATCTGAGAGCTTCTGTGCCTACGTATTCCATAACCACCAAATCCTCACCCCAGGTCTGTGTGCACATAAGCCAAAGATAAAGGAAACAGATATGCACCCAGTCTGCCCAGAGAACAGTCCTCTGTGTTGGGACTTTGAAGCATCTCCGGTCATTGGGTCAGATGGACACAATCACATGTGGGTTGTATGTCACATGGCAGATGGAGCTTGTACGGCAGAGGTCTTATTTCTTGCCAGTGCATATGTGCGCTCCTGCAAATAACTCCCCAGCAAGTCCACCCATGTGGGAATTCTCATAGCTTGAACACTGATTTTTTCATATGAGCTGACGCAGCATCATGTCTCTTGTCCCTAATCAACTTGTGCTTCTTGTCTATGTAGGTGGTGAGCTGATGTAAGCCAAGGTGTGCACCTACACAGCCAGTGTAAGAAACTGATGTTAGCTGAGAGCTGTAGGTAATCATGGGGCAACCTGTACTTAATTAGAATGTATTTGTGTATTCAATGACTCATGTTCAGAAGTTTTTGTAAGATCAAGGCTTAGTATTGTACCCATGGCCTTTATATTCACTGCATGGGTAGTTACAAAAAGACAATGCTCTTTGTCCAAGTTGCAAAGTTTCTGCCAATATTTGTCATCTGGGATACATTCCCTATCTTTGCCCTCGCCTTTCTGTCTGAAGTAGCATCATCTGAATGGCAAGACTAGTTGTAGTCACACATGCTCGGTGTTTGTTACTTGGCTTATATTCAGACTCCATGGAGAAACACTCATAAAAATTGTCCTGATCAAAGGACAATAGCAACAAAACTTTGCAGATGTGTTAATGAGATATCTGGGGCTGGACAAACAAAGTCATGCCGTTTGAAGGCAGAACCTTTAATGGATCCATTCTGTGTGGATGCTGGCTGGAATGAATCTGTTTCCAAAAACATCACTTTAAAAGTTCAAGTGATTCATCTTCTCCTAGTGAAACACTGTGGGATTATGTCTATGCAGTTATGTCAAACCTCATAAGAGTTTTTTAGGTTGGAGCTCTCTGTTTGGTATGATTAACTGTCCTGCAGTTCCTGACAATGCTCCTACAGCTTTATGGTGACCAGGAATTTACTCTAAGACAGTCAAAAAAGTATTTTGATGTTCTTAGAGGTCAACATCTACACCTCTGTAGGTTGAATTCTTTTCCTCCTTTCTTCCTATCTGGCAAGGTCCTTCCTCTCTCAGAACAGAAACAAGTAGAAAGGGGACACACACCACAGCCCATTGCTCTTTCCATCACAAAGGGTGCATCACCATCCTGCGTAAGCGGAAAGAGCAACACAAAGGATGCAGTCAAGAAGAACCAGGTTCTCCTGGTCCAGGAGATCAGCCCTGCAAATGCCACTTAAACTTTGCATTGAACCCTCAGCAGTGAAAACAATGTGATTTGGAGCTGACCTCTACTGCATAAAAGTTTCACACCGCAAATCACAACTGGAGTTGAGGTAAAGTCAAATTATAAGAGTTAATTTTAATAACACTGAAATAACTCATTCCTACTGCAATTGTTTTGAAATTGATAGCACAGTTACCCTAAAATTATTCTTTAAAGGGAAATGCTAGGTTGAAAAAAAAAAGGAAAAAAATATTTTTTATAAGACCTCACCAGATATCTGTTTGTTTTGAGCCACTCCCTGCCAAATGAAACTCTCTGGAAGCTGGCAGCTTCCTCTGGTTCATATACATACTGTTTCTAACAAGAGACAGGAGTGCCTTTAAAAACTTTTACCCAGTGATGTGAAATGTCCAAACCAGGTGGCTGCACAGCCCATGGGGCTGCAGCACAGGCGATTGAAGTGCTCTGTTTTGACAGGGGTGTTACATCCGGCAATCACATATCTCATGTCTGTCCGCTAACCCTTCTTATTTTCTCTTTTATGTTAAGAACTCCTCTCCAGCTTCCAAGTCCTTCCTGACTACTGCTTATGAATACTACACTCAGAAATTAAGTGGAAATCACTATGAACCCCTTACAAGCTTCATTGCTTGAATTTGGGTGTTATTTTTGGGGGTGTGGAGGTTGAGTGTGGAAAGGTCTGATCTCTGTGCGGTCACCATTATTTCTACCTTTTATGAGGGCAGAAGAGAAGGTAAAAAATAACATCTCCAGTCACTCAGTCCCCACCCATGTGAGGTATGCTTCAGCTTTTCAAAAGCCCTCTAGCTGGCCTCAAGCAGCATTTCAAGAGCGATTAAAATGGTTGGGGATGTGTCTGGGGGAGAAGATATTCCTCTGGCCTCTATTTAAATGAAGCTGCTATTCATCCACTAACGTTTCTAATGACCAGCACTATAATTGAAATACTGGAGTAATCTATTTGAGGAAGGGGAGCGAGGGGCAGAGTGATTTTATGGTTTGGCAAGCTTGGTGCCAATTTCAGCTGAGCAAATGTAATTCAGCTCAGAGGGATGCAGGCAAAGATGAAGAGAAGACAAAGGAATGGTGCAGGCATGGCTCTTCAGCATGCTGGGGAGGAGGAGGAAGCCACTGGTGGGGTGTTGGGAAGGAAAGAACAGCCTGTTGCTGGTCCTGCCTCGTTTGCAGGTAACATCTCACCCCTGCTCTGGAGAAGTAGAAACCAGAGTCAACAGAGGTGTTGTGGGCCTGAGAGAAGTTCAGTAATCCCATTTATTGAGGCTGAAACATGTGGCTGGAAAGACATAATTGTTCAAAAGACTTTGGGTGAGTGTTGTCTATGCTTTTTGCAATAGGTGTTATAAAAACAGACTGACATATGTATTCCCTATCTCAAAAAACATAAAATCTTAATGGAAACACAACAGGACAGGGGGCTACAGGCAGAGAAAAGCGTGCTATGGATGACAGACCTATTGAAATGTCTACCAGGAATGCATTTTGACAGCTGATCTTGCTCATCCTTCCACTGAGACATGTCAAGCTTAGATGAAAGGTTTGATGAAAGATTCTCAGGTGGATGGTATATGTGGCATTGGTGAGATAGGAGTCACTTCACAGCAGCATGCCCTGAGGCCATGTCCTGACTGTGCACACTGAGAGGTTCTCTAAACAGCCAGAAACATTTTCTACATCAGCAGTGATACTTAGATGACCATTAACTGTGTCCAAGTCCTAACCTTGACAGCAATCAATATGTCTATGTGTCTGTCCCCACAGTCTACCTCCAAGCCTGGCATTAATATGGAATATGAGTATTTTTATTCCCCATCACATTTTCAACTGCACTGTTTTTCCCCCTTTCCCTGTGGCAAATCAGCTATGCAGTTGTAAGCTCTGTTGGGACAGTCTCTCCTTTTTTGTACATGATAAAACTCATGCTTGTGTCCAGCTCTAGAGCCTAATGTTGCCTTAATGGTAAATGGCCATGAAAATAGCCAGGCCTCTCGTTTAGATAAGAGCCAGCTGTGAAGTCTGGATGTTGCTCCAATTTCCCCCATAGTTGGGACTTTGCCAAACCTGGGATGTGGTATGAGCTAATCACTCACAGAAATTAGAGGCTGCTCTGAAAGGCAAGTGGTTGTTGTGCTGAATGCACAATATTAAGATCTTATCTTGCTTTACAAGCAGACTAAACCCAGAATGAATCAATTATGAGATTAGAATTAATCCAATAATCCTCTGTTCTCCTGTGCCTGGAATCAGATGGTGCATCTGTAAAGATAGTGTTAGTTACGGCAAATGAGATCACTGTTTGTCCCATTTTATTAAAAGCCTTTCCCAAGTGTTAACAGCTCGGGTGAGAGGTTGAAATGAAATTAAATTGAAATCTCTCCTCTTTGACTGATTGCCATCGTGCACACATCCTTGGCGTCAGCCGCCCAGAGGGGATAGTCAACACAGGAAAGATGCCCCATGACTGTAGCAGTGGGATGCAGAGAAGTTCTGCTGAGCGATTTCCACCCCTGGACGTGGCTGCCAGTGTAGCTGGGCTTGTGGCACAGAGAAAGCCAGAAAGCATTACTGACCTCTTTAAATTCCTTTTGCAAACTCCCTCTTCCAGTGCTGCAGCTGGGGCTCAGGGCAAAAAGCTGAAACGTGCCTACCTGCTCACCAGTCTCTCTCACCAGCCCAGGTCTTGCAGTACGTGTCCTCTCTCCCCTTTTCTACGTGCTTTTCACAGTCCCATTCGTCTTGTCCTACATCTGGGTAGTTGCTCTCCTGGCTTATCTTTTGTGCTTGAGACCAGACATGGGCAAGCACAATTTTTTCATTTGCCTGGTTTTCCTGTTAAATGTTTGTGCCTCAAACTAGGTGCTTCAAAACCAGACTCTTATTTAGTGTTCCTTACGCTTCTCTCTAAACCAAACAAAACTCAAGCCCAAACTAACACTGTTACATGTGGTTATAGCCACTCCTTATTTGGGCCATCAGGGCTTGCAACTGAGATTTTTAGCTCTGCCACCGAGTCCAAGACATGGGAAATGTTGAGCAGCAACATTATCTCTGTGCACACTACAAGGGTTGTGCACAGATACTGCTCACCTCAGAACGCTTTGGAAAGCTCAGCTATGCCACAGAGCAGGAGAAAGGTGGGAATCAGACATCCAGAGGTATTCTTGGCTGTGGAAAAGAGACAGGACCTAATGGCTAGAGAAGAAAGCTGCACAGATTACTGGGCATCACTTTTTTTTTTTCCCCAGGGGTTTGCAGTGCTGTTGTTCATAGTGAAGTTGCCCATTCGGCTGACACTGGAGCCAAACAAGTAGATTTGGCATTTTGCAAGACACAGATAAGTTTGAGGTTGTTATTGCAAAGGCCTCACACAGCCTTTCTGCTCTGTAGTTACCCCATCTGCAAAATAAAACAGTAACAGCATCACCCCCTCCTGATCAGTGAGAAGTGTAATGAAATGCATAGCACTGATTGTCATCCAGGGAGAGAGATGGGAATGGAATAAGAGAGGAGTAAGATGACACTTTTCACTGTGGTCCTGCCTGTGTGTCCTTCAGGAAGCCCATGCATTGAAGAGGACATTCAAAGTTTGAAGCCTGCTTCTAAGATCAGTGCTCCAAGGCTCTCCCTCTATCACTTTTAAATTCCTCTTTCCAACCAAAACCACTTGGAAAAAATTAAAAATATCAGTGAATTTTCTTTTGTGTCTGAGGAAGAAAACCTGGGGAATTTTGTTAAGATTTTTTGAAACAGCTGTCTGAAGCAGAGGAGATACCTGGATAATTGCAGCTTTCACAGTTAAAATTGTCAAATCTAGGTGCCACTGAAAACAGAAGTTCAAGAAAAGCATTTTTGCATGTCTTTATCATTATGGGCCCACTGATAAAGTGCTGTTTGAAAACTTTAAGAGCTGTTATGACATTAAACTGGAGACATGAGGAGAGCTGTGAAAGGATCAAGACTTAGAATTTGACTTAGATATTTTGTTTTATTTTTCTTAACTGCTTACTCTGCAGAAGTCATCTGGCAGTTTAAGGAGGCTGAACTTCTTGTTCTGTACACTTCTAGTTAGGTAGGAAATATTGTTAAAATAGGCGTTTTTCATTTTTAAAATAGGCCCTTCATATAGGCACTCAAGAAATGAAAAATATTGAGTAAAATAGATGAACTGGCCACTTTTCATGACTCTCGAAAAATCCAACCCTTTCCTGGAGAGTGGCTTGAGTGTGAGCTGGAAGGTGAGGAGAGGTTATAAATAACCAGACTTGGTAGAATTAAACTGCAGTGATGCTTCTAATGAACGACATCGGAGTCCAAAGCAAAACTCCTCCATCCTGGCAGTGAGATTAATGGGTCCCTCTCTAAACTGCAACTCCCTTGACAGATTGCTCCACTGGTGAACCAGAGAATAAATGTTTAGAGCAACCTGATTAGTGGAAAAACTTCTTAACATTTACAAATACAAAGAGAGTTTTTTCAAGAAACTTTGACGGGAGCTCTGGCTCCTCTTCTCAATAGTTCAGTCCTGCCTTTTGAGCTCCCAGTCATCCCTTAAACAATCATGCCCTTCAGTTAGGAGGAACAAAACTTCATCCATTCCTAGGCATGGTTTTAGACACGGATTGGTCCAAGAAACCTCTTCAGAAGTGCCACAACATCTTCAGGATGACCTCAGCTGCACACTTCATCTTGTATCCACGTGAGCATCAGAGATGGGCAAGTGCATCTTTGGGAGAAGAACAGGTCTCTACAATGGATCAAAAATGCAGCTTCTCTGTGCTTTTGCTGCTCTTGTCCTTCTAAGGGAAATGTCAGCTCTATATGACAAAGGAACAAGTAGGTAAGTAAGAAATGAAGAGTAATTAAAAAAATTATTGTGCAGCCTCATACTTTTGTTGCATAGCTCTTCCAGGCCTTTCAGAACCTACATAGCAGATTTTCTTAAATCAGCTGCATCCTGATGGATTTTTTTTTTCATCTGGATTTAGACACCAGTCTCCAAAACTCTTGGATTCCTGCTCCAACCCACCTCTTCTTTTTGAATGGGTGTTGAATGCTTCTAAGTAAACAGCCTGGCTTCCATAAGCCCCCAGCTGCTCAAGACAAGTTTGCAGAAACATTTAGGGGATCGGTGTTCTGCAAGAACTGCTTGCCTGTCAACCTTTCTCTTTTGAGTGTTTCATGGGAGATGAGCCCAAGCATGGCAGGGACCAAAATGGAACAAGTTCATGCAGATCTCCTCCTATGTCTGAAACCAGAGGTGTGTTTTGCAATGCAGCAGGAGGTCTTGTGGCAGGTATGAATGTGTCCAACTGCACACACAGAGTGGAGGAGGGAGGGGATATATTGTACTCATGGTTGGAGAATGTTGATTATCAACACTTGCTATTATTGATACTTTCTAAGGGAAAAGAAATACAAGATTAACCCAGGAAGACTTTTTTTACTGCTTGGTTATGACTAAAATGACAACTTTGCAGCTCTAAACCTTGAAGAAATTACAAGAACTACTCATCAGGAAACCAACTCATGGTTACTGGTCTCTTCTCAGTAGGCCTGAGAGCACAAAAAGTGACTTGGAGTGGGTGCATCAGGCTGTCCTGGTACACTGCACCCTCGTACACATCAGTTTGTTCACCTCAAAGCCATGGCTTTCCCTGGTGGAACATGCAGCTGTTAAATGGCATGTCACACTATTAAATACCAAGAGCTAAATGGGAACAGGAAAGTTAAGGTGAATTCTTCCATATATTGAATTAAGTAATCAGATTTACACCAACAGAGGATGCGGTGCACTGTAATCAACAGAAAATGAAGATTAGATTTCCAGCTAGGGTGCATTTTAAGCTGTACTCTTGATCTAAAGCCCTTCTCCAATACCATAGCTGGAAAAAGAAATCGTAGTCCTCAACACGAAAGTATAAGCAACAGCCCCATGAATATGTAAAGACCTTTCAGATGGTATTTTAAAACAGTGTTCAGTAACCATTATGCCACGGTTAACTGACTTCACCAGGCTTAAAAACAGGAGTCTTTAATTGCAGTCGTTTATATTTCCAAAGATAGACCATAACATATTTATAAACAATCTGTGCACTTGGTGAGTAAATGACACGTGGCATGAATCATTTGCTAACAGTTCTTATATAATATTCAAAGTGGGCATGAATGTTTCATGAAGGTGCTTCTACTGCTGAACTTGGTAGGAAACCGAGCTTTCTTTCTTTCCCATACACACTTTCCAGGCAGCCTCTTCCAACCCTTTCTCTTCTGTGAAAGCCCTGAAAGACTCAGAATTCCTGGCAGAAAGAAACACCTTTGGATTTGCCAGGCTATCCTCAGTGCTGGACCATTGCAACCAAGAGCTCTTGTGCTAGGAGTACAGAGATACATGCTTTAACCCAAGAAATTACCTATAAAATAACAAATATCTTGTGTCTCATGGATGGGCCACCAGTCCCTCACATGCCACAAGGAGATACTGGCCTTACACGTCTCAGATGTTCAACATGGCATCTCAGAGAAGAGAAAGGTACAGGATGGGAAACTGGATTTGCAGCCACTCAAAAGGTTTAAAGGTTTGTCCTGGACAGGGAAGCACTAAGGTCATGTCCATGGTGCAAAATCACTGAGATTCAGCAGTTCCTGGAGTGGTGAAAAAGGTTTGAATCAGGCTCCATCAGTGCTAGACATGGACAACCCTCAGTGCAAACCCTAGCTCAGTGCTAACCATGGAGCTCTATGGCCTTGCAGACTGGTTAGCCAAGAGCATGGTGATACAAGCAGAAACCCTCAGTCTTCCGTCAGGCATTATCTTTCTAAATCTTGGCCCAGGTGACTGTGTGGGCTTTGTGAGGTTTCCTGATGTTAGCCCCAGATGCTGCCCTGACATGTGGTGCAGCACATCTGGGCACCCCTCTGTTTGTCCTCCTCTTCGCCCACGTGTTGTGTTTGGTTAAAGGTGTTTGCAAAGCACCACACACAATGGTGAACAAATAACTGTCAAAAAGGCATCAGGCACATTTCTGGAGGATACACTCTAGAGAGCACAAATCCTATGAGGATCAGCTGAGGGAAGTGGGGTTGTTTAGCCTGGTTTTGTTGTTTGCTGTCCTCACTCAGCATTTATGAGGCTTATCCAAAACTCAGATGGCCACAGGGACTGTTTCACAACAGAGGGGTGAAGTTCTGGTGTTCAAGGAGGATCCCACATTTGAGTCTGATTTTCTCATTCATTGACAGGACTGACACAATGCGATCTGGTAACTGGCAGCAATGCCAGCACTTGCTCCGTTTGTGCAATTTATAATTCCATTTATTGAAAAGGTCTTCAGTGAAGGGAGGGAGAGCAAGGTTATATTCACATGCGTTGCTCAAATCCATCTCTCTTGTTTAATCAGTTATTGGCACACCTGCCCAAAGCCAGCGTCTTGGCATAAGCAGGGATTTATGTCCCTTTTCTGAGCTTCACTGAGAGAATGCAATGCTTTCCAAACTGCATTTTGACAATCTGCCTACAAAAGTAAGACATTTTCTTTTGCTGTTGTAAAATGAAATGAGTTTCTGGCTTTCAGGCAGCTCTTGTCAATTTTGAATGAAACACACAGATACACAGAGGCTCTGACTACCCTTCACCTCTGTGGTCCTCATGCCAGATTAAGGTAGAAGCAGGACCGGAAACAAAATCTGAAAAGTAAAAATTGAAGTAAATCTCCAAATGAGAAAGATTGAACCATTTCTGAGGTGGTTCCCTATTATTTCTAGCTGTTATTAGGGACTTAATTGATCAAGTTGTACATCCTCTTACTGTCCACCCAGTGTCACCAATATCTCTCCCACCAGCCATTTCCAAACACATTTGATAAAGGAGTATTTTATTTCTTGCATTTATTTTTTCCTGTAAAAGTCAGCAGAGCAAAAAATACCCAAGTAAGGGCTGTAGCTGTGGACTACCACAGTGCTGATAACTTTGCTTGTCTGAAACCACTTCCTAAGAATGAACTGTAGGGCACAATAGGTAGGGGATAATGGAGTCAAAAAGAGAGCAGGGGAAGTGGTGGGGTACAGCGGGGACTAGAGGACATGGCAGAGAACTAGGAGCACTCGTGTCAAGTAGAAGAGAGGCTGGGGTGTTCTCAGAGTTGGACTTAATGTGGTGAAGAGAAGTAAGGACACAGGACACAGGAAATTAGGCTCGATCATTTACACTCCTTATGGAAGAGCCTGATTCTCCTTCACCTGAGAAAACATATTTTCTTTTAAAAAAATATTAGATTGGGTTAAAAAAAACCACTCAGCCAAATGTGTTTGTGCTTTTAGTGACATACCTAGGGAAAAGTTGATGAAACAGTCTAGGGAACATCATAGAATCATAGAATGGTTTGTGTTGGAAGGGACCTTAAGGATCCTCTAGTTCCAACCCCCCTGCCATAGGCAAGGACACCTCCCATTAGAAGAGGTTACTTACCATCATTACCCACCCTGTGCTGTGCAAGCTCCATGGGGCCATTTTCTGGAAGCTCAGCACCTCCCAAAAATTTCTGTAAAGAAGTAACAGGCAGCTGCAACAGCTTCATCACAGGTCAGAGGCAAGGACCCTTTTTACTCATTCTGTGCTCGTACAGTACCTGGCACATAGGGAGCCTAGCTGTAAGGAAGGCTCTAATGTGATATGATGATATTATACATGCGTAATCACACTTGTAGAAACTTTCTGCTTTTGTCTAGTAGACATCAAATTCCCTAGACTCTGATGGATGTTCACCTCACTGAACTTTCCAGCCAAGCAGGATAATGTTTATATGTTTATGTGAACCTTTGTTACGGCATTGGCTTTATTGATACATGACAGCTTGGACAGAAGGGGTTATTTGAGTCGTCCTGTTCTGCTTTTGCCATTTTAATTTCCCTACAAGCCCCAGGGGCCAAATGAAAGCATGAACGAATAAGTAAGAAGATGCCCATTTGCAATATGTATACAATTGTCTTCCTCAGAGCCTTCCCTATCTATAGCCAAGTGTCCCAAAATTACATCAGGCAGATACCACAGACATCTATTCTTCACTTTCATTAAAACATGCTGTTCATAGCAGCACTAAAGCGTATCGGTTTTAAATGGACCTAGATTTGTATTTTATATAGGCTGCTCGGTTGTTGTTGTTGCAATAATAAATGACACGGAGACAATTTCAGATTGTTCTGACAAAAATCAGGACTCCTAAGGGGAGTCTGCCTCGTGCACATGAAGTTGTAGCTCTGAGCAACCAGCTAGGAAGATGCAATTAGTTTCTCCCTCATGAGTAAAGCCATTATATAAAATACCACAGTTGCCTTGAGGGCCAAATTGAAGGCACTGAATTATGTATTATCAAAACTGACTTTACAATGATGTCTTCATGGGCACTTCTGTGGCTTGTGAATGGAAAGGGAACGGCAGTCAGCTGCAAGGATCTTATTTGCCTCTCAGTCGCTGTAAACAATACACTACTAATGTGAAGACCTTAATGAGATGGAGTGACATTGCTCTTTCCCTTGAGTTAGTGGCCCACAAAGGAGAAGAAAGGACTTTAAAGATCATCCAGTTCCAGCCCCCTACCATGGGCAGGGACGCCTCCCACAAGATCAGGTTATTCAAAGCCCCATCCAGCCTGGTCTTGAACACCTCCAGGGATGGGGCATTCAAAACTTCTCTGGGCAACCTGTTCCAGTATCTCACCACACTCATAGGAAAGAATTTATTCTTAATATCTAATCTATATCTCCCCTCTTTCAATTTAAAACCATTGCCCCTCATCCCATCGCTCCACTCCTTGATATAGAGTCCCTCCCCATCTCTCCCATAGTCCCTTCAGGTACTAGAAGGGGCTATATGGTCTTCCTGGAGCCTTTTCTTCTCCAGGCTGAACAACCCCAACTCTCTCAGCCTGTCCTCATAGGAGAGGAGCTCCAGCCCTCTAGTAATCTCTGTGGCCCTCTGCTGGACCCACTCCAACAGGTCCATGTCCTTATGTTGAGGGCCCCAGAGCTGGACACAGTACTCCAGGGTTTCATGGGAGTGCTGATGTTTTCCTTGTATCCCATGCAGAAAGTGAGAGAGGAACAGGGGGATTAAGGTGGTATCAATGCACCTGTCAGCCAGCAAGGAGCGTATCTGATGAGCCAGATAGCAGGTATAAAGTCCAGCAGATCAAACAAGATCAAAAAGGAGTTATTAAGGAGCATTTTCAGCTGGGTATTCACAAGATACAACTCTACACAGAAAAAAATCCTTTACATTTCACAATTTCAAGCCAGTGAACCAACACCCTGTATGTGCTATTTATCCTTAGCAAGCAGACATGAGGTAAGAAACAAAAAATTGCAATGCCTGCAGCAAAATTGGATGGTTGCTCAGTGATAAGGGGGAAGTGGGTTTCATTTTTCATGAGTGTTTTCCCCTCGTGCTGGCTTCTGATCTCAGTCATCATACGAATGCTATGAGGCAGGTATCCACATTAAAAGTGGCAACTGCTTAATTAAAGTTTAGGTACTCTGAACTATTCAAGCACATTAAAAAGAGAAAAAATACATATTTCTTTTGGTAAATGATTGTTACACGCTCTCTTGTGGCCCAGGATTCATCAGCAGTCCAGTGAGACACATTTTGCTCATCTCACAAAAGATAAGAAAATAAATCAAGATTGCTTCTTTCCATTCAGTCTCACATTGTGGCAAATGAAAAGCCTCCAGACAGCAGGGAAGGGAATGAATGTCCTCTCCAGGAGAGGGAGCATCCCACGGGACAGACTGCTTGAGTGGGAAAACTGAAGCTTTCCTGGTCTGACTCTGAATAAGCATGAGACCTTTCTGAGCTGGAAGCTGCCCTGAGGACCTCCCTCTAGAAAGCCTATGATTATTTAAAACATATAGAACTACCTGCTAAAAGCAGTAATTATTCCTTAACAGAGGAGAAAAATTAAAACCTTTCAGGCAATAATTTCTGACTAGGGAGGTGAGGGATACTGAGGACCGACTAAAGAGTTCATGGAGGCCAGTTCCTCCCCACCTCACCCTTCTTGCATATGGAGCAGTGCAAACATAGAAAAAAAACCTGAATATCCAACTCTCCCTAAGAGATTGCCACTTTATTTTCTTATTCAGATTGCCTGGGCCATTTGCCAGCTTTCCTCTGTGCTGTGAAGGCAAACTCGGAGCTTACTGGCCTTTCTTTTGGTCCTGAGATGTTCCTGGGAGCTCACGAAATCCCAGTTGGCAAAGCAACCTCACGACAGGGAGCAGGACGAGCTCTATGTCAGATATGTGTGCTGGGGAGAGGGGTGACCAAGTGGACACATCCTGTTGTGAGCAAGAACATGCCTGTCTGGGTTAGAAACGTTCCTGCTCCTGCTTCACTAACCAGGCTGAAAAAATTGTCACTTGCCAAAAAATTTTTAAATTCATCAGAACAACAGGTGAGCGAAGCAGAGCAATAAACACTTGAAATGGCTTTACTTTTGGATAAAATGTCAGCTGGCAATTTCTATTTAGGCTCAAAGAGATTTATTAGAGCCACCAAGATGGGCTGCTCTGACTGAGCTATAACAGATGTCATTGGTCTCCAAAACACCTTTTCTGAGCTCAACCCTGTGCTTACTGCCCACTGTGATCTGCTCACACAACTGTTGGGTCACTCTCTCTTTACCCATCGTCTACTGAAACAGCACAAATTTGCTTTTACTCTTTAAATACGAGGTTTTCCTCCTAGCCTTGGGCAAAGGGTAACAGTCACAGAAATATTGGCTGGAAGAAAGCTCTGGAAGTCTCTAGACACATCTTCCTGAATTAGGACTATCATCAATACTAGCAGGTAACCCATGCCTTTGTCTAACCAACAAAAATCCTTCTTGGATGGAGACTCCACCACCTCTCTGGATGTCCTGCTTGGCAGCACTGGGTTGAAGAGTGTTTACTCACATAGTTATGTTGGCAGACACTAGCAATAACTTAGGGAAGTGTGAAAATGAGGTTATTCCTCCCCTTAAACCTTCTGTATGCACTTATGAGTCCTGCTGAAACCAGGGTAAGCTCTTGGGAGAGCAACAGCCTCTGTTTTATGTCTGCAGAGTGCCTGACTCAGGGGTTTGCTCATGACTAGGTTTCCTAAGTGCTATACTGACAAACATAAGTAATAAGAATAACAGCAAAGAAATGTTAATGCTAGAAATACTTTAGTGAGGTCTGTGGGAACTCTTCTCTGTAGAGAAGGGTTTGAAAAGCAGAAAGAGTCTTTCCTCATGGCATTTTTTTTAAGAATTCCCTGCAGCTCATAGCAAATGCAAAGCAAAAATAAAGACCAAGTCTTTGATAGAATTTTGAGTTTTACTGACTTAAAAAAAAGCCAGGAACAGTTACCATATAATACTCTTTGGCTAGGCTATCTGAGCCAGCTATGTCTATGCTGTTTTGGTTTTTTTTTCCGCATAAGGATAGAGCTACTCTATTTAAGATCCCTTGAGGCAGCTCTATTAAAAGAGTTTTCTGTTGTGACAGTCCATTCTCAGCCCAGGATGCATTCCCAGACAGCCTAGTCCCTCCTCTATTGGGAAGAAGAGAAGGAAAACTTTGTTTTTGACAAGGTAAAAGGCAAACATGCAGCTCATGCTCAGTTAAAGTGGCTCCTTATTTACCAAACCAAAGAATTGAAAGTGTTACCAACCAAGCAAAGATGTCCTTTAGCCAAATTGGAGGACTTCATAAAACTCTTCAAGTTAGTGGTTTTGTTTCAGATCCGGTAGCCAACATGCCCTTTTGAGCAGTGGGGAATCAGAGCACAATGCAAATTAACCCCTAGTTCTCCTTACTGTTCCCAACACAAGAATGTCATGGTTTGAAATGCAGAAATCTCCTCTTCTCTTTTTTCTTTTTCTGAAAATACAGAGTAATTTAAAACGTGAGTAAACTTTTGAGGCCTTTCTGTGATCGACACACTAGACAGAAAAGTTTCATACTCGACAAGAAGTTTCACTGAAACCACAGCCTTCTGTTTGAGCATCTCCAGCAGCTTCTGAAGGACACTGGGCATGACTGAGAAGGTGGCTGGTACCCAATGGGGTTGGTTTACTGTGTAGACTACCATTGGGCAGCTGTTGAGTCAGGATTGATAGAAAGATGCCCGATCCCAAGATTTACAACTGCATTCTTCTACAAATTTCAAAGACTTGCAGTCCTTAAATTCAGTCTTACTGCCATGTACAGGTCTGAAACTGGTCCCTTTGAGCTAAAGGCTTGGAAATTGTGGTCTGGGAAACAAGAGCGCCCATGTTTTTGTACTCTAGATGTGAGCTTCTTCTCACCTAAAGCTGACTATCTAAAGGGTAGATATCGCTACCCACACGACTCATGACCCCCTTTGTAGTCATCTGTGGGGTGTGAGTCACCTCATCCTAATGTAGATATAGATGTTTAGATAGATTACATGAGTAACATTTATAGAAGTATTTTTCTCTCTCTGTTGATAATGTAGCTTAGACAACTAGCTCAGATGGGGCTGTCAACACTGTGACTGCCTAAAAATATGGAAGACAAATGCCACACTTTCATTCGTTCGTTCAGCTCACAAAATGAAGGCGTGTGATCTGCAGGTAGAATTTGAATGTTGAAAAGTAACTTTGATTGGCTTCACTGAAATGTCACTGTCACACTCTCTGAAACTTTAGCCCCACTAGTTTGAAAGACCTGTATTAGTAATCTCAAACTCTTGGGGTCACCAAAACTGGATTCACATGTATGGTGTAAAAATATAAACAACTAAAACAACACCAAAAAATTAGCCCTATTAGTTGTTGAGATTTCCTGCTTATTAACCATTCTTATGCTGGAAATATACCAAACTACAGGGAAAAATGTGAATTCGGGATGCATAAAGGTTGTTAGCGTGATACATTTCTCTCTGGATGACTGTTCATTGATCTTAACCTTCTCAGATGAGCTTTAGTTCACCTTAGCATCTTTCCTCTTAAACGAAAGCCCATATTCTGATTTCCTTTTTTGTTTTTCATGTCCTTTTACTCCTAAATTGTCCGGTTGACTTCAGTGAGATTGCCCTAAGAGTGGTGTACTATGGGAGGGGAGGAGGCAGTCTGCCCAGAGTGATTAATTTGGATTTTTAGCTCTTTCCTGAAGCTTCATTTTCATCTTTTCTGTTTATTCCATTATTCATGTCTCAGTCTGTAGCTACTCCAAAGGCTGCATTATAGTTCCTGTTACAGAGACACATCTTTTGAATGCAATGGGGTCCTTTCTGGGAGATGCAGAACTGCCCTTTAGAGTTTTGCTGATCTTTGGTGATTTGCTGAATACAACCTCCTTTTGTTCTTCTTTTTTTCCAGTGTCTGATATCTTCACAGCTGAGCATTTTCAGAATGCATTAGCCTTTTCTGCACACATCCTGCTCCTTGCATCTTCAGAAGCTGCTGTGGGTCCATGGGCAGACTCCCTCTTTTGTTCTGGTTAGAAATTGCCTCAGTGGGTGCTCAGAGTTGCTCAGTTTGCAAACACTCTCAGAGGCTGTTGCATTATCACCAGTTCCTTATCTGACAATCCAGTTGAATTCCCAAGATGTAAAATTATGGTCCTTTTCTCTTCAGAGGTAAGGGTACTCAGTTCTTTTAGGAGGTCCGTCCTCCAGTTCCATAATGCTCTCTTTTTTAATTAGTAATTAATATATTTCTTTAGTTCAAACAAGAGTTTGTCATTCCTTTCGAGGGTTATCCAGATCACTGTTATCAGAATAACTTCCATTGGTCCTGATGGTCTCAACTGACTAACTTTTGAACTTTTCCTGATGTGGCTATAAAGCAGTGTCTTACCATGCTGTTGTCCAAGTCCTTTACACTGTATTATAAAGGGCAAGGAAGAGATAATGATGCCAATTAGAAAGGTAAGATGATTATTCCAGGGGAAAATATCAAATTTGATTTTAAATATTAGAGTTTGCAGCTGATGAGTTTTAGTCTGACTGTGACTGGATCTGATTCTTGTAATTTCTTTAAAAATATTGTTTTTGTGTCTTATTTATCCAGTGCACCATCTGTTGTTTTACAGTTCACTGGTTCCTTTTTTTGCCCAGGGTGCAATTACCTGAATTTTGTAGACACCAGAAAGTAGTGCATCTGGAGATGTCAAGAGACTGTGCAGTTTTCTAAAGTCAGCACTGGTTACACCTAGCTCATATGATTGTATGTCATGTTTTATTCTGCTGGAAGGCTGTTTCCTCACTTTCTCTGCACAATCAATTTTAGCCTGGACAAATACAAACTATTCTGTCTGGATTGGAAAGATGTTGGTCTCAGTTGAAGGCAAGAACCTGGAAAATGGCAACAGTGAAGATCTCTGAAAGAGATACTGTAACACAGCAAATCAAAGTCTGCAAAAGGATAAGACAACAAGACTGTAATTTTCATCTGTAATCTGAGGTGTCCCAGTAATAAGATTACTATTGGTCATTTCAGTTGGAGAGTTGGAAATCAGAACACTTAGGCAAAAATACAATTGAGATAAAGGCATAAACAGCAAATTTGAACATCTGGGTTTGACAAATTTGAGCTTGATGAATTAAACGGTGCCAATACTCAGCTGATCTAAACAATCTCAGTCCAATGAACTTCAAAAGAGATTACTGTTTGACAGCAACTCAAGATTTCTCCCAGCATTTTTCATTTAGGCAATTGTCTGGTACCTACTGGTAATGCTCTGCTATTTATGTCAGATAAAGAACTAGCCAATGTGTTATCAAAAAATAGTCAGTTTACTGTCTGTATAGGTATTCCCATGAGGAAATGGGAAAACATGGGAAATGAGGGCATCATCTGACAAAGTGGAGTGAAGGAGGAGAGAGGAAAAAGACAAAGGAAGTAGAAATAAGAAGCAGAGCAGTTAGTGCCCTGTAAGCGACATATTCCCTCTTGATTCAGTCAAAAAAGGCATCCATCAAAGTCGAAGACAAAAAGCAACAGACAGAAGCAGATATAGACAATAGAAGAAAGGTAAAATGAAGCAGCCAGATCAATATGCTGGATTTCATCACCACCAACCACCCCAATTTTCCATTCCACTGAGGAAGTTTAAAAAAAATAATTAAAAATAAATCTACAACATTAAAATCACCTAACTGCTCCTCTTTAGTGTTTTTAAATTCTTAGTGCAGTTGCAAACCTAACCAATGTATAATTGAAATTTTCTTTTGGGCTCTTCTGCATTTTTCTGAGGCAATGATCTCTCATTACAACAGTAAAGTTTATCAGAGATGTTGGTCTTGACTTTGACATCATTGACTATGGATCTTAAAACTCCTGTTGATTTCAATTAAACAACATCAAAATTATTATGTCATTCCAGTTAAATACATGTTAAGGAATTTGCTGGCTAACAGAATCACAGGGCTGGAGAGACATTCAGACATCTTCTGGTCCATCCTCTGCCCCAAGAACGGATGAGCTTTACCTACTTTACCTACTTTACCTAAAGTTGCGGCAGGGGAGGTTTAGATTAGATATAAGGAAGAATTACTTTACTG
>JAOXJM010000001.1:4567441-4597494 GCA_026413425.1 Tringa solitaria
GAGCATCTGTCCATGCTAAAGAAGCTCCTGATCTGATGGCAGCTTGGACCATGCTGGGGAAGGAGTGCAGAGACCCCGAGGAGCGATGAAGGTGTCAATCTGCTCTGCCTGGCATATGGCATCCTGAGCTGAGAAGGAGAATGCCTCAGATGTCAGCAGCCTCCTAGGGCAAAGGATGTGGAGACCCCAGCTGTGCCTTCCCCATGTACTGTGTGGGGTGCTGTAAATCTGCCTCTCGGGTCCAGAAAGTTGCAGGATCAGGGACAGAAAGACACATCTTTTTGGAGAGAGCAGTGATGATTTCTCAAGTGCCAACCTTGCTTCTTCCCATACAGCCAGGAATATGGAGGTCCCTGACATTTTATAGCATCAGATTGTGGGGCGGAAGATGAGGATTCTTGCTGCTTGTTTTTGAACCTAAAAACCTTGCTTAGATTGCACAACAGACTGATATTTTACTTCTGTTTTGGCTAATAGCTTAAAAATAGCATATTTGTGAGAATATCTCTAAAAACAGTGGGCTGGGTCACAAACCAGATAGTGAATAATTACTAATTAATCAGCCATCAGACTAATAATGGGCTTTCAGTTTTGCCAACAAACCCCACTCCTAAATCGCTCCCTCATTACCAATAACTACCAATTTAGAGGCTGTGTTATTGCACTAGTTTTATTAATGTCACATTCAGAAGGATACTGTAGCAATAAACTGGCATAAGGCTGTAAAAAGAGGGTTACTGTACATATTAATAATGTATTTTATAGTGCAGTTTAATATTCTGAATACAAGCTGCCTTGCTTCATAATCAGAAGAGGAAAAAAGCAATCCGATCAATCATCCTTACCTATTCTTATAGTGGCCAGCTAACAAGAGTCAGGGTGATATATGTTGGGGTAATATCTTGTTACAAAAATCTTGTTATTAAGCAACACTATTAGTTCTAATTTGTAATAATGCATTATAGTAAGCTTAGTAATATGTTTCTAAATGATTTATAGGATGGTGGGGTTTTGTTTTTTTTTTAAGCAGGAGATGTCTGCAGTCACTCCAGGAGATGTGCTTCATGGCTGATGAGGAGCTGGGAGGGAAGAGGAGATCTCTGAGCAAGAGGATAGTGCTCTCATTATGCAGGCTTAGTCCGAGGCTGTACACAATCCTTCCTCCAGGTCTTCCTGTGGGAAAACCAGCATCCCAGGTGCTGGAGCTACAGTGACCAAGGAGCAGCCAGGAAACTGTTGCTGAGTTTCCCCACCCTGGCTCTTGCATAGAAGTCTCTTACTTCCACCTTGGATGAGATAGTTGAGTCCCAATCCGCAAACATGTAGAAATCTCTACAATTTGGGGGTTTAAGCACTTCTATGGGTTCATGTCTTTGCCCTCAGTCATAAAACAGGCATATTTTGTAGCATTTCCCTACAACAACAGGGTGATGAAGGAAGATGAATTAACAGTTGCAATATACTCAGATAATATGATGAGAGATCCCAAAGAAACATTTAGGAGGAAGAGTCTTTGCCTTTGCTCCATATATCCATTGCCTTCCCTGCCTCCATACCGACCACCAGTGGTCTTAATTTAGTTGCTATTAAATATACACACCTGGCTTTGTGTCCTCTGAGAAGGAGGACTGAAGAGCTCCTGGGAATATTCAGTTGCAAAGAGACTTAGACAGATTAGATGGATGGTACATCATGGGCAGCTTGCTTTGACCATCCTTACTACAGAATCACTGGAGAGCTGTGGCAAGGACACCAAGGCAATAAAACATTTCTCCTGACCAAGGATGATCAATCCAATAGCATATTGAAAGCATCAGAATCCTCAGGGTCATTCCCTTGCTCCATATTTAACAACTTGTCATGATGGGATCAGATGCTGAGCCATCTATGGGAGACTCCACTATTTCCCTTCTGCTCTTCCTGGCTTAGAAAAGGAACATTTCTGGTTCTACTATCAGTCACAGCTGCAACATCTGTTTCACATGTAAATAAATTGTAGATCAGGGTGACCTGCCAGAGGGCGGTTGGCCCAGGCAGGTGGACCACCCAAACCATGATGGAAGGTAAGGAGAAAATTATCAGCCTAGGGAGACGAGCATGAGTCCCCTTACTGCTGGCAGCTTTGCTTCAGCTGGATGATCAGAGAAGTGAGGATGGGAGGAGGTGGCACAATGAAGCATGCTGAAGGGGTAAGCACGGATTTGCACTTAAAAACCTTGTCACCCAGCCAAGGGCTCTATTTTCCCTATTGTGAGATGATTGTTCCTGCGTGCCGTGTAAGTGATGGGCTTTCAACTGTAGCTGCAGCCATTAATTTAACAAAAATGACAGCACTTAAGTTCCTTTCCAGTGGAACATAATGTTTTTGTATAATGACTCTGATTATGGTTCCCACTTTCTGGTGACGGACTGGGCTCTTCCCATTCCAGCAAGCTCAGGAACAAGGCTGGAAAGCTTCAGTGTCAAGGTGTATAACTGGGATTTTAAAACTACTGTGAAGGTTTCTAATCTGGACTAGGTCTTCAAGTCAATTGGCTTCTAATTAGAGATGGGCAGGAGCAGACAGTGCCTGAAGTGAAGTCCAAGCATGGATTTTCACTTGTTGTAAAACAGCGTGTTGCAACTTCTATTTAATGGTGTTTACAGTGCTTTGTTCTTGTTATGGACTGCTGACTCCCATATTTGATTAAGATGAAGTAGCCCAACTAATGCAGTCCTTGCCAGGTTTCTCACTGAACAGACATACTGAAACATTTATGGAAAATTTACAGAGATCCGATTGCATAGAGTTAATATTCATCATTATTATAGTGAAAGGCGATGTTTACTGTCCTGTTGCAATGCTACTTAGCAGAAGTTGGATGAAAAGATCTCAAAAACATTACCCTGAGGAAATTACCAGACAATCACCTTGTTAAACATATGTTTGGTATCATAGTTTAGCTACTTTACACATTAATTTTCTAAGCAACTCTTAACTGCATTGGCTAATTAATTAAAATAACATTCTTAGTGGCTTCATAGATCACTTCAGTCAAGTTTACCACACTATATCACTTTGCTGATAATTAAAAGCATTTCCATTCAGCTGGCTTGTTTTAACTGAACGGTTGAGGTTTGTCTTGAGCCCAGATTTCAGCAGGGGAAACAGGAATGTCCTGCAAAGCTGTTGAAGATCCTCTGGAGGAACATTTTGGTGAGGAGGGACCAGAAAAAAAGAGTATGAACAGAAAGTCACTGCTTGTATGGAAATATCTCCTCCTGCCCATTCTGTGCAGCTTTCTTCCCCACCTCACCACCACTTGCAGTTTGCTTGGGGCTGGTGGCTTCACAGCTTTATTTGCTCAACAAGTTGCTAAATCAGAGCATAGCTGAGTGCTAGGAGGTGACTTTCCCATGACAGACAGACTTATTCCCGTAGGGACAGATCCTGGCTCCTTCATGACACCAGAAGAAAGTGAACCTGGATCAAAATCTAATTTAAAAAGGAAAAGGATGAAGGCCGTGCTGTTATTAAAGGCAAATCCCTGCAGATCTCTGAGGATATAGCTGTTGTCTAATAGAAGCAGCTAATAAACTGAAAAAGCCACGTAAAGGGAAACAATCCGTTATTTATATGACAGGTAAACTGCATAAAGACTCCTTATCAAGTTAATATTCTGGGCCAGATACTTCCTCTTCTAATCTTCAAAAAGTCTAATAAATAGCCAGACAGAGGTTTGTTTTTTATTCAGTATTTCTATTCCCTAGGCAAGCACCTGCCATTCCCAAAGAGTTGCGCTCCACATAATTTACATTACTCCTGGATTGTTTGGCAATATTCCTTCTCAAAGAGGCTACTGACAATAAATTAGTACTTTTCAGTGATTTAGACATTTTTATGTTTCTAATCTCACACACCCCCCACCCCCCACCCCGGTTCATTGTCAACAAATTCAAGATTTGTTACATTGTCAAGGTTCTGGTGCTTTTCTTTCTTTATTGCTGTATATTCTGTGTTTTACTGGCGTGTTCAGTGGCTCCTTGTGTGACACAATAATAATACCTTTCTGCTGGATATGGCACTTCTCTGAAGATCTGAAAATATTTTGTAAACTTTAATTAACTTCCTAATTACTCACTGTAATGTCAAGCTAGAATCCTTAAGGCATTTTTTTCCAAGTCCTGGTGAGACATATGCACCCAGATTGATGAATTTGAGGTAAAAGAAATCATCTACCCAGTTAAGTGTTTGTGAACTCAGGCTTTTGTGGGTCAATGATCTTGTTAAGAAGGTGCAAAATAGGACAGGGAAAGACTTTAATAGGTCATTTAGTCTGTTCCCACATAAATCTATTGCATAAAACCCAATCCTGGTAGACAGTGTAAATTCTCCACAAGGCAGAGATTGTTCCCCAGACGCAGTATGTTCTAGTGTTCTTGGATTTTCTGAAGTCTGTCTGCATTTAAACCAATTGTTTCCTATTATACCTGTAATAGTCAAAAGAAGAATTTATTCTATTTTAAATATTTAAAGATTGTCATTGAGTCTCCCCTTCAGTCATCTCTTCTGTAGATCAAACGACATTATTTTTCTTCTCTCCTTGAAAGCTACATGTTTCTTCACTGTGGTTCTCCTTTAACAAGTCAGTCTAGACCAGCAGTGGGAAGCCCAAAATGTGCACTGGACTCCAACAGGAGCTTGAGAGGCACTGAATGGAGGAAAAAGAGGAGTAATGGCATGCATCACTCTGTTCCCCATCTTAAGAACAGGTCCAGAGTTATCCTGAGCTTTTCTAGCTTAGAGTGAAGGATCAGTTAGTTAAACGCTGTCTCTTAATCTCTTCTTGGTATACTGTCTATGGTAAGGAAACCATAATTTGTTGAAGTTGTTAAGTATTACAGTTAGATACACAAACAAAAGGACACTACGACTGCAAAACTCCTTTTGGGACATTGAGTCCTTTGTGCATAGTTATTGCAGACGTTCGTTGTTCCGATGTTTGGAAGCCTTCACTTAACTGAACACTCCTGAAGGGAAAATCCCATTGCTTCCTAAGCTCATAATGACTAACCCTAAAAATATATCAAGCATTCTTCCAAGATTCAGAGTTCTCAACAGAAAGTGAAATGAGCAACAGTAGACGATAGTCAAAACATCATGTAAAAAAAAATCATCCTGGAAGTTGCCAGATGTTTTTAGATGATGTTCTAGATGTTTTAGATATTCTTAGAAGTTGTGACTACCCTCAACTTTCACAAATACCTTTTATGTAGGTAGTGCAGCTATTTATTACTTTATGGTAGAAGACTGGTTTATGGTATAAATGCTTTTCAGATGAGACCAGCATGTCTCTCAAGGCTCCACAGTAAGGTCTAAGGAGGGAACCTAGGTGTTCTGATGCCTGGGCCCATCTTCTCAACTCAGGACTCTCCCTTTGTTTTCTGGATTTTGAAAAAAGAACCTCTCACACCTTCAGTCTTAGAAATTAGAGTATTTATCAAAAAAACCCACCCCAAAACACCTTTCTGTAGGGGAAAAGTATATCATGGATATACTAGGTGAGATACTTGTTTTGATGATATTTCAACAGTTTTGAAAAGTACCAGTGCACACAAACATCTTACACATCTGCCCACACAAACGCCCACCTCCACACTTACCACCACAAACAGCAGTTAAACAACTTTATTAAAATTTCTAGGTGAAGCACTCAAATGTTGGGAGATTTCTTTACACCTTTTCTTAAGGATCCTTAAGCACTCCTCATGTAGTCCTTTGTGGATTTGCTTTTTAATTACAGCCATATGAGCATGTGAGCACTCTTTTATTATTCAGTGAGCAAATAAAATAAGAACTATTATATGATGAATTGAACTGAACAGAGAGAACTGAGGTTTGTCACATGGGAATAAAAGCTTGAGAAATGTACCATTTGAGATTTTTTAAACTTCTTTTTAAGAGGTTTTCTTGGATCGGATCTGAATGGGGCACGTTCTGATTTTTGCTTAGTTCGCTCAGGCGGCTTTTACCTTGCAAGTTCATTCCTTGGATTTCAAAAAGGCTCATATCCTTCCCTCTGTTAAACAGAGAAGTAGACTAATGCACAGCAGAAGGCAAGAGGCCTGCACAAGACCCATGGCAGAAGCAGGTGTTGAACTGACCTCTGCTGACAACTGTTCACTGGAGTTCAGCAAATATTTGAAATTTCATCTCTAAACCAGTAAAAAGTGCTGCATTCGTTCTGTGGTCTGAGCATGAAGCAGCTCTCCATGGGATGCACTTTCTGCTGGGAGATTTGCAAAATGTCTTTGCAAGAATGAAAGCCCTGATGCTTTCATAACTCTCTTCCGTCTACAAACCCTTTTTGAGCCTATGGTCTTATCATCCAAGAATACCTCCATATGTGCCAATACTCCATACAGGGAGGGAGGGGGAAGAGGCAGATGTTTTTTATATTTACAGTTGATCTAAAACATATTGGTAAACCTCAGTGTTTTACATGGGAAAGTTTGGTCTATAATGTAAGAATGTGTGTCTGCATTTCAGCTGGGGCATGAAAAACACAGGCATCTGGTGGAGTTTTAAATGCCCCCTGGATGCTGCTCTGGAAGGGTATAGGTCCCACAATACATTCCATCTCAGCTCCAACCTCATGTGGATCCCTTGTATAGCCTGAGGCATTACACATGCCCCTATATACATTGCTTAGGCAACTGGATTTAACCCTGGGAGAGAGCAGCAGTAATGTCATTGTGGCCCAGGGCAAGTTTTCTGCTGGCTTTCAGGGTCAGGATTCTGTGCAGAGCAACAGTTAGTGCACCTCAGATTTAATGCTAGAAAACGCAGAGTGATTTGCTGTGGGCTGCTTTACTTCTTCTCCATGACACAAAGGCCGGCACGTCCCTAACAGTGTGATCCATACCCAGGTGGTTTCAGCAGGAATTCAGCTTGTATCCTTGAAGGATGAGGAGCTGGAAGCTGCCTGAGGCTGTGATGGCTGGGAGGAACCTTCCCCAGCAGTGGCCATGGTCTTCTCACCCTGGGCAGTCAGACTGTGACATTTTAAACCAGGCAGGGGGCTGATGTCCACTCTACTGTCCTGCCACCTATCCGTCATGAAGGTTTGGTGCAAGCCATAAAGACAACAGCAGAAAAAGCTGGTGTGATGAGAGCATGACCAGAGCCATCATTATTTCCAGCCCCCCTGCAATGACCAGGGACACCTCCCACTAAACCAGGTTGCTCAAAGCCCTATCCAACCTGGCCGTAATCACCTCCAGGGACGGGGCATCCACAACTTCTCTGGGCAACCTGTTGCAGTGTCTCATCACCCTCATAGTGAAAAATTTTTTCCTGCTAACTAATCTATATCTCCCCTCTTCCTGTGTGAAGCCACTACCCCTCCTCCTATCGCTACACCCCCTCCTAAAAAGTCTCTCTCCAGCTTTCCCCAGAAGTGGGGCTGGAGAGAGTCACTGTGTATCAAAAGACACCTTTGAGTCTGTTACTCAAATTGCTTGTTAGTGACAAATCATTGCATTCACATGGGAGAGCCAGAGTCAATGCCAGCCAGTGTGCCGAACTCTGTAGCATGTCTCGGAGAGCAGATTATTTGTAATCCATGGCCCAGAAACTCTGGCTGTCATTTCCTAAGATGTTGTTGCAATTCTCAAGAGATAGATGGGTGACTCCGATGGTGATATACGGGTAATTTGGCCTTAGAGCTTGGGTCCCCTGGAGACATCTGAGTGTGTGAGAGACCTGGGTTAGTTTTTATAGCAGATGAGTTTATAGCCTGAGAAAAGAAGTGAAAGAACATGAGCGCTAGAAGCCAAAAGCAGAGAGTAAGTAAAAAGAAAATAATATTTAAAATGCAAAAATATTGCAACTTTTAGGCTACTAATGTAACTTAGGAGCTCATGACTTCTGAATATATTTCAAATAATAAATTCTCTTCCCTGATAGCAAAAATATTTTCTCACTGGCAAATATCCCTGGCTTAAAGCACAGATTTATTTGTAGAGTGGATTCATAGTAGCTCCAAAGTATAAGGTTTTTCTTCTTAAGGCTATAAGCTCTGTGTGATTTAGTGCTGGGGAAGAGATCACAGTTTAAATAATTTTTTAAGTAAGAAAATGCTAAATTCATAGAGACAAAAAATTTCTTTATTCAGAGCTCTTTAAGAATGAGTTGTCATTTTGACTAAAACACTAAAACTAAAGCAGAGGTACAAATGGCTTGGATTTTGGGTCCACAGTGAGTTTAATCCTCTATATTTAGTTTAGGAAAAAAATCACTAACAGCTTGATTTACATATAATTCCTCCTGCTGTAATGCAAATGAATCGCTGCCAACAGACCAATACTGATGAACAAGCTGATGAAAATTAACCAGTCCGCCCCATGCAAAGCGCAGGACCAGAAAATGCCTCCAACAGATACCCAGATCTTCAGGTGCTCTGAACTAATGCAGGGTGGACCAAATAAATTTCTGTTCCTTCCAGAAACTGCAGATCTTTCCTTATGAGAGGCTCAACAAAAATAAGGCTGTTCACCACTCAATACCTGTAACTCTAAAATATGCTCCAAGAATAATAATCAGCAAGTAGCAGTTTTCATTCCCATGTTGTTCAGAAATTAAGCAGGAACGTGTATTCATGTGAGGAAGGGGAAGGTGTGTGAGTCTGTATATTTAAGTAATCGAAACTGTAGTTACATTACAACACAGCTATGAATTTACTTATTTTGCTCTCATGTCATTGTCATGATTTCAGCAGAGTTTGCCCAAATTTATACCATCATAAATTATAGTAGAAATCTGGCCCTGTCTGTGCATGTGTGTGCGTATATGCACCATCATTTTTTTCCATCTCCTTCTCTCTCTGTCTCTCCCCTCACTCTCCCTCACATGCACACACACATACTTTCTAGCCCTGTTTTGTATTTTCCTATGCAGCAAGGCTGCCTGTGCTTGCATTGCACCAGTTCTAGTATGATGACAAAAAAAAATACAGACATCAGACTACTATATACAAACACTGAATAAAAAGGTATGTTTACAGACATCCAGTCCTCAGGATGCAAACATATCAGTACATGCAACCATATGATGAAAACACAACATATGGCAACTTAATCATAACAGTAAATAAAAGTAATTTTCTATGTCAGTAGCAGGAGACGAGCCACCACATGTAATCTGTATTTCTCTCATGCCATAAAGGGTAAATGAGACAAGGAAAGCTGCAATGGACCATGATGGACTAAGGGACTCCAATGACATATTTTCTTCTTCCATTTCAGAAGTAGAAGTAGTGTGGGGAGCTTTTCTGATCCTTTCTGTCTCAGACCAGAGTCTTTCTGTTGCTGAGGATGAGACACATTCATGAGTTCCCCAGGGAGACAAGGAAAAGAATTTCTGAAGGCAGAGCAAGGGCATGTAGTGGAAATTGTCCCCTGAGTCCCACCACTCCACATGGGGTTGCACAAAAGAGGAGGAGACCTTGAGCCTTAAAAAAAATATCAGTGATCGCTCTTCCACCAGCAAATGATGGTCAATCTCTTCTTCAGAAGCCATATCTTGAGGCCATACCTCATCTTCACTTGTGGCCCATGTCCCACAGGTCAGCGTTCATGAGGAAGAGGTTGGTTTGACCACAGGAGCACGAAGGTTTCTACCCTTTGGCTATTTTTCAGCTGAAAACCATAGGCCTCTCTGCTTCCAGCAGACACAGGCTGCTTTGGTGTCTTTTCCACTCCACTAAGATTTCCAGAAATGGGTGCCTGGTACTAAACTCCTTAAATCCATGCTAACTAGATATATGACTACCCTGATCTTTGAAAGCAGATTGCTGCTAGTTCTCACCAAGACTCAATCCACTTTGATAGAGGTCAGCAATTATGAAGCTTTACAATGGGATTTTAGGAGTTTATTTTCAGAAACCCATCCTAAGCCTGATTCTGCTTCCAGGAAGCATCACAGATCATCATTTAAACAGGAGCAGCTTTGGGGCCTAAATAAAATCCAGTCATCAAGGCCAGTAGATACTCACAACAAATCCAAGCTGACAGCTGTTTTCTCCAGGGCTAAATTCATACCAAAGAGTTTAGGAGACATAAGCAACTAATCATCTCATCCTGAGAGAAATTAGATGAGTATGAAAGGATTAAAGGAACCCTGAAAACTGAGAGGAAAAGTAAAGAAGCTTTTCATAAAGCATCTATTTTGATCCTCAGTAGAGTTTTCTTCAGTAGGAAATGTTGTCCAGTCATATTAAAGTCACTATCTGTTCTGCCCGCAGCACACCTCCTCTGCAAAGAAGGGTAAATCTCACACAATATTCTGGAACAAATGCAAATTTGGGGGGGATTCATACAACTTTCCTTCACTTAGCAAGGTCAGTGCTACGATTCTACTTGTATTTAGGCTTCCTCAGTGCAAGATAAGATACAAAAATGCCCTCAAGCAGCGGAGTCTGCATTGTCATCCTTTTTACCCTATTTTTATTTTAGGTAACCTCTGCCAAAATGTAATACTAGGGCTGGGACACATCAAGAAATAATATCTCACTTCCGTGTGCAGGGAGTTAAATTTAGGGCAGTCTGCATTATTATATTAACCTCAAGTCCATGGGGTGGTAGGGTACGGAGGCTGAGAAGTCTACAAGATTCTTCCTAGCATAGAGGTTTAAATAAAGGTAGCATTTCATAGATCACAAGGGTCAAATTACACAACAGTTTGTGTATCTGCAACAGGGTATTAACAAGAGGAGCTCCACTGCCTTTAGTAGAGCTGAGGAAGTCAATATCAGGTTGGCATCTGCACTCACAAGCAAGCTTTTAATTAGGACTAGTCAAAAACTAGGATTTCAGGTCATGGTCTTCCCAGATAAACTTTATCTTCCAAGATAAAGTTCAGCTGACAGCATGACAAACACTAGATAATGAGAGGAGAGGCATGGAAGAGAAGAGGAGACCAAAAGCAGAGGTCCAAGCTTGTTGATGTTGATGCATCTTAACAGTGACGTAACCCATAATGGGGGGACTTATTTGGAATTGAAGCAAAACTGATAATATTTAGCAGCACATACAGCTACTGTGAAAGGAACATTTTTTGTCTATTAGGTACAATCTTGGCACATTTTACAACATAATTGCGCATAAAGCTAAAGAAGTATGCCTAGTCCTAACAAGACAGGTGCACTGTGTCAAGCAAACTCATTCTGGTGATGTGAAGGGGGTAGTGGGACGAGGGTATGAGTTTTTTGTCTCCTTTATTACCCTTCTTGAGTGTAGGAGCTATAGTCACCCCTGTTGCACACTCCTGTTACACAACCCTGGGGTCTGGGTGCCTGCACGAACACACTCACCTGATAAGGCCTGTTTTTTGACCTCAGTCTGTCCAGTGTGAGATGTGGCTTAGTATTGAACCAGAGGTTTTCAGAACCGATGTTGAAGCGGGTTGCAGTCAGTCTAGGTTTGATGTTGCCACAGATTGAGATGTCAGCCCTACGCTACAACGGGGCAGTCTCCAAGTGCACTGCTGAGATTCAGTAAAGCTACAGACTGTAAAGCATTTTGGCATGTCCTGGTGTCTTATGCCACACACGAAGGCCCGGGTGAGCATTTTGCATGCTGCACAGGTCGTGGAAGAGGCTTTTAACTCCAAGTCTTTAGCGCTGAGCTCTTTTCAAACGCAGATTGAAGTCAGAACGATCTTTGCCCAGAGTACTTTCTGCTGATTCTTCATCCATCCACTTTCCTTACTTTTAAGTGCCTGGCTTTACAACCTGAATAATATTATTGCTTTGGCTGTATTTTTTTCAGTGGGCTGTAGAAAATATATTAGACATTTGAGAACATCTTATGCATATAGAAATTGATGCACAAACAAGTCCAGAAGGAAACCCTGGATCAACAGATCATTGACTGTATTTTCCAGCCTGATCATCTCCTTGAAAGACAGAGAAATCACAGACAAAAATATTTTTAGTATACAGGTAAGCTTTTTGGCCAACATTTAAATGTTGGCCAGTCTCTGTGACAACTTTACAGTATATTTTGTGTGCTACAGTAGAGGATCAGGGAGTGTTCCCAGTGTGACTGCTACATCCACTGCTCCTCAAGGTCCTGCTCCACAATTGTATTGGCAGAAAGGCCACCAGGAGCACCACTAGTGATCTGATTAACTCGTTTACTTCTTTCCTATCAAGGCAGCTTCAATGTCTAAAGCACACTCTAAGCATTACACTTCAAGGAAAAGGAAAAGTAGCCCTTCATCTTACATACCAGAAATCACAGTGTGTCACACGTAGAGGCAGTCCCAGATGTGCTTCTGTCCCACCATGCCATTCAAGACCTTGCTCCCAGATGGACATGGCGTGTTTGGTCTCTCTCATTGTCTAAAAAAGCAATGCCGAAGTTATGTTCGGTGCCATTAAACTTATCTATGCCCACATGCAGAACCACCCAGATACACTCATCATCACCACCACCTGCACCCAGAAATCTGGCTTGAGATCCCAGGGCCACTTCATCATAGACAGAAGGCAGAAATGTCTTCCCTGAAAGGCTCCAGACTGAACCTCCCTAGTGCCCAGGCTGCTGTGGCACTTAACTCTTCTGTGGCACCACAGACCTGTGAAGACCTTATCTACAGAGATGACAAATAAGTTAGGCTGGGCCTATGTCCCACCAAAGTCTCATACAACTGGGCATCTGCCTAGAGCAGGGTGGGAGATAGTACTGAAGGTGAGTGAGAGAGAACAGCAGCCTTTTCTGTGCGTTTCACAGAGAAGGTCTCCACACAACTAGGCTTTCAGGCGAAAGAAATGGTGGAAAAGCATCAGGAAGAGATGTAAGGCTAGAAGAGTGTGAAGAGCATCTATTTCCATGGCTGGGAGTTTTTATTTTTTTAATTTATTTATGACTACAAATCTCATTAGAGGAGTATAGACTGCCTCATTCATCTTTGTAGGGCATAAGCCAGCTTCTGGCAGCCTGGAGTCAGGAAGAAGCTTTCTCTCTCATTTGTCTCCTCCTACTTTTTCATGCCTCCCTCTGCATTTGGCCATTGCCAGAGGTAGGAGATGATGGTGCCCATGGTACAGTGCAGTGGGGTTGTTCCTCAGACACCTGCACCCCTCTTCCTCTTTCTGCATTCTCCCTTATTTTTCCTCCACCCTGTTGCTCTCTCTCAAACCTTTTCTCTAACGGTGCTAGTAAATCCTCATACCTATCTATAGATGGCAGCAACTTTCCAAAACAGTTGCAGATGCCGATGATCCGAGATGGTCTCTGGCATCCTGCGGACAGAAGTGTTTCACTGCAAGAAATAGGAAGCAAACTGTACATGGATTTTATGGTATCTACAAAGAAGTTCACTCACTCCTGAGGAGGGGGGATGACGACTGACTTTTGCATGTGCTGCTGAAAGGGTCTGGATTGACAGCAGAGTCATGCATGGGTGGTTGAGGAGGCAGTTGGGGGTAGCGGGTAGATTTCTTTCTGCTGCCATTAGCTGCCAGCTCAGAAATATTAAGGAAAAAAAATATAATAAAAATCCACTCCCTGCCTGTGATTGTTGCTGGCTCTTAACATATGTCAGGCTCTTATCATTTCATAGCAGCTGGCAAGTTCATGCAGAACCACCAGGCGGCCCAATGTGGCCAGTAATCAGTTAAGTACAGATGTCCAAATAGATGTAACTTCCATTAAACTTTAAATAAAGATAATTTATGCTGAGTAAACAGACGAGTGAGCACATTTGCCCAAATACAGATGGCACTACCTGATAGCAGTGCATTAGAAGGGTCATTAAACAGGGAAGTTCAATAACATAGTACTCAAAGATGGTCTTCTGCAAGAAAAAATAGCTGAGATCAGGGGTACAGAGTCTACCTCCGCATTTATTTTTTCTGCTTCCTTTTGAATAGCTTGGCAGGTTTGGAGTCTTAATGGGGCATAAAGAGAAACATACTTTCTCCTGGAGGGACACCCCTGCACCTGTCCATGGAAAAAATAAATTGTAATCTGTCTCACTTGGAAACCAGGATGAGTATGCTCACTTAGAGGGAAGGAGGAGATGTTTCTGAGGCTGACGGTCGTAATCCAAAGCCCAATGGTTTTAGAGAGGGTTTTGCATTTGCCCTGGGAAATCCCCAAGGGAAGGTATTGCACAGTTGTCACACCCACAGGGACACATTTTGCCCTGGAAAGGGATTATGTGCACACGTACGTATACACAGTCACTCCTTCCTCCTTCTAACTGCGCAGTAGGGATGCAGGGTTTTGCTGCGGACTTCAGTAAGGAGAGGGAATTAAACTGGGGCACCAGATTACATGATTCTATGATTCCATGTTGGGACTTCGGCACCGTATGCTGGGGTTTTGACCTTTCTAGGACATGGGGAAGCTTGGCAAGGAACGAAAAGGTCAGATCATCTTTAGTATATCTTGTATGGAACTGTCTGGTCACACCACACCTGCTCACAGCAGGGGCATTGAAAATCACAGTCTGTACCAGCATCCTGGACATCAGGAAGGCACCTTTTCCTGTGGGTGTCTCCGATGAGCATCCAACTGGACTACACACTGTTGTACTCAGTGGCCAAGCACTGCAAAGACACAGTACGACTGAATTCAGCTTGGGACAGCTACTGTCATCATCACCTATTTGCACAGTCCACCATGAAGCCCAGGGCATGGCTGTAATGGCAAGGCACAAGCAAGGGGTTTGATGTTCTCAGCATGCTCCCTGGCCACTTCAGCTGTGGAGATGAGAACACCTTTTGTCAACTGCAGTGGCATTTAACTGACCCTCTGAAGGAAGTATCAGCACCTGATAAAGTGTCTACACTCATACGTAACCAATGCCAGTTCCTAGCTGAACTGTCTGTGACTTCGTACTAGCAGTCACCTTTCTGATTTTCACCAATTCTGTAATAAGTGTACATGTCTTCTTGTCTGTGGTCAAAAATAGCCACCTTATTTCAGCTTTGGTCAGATCATGCAGTGGAACAATATTGCCCAGGACCTTTTTTTAATCATAGAAAGCAAGGATAGGATTTTTCTTGACCGATTCCTGCCAGTTAACAGGTGGGTATCCATGCTAAGCTTGTCATCTGGGTTCCTTCTGCAGCTGGTGGAGCTTCCCAGGGCAATTCATGCCCTGCAAAAAGCTGTGATGAATCACCACTGAAACTGCTTCTCTCTACTGACTATTGAGAGAGTCCAGATGTCTGCACTAGGCCAGATGCCTCATTTTCAGATGGCTGATGTTAGGTAAAAGAAATTAGACTCAAAAGAGAGTTTCATCCTGTCTTTATTATTTTTATTTACTACATTCTTCTCTCCGCCTCATTTTGGTCCTTGTGGAATAAGGATAACAATGTGTTAACGCTGATGTGACATCCCGCTGTCTCAAACCTTCTCTTATCCATGGTAAAAGGTTGTCCTGGGGTACGAGTCCTGCACTTATGAACTTGTCCTCCGCCTTTCATTTATTAAGAAATAATTTATTTTCAAGTATCTGTAGGGTCAAAATCCCCTCTCACTACATTATAAGATACTGTCTCTCCTTTCATCATCTCAGTGACCTCCCTCCAATGACTCCCATCTTAATACAGGGCCCGTTTCTAAAAACCCTTGGTCTGGTTTGATCCCATTCATGACATTAGCCTACACAATATTTTTCACCTCCTCTCAACTTTCCCTCTCCACTGCTTTGAAATCACTGCTATCAAAAATGTAAATTCTTATGTGTCGACATCAGAACCCATAAATATTTAGGTTGTTGGCAAGATTCTCTAAAAAGAAGAATTCATGCTCCTGCAGGCACCATTGAAATATTTTTGCCTTAAATTCTCTCCAATATTTAAGTTAATGGCAAATGGTTGGGATGAGGCACTCTCCAACAGGATTGGCTGCCGCATTGAACATGTCCAGCATCATGTGTTATTTAGAACATTTTCTTCTTCAGGATGATTACTTCATTTTATATTTCCTGGCCTCATGCTCATCTCATACCCCGGTTCCTGTAGGTGTCAGATTAAACACTGCTTTATCAGAACAAATGCCACTGAATTATAAAACTTCTTTGGCCATTTAACTCCTTTATCTCTGTCTTGCCTCTGTCAGGATTACTGACACAGATTTGTCCTGTCCTTACTCTCCCAGAAAACTCTTAAAATGTATGTAATGGAGGACTTCCTAGACAGTATTTTTGAAACTTCTTTAGCCCTACACGAAAACTATGTTTTGCTCAGACCAACTAAGGGGAAAATAATATCCATCTATTGATTTATGCCAGAGCATTCACAGACTCACAGAACCATAGAACGGCAGGGGTTGGAAGGGACCTTCGGAGATCATCTAGTCAAACACCCCTGCCAAATCAGGGTCACCCAGAACAGGTTGGACAGGAATGCATCCAGGTGAGTTTTGAAGATCTCCAGAGAAGGAGACTCCACACCCTCTTCTGGGCAGCCTGTTCCAGGGCCCTCGCACCTTCAAAGAAGTTTTTCCTCATGTTCAGACAGAATTTCCTGTGTTCCAGTTTGTGCTCATTGTCCCTTGTCCTCTCGCTGGGCACCTCTGAAAAGAGCCTGACCCCATCCTCTTGACACCTGCTCTTTAGGTATTGATAAGCACTGATGAGATCCCCTCTCAGTCTTCTCTTCTCCGGGTTAAGCAGCCCTAGATCTCTGCCTTCCCTCATAAGAGGGGTGCTAGAGTCATCTTTGTAACCCTCCACCGGACTCTATCCACAAGTTTGTTGTCTTTCTTGAACTTGGGAGCCCAGAACAGGACACAGCACACCAGATGTGGCCTCATCAGGGCAGAGTAGAGGGGGAGGATGACCTTCCTCGACCTGTTGACCGAGTTCTTTTCAATGCATCCCAGGAACCAGTGGTCTTCTTGGCTGCAGGGGCACATTGTTGCTTCATGGTCAGCTTGCTGTTCACAGGACTCCCAGGTTCCTCTCTGCAGGGCTGCCTTCCAGCAGGTCAGCCCCTAACCTGTATTGGTGCATGGGTTTATTCCTCCCTGGTGTAGGATCCTACACTTGCCCTTGATTAACTCCATTATGTTCCTCTCCGCCCAACTCTCCAGCCTGTCCATGTCTCCTTGAATGGCAGCACAGCCTTCTGAAGTGTCAGAGCCCCCCCTCTCACCTTTACATCATCAGCAACATGAGCATACACTCTGTCCCCTCATCCAGGTCATTAAGAAACATGTTGAACAAGCCTGGATCCAGTACTGACCTCTGGGGAACACCACTAGTTACAGGCCTCCAGTTCAGAGGATCCATTCAGAGCATCTCTCCCTCATCCAGAGGGTTTTTTGTTTTTCACACACATTCACAGAGAGACTCTCCATCACACAGCTGAGCGATCCCACCAACTGCACAGGGTCACAGTCGCATGTAGGGTCATTTCAGCCGTGGACAGCCATTTCAACCGGCCTGAGAGGGGTGACAGAAGGTGACATGCTCCGCTGTGAGGCAGGCTGTGCCAGATCAGCTGCACAGCTTCTGGCCAGCTCAGAGCATGGTCACAGCAACCGAAAGCTGCTTAGAAATCATTGTCCTGTGTCTGCCTCTGAAATACTCTGTGGCCATACCCTGAGATATGGCAGGAGGGTGAGCATTGCACTGACCTCAGCTTGGCTTTGCTATTCTGTAGCATTAAGCAACTCTCTTAGCCTCCCCATCCGTACGAGAAAAGACAAGTAAAGGGCTTACTTCCTTGTAGACCTACCCCTGACTCCAGGTGAGGTTGGATTAGGTCCTAAATTCAAATGCCAGCACTAAGGGGTCATCATAAATAGCAGCCATCACTGCACCCATCCTGGCTCCTCTCATCCCACTGGTACCATCCCAAACCTCTTGGACATTGCAGTGCTTCCCAACACCCTGACACTGCAGCAGCTGTTTAATTTGCCTCTGTGATCTGGCACTGGTTTCTGATGAACTGTGTGTGCTCCCGTTTCGATGTCACAACTGCCATGCTGATATTCGATGTGTAGCTGTTACAGCTCAATCCGAAGTAAGGAGTGGGAGGGAAGGGCGCCCATACTCAGACTTTGGCTGATCCAACTATAATGCTGAGTGAAAGGGTTTCAGGTGCTTGGTTCTGCAATGACCCAGTCCAGCAATCATATAAGATTCATAGATTTGAAGGTCAGAAGAGGTTATTACCATCACTTCATCTGACCTTTGGAAGAAGAGTCCAGAGAATCACGTACATGATGGGATGTATGCTGAGCTCCAGCCATCAGCTCTGAGTTAGGACCAGCCTTCCCCGCAAGGTTAATAGGTTTTCAGACCTCCAGTTTCCTTTCTGAGCCCATCTTCAAGCTGTAAAGTCTGGCTCTGGCTTTAGGTTTTCCTCAGATACAGCAATTATTACCCCTAACAGGCATTATGGTTTTTTTGTCTATCATCATCAGTAATTATTTCTACTTCAGTGTCTCCTTAAGGCCCATTTGTGCTAGACTTTGTCAAAATATTTCCTTCTTCCTCCAAAAAAATGAAAAGATTGTGAGACAGCACTTTCTTGGCCAAGATGAGATGTGTCCATATCCTGCAGCCAACACTCTCAGTCCCAACCATTCCCATCGAGTGATCCACCTGCCAAATGTGATGTCTTCTTTTGACTGTCATCATCATTCTCCTTCCTAGAACAACTGCTGAACAGATGACTGACTCATCACCTGCTCTTAGAAAGGTGCTAGACAGATACACTTGGAAGAGCAAATCAGTCAGTTGTTCACAAACTGCTTCTAGTATTTGAAATCAGAACTGATTGCTCTGACTTGGCATAGTGGCCACCATCTCAGCTCTCTGAAGTATGTGACGGTGGCTCGTGGAGAAGACCCTCAGGGAGACATTGGTGAATTGTTCTTCCATTTGCTGCTTCTTAGATGTGGTAGTAGTTCTGACACCTTAAATTAAACAGTCAGGGCCCACAGTATGAATGCAACCCTCAGGACTTCTCTACGTAACATGTCAGTCTAAGGTGATCTTTTCAAATGAACTGGTGCTTGTGGCTGTGGGGAAGACGTTGATGTTGGTTTCAGTTAGGCTGTATTTTGATGTTTAATCTGGTTTAAATAAAAACAAGTCTTTTGGGTTCTTTTAATTAAAACAGTTCAGCCTTGTGGAAGAAAAGCCCAGGAGTGGTTAGAAGCAAGCAACAAGTCAGGAAAAAAGCACGGAGGCAGCTCCATCTCGAGGAAGAAAATGAACGTTTGTAATTTTTTTCCCCTCTGTGTTTGTACTGGTCAATCTCTAATTTATTTTATTTGCTTTTTCAGGCCAGAGTCTTAGGAACTGAATATCCTATAGCAAAGAAAATACTCCTCTTGTTGTTAATAGGGCAGGGCATCCTGAGCTAAGACTCCTACTTGTTATGTCAAGATGTGAATCCTTCGATTTTGTGAGCAGAATAAAGTCTTATGTGACCACATGCTTCAAACCATCTGGTTGAAAATAGGAGAAACAGCCTTCCCAAATAAAGTTTTTGGGTCAAAATTCTCCTCTCTGTCATCCCATTCTCTGCAGCACTCTGATGTCACTGATGTTGCCAGTAAGAAAATGTTGACTGACACAACTTGTCAGAAAAAGAAAGGGTATAAGAAACGGGTTAAATATTTCAGGCTCTGATTTAATGACCATCTGAGCAGCAACTTATATATTGAAGGGGAGAGACTCTGAGTACTTGAGAAGCAGAGGAAAGGAGCTGATAGAACAGATCCAACCACAAAGCGCGCTTAAAAATGCACATATACATGGCAAGGTTATTCAGCTCCTGCCTTTGGGTAAAATAATTGCCGTGTGAAACATTAGTGAATCAGCATGAATGTTTCATAAGTTTGAATTTATAAAATATTTCTGATTTTCCTGTACACATGCCTTTCAAAGATAACTTTCAAGTGCTCGTTGTATTATGCATCTCACTTTTCAAGAGAACAGCATGATTTCCTTGAAGACATATCCGTTTAGAGAGTTGCCATGGCAATTTGTTCCCACCCCCCAAAAATGCTTAAAAACAGATTTTTCCATTGTCTTCTGATTTCTGCAGATTACAACACGCTTTGCTTTTCTCTCTTCCCTAGAGTGTCTCTAGGTGAGTGTACAAAAAAAAAAAGAAAGAAATTTTTTTATTTAAATTACCTTCTGATGGAAGCAGAAAGCTTCTTCCTCCAAAGTTTAGACACATCCAAGGCAAAATTATCTTATTATTTGAAACAATAATTTATTAGCCTGATTTTTTTTTATCCCAAGAGAATCCCGATAAAAATTGCCTGTGCAAACATAAAACCTCTTTTTACATATGCAAGGTAATTATTAATCCAATTAACCATCTGCATACCAGCATATTTAATTAGTTCTCAGAATTACTCTTTTCCTGCTGTAATTGAACTAACCACCTTTTGCAATCTGTAAATATGACCAAAACTTATGTCAAGCCTCTTAAAAAAAATAAAATACGGGGTTTGGCAAAAATAGGATTAATTGAAGAATTTTCCTTATTTCACTGTTTTCTGCTTTTAGACAAAAAAAACCACTTTTGCCCCCAAACAAAAACAAAGAAATGGTGATGAGGATTATATTGTCAAATACTGGAAAATCATGGGTTTATTTCTGGAGTGAAAAAAAAAAACAGCAAAAAATATCAATATAGTGATATTTTTATCCCCATTAACTTTTTAATGACAAATACGCTCTTTGATCACTGTTAATTGCTTGGTCCCAGAGCATAATCCGACAGAGTATTTTGACTAGAGAACAGACTGCTTTGCTTGTAAACACTCCTTCTTTCCCTGTTTTTATTGAAAAATAAAATGAAAAACTAATAGCGCTTGACAAGTCCATTCCTAGTGCTGTTTTATATCAGAGGTTGTGCTGTGTTTTTAAAATGATATTGCTCTTTCACGATTCTTATTCTAATTGCTGTTCTAGGGGGATGGGTCAGCGCAAAGTATATGTCCTGATGTTTCTCCTTTGTGCAGGAAACTCTGAATAACTCCAGGGAACCAAAACACGTGAATTGGCTTTATCCGGGGAAACTCTTAGAGACTGGAGCTCTTTCCACTGATAGGAGGAAAACAAAATGAGGTGCAAAAGGGGATGTTAGGTGGAAGCAGCACAGATAAAAAAATAGAGGGCTCAAATCATTTCTCTTGACATAGGCATCTAACATTGCTTGAGATGCCCTGGAGGCATCTGAGACACCCTCAGAGGCCTGGTGTGGGGAGGATCTTTGGGAGACTATGCCATTCTGGGAACCAGGCTCAACACCATAATAAAGGGCTCTCGACAGTTGTCTTGAGGAAACTGGATGACATTCCTGTCCCCTAAAGACTACACTGTAGGTTTGCGTGCCAGCCCAGGGGCTCCTAGGTGGGAATACCACCCATGAGGTGTCTTAACAGTAAGCTGAAGCTTGCCCTTATGTTCTGTCTAATCCTGTGATAACTCTGCTCCTGACCAAGTTCCCGGAAGAACTGGTATTTTGACCATTCTGTGTGGCCTCTGCACCCCATCCTGGCTTGTTGAAGCCTGTGCAGGAGGGACATGATAGATACCTATTCAATGAAGCCAGTTAATATGGATATTTGGATATCTTCCCCTAAAGGAATCAAAGGGATGTCCATGGCTGGGACACTGTACACAAGCACGGTGGGAGCTCTGTATCCCAGTGGCAGAGAAGGGCAATGAAGCTGGTGAGGGGTCTGGCGCACAAGTCTGATGAGGAGAGGCTGAGGAAACTGGGGTTGTTCAGCCTGGAGAAAAGAAGGCTGAGGGGAGTCCTTCTCGCTCTCTACAACTACCTGAAAGGAGGCTGCAGAAACATCAGGGTCAGTCTCTCCTCCCAAGTAACAGGTGATAGGACAAGAGATAACAGCCCCAAGTTGCACCAGGGGAGGTTTACATTCGATACCAGGAAAAATTTCTTCACAGAAAGGGTTATCAGGCATTGGAACAGGCTGCCCAGGGAAGTGGTGGAGTCACCATCTCTGTAGGTATGTAAAAGAAGTTTAGATGTGGTGCTGAGGGACATGGTTTAGCGGCGGAGTTGGCAGTGTTAGCTTAATGGTTGCACTAGATGATCTTAAAGGTCTTTTCCAACCAGAATGCTTCTATGACTCTATTTGGCCCCAGAAAACCCAATTCAGTTATCTCAAAACCAGTGTGAATTTTGGTACAGAATTTAGGAGGATCTAGCCCATGTATTAGGAATTGTGGCTAAACCTCAGGTCCTGATGACATATCAAAGGTGTTACACTAGCTCAAGGAGGATGCTAGGCTCTCAGAGTACAAGACTTGGTGATTTAGGGATCTCTGCAGCTTTTAGATAGTGACAAATATTTGCTGCTCTCCCTGTTCCTCTCCAGTTTGAGCAACTTAAACTATTACTGCTTCACTAAAGCCGTTCCTGCTTGCCTTTGCTATTATGTGTTCTGGAACAATGAACACAGTCACCAATTTCTGAATAGGATTTTGGCTGTGTGTTTGTAAATAGGCTTCCAAGCAGAAGGGGTGGAGGGGAATAAAGGAATTGCTATATGCCTTCTCTCTCTACTGATATATATATATATGCACATATCTGTAAATAAAGAGAGCCATCTGATGCTCTGCTGTTTTCCGGGATGGGTAACAAAAGAGTGAATTGGAGTCAGTGGGATTTTCTCTTTTGCCTCCAAGATGTATCTATGTTTTAATTACTAAATAATCTGACTACTCAGTTGATCCCACTGAACCAGACATAATGTTAATTTTAGCAATGCAATGGGCATAGCAGCAGAGAGGAGTTTTGAATGCTGATTTCCTCTCTGCCTTCCCTTCTGCCTCACCCCCGTTTGAAAAGAAAAAGGCAAAAAAAGATCTGTATATAAATAAGGATCACCAAGCTGGAGTGAATTTAAAGCTAAGAAAAAAATGTTATTTAAATGTTAAAGACAACTTTGTGCAGTGCCTAGCCTTGCCCTGAGCAGTAGTCTTGCTCTGAGGCTTGTTGTGCTGCTTTTCTGGTCTCATGGGGCTGCTTCCGCTCACACCTGCTGGTGCCCTAAGCCTTCTGAGAGAACACATGTCTTTCGTGGGTATCTTGTACTCATAGTTGTGGTGATTGCAATATGGATAACAGCAGAAAACTTTGTGTGTAAATATGGCATTGGATGGTGCAACCTTAGGGAAAGGTGGTAAAAGCAAAGGGTGCCAGATCCAAAACTGTGCTATGGGATGTTGTCATGAGCTTGGGAGAGATGCATAAAAACCTCAGGAATTCAAAACTGCCGTCAGTGGATGCCAGATCAGTGCTAGAAAAATGGGGAGCTGGCAGCCTGCTTTCATCTGAAATGGAAAAATGTTGTATGTTATGAGGGAGCCCATCTTCTTCCCCTGGATTGCATTGTAGGTGTGAGACAAGAACAGACCAGAGCATGTGCATAGTTGCATTCATCTTCTCATTTGACCTGAAGATGCCCCGGGAAAAACACAATCCTTTCAATTCTCTCTCTTTGAAACAAGAAAGGAGCGCAAAAGCAAACAACAAGTTTCCACTTGCCTGTGGATCCCAAAGGAGGTTTAGCTGAACTTCTCTGGAGCTCCCTGAAGATGCTGCCACAGATCTCTCAGCAAATACAGATCTACTCATATTGGTAGTTTCAAGTCATGATAATGAATCTGCATGTCATATCCACTTTTAATTCATCTGATTTTAGCTTCATCTGAATTCCTCCGAAATCAGCTTTCATGCTGATTTTCAGCATCTGATTTCAGCTTCACCCTTAATGAAATCACTCAAGAGCTTATGTCAAAGCAAGCCACCCTTCTGTCTAATAATCAGCCATAGTATAGTAGAGCTGGGCACTTTAGGCTGGTATATGCCTATCCTCCATCCTTTGATTCCTCCAGCACTAGGTTTTTAGAGACGTTGCACCACCCGAGCTGTCAGAGTAGCATAAAACTAATAACCAGGCTGTATTACATCTTGATGATGTGACAATGGTACTGATGGTGCTTATTCTCAGAGACTACGAGGCAGCATTTCTTTGATTGCTTATGGGAACACTTTACAGCTGAAGTATAATTTCATTTATTAGAGGCAGACAGCTTATAAAAATGTGTGAAACACAACAGGTACCAAAAGGAAAGCTTGGGAGACTAATGAGGCACAGGGCTCATACTTTTAAAGAAAACAAAGGTTTCTACAGACAAACGGCTGATGCAGTTTGTTTTTTATAGACATAAATCAATCAAAACATTCAAACCATGTTATCCTGGAGAATTACAGCAAATACGTTTCATCTAAAATTATTGATGACTTTGCTTTTAAACAGAGGATAGAACCAAAAGGAAAACAAGGAGGAAAAAAAATCCTTCGCATTCAAAGAAATATAGCTGGAGTGAAAACCAATCTAGCAGAAGGGGAAAACGTACACAAGTAAAACAATAATAGTATTGTTACAAAGTGCTTTTTTTCCCCTCAGAACTTTCCCCCACCCTGTTTGAGCACTCAGGGACAGAATTAAATCAAAATTTGATGTAAACACCTTCAGTGTGGATCCAAGAGTGAATAGGGGAACAGTGAAAAGGTGGGCATGGGTTAAGAGTGACAAACCTAATCCAAGCAGCCTGCAAAAGGATTTACAAGTCCATTTTCCAGCTTGGGGATTGGGGGGAGGGACTGGGGGGGGATGTCCTTGCTGAATGGTGGCCATGGAGCAAAGATCAAGTGAGGAATGTGTGTAGACCTTATGTGCTTCATCTCTGAACCAGTACTGGGAGGGGGTTGAGGTGCCAAAGAGGAGGCAGCGATTAGGATCCTGATTAGGAGGAAGCTCAGAAGTTCTGCAGAGTGGTGTTGCCCAATCTCAGATTGGGAATCTGTGCTGGCATCTTCTGCCATGCTACAAACACAGATTAATCTGCCACAGATTAAACAACAGCTATGAAAACTTCATCTGGAAGCACTGGTTTAATGCTCTGTTGGCCATGGACCTTTCTTCACATTGTTTTGTGGAATACGCTCTGTAATTTCGATCTGATTATCTTGATCACAGCCTTTTCTCCTGTGGGCCCACCATGCTAGGTTACCCAGTGCCAGATTTTCTAGCACTCTTTCTTAATACTTTTAGCTTTGGGTTTCAATCCTAATTAATGTGTTGAGCTTTGCCAGCTCTTGTTAAGAAAACAATCAAAGATTGTTTTGTGAGAGATGAGAACAAGGAAGCAATATGTTTGATACCCTTCCCTGTCTCTACCACCATCTCATCTCTCTGATGACATTGCTTATGATCCACCACACAGACATTATTTCTCATCCAAATTGTTTCACATTTTATTATGCTCAGGTAGGGGTCATGGAATCAGTTCAGTTCCAGTCCTCTTGGCTGCGCACTTGTGGGTTTTGGCAAAATACAAAAGAAAAGGGTTAGGTGTCTGGCAAAGCCTTATTCTCTTTCATGTGAAAGCCATTTAGCACTGTTGGGGAGGGGGGCCTCGAGGGAGGAGTTAATACCATGTACCTTGCTTTGAAGCCCTGACATGTTCCGAAGAATGAGAGACCTATCTGTAAACAAGAAACAGGTCCCTTGATGTGAAGGGCTGAACCTGCTTTGAGCACCTAAGTTTTACCTCCCACACAGAGACTCTCACTCTGCCATTGCACCTGGAGCCCCATCTCTGATTTGAATTGAGCACATCAGTTACAGAGATGCTCTGTTTGGGTCAAACAGCTCTAAGGGGATGTCCACCCTGCTTGGTAAGTGCAAACCTGAGCCATTCCCATGCCCAGACACACCACATATTTCAAGCCCTCTGGCTGACCCTGCTGATCCCTTTAGCCCAAAGCCTGATGCTCTTCATGAGATGCCAGACTCTGCTTTGTGCCTTCAGGATGGGCTGAGTGTGTTACCCTCATTCTACCCCGACCACCCATGGTTCTCCTTAATTCAGCTCTTCCTAGAAGTAATGTGGTTGCTTTCATGATGAACCACGTGGAGACTACGGCTAAGAAACAAGAAACAAGGCTGAACCTGCTTTTCCCCTTACAATATAATTTATGCCACGGAGAATAGAGTATGTCCTTTAGAAAGCTGCTCCAGTGCTCAGGTACATTAACTCCAGGCTATCTCAGCAAGGGTAAGGCCTTCTGTGTAGGAAACTGTATAATCTCCATTCACTTCTTACACGCTCCTCTGCTGTGTAAGGACAAGGAAAAGAAATTAGCTGACTTAGCAAGTCATTGCAATCTGGAACAGGTCACGTATCATATTATACCCAAGGTGTAATCTCACCGCTAAGTGTTGCGCTCAGAGCGAACGCTTTGTTACTTGTGTGCAGTGAAGTCATCGCAGCGGAATAAATGCAATGCCAGGATGACCCTGCTTTTCTCTCCCTCCCTTCCCTCCAATGTATATTGCAGAGAAGGTAAAGGGAATGAAGAATATCCTTTGCTATTGTACTCTAGCAGAGAGGACTCATTTGAACAACTGTCAGCCATGGAATTTCATCTGAGTTTCCCAGATAAAATCTCCTGTTTCAGGGACTGTATTTACTCAGTGTGTTTAATGTGACAATGAAAACTCCACACGCACTGATCTTTTAAATAATAATAAAAAAAAAAAGCCTCAAACAATGAAAATCTCACAGGCTGCCTAATAAGTGGAAAATTAATAAGTGTTGAAGCCAGAAGATAAAATTCTACCCAGCAAAGCAGAAAAGGAAGCATCCCTATTTCTTACAACTGAAACAGCACAAAAGAATTGTTCTGCTGTTTTGCATCCACCTCAGATACTGAACACTACCATGTAGGTTCCCCTTGCCCACCTTCCTCTAGTTGGAGTGCCTTCAAAGAGCAGAGTAGTACCCTGTGCCTGCAGGATTTGGACCTCTTTCAAGGGTTTTTGTTTCAAGTGTGCTTTAGTACCCAAGCGGACATCTGGCAGCTTTTTCTTAGGAAGAAACCTTCACTGAAGAGAAGAGGAGGAAATGAAGACTGAAGGGGGAAACAGGACCCTGGCACTGGAAAGGGGGCAGAGTCTGTCTCAGAGGTGTTTTCATGGGCTTTTCCAGGCAGATGGGAACCTGTACTGAAGGGACATGTAGCTGAGCTGAGCTAATGGTCTCCATGGAGGCTATGGAAGGTTGGTCGTGGTGCCATCATGTTATAGCTACACAGCCTCCGATTTGGAGTTGAAGCGGAGGTAGAGTTTAGGGAAGTCTGTAAGGAAACACCAGAGCTGAATGTGGGGTCCCATCAGCTCTTCCTTTAGCAAGGAAGAGGTCACAGACTCACTTTTCTCGCATTAAGGACAGGAATGAATATCCAAATAATTTGTTGAGAAATGCCAGACTGGTGTGGAAGAGAGGACTTTGAGGTCCTGGGTTAACTCATGCAGCAGCAGCCCAAGGAGACAGGGAAGTGACTGTGGTTGTCAGAAAGACACAAAATAAAACCCAGAAGTCATGCTTTGCACACCCCACAACTACTGCTTGTGAGTAACAGTTCATGTTCCTTCTGGGACTCCCCTATTAAAAGAAAAGAATTTGAGACTGACTAACAAACTGATCACAGGCTAAATTATTGATTGTACCATTAAGCTCTTTGTTTGAAATGTTATCAGGGTTAATGAAATGATCGAACGCTTCTCTCCAGCATAACCAGTGCTGTGTTTCTTTCCAGCTCCACTTTTAGGGTTCAGGTCAGCTTGCATTGAGCCCAGGAGGGACCAGGCTGCTGCCTGTCATTAGGAATAAGCAGGTTGCATGGTAAAACAAGCCTATGGATGAGACACTAGCAGGGCATTAGCCATGGAAGAAAATAGGAAAGTCACTATGTACTTGTTCATTATACATTAATGTACTAATGAAGCTGGAGGCTGTAAATGTGAGTGTATTTAACTCCACACCTTCTAGGCAAATGGCTGAGGCATCTGATGTACTGTTTGCTCCCCTACATCACCAACCTCAACAGATAAGAACCGTTTGTCTCAGTCACACCAAAAGATCAAAACTCACCCGAGCCCCCACCCAAAGAGCAAAATCAAACAGCAGTAACATCAGTCCTGGGTATTTTTGCCCTTTTTCAGCCAGCTTTGTGATATTTTTAACTCCTCCTCAGCACTGTAGGCAAAAAGGAGATTTATTGTTTGCGGGATGAAGGTAAAATAATTTATACTGTCCTGGTCTGGGAGTGGGAATATTCATCTTTTCCCAGCTGCTGGTGCTTTCCCTCTGCTCGCTCCCCGTGCACAGGTCCCCTCTGCATCCCTACAAGGTGACAGCCTCCCCACTAGCAGGTGTGGGCAGAAGTGGCTCTGCACCCCTGGGGTGTCATGGGCAGGGCTTTGGGTCCAATTCCATCAGCCCATCACTCACATCCATGGCCAAGAGCTGGCTCTGACTCTTCTTCTCCACGAATATGTCCATGAAACAATTCTAGTGTGAAAAATCATCCCCTTGTGCACACTGGTTTGTGCTCTGCTGCCTTTTAACTTCTTCTGTTATTTTTCTGGGAAGATCTACAAGAACTTCAATGTTTTTTACACGTAAGGATGTCTTTTCCACACTGACCGGCAGACTAATGGTTAAAAAGAAAATATTATGGCTTTCTCACACCATTGTTATCTTATCTTTTTTTAAAGTGTTCCTTAAGAAAGTGGTTCTGTATCATATGTTTAAAACATCTCAGAAGTAATTGAATTCACAGTGCTTTGTAAAATTTCCACCAATTGAAATGTATATATATAACTTAACCAACTGCAAATGTAATCTTTCAGATTGTCCTTCTCCCATTTGTTTCCTCTGCATCCCAGCAGCTTTTCTTTCCCCACTCTCTGAATTTCCACCGCAGCCTCCGCTCTCCTCATTCCCACCTCCACAGGTCTTGGCTGCCCATCGGCCTGACCTGCTTCAGAAACCATTTTATTTCTGCACACAACATGTACCTCATTGGAAAAAGTGGAGATGGCAGCCGCCTTTATTAGAGCTGGTTTCACACCCCTATTTCAGAAAAAAATATGTTAATGCTGGCTGCATGTTTCTTGGTGCTCATGGTTCTTGGTTCCCATGGACTCGATGCATGAGCTTTGAGACAGCCCCTCACTGAGAGCCAAGAGCTCCCCATCACTCTACCAAGTCCTACTTCACACAACTGCCATGGCTCTGAGAAAAATCCCACCCTCCACTTTATGCCAACTTTTACCTTTCTGGATTGAATTCCTGATGAAAATCCAATTCCAGGCTTGGATGGCTGGAACTATGGGGAAATTCAACTTCAAAGATGTCCTGGGAGGTGATGGTGAATAAAAACTGATGATGAGAGAAAGGTGCTCTATCTCACTGCCACTGCAGCTGCAGAGATACAGACACCAGAAGGGGCTGTGAGCAAGTGAGGAAGGTGACATAAGGGAAACAGAAAGATTTAGAGGGACTTTTGCCACTCAGCAGAGTAAAGGACACATGAGTATTTGGGTTGATTATCATGGGATGGGCATCGTTAAGAGGACATGTTGAATTAAGGGATGGCAGAAGTTAGTTCTAGTAACTTTTTCTTTTCTTAAAGAAGAAATTTAATAAATTAGTTTCTTGCTGATCAGTTCTTCATGCCCTTTGCCTTTGATTTCAATCCATTTAAATTGCAAATATCTTACTCCCAGTGGCTTTCTGCGGACGGTTTGCCTGTTGAGAGTCTGAGCTCACAGGTCTCTCCGGGGTCTCCTCTCTGCTCTTTTCAGGGAAGGGGAAAGGCAGCTGTCTACATCCACTTTTATCTCTGTAATTTCGTTATGCCTTGTAGCATCTTTGGCTGCCACTTCATCTTCTCCAAGGTCACCTCCTAAATGACTGCAGAAGCCCAGGGCAGGATTCAGACTGTCACCTTGAGGGATTCAATCCAGCTGCCTGAGCACAGGTACATAATGAAACTGAAGGATCCTACTTGTCCCCCAGCTACTGTTCTGGGCAGCACAGGGCTCCTGTAGGTCCCCAGTTCATAGAATCATTATAGAATCATAGAATGGTTAGGGTTGGAAGGGACCTTAAAGATCATCCAGTTCCA
>JAOXJM010000001.1:4607527-4625666 GCA_026413425.1 Tringa solitaria
ATGCTGGGATAAGTGAAGGCAAAATTTGGATTAACCGGGTCTATGGCTTTGCAAACTTTTTCCCCCCTCCCCCCAAGTGAAGGTCAGTTATATGCTAAATCCAGCAAATACGATGCGGGGGTCCTTCAGCCAATTAACTAATTAGCGCACGGTTTCCCAGTTCCATCTGAAGCTCAGCTCAAGCTTCTCTTGCTGCGCTGCAGCGGGCACATTTTCCCCCCAAGACAGTATGAAATGCCCACAGTTGTTACAGTGCGGTGTGTGTCTGGATGAATAGGCATCTACTCGTATTGACACAGTTACAAAAGCAGTTCCTAATGTCTCTTGGGAAATCTCTCTTGAAGCAAAACTCATTCAAATCAGCTCAGAGGGAGGCATTGTCACGGCTATGGGGCTGTAAACAAAAGGCAACGTTTGTCACCTGAGACTGGAGTTAAAAAGAGATATCCTGGAGGTGATGGCGGTGTGGAGAATAGCAGATTTGGTCCCTACTCTGTTAATAATAAAGTAAATAACAGGTACTGATAATAAGCAAACTGAGAGGAGCAGCAGTAAGGGCAGAGAAATAACAACAAGGGAAGGGAAGAGGTTATGAACATCAGCGGGAAATAATGAGTGAGATTCAGCTGAAGAAAAAGAATATGAAGCAGTGAAGGCAGAGAAGGAAATCTGGGCCAGATAAGTGAGATTTACACTGCAATGGGGTGTATGAATGGAATGCTGCAGGTGCTTGCTCAGGGTGCCGAAATTAGCTTAGGAACTGGAGTGGTGCCACAGGAGGCACAGGGGATCCTGTGCACCTATTTGGGCAGCTGAAGTCCAGACAACATATTGTTATCATAAAATCACAGAATGGTTAGAGTTGGAAGGGATCTTAAAGATCATCGACTTTCAAACTTCCTGCCATGGGCAGGGACACTTCCCACCAGACCAGGTTGCTCAAAGCCCCATCCAGCCTGGTCTTGAATACCTCCAGGGATGGAGCATCCACAACTTCTCTGGGCCGTTGCATTAAAAGTAGTTCAGCTATAAGGAGCCAAGCTGGAAAACTCACAGTTGCCTGCTGAAAGGACATTGGTCCTTTCTAGGCTGGTGATCCTTGTGCTGCCAGCCACTTTACTGTGGTGAATAATCCAAAACAGCTGTCAATCTCACATCCATCTCCATCAATATTCAGCTTGTCATCCAGCTCCCATGGGCTGCCTGATACCTGCTTTGCTGAGCAAGGCTGCTGGTGAACCACCAAGTTAGACATTCACATACTGGTGTGTGTGCTGGATGTCCTCACAGCCAGGACTCCAGCCACACCACCCTTCTCAGGGTTGTCCAAGTGTCTGGTATATCATTTCCAGGCTGAAGGCTGGATTACTGGAAAATACCTATCCCAAAGCCGACAAGTGCACACCACTAAGAAATAAGCAGGGGTAAAGAATGGAAGAGTAGGATGGTCCATCTTGAGGTGGAGGGGAGAAAGTAGAGTTTGGGGAAAGCACTGGGAGAAGACTGGTGCCTTTAGAGGAGCGGAGTTAAAAACTGAGATATGTTCTCCATGCTGGACAGTAATTGGGGAAGCCCATGGTTATACTTAGGGCAACAGGAAGTTTATACACATGGTAGCCTCATCTTTTCAGGTCCTGGATGTTTTAGGTTTTTTCCCCTTAAAGGTTTTCCACTGAATACTGAGCAGGGCTAAGATTTCAAGTATTCAATAATGAAATGGAGGTGGTCCAAGAAGGATTAGAAATGATCTGGCAACTGGTTGGGTTGTTGTGCAAAGAAAGACTTGAAAAGGCATGTATCACTTGGCTTAGTTAAGTGGAGAACAGAAGCAGAAGGAGAAGAGGCAACCACAGCTTAAGTAAAGGATGTGAACTGCAGGGCCGAGATTTCATCCCTCAGGCTAAAGGGGACTGGTTTTTTCACTCATTCACTCTCACGAAGGGTAGTTTCAGAGGCTGTGCTGAGGGAAAAGCAGAGGGCAAAGCAAAACAGGTTTAAATTCCAGCAAGCATCCTAGATGGACACCAAGACCAAGAGAGACAAGACATCAGCTCTTCTTGGTCATAGCTACTTTCAGACCACTCTTCCTTTGGACTCACACCTGTCCCTCATGGAGTGTTATGTCCCTCCTCATTCCTTCTTGATTTCTGGGCATTGAGCTCTGGTCAGCCACAGCTGGAACAGCAGCGCTACAATTCAAATACCCTTCTGTGGCAGTTGCATTAGTTTGTGGGGGTCCCAGAGTAAGGATTTTAAGACTCAACTGGACAAAACCAGTAGGAGCTGCAGCTGAGGGACAACTCAGCTTTAGTAGAGAGATGTGATCACTGATCTACTGTTTTATCCCTGGTTTAGTACATCTATGTAATTTATATTAAGTCATTCATCACTGCAGCAGTACCTACCTGTTCTTAACTGATGGTCCTGATTAACTGTAATGTACAATTTAATTTATTTCACTAGAGACAAGCAGCAACATTTGTCTCTTCCTGAACCCTTACTGAAATCAGAACCCTTAAACATATACCCTTTTAATAAATTATGGAATGCATTGGATAAAACGTGCAGTGTTGTGTTTCTGCATGTTGATGGACACATACACTGTGGATTTTCACTGAAAATAAGGAATATTTTTGTGTTTAGGTGGACACATGTCCATTGTGAATTCCCTCCTTGGGTTCCCAACTGTTCCTCTTTAAGGTTTAAAAAATTGTAGATATCACCTTTAGAGCTGTAGTTGTGTGCTTGGAGGTGGCTACTTGAAAGTCCTTCAAATTCAGAGTCATCATGCCCAAATTTGTCTGGAGATCTGGTCTTAGCTCATTTCTTAACGGTACCCAGGAGTCTGATTTCCACCACAGTGACAGGAGGAACATTGGAATCCTAATTGAATGGCTGAGCAGTACAATCTTCAAATCAAATCAGAGTTTTTCCATGAGGACCAAGGAGAATAGAAAAGATGACCCATCAGTGACCATTGTTCTTTGAGCACGTTTTCCTTCACCCTCATTGAGAATCCTCCAAGAAGACCCAGTGTATGTTTTCGTTAAAGCTGAAAGAAGCTTTTTTTCCTGAGAGAAGCAAGCACAGTGTGGCTATTTAAATACACCTCCAAATGACGTTTCTGCCAAATCCACATCAGACACCTGTGAGAGAGCTTGCTGCTGCAGCAGCTGAGGGGAAAAATAACATCAACATGAAAATACCATCTAGTGCTTATCAAGTTGAGCAGCCACATCTATTAGCTTGAGTGGGCATTTGGAAAAGTAGGTACTAAAATAAGCAGCATAGTGAAAGTGTACCAATGCCTCACCAGCTGGCAATTACAAGAAGACCTTTGGAGCACCGCATTCATCAGCCCTGCCTTAGACTCTGTCTTTTAATCCTTCCTGATTTGGCTGCTTCTTGTCTTTCTGCTTCAAGCTCTCAATGCATAATGGGCATTTTGAGGACCTCAGAGTTGCTGCCATGCTCTAAACTACTTTATTTGCAAAAGGAATGGATAAAAGTTGAGTGGCAATGGAGAAACATTGTAACCCAGCCTTGTGAAAGCAAATAGAGCTTTGAGGCACCTCTAGGCTACTCCCTGTAATTCCAGATGTTTTCCCAAGGCACCATCACTGTGGTGTCTGAAGACCTCAATGGTTAGATACAAAGATCCTCCCTCCTAGGCCAGGAGGGTCTCCACTGATGGGGAATGTCTACTCTGCTAAATAAAAGGGAGCATTGAGCATTTGAGGTAGCCCTCAGCCACAAGAACACAAGCCAGCCATTACCAGTTGGCTTGAGGACTTCAGACTGGTCCTTGGCTCTGAGGTGGCACAGACATAAAAGAGAACTCAGGCCCAAGGGCATTATGTGTCCACTCAGTAGCTGGGTGCAGAGATCTTCAAAGGAATAGCATTTCAGCTAGATCCATGGCTGGAGACTGTGTACCCATATTTGCCAGCACATAGTGGGTCCTCAGGCTAAGATTGGGTTTAATAACCCAGGAACAGCACCATGTCAAGATGACGATTGCAGGATGGTCCTGAGCTAGTGTTTCTTAGCCATGGAGACACACCAGCCAGCTCAGGTACTCTTGCTCCACATTTAACTGCAATATGTCCACCTTTCTCCAAGCTGCACAACCTAGAGAGCTATGTAAGATGGTATCTACCATAGACAGCTGTGCCACAGCTACACACATGAGTTTCCTTTTTGAATGGGAGAGAAATTGGTATTTTTGTGTTATGCTCTAGCTCTTACTAGATTTTAGGAGGAGAGGGCAGCACGCTCTCCGCAACCCCAGAGTATGCTCCAGGCTCCCATGGAGACTCTCCAGCCACCATGATACCTGGATACCTGCTTTGCCTCCTTCCACAGCTGCCCAGAGCAGATACCTCCTTCCCTCACAGGGTGTTCCTTTACTGCCCTCGTGAGAACTGAAGTCCCTCAACAGATCAGAGAGAAGCCAAAACCAATCCGTCATCCAGGAAATAACTGCAGCGAGTGTTGCAAGGCTCCTTGTATTAACCAACCCACTTCAAAACATGTTTCAGAAGTGATTTATCTTTTCCTCTTAACACTTTTAAGCCAGTTGTCATTATAACGAGCTACAACAGCAGCTCAAAAAAACAAAATAGTAAAAAAAAAAAGTGGGGTAGCTATATCCTCCACAGTGGAAGAACAATGATTTAGATTTAGCCTGCTATGCTGTTCCTGGTTTCAGGATATTTTCTTATCTTTTTTTTTTTAATCTTTTTTGTTTGTTTGTTTTTAATGTTTGTCTTCCTTTCATAGCGAAATTGATTGTTTGAAAGAACCAAGATTGATGCACCTAATATTTACAAACAGCACACACTTCTTCACACTCTGTTTTCTGGTGTAACGTAATAAGAAATTGATTTGTTAGTGGCTGGGTCTTCACCTTTTTCAACACATTTTAAAATATTTACATATGTATATTAGTACTAATCAGCCTTAAAAATGATGAACAGGCAGGTTAGAATTCTAGTAAACTGAAATTTTGGTCATGCAATGTCTGGTAAAAACAATCAATCTAAACTTTTTGTGTCATTTAAACACATATCTAGGAAATATTCCTTAGTTAAGGCTGCCTTTTCTGGAATAAGCAAGAATTTGATCGCTTTCTTCTGTGATCATCTGTTGTCAGCTCTGTATCCCTCAGGCTTTTGTGTTACTCTTGTTTTGATTTACCATTTGATCTTTTTCATTTTGTCATCTTTGAACACAACTGAAATCCAGCAATGAGGATCATATGAAAAGAAATACATTTTTACACGCATTAAAAGCTGAGAGAATTTAATAAGATGCTTTCCTCTGTATCTCAGAAGGGAGCATTCTTCTGATTTATCTGTATAGTCACGTGGGCCTATGAAGTCCAGCTCAACCATGCTCCTCATGGAGGCAGCACTAAAGACTGATGGGATTTGTAGTCCCAAAGGTGGACAAACATCACAGAAATAGGCTTCCAGAAGGATCAACCTGGGGAAAGATGAAAGGGTGGCTACTTTTGAGATGCAATACTTGGCTTGATTGAATACGGAGGTGGCTATTTGGCTCCTAAGAGACAGGAAGAGGAATCTACCTTAGGTTTATCATGTGGTTTTATGTGGTCTAGCTTTGGCCTTCTGGTCTACACAGCAAGTCTCATGAGCATATGCTTTCCTAAAGGATAAACATCAGATATCAGTCCATATGACAGGGAGCATGTCCAGTATAACCTGTCATGGGATGGATAAAGAGCCAATGGAAGTCATGTGATAAGGTCCCGAAGGAAGCCAAGCCCACCAGTGGCATTATAGGAGGATCTCAACAGCGTGAGCCCTCATGCCAGCCTGTCACAAACCCACCAAAATGCTGAACCCAGAACAGGAAGACGCTGTGTTCTCCGCTACCCATGGTATTACTCCATGAAGGACCTCACTCTGTATTCTTCATGACTTCCCTGTAGGTACCGGGAAGTGGCAGTGAGCTCTTCCTTGAAGTCTTCTCTTCTCCAGGCTGAACAAGCTCCTGTTCAACCTCTCTGACCAAGGCAAGTGCTCTCCACTCCCGACACTGGACTCATTTCAGTTTTATTGATGCCTTTCGTGTCTGAAACTGGAGGCACTCTTCTAGACTTGATCTAAAAAATGACAAGTAAAAAACGGGGATTATTTCCCATGACCTCCTGGCTATACTCATGTCAGGACAAACCAGTCTCCTATCACCTCTTACAGCTGCTGGGGTGACCATCTACACCAGGTTCTTTTCAGCAGAGGTGCTATGACAAAACTTGTGAACATACAGCTCATGGATTAACTTCCGTCCAGCACTTTGAAAAATATCACTCACCCTCCGAGCACTTAAAATACTTTATATCCGGAGAAAGCACAACTCCCATTTAAAGTCCTCAGCTCCTTGCCCCCAGGATGGATGGACTCCTCAAAAAGCCCCTGGGCTGCTTGGGTTTCCTGGGCTGGAGATTACCTTACCTGAATCTGTCACTGCTGCTTTTGTTCCCACCGTGTTTCTGAGATCACAGCGCTGCAGTGAGGAGCTGCTCGCTCCTCGGCAGACTTCCTGACAGGTGATTCCTTTACAATAAAGATTTAGGATAAAACAAAAGTTGAGTTCCCAGTGACACCCTCCTTTTCTCCCTCCAGCATTTCAAGTCTGGGTTCATTATCACCTATTTAATTGGGTAATTATAATAGACCTGACAATCACTTGGTACAATCCAAAGGTATTTTTGATCTCTCTTTTTTTTTTTGTGTGTGTGTATATATATATATATGTATAAAAAGCAGAACAATTAAACTTCCTCTCCTTTGTCACACTCTTTCCAAGAAAACAAGAGAGGCAAAACTGGTTATAAATGTGTGTAGACCTGGGAAAGATGCAGTTCTTCAGCCATTACCTAGCCCAGGCAGTATCATGGCCACTTAGATACAGAAACTAGAAAGCATGATGGGGGGATCCAAGTTGAATAGTATTCAGGACATGAAGAAAAGGTTGGTCAGCCTATCACCAAGACCAGCCCTAATACAGGACTGTCTACAATTACTTCCAGTATGATGATGTTAAGAAGGGATGTGGTAGATCACTTCACCAGTGTCACCATGGGAGAAGGAAAAGCATCAAGAGGAGGAAGCTCTTGCTAACAGACTCTTAGTCCCGGGAGTGAATAATATTAATAGGCTGCCTGCAATCTATTAGGAAAAGGAATTAATTAGTATCTTTAGATGAGTGTGTTTTGTGTTCGTTTAATTATGCACACAGGAAAAAAAAAATACCATCTGCCCTTTTGAAAAAGAATAAAAATGCAATCACACAGGAGCAGATGCCTGAAGAAGGCAAGTGGAACTGCAAAGCACAGCAAAGCTGGTCGCAACTGAATCCTGAAGCATCGCTCCATTTCCTGTAAGCACATTTTAAATGGTCAAACCTTTCTTCTGCATCCCCCTGAGAGATAGTATTTCAAGAGAACTTTTCCATGCTTCAGGAAGGCTCTTTTATCAGTGCTAGAAAATGGCCTGTTTTGGTAAAGGAGCAGTTTATTTGGGGTAAGCTTGGAATCCCTCATAATCACAGAAGAGATGATTGGAAAAGGATCATTAGAGAACATCCAGTCCACCTCCTCTGTTCAGACCAGGGTCAGCTACCACAGGTCTGCTCAACACCATGCCCAGTAGGTCTTTGAATATCCCAAGTATAGAGATACCACAACCTCTCTAGAAAACCTGTTCCAGTGTTCCTTCACCCTCACAGTAAAAGACTTTTCTTCTGTTCAAACAATTTCATGTGCTTCAATTTGTGCCTCTTGTCTCTTATCCTGTCATTGTGCAACTCTGAGAAAAGCCTATCTCCCTCTTTATTCCCTCTTTCACATATTTATACACACCTGCTAACATCTCCCTGATCTTTCTTTCCTCCAGGTTGTAGAGTGTTGAGCAGAAGGGAAGGATCACCTCTGTCAACCTGTTGTCAACACTCATCTTAATGCAGCCCAGGATGCTGTTGGCCTTTTTAGCTGCAAGAGAATATTGCTGGCTCATTTTCTCCTTGGTGTCCCCAGTTCCCTCCCTGCAAGGCTGTTTTCCAGCCAGTCAGCCCCCAGACTGCAGTGGTCCAAATGCAGGGCTTTGCATTTACCTCTGTTGAACTTCATGAGATTCCCCTCTGGCAATTTCTCCAGCCTACCAACATCCCTCTGAGAGGCAACACAGACATTTGATGTATCAACCACTACTCAAAGTTTTGTGCTGTCTCCAAACTTGCAGAAAGAGCACTGTGGCCCATCATTCAGGTCATTAATAACGATGTTATTTTGCTGGTCTCAGTACTGACCTCTGGTGTTCACCACTCGTGGCTGACCTCCACCTGAGCTTCATGTCACCAGTCACAACCCTTTGAGGCCAGCACTTCAGTTATTTTTTAATCCATACTGGTTGTCAATCTAACTCACTGCCCACTTATTTAATTTGAATTTCAACAGCTTGAAAATGAGGATGTTGTGGCAAACAATGTCAAAAGCCTTGTTAAGTTATAGATAATAACATTTGCTGTTCTTATCTCATCCACTGAGCTAATTTCTTTATAGAAGGGGCTTTAGTCAGACTCAATTTCTCCTTTACAAATCCATGCTGACTATTCCCAAGCACTTTATTGTCTTTATACATTCAGAAACAGCTTCTAGAAGGACTTGCTCCATTGTCTTCCCACAGATCAAAGTAAGACTGACCAGTCTGTAGTTCCCCTGATCCCCCTTCCTAAAAACAGGAGTGACATTTGCTGTCTTATGGTCCTTGGGAACATCTCCCAGTCACCAGAGTCTTTCAAAGCCAGCTCCCTTGGAACCCTTTGTGCTCCCTGTCAAGTCTCATGGACTTGTTTGCTTTCAGTCAATGGTCCTCTTCCATTGAAGTCTTCTTCTGCTCCAGTTTTCCATTGGTCTTAAGGACCTGGCATTCCTGAGGGCTGGTTTTACTTGTAAAGACTGAGGCAAAGAAGGCATTGAGTACACTGGCCTTCTCCTTGTCCTTTGTCACCATGTCATCTGCCCCTTTAGCACTGGGTCCATATTTTCTCTTGATTTTCTTTGGCTGCTGATGCACCTGTAGAAACCCTTCTTGTCCTTCATATCCCTTGCTAGATTCAGTTCCAGGTGGATTCTGAGCATGTAGGCATGATGTTTGGAAAGCTAGACCACATCTCTATATTTATCCTGGTTGACCTGATCTGACCCTGCTTCCACCTCTTGCATTCTTCCTTTCTATGTTTGAGTTTTATTGGGAGCACCTCGTTCATCCGTTAAGACTTTGTGCTACCTCTGCTTGTCATCCCACATGTGTGAAGTCATGGTCTGGTCCAGACTCCACTCCACTTGCAAAACTTGACAAGCCTTGGCACTAAGAAGGATGGAATCTGTTCCACAAAGTTATGGACACAAATCATTTCCCCAGGAGGACATCAGAAGTCATCAGCATCCCATCTAGCTCCTGCATATGCAGCTACAGGCTACCCTTGTCTTCACTGTGGCCGCATTGTAATAATAGAGTCCTTCTCCTACAACTGCCTCCATCCAGGCTCCCTGGACTTTTGAAAAGCCAGTAAAAGTTAATAAAAGCATTGGATTATGTTCTTGTATTGAATACATGTGCTTTCTCCTTATGGATCTTTTCTGAGTGATAATGCATCTTTTGGAGGTATCACATAGTTTGGTAGTACAGATGAAACCACCTGGATATTTAACCACATGCAGTACTGATATTATGCACAGTGCAGGTGATAAAATCCTCTCATGTTATATATTTTCCAAGAGTGGAAGGGAAAAATGGAATTGAATTTTTTTCATATTATTAATTGAGAACAGTGGCCATATTTAAAAGGCAGAGTCTACTGAATGATGAGCCTCTAATGGGTTCATGGGAACAGTAAATAAGCATGGTCCCTCAGGTTTTCTTAGCCATATTAGTGCCATTTTATATTAAAAAGGAAATTGCTGTGATTGTTATGCAATTGTGGATCACATGTGAAAAGGTACCAGTGCTTTTTAGTGACACCATGTCTTTTCTTAGACTTAGTCAGAGAAATCCACTAGTGGTACAGAAGAAGGATGTACATTTTAATGCAACATCTCCTTCAGTTACTAGAAACTGGTGTCACAGTCTGATGGTAAATGATCTGATTTGTGAGAATTGTTCTGTTGGCACCAGTCTGCCTGTTGCGTGAATGTGATTGCATAGCACAAGGGATTATCAGTCTTCAAAAGCAAATATTTTTCCAACCAGTGATCAGTTCCAGTTGTTCAAGAAAAACAGGGAGGAAATATAGGTGCAGTCAGTAAATGGACTTTCTGTATTTAGAGCCCATTTTCTCCATCATCATTTCTGGTAGGTTGGGTTACAGCCTGGAGCAGTGGGCTTCAACCCTTCTGAAATCCAGACTTTGGCTTATAAATAAGAAATTTTTTCTCTAGAAAATGCATATCCAGACAACTTCAGCTCCAGCTTTGCTTCCCTTGTTTTCCAGGGATCACTCTTTCTTGCAAGTCCTCATTAAGGACAGTCATTTGCCAAATGAAACATACCATTTCAGATAGAGGACAGTCCTCTTCCCAGATTGCTCCAAAGAAGGAGCATTAGTCACATCACCCCAAATCTCCCATCTCCTGGAATTTAGTTTGACTGGAGAACACAAAGTATTATTGAACAATTCCTGTGCTGGAAAATCGCAAGAGAAAACTCAGTTCAAGCTTTCCCCCAAGCCATCATGCCTCCGTGGGCACCTTTATGGCTCATGAGCAAGGTCTTCAACAGCCTTGCTCAGCCTGATACGCTGTAGGAATGGTGACTGTGTCTTATTTGAGCCTACAGTGGAAAACCACTGGGCACTGTAATCCCCGTTTAGCTTCTCTGCTGTTTTAAGTGGATTTTAGAACTAAGATACACCTCACAGAAATAGTTGTTATATATATTTATTGTGTATTATTTATAAAGAGAGAATTTCTTAAGGCTATATGCAGACATACAGGGGAATGTATCAATATAGATGGGTTTAACAGAAAAGAGCTGGAAGGTTTGAACTGAAGTAATCCATGCTCCAAAAATGTCTATTTTAAACAATGAAACAACATCAGCAGCATTTGTCTTTGTTTTAGGATCATGCTGAGTGGCTTAACTGTGCCAGATGGTTTGTTCATGTCTTATGAGTGAAAAGAAATGTCTGTGAGCTCACCCAAACTTGAATTTCCTTGCTGAGACACTTCTGACACGAAAATAATGAAGATGCTGAGATGAAAGTAACTTAAAGGACATTTATTCGATTTTGTACTAGATATACAAAGAATATACTAGACAGCGTGTCACAGGAGATAGCAGCAAGGAAAGGACTGAGAAGAAGGAAAATATGCAATCTATACAGGTGCTGCAGGAACATACAGGGTAGGAGCAGAGTTATTTGCCCCTGCATCATGGGCTGGGAACCGTGGAAGCTCAGGGGTGCCCAGGCGAGAGGTGCAGTCCCTGGGATCACGCTCTGCTTTGTCCTCTGCTCCTGTTTTATCCCTGTGCTCAGCTGTAGGACTCAGCTCAGCACAAATCCTCTGCAGGTACTCAAAGGAGAAAGGGGTATTTTATTTTAGACTAAGCTTTCTTACAAAGAGCTAAGTGAAACTGAAAAATGTCCCCCCGTAGCAAATTCTCTAGCTATTCCTCTGTTTTGTGTTTTCCCCCACATCAGGACAAAAGAAATGTGTGTTTTTCTTTTTACAGAATGGATGAGGGAGCGACAAAGAAATTCAATTTGGAAAGGTCAAAACACAACAGATGTCAAATGCTCTTTTTGACATTTTCAACTGAAGAGAAATGTTTCGACACGCCTGAAATCAAAATCTTTCCATTTGGTTTGCTGAAGGGTTTTGTTTTGAGTCATGTCAGCATTCAACTTTGTTTTCTCACAGCAGCACGTGGTCATATGGGAACTGTAGTTAAACCAGAAACACTCACATTTCCCTCTCCCTCCTCCACCAGATTTCCTGCTCATAATAATTACATGCTAATTACAAGGTAATATAATGTCCATGTCACACCACATTGCTTGGCTGGTGGGAAATCAGAACAGTTCCTTAGTGGAAACACAATCCTTTGAGGAGATTATTTTATTGGTGAAAATGGGGATAAAACTACCAGTGCCATCAGGCCAGACACCAGCAGGAAAATGTGCTTTAATTCTTTGTTATGCTGTTTCCTAGAGAATCCCCAGCAGTCAAAAAAAAAAAAAAAGTAAACGTTTCACAAATCTTACCAGATATTTTCTTTAAAATTTCTACATATACAGAAAAGTTTTTTGACTGGAAATGTAATTTGAAATGGTGGGTCCCATCTGGTGAGCCACAGCCCTCACAAATGGCATGCAGAATAAAGCTGAGTGTCTGCAGGAGAAAAAGTATCTTACCAGTGACAGGAAACAAAGAATAAAAAGGGAAATATAGGAAAGTTTAACATTGCCACATGATGAAATATATTATTTTACTAAACCACTTTCCTACACAGAAAAATTAAAAACCCCACCATAAACCACTGCAGAGCTGATTCCGGTCTGAATGACAATAATTATAATGTACATTTGTGTGGTGTCAGTCATCCTCACAAAATCCCAGGTGCTTCATAAACTGTAAATAAAGAGATCCTTCAGCAGTCATTGGGGTGGAAGGTAACAACCACTCCGCATCGGCAATGATGCCCAATGGATATTTTGGGATGGATTTTGCAGCTGAGGGAATAGGGGGCAATTTTATTTGCAAGTACAATTACTACCAAAGCTTTCATGGAGCAGGGACATTATGCAGGGATAAAACCCTTTAGTTAGAGTCTAGGAACCATAACTAGGCTCTAGGGCTAGACTACCAGCTTTGACACTGACCTACATTGGAAACCAACCCCAGAAAAATCCTCTGAGTTGCAACATGACCTGAAAGATACCTGAACTCCTGAGGTGCCTCCATCTATGATTTTAATGTTCCTGCACTTAATTCTATGTTTTTTTCATGTCTGGACTGCCCAAGCAGGGTGGTACACATAGGATGAAGAAACCTGGTAGGGAACAGAGAGCTGGTATTCCCCATTTGGCACATTGCCCCAAGAACACGTATTCCCATTAGCAGGACTCAGATGCCCATAAAAAACCCTTGGATTTTCAAACACCACTTGGAGGTAGAGTTCCTATCCAAGAAACAGGAGACTGATTTTCCTTGCAAAGTGGAGTGATCCAAAACTCCATTTACCTCCCTCTCCTAGGGACATCCATTCCCTACATTAAGGTCTTCCTCGGGGGGAAGATGGTACCCATTCCTCCTGCATAGAAAGGTCAGATCCTGTTGACCTCAAGGTCAACAAGAAAATGAGTTAGAAGGATATCAAATTTGCTATTTTTTGCCTTTTTTCCAGTGAATGGATAATAGAAAATACAGTTAGCATCAAGATTTTATAAAGGTCCCAAGTTTGGAAGAAATAGGGATACTACAGTGGCTTCTGGCCACTAAGCACCCAAGTGCTTCTGGACCCAGCATGAGAGAGATGATCCCTCCAGGGAACTTAACCAGGGCAAATGTAAACTGGCAGTTGAAGACTGAAGGTGAGGTCCCATGGGCAGCTGAGATAACCTTGCTGCCAATGGGGGAATCTTGCTTTAGGAAAGCTCCCTTTTCTGTGCTCCCCTCTCATCATCCTTCTTTCTCCCCTTTGCCCCCATTTCCAAAATCCATGTGTTGTTAAACTACTTCAACCCACCTGTGAAGCCATCAAAATAAGAGGCAGTGTGAGCTAATGTGAGACATAGAGGGAATATAAAATCATGTCTCAAATAGGGATGCTGTGCAAGGAGAAAACAGTTATCATTTTGACTGGGTTGGTGCTCTCCAAAGGGCAGGTGAATATTTAACAAGGGAGGCCATAGAAAACCTAAGCAGAAAGGGAAAACGGTTGTATAAGAGCTAGGGAAATGACAAGGCATTGGATGTGTATGGAGTTTATTTATAGATTCATTAATGGTATATGTAGAATAAATGGCTAACAGTAACAAAATAAGACAGTTGAGTGAGTATGTGATGGTGTGAGCACACATATCTTCTAAGGTTCAGCTACTAATTCATAAGAGAATCCTTTCAGTCAGTAATTTTCTGTGTTGTTATGATCCTATAAATTACTCTTTTCTTGGAAAGAAAAGGACTGGAGTGAGGCAGACAAGAGATGACACCTGCTGAAAAGATAAATACAAATAAATTACCTTTTCCTAGCAGCTTTTATTTCACTTTAATAAGCAGAGGAATAAGACGTTGCAAAATTGTCTGTAATTACATGACTATTGTGGTGCATCTTCCATGAGTGAGCAGGGCAGCAGTCGAGTCTCACAGGTCTCATCTAGTCTCACTGTTACACTTTGTTGTCTGGATCCTGACACGGTGAGAAAAACCTTGTTGGATGTCTCAGTTGTCAAGTATTAGGGATTCCACTCTGAACCATGTTGTCAATGGTGTAAAATCAGGGAATATTTACTGAAACTACAGTAACTGTGGTGGTTTGAGCTAAATTTGGAGCTGGCTTATCAAAGCTACTTTTTCTCATCATGCTGCCTATGGGCTGGATTGACTGAATGGCATTTTTTTTAGGTTTTTGTATTATGTGTGTTATAGTGTGTCCTCAAATTCTCATATTCACTCAGCACAATATTATTAATGTTTCTAACATTAATTTTGCTGTCATATGGACTAAATGCTCTTATACACCAAATACCAGTATTTAATGTAGGCAAACAACACTTTTCCTCCTGTTCTGTCATTCTATGGAGTTTGGTATGCCTACAAGTATATTTTTAAGTGTGTACTTACAAGAATAATGCCACCATTATAGCAGGAACTGCCTGGTCCAAACTCATCAATCAGATCCTACCAGGTTAGCCATCATTTCCATGTCTCCATTTTGACAGTCAACTATCGATTACTGATTTTGGACACCTTGACTTTCAGATGTTTCATGTTCATTGAAAAACTGATTGCAGCATAAGGGATTAGAAGACATATATCTGAAAGCTAGAAACACTAAAAGATGACGTAGGATAGAGAAAGGAAAGAGAAATATGTCTCATACATCACAGAAACCTTTCCACTGTCTACATATCTCTAATTTTATGATAATAGACAAAGTCCAGACAAAACCAAACATGTTCTCACACTGATGCACGCTCTGTATTTCCAGCACTGGTACTTCTTCCAAAACCTGGGAATCTGTGCAAAAATATCACATGATTTTTGAGGGAACCAGGTGGCCGCCTTAACTATTGGGCTAAATCAAAGGATTGCTGAAGTCATGAGTGGCATTTTTCCCAGAGTCCAGAAAGGTTTGTTTTCTCCCTTTGAGAACTGTTCTAAGTAATTCTGTGCAGATGTTGGAGCTGTCATCTCCGCCACGCAGAAGGGCTGCAAGTATGAACCAGTGAAGAACAGCACAAGGATTCTGCTGGCAAAGTAAGGGCTTTACAAGTGTTAGCTAGCACAGCCTTGAGCAGAGGTGAGGTAAAGTAATTTTATTCTTTCAGAGCCTTGGCTGTAACTGCTTCAATTGGACTGTTTCTTTTCCAAAACTCAAAAACAATTTCCTTCTGCTGCCTTTTAGGATGATTCCGCCTTTCTTCAATCTACTTATTCTGTTAGTGACTAAAAGCTGTTAACTTTCAGCTGTTGTGAGTTTTTGTTTTGTTTTGTTTTGTTTTTATACAGAAATTCATCTCCCCTTGATGTTTTTCCTTGCTTTCAAAAGCTCATTAAAAATAACAAGGAACAAATTGGGTGGAAAAATGATCTGTTGATGAATCATCCTTTTCTTTGTCAATCTGAGAAGCCTGAACCAAACTAAACCTTTTCAATTCGTGAGTAAAGAACAGACCCTCATTACTGCAACATCCCTGAAATGTATTACTGTTTGGGAGTTGATCATATTTGTTGATAACAACATAGGAAGAGATTAAGCAATGCAGCCATTCCTGGCCCCTGTTCCAGGAATGGGGGTGATATTATTGCCAAGATGTTTTATCTGATCCTGGGTAGATCCATACCTTGGCAATCATTGAATGATAGAACAGTTTGGGTTGGAAGAGATCTTTCAAGATCATCTAGTCCAACCTTCCCTGCAATGAGCAGGGACTTCTTCAACAAGATCAGGTTGCTCAGCACCCCGTCCAACCTGACCTTGAATGTTTCCAGGGATGAGGCATCTACCACCTCTCTGGGCAAGCTGGGCCAGTATCTCATCACCCTCATCATAAAAAAAATCTTCCTTATATCTAGTCCAAATCTTCCCTCTTTTATTTTAAAACTGTTACCCCTTGTTCTATCGCAACAGGCTCTGCCAAAAAGTCTGTCCCCATCTTTCCTGTTGGCTCCCTTTAAGTACCGAAAAGCCACAATAAGTTCTCCTTGGAGCCTTCTCTTCTCCAGGCTGAACAACCCCAACTCTCTCAGCCTATCCTCATAGCAGAGGGGCTCCAGCCCTCAGATTGTCTTTGTGGCCTCTTCTGGACCTGTTCAAACAGGTCCATGTCTTTCCTGTGCTGAGGTCTCAAGAGCTGGACACAGTACTCCAGGTGGAGTTTTACCAGGAGTGGAGTAGAGGGGGAGAATCACCTCCCTTCACCTGCTGGCCATGCTCCTTTTGATGCAGCCCAAGATACAGTTGGCTTTGTGGGCTGTGAGAACACCTTGTGGGCTAATGTCCAGCTTTTCATCCACCAGTACCCCGAAGTCCTTCTCAGCAGGACTGCTCTCAATCCCTTCAGTGGTTAGTGCAAGTCTAACATGACTCCATACAAAGCAATTTAATATTTAAAACAATGATAAAGGTTCTGATGTTTCCATCAGAACCTTTATCATGTTTATCTGAGTACTCCTTAGGTAAATTTCCTCAGCCTTTGAGACTCTCTTCAGACTCATGCACACAAGGTTCACCATTTTCAAAGCAGATCATGTTGTGTTGCAAGCATCCGAGCAATGGGATGGGCTAAAGAGTTTCAGACCAAAGGAAGGAAACACATGTACAGCACATGCACATGTACAGCCGTGAGTTAAGTGATGCCCAAAAGTGTGAAGAGTTTTGTTGGTTTGGATTTCAGGGAAAGGCAAAACTTGCCCAACAGCCTATCTTCCACTGAGAACATTATGTTCCTAATTTCAGCAAATTCCTCTCTTCATCACTTGCTTTAGTGATTATAGACAAATTACTGAGAAGTTTTCTAAGAGATAGATATAACTTAGGACTTCCCTCAGAATTTAATGTATATAAATATGCCTCTAGGGGAAGGCAATGAAACGACTGAAAAAAATAAACCCATCACAGTTACACTATTATAGCCTGCAATACTTCTTCTTCTAGAGCCAGCTTGTACTAAGGAAGTAAAATCGTGTAACAAAAACATGAAGATCCTAATCCAAAGTAATTGTAATGGACTTCAAATGAGTTTCAAAGGCCCTTTGTGGAGCCTAATTCAGTTTTATGGTCCTAGGAAGAGTTCAAGCCTGAAACAATGCAAAAGCTCCAAGAAAAATATATAGAAACTCTTGTAGGTTTTGCATTTTTGTTTTTAAGGACGCTCATTTATAGCCTTACCTGATAGCCTGGCCCCTAGCTTCATCCAGCTCCCATGTCCAACATCAATCCCCTGTATCCCTGCATCTCTTCTTACTGTGTCCACCTACCCAAGACTGGAGTACTCTTCAGGCATACCAACACTTCACTACTCATATATCCCCAGCTACAGGGCTCCACTTCATCCAGGTATCCTGCCATGGTCTGGATCCCACTGTGGAGCAAACTGAGGTTACAAGCTACTCCTCTGCACTGGAGAAGGTGAAAGTTTGAAGAGTTTGAAGAGGAGAAGTTTGAAACAACTGGAGTGCTGGGACTTGCTCCATAGAACACACAAGGTACGATATCTCACCTATGATCTGAGGTGTGTGTAGGCCTTGTCACTTGTGTGACATAAAGTTTGGCTGGAGGAAGGTGTTGTGAGTCAAGTTCATGGATCCCTAAATAGTCTGAGGAGGCCATGAAGATGATCAGAGGGTTGGAGCACCTCTCCTATGAAGACAGGCTGAGAGAGTTGG
>JAOXJM010000001.1:4625766-4657274 GCA_026413425.1 Tringa solitaria
ATAGAGATTGTTTCTGATGGCACTTATACCCAAGGTGTTATGCCCAGTCACTTCACATATAATGGTTATATGCTGACAATACCCGTGACTCTGCGCTTTTTTTCATCCTAATGACAAAAAGTAGTCATTAAGCCAGTTTAACAGTGCAATTAGGATTTGTTGGATGATTGTGTTGGATGACTGAAGGTAGAGAAGCAGATGGGGTGTGTTGGGAGTCTGCCCTGTGGCTGTCCACCTTCTGCCTCTGTTGTCTTCCTTTATCAACACACATCAGCTCCAAACGCCCACCTGCAAGTCAGACAGCAGCAGCTATAACCAGGCTGGCAGGGCATAGAATTACTGTGAGTAATTTCACTAATAGACCCTTTGCCTGCCAGAGATGCATCTATTAAATGATGTGTGCCATAACACAGGAAAAATATGGCTTGTTGGAAAGTATTACTGGACATTATTTCCATATGTTTCTCCAAAGGAAGAGATACTGCAATGTGTGAAAATATGATTAGGAACAAATGCTGACTAGTTGCAGGCAAGAGTGGTCACAGGGGAAAGATTTATTTTTGGCTGCTGCTGAGAGCTTTCCTCTTTAAATTTTTTAATTGGTCCTAAAAATCAGACTAGGTACATTTGCTTTGTGAAGAAAAGGTTTTGAACTGGTGATGATTCTCAGAAGCTCTGAAACCAATGCCTGGTTTGAATCTAACAATATAGAGTGTAAGAACATAGAGATTTTTTTTTACTGTTAAACTCCTCTGAATAATCCAAGAGGTTTCTTCCTGCAGGACCACGAAGCAACATAAAGAAAAATAAGAACATGGCTGTAATAGCCTTTCTGGCTTTCCTGGGTTTTAGGCCATGATGTGCAAGTGATAAAGCTGTTTATGCTGCTGAACAAACAGGCAGGCAGGGAGGGATGGAGAGGCACATCTCATGGGATCACACATCTAAGCAGCTTTGGCACCTAGGACAAAAGAGGGAGCTCCTTGTGTCCTTGCAGATAGGAGCAGTGCTGTCGACAGCAACCAGTTCCTGTCCCTTGGGCCCTGCACCCACGGTCTACCTGTGCTCTCAGCAGTTTGTATAGGCACAATCAAACCCTTATTTTCATTTGGCTGTAAGTTTTTCGTATACTGACTTTTTAAGCTAAACCTTTTGGGTAGGATCCTTCTGATCAAATTGGACCGTGTCATGTCAATGTCTACACCTGGGCTAGTTGTGATACAGAGTCACTAGAGAAGGACAGCGGTGTTGGGCCATGATTCCTTTTTAAATGTCCGATAAGTCAGATACACTGCCTTAGACATGCTTGCTTACCTCCTTTTGCTATAAAGAAAGCATGTGATGTAAGTAAAACTACACAGAGTGTAAGTTACGTTCAATTTGGCACTAGCAGGAATTCTATTTCAGTAACAGTGTCACCTTACTACGAAGTTATAATTTTTAATATTACTATAATAATGTCTTCCAGTTTTCTTGAAATTCACAGCAAGATACTGTTTAGATAGGAGTTACCGTCCTGAATTAAAAGGCACATGGAACATTTTCCATGGCCTTAGCCAATGCTATATAAATGGAATCAGATCATGAATGTAATAAGATATTCATTCTGAATTGACTGAAAACAAAAGAGCAGTGCCCACCCTTAGAGCTACTGCAGAGGATGAAATTACTGAGTTGGAGCAAAACGTTTTTGAAGTTTGACTTCTGGCCACAAACTAGCCAGTCATTCTGTGGCGACAGATTTTGACAGACCATGGATGGATGTAGATTTGGAAAATAAGTAAAGCAAGAAGGCAGCTGATATTTTACTAAAGCTGCAAGCCTATAATTCATTCCAGATCGTATTCTAGATTCCCTGCAATTGATTACCTGTATTTTTCAAAAAAGTCACAGCAGTGGTGGCAGAGAATGTAATTTGATAATTTCCATTCTGTTCCTGAAAGAGCACAAGAGAGAGCATAAAACAGGTGGGCTGTATGACACCATGTCGTCAGGTGTCAGGCCATAACTTGTAGCTCTGTCCACTTATGTATGATGGGAGATGTTGGAAATGGGAGCAAAACCATCTCTGCTAAAGTACCTTTTATTCCAGTGGAACTTCACCAGAATAGCTTAGTATTACATGGCTGTTTTCCTAAAATAATGTTAGTAACTCAAAGTTCTAACTCAAATATTCATACTCAGGTGTGTAAATCATTGCAGCAGCTAATTCCCTTAGTAGAGAGGACTATAGGAAGAATGATGCTGTGTGCAATTCAGGCCAAAACAGTGATACTTACATAGTTATACTCTATAAATAATGTTTCCATATATAATTGTGTATGTTCCAGATATGCTGTGATGTGGCCTTTCCACCCAGAGCTGCAAGAAAAAGGGAAAATGAAAAGTGGTACCTCATCAGCAGCTCTGGCCAAAGGCATTTTGCTGTGAGGTGCTGCTGCAGGCTGAACTTTTCTCTGGCTCCTGGGAAAGCTCCCTTTTAAACTGCTCAACACCACTTTTTAGTGATGTACTTTACATCCTCTCTGGAAACAGCCTATACTTGAATTAGGGGGCTTGTCTATAACCCCTTTTTTGGCCATAGACAGGGAGTATCTGGGTTGCCTTTAACACAGGTGCAGAACAGGAAGGGGGTCTGCGGAAGCCCCATTCCTTCCTCTCACACAACCTGGAGGAAAACCAGGATCCAGACATGGCAGAGATACTGTTATTTCCCCTAAAAAATCCTGTTCACTTCAGATATGTTTTGCTTAACTAATACTCCTGCTAAATATACTGTGTATTGTAATACACTTGTGTGTGTGTGTGTATAAGCATGCTGTGTTTTAAATAAGAGATTACATGATCTAAAACCTAACTCACAGGTTCATTGAGCGCTTCTGAAATTTAAAGAAATCCTGTATCCAATCAAAATTGAAAATGGAAAGGTAACAAAAAGAAAAAAGGTAAGTACAAAATTACCATTTTGCCCCAGAAGCTGAGACTGATGTATTTAGAGCTAGCAACAGAGATACCCTAAATAAATGAGAGCTATCTACATATCTTGTGTGGCAAGCTATGCTAAAAGAACATGAAGGCTTTGGACCCAAGCTCTCAAAAGTTAGGAAGTGCCAGAAAAAGGTTACACAAGCAACCTTCATTTTTTCCCTTTGTACAAACATGTTTTAATACAGTCTTTAGCTATTGGTTCTCTGGCTATTTTTGCTCCAAAGAATTTCTGCCTTAATCTGCACAAAGAGGAAGAGTGCTGATTGTTCAAGAGCTTCTCCTCAGCAGTTTGTTTTATTCTGCTTTAGTCGTCAACCTTTGGCCTGGTTTACTGGCACTGAAATTAGGGTACAGTTGTCCAAAGCTCCCTCTGGAGTCATTGGAGAGACAGGGTTTTTCAGTTTGGCGTAAAATCTGAGTTACTTTCTGGAAGCGTTTCTTTCTCTCCTTTCCGCGACAGGGAGCCTAAGGTATATAAGTGCCTGTATAATGCATTTTAAGTGAGTGTTTATTTAGTTGAAATAAAGCTGGTCCATAAGCCTTGTTTGCAGCTTTTCTCAAAATAATGCTTAATTTCCCTATGTGATTTGCTGCCATACATGTTACTTCAGTGTCTGAATGCTTCACAAATTATAACTTTTTTTCCACGATCCCCTAAAATGAGGAGGATAACCCAACTCCAATTTGTCTGTTGAGAGCTGAGACCCTGAGTAACATTAAAAAAAAAATCCGCTAATTTTGATTTCACTGTACTTTGCATTATATATTACTATACATTGGGTTATGAAGGAACTCTTGTTGCCTTTGGCTGTAGCTCTGTGTAGATCTATGATCTCCAGATCAGCTCACAGTATTCAGCACAACCCCCAAAAAATGCAATTTGTGAGCCCCTGTGAGGGTTTCTATGCAGGTGACCAGCCCAGGACCTGGCAGGATTCTCTCTCCTGGAAAGGACAGAGTTTCCTTCTCCGCAGCAGCATTCAGTCAGCTGAAATGCACAGCTATCTTTTCCTTCCCTGGCTTCATTCATCAGTCCAGCTTACAATTTCTTTTAGCCCAGCTTACAATTTCTTTTAGCCCAGCTTACAATTTCTATCAGCCCAGGAGCTTCTGCTGAAGTCTCCCTTCACTTCCCTGCCTACCTTAGTCTGGGCTTTCATTCCCTTGAGCCCCATCAGGGACCTTCTCTCACTCAACTACCTCACTCCAGTGAAGGGTCTCCCAGGAATAGCTCTTTACAGGAATCTCCTTAAGGAGGATGTCTCGGCAGTGAGTAACCATCTTGGCTCCTGTTTGAAGCAACAGCTGCAAGGTAGGACATCCAGCAGCATGTAGGTCAGCTCCAGCACTGTGGTGGGACTCTGGTTCAGATAAATTACCTTCCACTTGCAGTAGTTTTTCTTGTAGCATTTTGGCTTTGCTTGTAGATTTCTCATCCAAAGAAAAGCCTGACCTCATTAAAATATTAGCCCTATGGGCTTTGTGTCATGCCATGAGTGCTGTTACTTACACTCACCACAGGGAAAAAAGCATGCCAGCCTTCAGCAGTAGAATCAAACATGACTGCCAACTTTCCTACGTTTCAGGTTTTCCATATCAACATCTTGAATCAAGTCTGAATGTTTTGAAAATTCAGAGGCCAGAAAGTCTGGAGTCCACTTTTGGATTTTAATTTAATCCCACTGCTCTTGGAATCAAACACACAGGTTTCCATCTGATTAGACTGAGTTTGGACATAGTCCTCATAAATACTGCTTATTTTATTTTTGCTAGGAATGATTTGGATCACTTGCCCTAAAAGTGTAACACTGAAGTCAAGCTTAGTTAAACAGAAATCAGAAGGTAGTGTTAACGTTTATAATTTCTAAAATATAAAAAAATATAAAGTAATCACAAAGAGCAATTTTGTATTATCTTATTATGTTTTTCATGCTCACAACCTGCTTTTTGGGCCAGAAGAAGAGAAAGAGCAGATGTAGAAGCAATGAGCTTGGGAGGCATTTCCAAAAACATTCCTCGGTCATTGCTTTTTAAAGCCCACGTCATCTAATTTACAGAACCTGTGTCCCACTGCTCAAGCATCAGTTCATTTATATCTACATCATTATAGCATTGCTATACCAAGATTTTGAAAGGTCCCAGTGACCTTACAAATATCTCATCAGACCTGCTGGTGCAGCAGCCACCCCAACTCTCAAATGCCTCATCACAGCCCCCGCATCACGCAGCGTCAAACGTTGTGCTCTCTCTCTAAATCCATCCACACTGAGAAATCAATACATCACAAAACTTTCTTGCCTTTTATCTGACAGACGCTTTCCTCTGCTTCAAAGATAGATCGTTAATATTTCCCTTAAAACAGCTGATGCAAGCTCTCAGCCACCTTGGCCTCTTGAGCTGCACTGTTTGCACCACAGCCATGACCAATTGACGTGGTCAGTAGCGTGCGCCTCAAAACCACGGCCTTATCAAACCATAATTTGGCAACCATAGAGGCAGATGCATTTTTCATATTTTCACTCAGCTTCTCCCGTATTGCTGGTAAAACTGACCCTGGTGTTTTTACTATTTATCTCTGTGACATGACCTATAAAATGACCTTGTTCAAGGCTTCTGCTGTGAGTTTTACTGCCTCCCCTCATGAGTGAATCAGGCACACAAATCACACATAAGCTCTCTGTTTAATAGGCATCAAAGCTCTCCCTCTTTAGGACTATATTGAGAGGAACCCTGCAGAGAAGGACTTGGGGATACTCGTGGATGAAGAGCTGGACATGAGCAGGCAATGTGTGCTCATAGCCCAGAAAGCCCACTGTATCCTGGGCTGCATCAAAAGAATTGTGGCCAGGAGGTCGAGGGAGGTGATTCTGCACCTCTGCTCTGCTCTGGTGAGACCCCACCTGGAGTACTGTGTCCAGCTGTTGGGCCCTCAGCACGGGAAAGACATTGAACCTCTTGGAGTGGGTCCAGAGGAGGTCCAGAAAAATGATCAGAGGGCTGGAGCACCTCTCCTATGAGGGCAGGTTGAGAGAGTTGGGGTTGTTCAGCCTGGACAAGAGAAGGCACCAGGGAGACCTTATTGCAACCTTTCAGAACTTAAAGGGGGCCTACAGGAAATATGGAGACTAAGTTTTTAGCACGGCCAGGAAGAAATTTTTTACAATGAGGGTGGTGAAACACTGAAACAGGGTGCCCTGAGAGGTAGTAGATGCCCCATCCACAGAAACGTTCAGGCTGGATGGGGCTCTGAGCAACCTGATGTAGTTGAAGATATCCCTGCTTATTGTAGGTGGTTGGACTGGATGACCTTTGAAGGTTCCTTCCAAACTAAACTATTCTATGATTCTATGACCATCTTGTCTGTATGTTCTCTACTGGAGCCATAGGTTATAAAACTTATTATGTCTTATGTTCTCTCTTTCCATTTTTGAGTTAATTTTGGCAGAACAAATACTCTCAAAGCAACACGGATGTGCAGGCAGGTTTTTAGTTCAAAAATCATGGCCTTTCAGTCCTGTGGAAACATGCTTGACAATTTCTACCAAAGGTACGAAATTTGTTGTTTCAAGCACACAAAAGAAAAAGAACTAAACCAACAGCCATTTGAATGCAAGCTGATAGCAGATGGAGTTTATACCTTTGCTGAGAGAGGGCATTTGCTGAAGTCTCATGCCCTTGAATTGTCCTTTTGAGTGGAAGAACAGGATAGTTCATTTACTGAAAGTGAAGCTCTGAAAGGTAATCAGTTCTTCTGTCTTTAGCAAACAACACATGAAGGAGAAGAGAGGACTGCAAAATTAGGGGTGTGTCTGTAGAAACGCAGCTTGGGTAGATGCTTTCACGAAATGGCAGTGGTAGATGAGAATTCCCAGCTAACAGGCTATCCTGGATAGCTGATCCTCTGGTTCCTGATGATCGGGCTGGTCTGAGCTGTACTATGGCTCACCTGGCCCAGTCGTTCTCCTGCATTGCTCTTAGCAGATGGGACATCTTCAGCTGCTATATCTCCTTATTGCACCATGCAATGTCTCCCTCCAGAATAACTTGGAGAGACTCCATGTACCCAGTACGCACCTGAGTGGTGACTGTTGTCTCAGAATAAGGGCATCACGAAGAATTACTTCTCAAAATTCTAGCAAGACGAGTGTGGTTCTCCCACCTTTGCTCTCCCATCTGGAAATGGTTCCTCATCTGCCCCAAGTGGCCTATTGTATGTGGCAAAGGAAGAAAAAAAACCCCATTGTTTGTCCCCCTCAATGCTTGCCCAGCAGAAAGCCACAGTCACACACCCCACTGTAATTCGTGGCACTTCTGTCAGCCCCACACAAAGCCTCGCTGTGTCCCTCACGGACAGGGAAAGGGTGAGCAGCAGCAGCTAATTCAGCCCTAAGAATCCCCACTTCACGGGGGGGACCTCATTCAGGGACTAAATCACATGGAAAATATTAATAAAAACCACTGTAAAATATTTTTAGTATCACCGGGGCTCAGAAAAGTGGACCACACTCTTCATTGAAATGTGTCCTTGGAATTCATAAAAATCCTGTGGGTGAGAAATGCCCTTTTACACTTTGTAAACTAGGCTGAGCTGGTTTTTATGCTCCGCTGAACTTCTGTTTGGTGCATGTTTTATTCTTCTTCTAGATGGCGCCAGTGTCTCATTACTGAGACGACTCCTTCCTCTTCATGGATCCGATTTTCACAATTTTATATTAATGATTTCTTGTGTAAACCCCTGAAATAAGTATTTGCCAAGACCCAGCTTTGCATCCCTTTCTGCTAACTTTTGCCAACTGGTATTACTTTTTCACAGCCTTGACTTTATGGTACAGGATGGTTTCTACAGATGTTCCTTTTTTTTAGTATATCTTTTACACCTGTTTCATGCTTTATTATCATTACATGGAACATGCAAATATAAAAGAAGATTAATGATATTACTCTTTTTTTTTTTTTTTACTCCTGGACTGCTCAGGAGAGCAACCCCATAGTAACAGACACTCTTGAAGAGCAGAAGAGCAGAAGGGAGCCCGTGTGTACTGAGTCATCCCAGTTTACGTGTAAGGAAGAAATAAGGGACGCCGCTTGGTTCACCTCCCTAAAGAAAAGGTTTTGTTGTGCCCTTTCACACGTGGCTGGTGCAGTCCAGTTTGCCTTCCATATTACACTGTATTTTTAAAATCTTTTACTGCCTTCTGTCAGTTTCTTCTTCCTGCACTGCTTATGAAGAAATGAGTTTTCCCATGCTCCAGCTGTTTCAAGAGGAGCTGATGGCTTTTATTTTCAGATTCATCATGCAAAGACCCAACAAAAGGATTTGTTAGCTGAGAAGAGCTATTTTTTAATAACGATTTTTATTGTAAGGGTTATATTGCTTTGTAAAGTATGGACCAACTTTTCTTTTTGGCTACTCTCCCTGGCTAACAGATTTTTTATTATATTGCTCAGCTAGTGAAAATCCATATCTGTCACAAGGTTTTCTACAACATGTGTCATTCAAAAACCCGAGTGCCTTCAGTAGAACTGGGGTTTCCTGGCCTCTCAAGTGGGAGTGCTGAAAGAAGAAGGAGGATTTTGCAGCGTACCTGAAGGTTAATCACGGTTTGTATCATTCTGTCTTCCTTCAGGATCTCATTCCCCATCGGCAACGCTGAACTGAAAGCATCTGTCTGTGACTCACCGTTTTGATGCTGAGATTTGTTTCAGCAGCAAGCAGCTGCCTGGGTGGCGCAGGGAGGAGGTGGAATCGCTGCAGTGGGTGTATGTGCCCTGGACCTGTTGCTTTTCTGCCCAGCTTCTAGCATAGGTGTTGCTCTGCAACTTCAATACCTCAATGCCATAGCCTTGGTGACACCGAGAGCCTGTTGCCTCCAGCCCCGCAGCCTGCCTTTTACTCACAGCTCTGCACCCTCTCGCTGAAGCTGCTGTGGCAGCATTTTCCAGAGCTTCTAAAGCAGTGGTTTTCCCTTGTTGGCCTCATGCTCTTGACATTCGTCATGCTCTTTTCATGGCTTTGCACCTGCAAACCCAGATTTTGTTATGCTGGCTTTTCACAGGAAGCAACTGCTACTGGCATGAGACCAACACCTTTTTCCCCCCTCTTCTTTACCTCTAATTTTGCAGACTTTTAGTTTACATTAGAGAAAACCAAAACATTGTTTGTAGTAAATCAGGTAGAAATCATTTAAATGCTCCATAAATATTGTCCAATAATATATATACACAGAAACTTAACAACCAGTAAATGTGCAACACTTGCATCTAATGGGCATATTCCTGTCAGCACTAAGAGTGTCTTAAACAGGAACAATTAGTAGGGTGTTCAAGTGGGTCCCAAGCAAGTGTGTGTAGCTGTAGGGAAGTAACACAATCATCATTGTTGCCACTCACTGGATAAGAGACCCAGAGGAGGATGCTCATCTGGGTCCCCATCGCTGCTCCTCCTGGCTGGCCACTCAGAGAGTTTTTCCTTTCCCCTTCACTCTCCTGTGGTTTTGGTTTGGGGTTTATTTGGTTTTATTTTGTGTCTTTCTAAAGTAACTTTCAGCGTTAGAGTGAACTGTAGCTGGCTGTAAGCAGCCAGCTACAGACCCTGAAAATAAACCTACGTGTGCACAACTCTGAACATCCTTTGTGCAACATGTGGAAAACACAGTCTTCTGCCATCCTGCAGTGACATCGTGATGTTCCTAAAAATACGTATATGCTTGAACTGTATGACAGAACAAGACTCCCTCGTCTCTCTTTTGACATATATGATATATAGAGAGAATAGCTGTGTATATAAAAGGAAGTTCTGAGTTCAGACTGAAAGTGGCTTCATTGAGGGATTTGATTCCTGAAGCCACTTCAGTAAACAAAAGGTACCCTTCTAATCCAGACGACTGCAAAGTGTCATTTAAACCACTCTACGGGTAACAACTTGCTTTCTTCCTGTAACAGGAACTGGCAAGGATTTTAGCAGACTGTGTACATATAAAAGGAGATCAAAGAATGCTCACACCCACAGCTTGCGCAGAATTCAATAGATTACTGGAAAAGGTTAAAAAAAAACCTTGATGAAATAGCAAATGGCAAAATTATATGACAAATAGGCATCCAACGAACTCATTAAGAAGTAGTGCGAGAACCAACGTGCCTGAAATTCTCTTATCTCTATTCACACAAGACCAATTCACTTTCCAAGCAGCATTGACACCTCTTGGAGAAGTGATTCCAAGTCAGGTTTTAGGTATTTTTAGTCATTTTATAACAGGATTGCTCATTTTTCCAAACACACAAGGGAGAAGTCTGACCTTTTCAAAGATGAACTGAAGCTTCACTATGAACAGATCTGTCTAATAGAGGCTTTGCCATCCTGTGGCTCATGTTACATGGAATCTGTTAAGAAAAGCTATTAAAGCCAGCTACAAGAAGGAGGAGGAGGTTTGTGGCTTATGAATTATCCAATTTTATGTGAGGTATTTAAGCTTGTGGGTACTGTGGCTGGGTGTGCATGCATTCTGGCTGTAATTATAGTGGTACCATGTTGCTGGCAGGAACCCACACCAAACCCTGAGCCATCTCTACTGTCCCAGTGCTGCCACACACCCGGGTGTCTGAGCTTCCTCCTGTTGCTGGAATGGACAGGCTTTTCTGCGCAAGACACAGCTGGCATATCTGGCCTTGCTCAGACCTTGCACCACCCTGCCAGAGCATCTCCTCCTTCAGTGCTGCTTTAATGCCAAGAAACTCAAATTGATCTCACAACAGATATATGCCTGAAGAGATTTTATGCTTAAATAGCTGCTGTTCACAGACACGGCCTGTCTTGGCTTGAATGTGTGTCATCATCTCAGAGGGCTGGAGTAGACAGTTAGGCCTGTTCAGCCTGGAGAAGTGAAGGCTCTGGGGAGACCTTATAGCAGCCTTCCAGTACTTAAAGAGGGCCTACAAGAAAGTTGGAGAGGGACTCTTGGTCAGCAAGTGTAGTGATAGGATGAGAGGTAACGGTTTTAAACTGAAAGAGGCTAGATTTAGATTAGATACTAGGAAGAAATTCTTTTCTCTGAGGGTGGTGAGACACTGGAACAAGTTGCGCAGAGAAGCTGTGGATGCCCCATTCCTGGAGATGTTTAAGGCCAGGCTGGATGGGGCTTTGAGCAACCTGGTCTAGTGGAGGTGTCCCTGCTCATTGCAGGGGGTTGGAACTTGATGATCTTCAAGCTCTCTTCCAACCCGAACCATTCTATGATTCTATGATTTCAAGGCACCCTTTGTGTCTTGAAATGTAATGATCTAAGGGTCTCTCCATCGAAGTCATTAGCCACATTTGGATCCTTTCCCCCTCCCCAGTACCAACCTGAGTAGGAGCAAGATGAAGTTAACCCCTGGATCACTAAGCACCAAGCCAGACTTGTCAATGAAAGACCCATCTCAGCAAACGAGTGTCACATACCCAGCTGTGCCCAAACTGCACAATTTTCCACTCTGAGTAGTCCACATCATATAAAAGCCTTGACAACAACAGCACTGATAACAGAGGCTGTGCCTTTTTGTTTCTCTTCTTCTTTTGCTCAGAAATAAGGCTGCTCATTGGAAGCACCGTGATACAAGAGAACACGAGGTGAAGAGAGTTATTTGGGAAGCATTTATTTTATCGGGCTTTATGATGACGATGGTGAGACTGCTCCCAATGAGGTCCTACGAGCCTTGCAAGCCTTGTACCCCGCACTGTGGAATGGCAACGTGATGGAGAGCTCCCATTATCAGGGCTGGCTTTGGGGGTGGATTGCTTTTCACCATCCGCCTGATCCGAGCCCAGGCACTGCGCTTTGAGCAGCTATTCCTCATGATATATTGGAGGGAATGACGACAAATGCAACACTGTCATCCTCCGACAGGGAGGACTGCCACGCATGCTGGGGCAAACGAAAATAGATGGGGTGTGTGTACGTATTCAAACAATAAATGCTGTGAAAGTAAATCATCTCTTATTGCTTCATATATCTTCTCCGGAGCTGCTTCCTATTTCTTAACCAGCAAAGACTCCCTACTAATGCTGATTTTCTTTCTGCTATTCCAGATGTGTTAACATCATTTATCCAGCTGAGGCTGAGACAAAAATGCTGGATATCCCTCCTCCCCACGACACACCTCCACCTCCTCCCCATGCTTATTTCTCAAGATCTTTTTTCAAAATAAGAAGAGGATTATGGGGGAGGCAAGGACACTATCCTTGCAATGGGAACTGAACAAAACCATATCTCAGTTGTTCCCAGCCAAAGGCATTTTTCAGCAGTTGTCACTATTTTTTCTGGGATGTTGCTTCACAGGGGTGGAAGCCATTTTTCTTCATCCATTTGGTAGACGTTGACATCCAGCATGGAGAAGGTTGCTACCTCTGTTGTCAAATTCAGCATTTAACAGTACTGGAAACATCAGGCAAATATTATGTCCCTATCTTCCACAGTTGTTTGTAGTTTAATGCACTGCACAGTCACAGCATTGTTAATAACATCAATAGTAGCAGTAGCAGTAGTAGTAGTAGTAGTGGTAGTAGTAGTAATTCCTGGCTTTCTATATTGTTTTTGTACAAGTGGGTTCCCCTAGCACTTTTCAAAGAGGCATTGTGGTCTTCATTTCATATGTGAGGAAACTGAGGCAGTAAACTTGTTTTTTCTATGGGATAACTAAATTCCAGATCTTTGCAGATCAGTCCTGATTTAGAATTCCCTAATTCCTATAGTGTCTTCTGGAGAAATGTCTGTAACTGGGTGGTTTTGGCAGTGCCTTTGAGATATAAACATATATTCTTTAGGAAAGCTGATACAGTTTAAGTCAAGGTGTCAATCTGTATTATATGCTATACCTTAGGACATAAGGTAAAGGACAAGTAAAAAGGAGGGAAAATGTGAATCTTTTTCTCACTGGGACATGGTCTCCCACTCACACAAGGCAGTATATGTTGTAGTTAGTTATGTGTGCAAGCTGCTTTTGGAGAGCATCCAGGTACTGCACATTGTACCATGTCTGATCCAGTGGTAATTCATTCATTTGATCATTGCCCTCATTCAACTTGTAAAGTGGTCTGTATAGAAAATTTCCCATTTAAAATTCTCTCATTTCAGGTTTTTCAGATTGATTAAGTATTGTTTGTTTTCAGTTATGCTATCTCAGTCTCTTAATGGAGTGAGACAGGATAATCGTGCCCTGACATGCCTTATGACCCTAGTAAGTCTTTCTCTACTTCATTTTTGTTCATATTATTTGCTCTAATATTAAGGATCTTTTCTTGGACGCTGACAGATGAGGAACCTTATCTTCTGCCCCATTTTCTAAGTTGCTTACATTTGCTACTTCAAACATTTAAGGCTATTTTACAGCCTGTGGTAAATGTAATGTGACCTGCAGTAGCCAAGAGGAAACTTGGTTTTAGTGTCTCATTTTGTCTGGATTACAGCTGCAGGGAATGGACTGAATGGTCCTCAGAAACTCCTTTACTCAGAGTAGTGGTGTAGGCAGAGGTTTCTTCAGGATGTATTAAGATTTGGGCACGTAAAACCGCAGTATCTCAGACTCAGGCAGTGGCAGTTTGGGGAATCTTGCAAGTTAAAATTCATCACAAGTTATAGACGCTGAGGGTGCCTTTATTACTCTGGAAAGACCATTTTGAAGCTTTGACTTGTTAATTTCCTTGCTGTCTCTTGCCTCTACATCAGCACTGTGGGAGAGCTGGCAAGACTAACTCTTAGAAAAGAACTCCCCCGACCTTGTTTCCACCCTATGACAGATCCCACTTTGCCTTCCCAACTGGAGAACTGTCGTCTTAGATGGGCAGCCATGCCACAGTGGGATGTCTGCAGGGACAAAGGGACATACTTTAGTGAGGAGCGCTGGGGAATGGATTGGGATGAAGATGCTGGGTTAGGTGGGGAAGAAGAAGTAAGGAGAAGGGCTCAGCCGAGGCAGGAGCCCACGGCTATGATGATCAACAGAGTCTCTAGGACATAAATTGATCCCAGTGGTGAGACAAAAATGGTTGCTTCAAAGTTTCACATGGGAAGGGGCCAAGTGGAAAGAAGGTCATTTAGGTCTTACTTGTCACTTTTCTGGGGCAATGAGTGATCCAGAGCTGTGGCTTCTCCACTTCCCCACACCCTTTCTTACGGTGTACAAGACACTAGTGCCTAAATTTCATGCCTTTGAAGACAAACACTCAAGTTAGTCCTGTGGTATCTCACAGCAAAATTAGAAGGAACTACTGAGATTGCCCCTCCAGAGTTCTGCCAGAGCCTAGGTCCCTGGGTAGGAAGAAGTAGACACAACATAAGAGTTTCTTTCTTGTGTGTTGCAGGTAGTGTCGTTACAGCCCAGTAGGTTTCACAGAGATTCTCAGAACATTGAAGAATACAAGGCCAGACAGAGATCTCTGTGGGACTCCCCTGGAAGTGCTCTTGCCTGAAGACAAATTCTTGTTTCTTTTTCACCTGCTGAGATCAGACAGATGCTTCTCTGCCTTTTTAACATGCCAGCCTGGTTTTACACCCTACTAACTTCTTAATCAAAACATGACTCTGTACCTGTTAAAGACCTTGCAGACTCTGGAACTACCATATCACCATGGTTAACAAGAGCAGCCTGGTTTAGAAAAAAAATTTAAAAGAAAAGGATATTTAGTCAGTTTGTTGAGATTTAGTAGCTGGGAACAGCAACACACCTGCACTTTAACCAGCATGTTGTATAAAAGCAACAAATCCCCCTTTTTTTTTTTTTTTTAAACTACCTGTACATATTCCAACCAGTATTGCTATATGTAAGAATCAGGAAACAAAACCAACCCATGGCACAGATATTTTAATAAGGTACAGGAGGGAGGAAGACGAAAGGAGAGAGAAAAGAATGGAGGGATGGGGGAGAAAAGGGAAGGAAAAGGAAGGAATAGAGGGAGGGATCACACAAGACTTCAGCACTTAAGTAGCTGTTGATCATTCACTACTATACCAGGGACTCTTGCCCATCTCCCTCTGTGACTTTTAGACAATGCTACTTGTCTGTCCCACTCTTTGCTGATGGTCACCACTTCCAGCTGAGCTGGCACAACCAAACACCTGCCCCACCTCAGCTCCACCTCCATTTCGTGCATCACCTCAACCTTCTCATGAAGGTGAGCTTCTCTCAGGATGCTGGGCTGTGAACAAGCGCTGCAGGGACATGAGCATATGTTTCCTCCAGCTGCCTCTGCTACAGGAGCGTGACCTATGCTGAGAAGGAGACAGCAAGCACCTGGGAGGAGCTGACGGTGTCATGGCTCTTTGCTTGGTGAATGTCAATCAAGATAATCAATGATGAGAAATTATTAGGCCCCAGTGATGCCATTACTCTGGACATTCTGCTGGCTGATGCATTTGTACCTCCTCATGACAGGTCAATATTTTGCTGTTCTTCCCTCGGCAATTCAGCTCTGGCTCTGGTCTCCCAAGACACTTACAGGCACAGACTCACCTGGAAGTGCCAGAGATCACAGAAGTGCCTGAACCTCCTGGGGCTGGTCTTAACACCCAAGGTATTGTCCTGGCTTAAATGCATTTGTCACTCCTCTTATCCACAACTTCTTAAATAATTTTTAGTTCTCTGTACTGCCATTTTTTCCCCATCGCTGGGACTTCCCACACTCCAGTCCTCTGGGGACAGACTTTGGTTAAACCGCTATCTTCAGTTCAGATGTCTCTCTCTGTAACACCCCTGTGGCTCAACCAGGCTGCAAACATTATGTTAATTGCTTTGGTTCTTTACCATCTTTCAGACTGCATGGGCCATACCTGTCAGAAGCTCTGTCTGCCCAGAGTCACTCTGTACAGTGAGGCATTTGATGTGCAATAATTTCCCAGTTACTCAGAATCCATAAATTGTGCAAAGACAAACTTCTCCCCTCTCATCATAAAAACAATTCAGTTTAAATCTGACTGGATGGGTTTAGAGTAGATGGATTAGGTCCTGCAGGGAGACTGGACAGAAAGACAATCCAGTTACTGCCTTTCTGTTCTAAATAAAACCACAAATATACCCATACAAAGTAGGAGAGGCGTTATTAGAAATCTTATATTTTTATGGATGGGAATGAATTTTTATGGAGCTGATAATGCAGATAGAACACACAATTGGTCTAGTCAAAATGAAAGATGAATACAAATTGCAAATCAGCTCCTGAGCTATAAAAATTGGTGTAACCTTCTCAGCAATAACTGATTGTTTAGGAGGTTCTAATAGAGTCACAGTGATGTTTTTTCCAGCCTTATTAAGCATCATAGTTGTCATATTAAACCAATGATGTATGAGTATTTGCTTATTGTAATGAATTCTGGAGACAGTAGCTGGAGCAGCAATACAAAAGAAAGTCAGACGGAAGATTTTGGATATTTTTTTTCTTGCTCCCTGAGGGAAATATTTCTCTCCTTTATTTCACTAACATCAAAGACTGTCTCAAATCCTGATACAGGCAGAACTTCTCCTGAAGCTAAATCTCTGGGATCTAATGCCCCTTCCCCCTCAAAGGGCTGTAAATATAGCTATGGATCTCACTGATGTTATTCTGTATTTTCACTTCCCTGGGAGCAATGGAAATTTACTGCTACTTTGTATATTGTAGGATGAGGATCCCAAATTCCTTTCCAAGCTTTAGTAAAACTCTCTTGGGAAATATGTTTGGAGGTGTAAGTAGCCATGTTATTTGGAGGTCAGATTCTTGCGGATGTCTGAGCTTTGGAGGACTTTACAGTAATGTATAGCAGTGTGGCACTCAAGGCACAACTAAGGGAGATTTAAAGGGAGAAAAAAAGATGTGTGCTGCTGAGGGAACCTGGAGAAAACATGAGGGAGGAGGGGCAGCCAGCCGCTATTTGATTGTCTAATATGCATGCTATATGTATGTCTTGTCTGCTTTGGGGCAAGTCCAGTTATAGGCCAGCAACATTCTAAAATGCATTGATATTTTCATAGGTAAATTGAAGGGGTTTTGTGGCTGTGGCAGGAGATGTTGCAATGATATATCACCCTATACTTTATAACTGTTTACTTGTTCTGCTTTGGGAAGGAAGTCGGAGTCAAATTGCATTATCAGTATTTCCTTATTTTTCCCCGTTTCTCTTTAACTCTGCTCTTCTGGATACGCACCATTACAGGAGATATTCAAACCCAAGATGTTCGTGCTCAAGACAAATCCCCTTTGCCCCCAGATGTGTTCCACCTGCACAGGGGAAGACGAGTTAATTCAACTTGTATTCACAAACATGATCTGGCCTTCCTTTTCAAGTACTTGTCTTGGCAACTAAAAACATTTTTACAGAGCTGTCATATGTCATTATTAGAAGAGTTGCAGCCATGAGCTGAATTAAAGCTTTGCAAAGCTGGTACATTTCTTGCGTATATTTTGCAGATGGGGTCTTTGTCCTCAGGGAGATAAGTGATTGCCAAGATTACATAGGCTTCGTCTATATCAAGTTTGGGATTTCTCCAAGAAACAGACCATTGTCCCTGGGCCACGTGGTGGAAGCTGTTTTATATCTACACTGTTCAAGTATCAGCAGTCTTTGGAGCTTAAGGTGTGTCCTTGCAGGAGACTTTCAGAGCTCTTCCTGCTGTTTTTCATGCCTAGAGAACATGCAGCTGCTCCCAACCCACTGGGAAGAGCTTGAGGGTTGCTGGAATAGCCTCAGAAGAAAAAATGATCTGAGCTAGCAACATCTTGTGCAACTTGAGTGCATACTGTACCTAAAATGTGGATCCCAACATAAATTTTCTAGTCTCTGTTGTTCATTTTCAACCAGGAAAGGAATAATTTCACGCTGGAGCCAACACTGGGTTGAGCTAACATATATGCAGTTATAGTTGCTATGCTAAATAAGGCAGTATTTATGCTGGATTAAATATGATAATAAATCTAATTTGAGCAGAGAAGGGAGAAGTGGTACGCTTTTCCCTTCTCAAATGTTTCCAGATCCTACAGGTATTTTAGAGGTCTCTGGAGAAGGGAAACTTGTCACAGTATAATAGTGGCCTGCTGTTAGATAAATGCCAAGACAAGCACTGCCAGGCTGTCAGGGAGTTATTAATGGAGGTTTACGAGTTGCTCTCTGAAGTCATTCTCAGTTAAGTACTAATGTGCATCTTGCCTTGACAGCCCCCATACACTTAAACGCTACTGGAGAAAAATGGGCTCTGGTTTGTTTATCATTCATTTCAGCTTTGCTTAGCGTAGGCTTTTCAGGTATCATAACAGACTTCATGAGCGGGTGCTATATATTGTTGGCTCAAAATGGGAGGCACATGGCAGAGCTTTTTATCAGCCTGTTTTACAAAACAGGGTTTGCTGTGTTTTACTGTTGCGGTGATTGTTCGCAGAATGAAAAAGATGTGATCCTATTTGCCTACTTCTTAGCTGCCTAACAAAGCAGTATATTTTCCATGCAACATGTTATAAAAACAGCTTAAAGATAACAGGAGCTTGCACTGGAGTTTCAGATCCCATGCCTAGGGATCCAGGTTGAGTAACCTGGTCTAGTGGAAGGTGTCCCTGCCCATGGCAAGGAAGTTGGACTTTTAAGGTCCCTTCCAAATCTAACCACTCTATGATTCTATAACAAAACTAAAAACATAAAAACATCAGTCAGTTCCTGGACTAAAATTCAGGCTTCAAAATTATGTGATTTAAAAATAATGAAGTGCAAGATTTTATTTTTGTCCCCTTGCAGCAAGATGTCCTAAGTTCCTGTTTTCCAGGCTTTTCCTAGAACAAGGAAGAAAGCAAGGAAGACAGAAAGAAGAGAAAAAGAGAAGGAAACAAGGCAACTCTGATATGCTTGCAGCATATGGAGGCTTACAAAAGAACCCCCCTCACCAAATTCTATGGTATCGCAATATATCCCTGGGAATTGACAACGTTATGTCAAATACACAGAACAGAGCGCTTTTGCTGTCATCCTCCCCGGTAATTAGCGATTTAAAAAGCAAGTTGAATCTTTGCGAGGGCCCAGATACATGCAAGTTGGATTATTCGGACAGTTAACAAAAGTGTTACATTAAAAACACAGTCATCATCTGTTCCCCTGGAGTCACCAGAGGGAAGGGAAGCCTCTGAGGAGCACAGTTTAATCCTCTGAGATCCAAATCAAACCCAAGAGACCATGTTTCTCTCTGGTTATTTCAGAGCAGGGTTTTCAAACATTTCTTCATTTTTCAGACCCTATAGGTACTTTACATTAGAGATGAAGACCCTGAGAAACGAATTTCCATCTATTGACTATAGATTAGCTGTTCTTAGTTATCTTTTGGGTCCATTGAAGAGCCTTAGAGGTGGCAAGCTCCTGCTCATCGGGGTCCCTAGGATAATTAGCTATGCCTCTGTTAAATGCTACAGGGTTATCTAGGATGAATCCAGAGGTGATTACTCCCAAAGGATGCTCACTCTGACTAACCGATCACTTTGAGCCCTGGTTTTATACTATTGGCTTTGTCTGTCTTGTTTGAATTTCTAAGATGGGCCACCAAACCAGATTAAGATCAGTCTGAATGGCTGATAAATGTTAATACTTATGGGTTTTGCTAGAGTCATCTCCGACCAATCACATTCACATCGGAATGAACGACCTTTGTTATTAAAATGAAGGCAGTCTTTTTACAAAGCTAAATGTGAGTAGCAGATTGTCATTCATAAGAATGTCACAGCCTCTCTCTTATGGCAGAACAGGATGTCCATGAGATATAAAAACTCTTATCCTCAGAAAAGTGTCAACAAACACTTTTAGATCTCATAACCTAGAATATCCACGTGACATCTTTATATGTACTTCACAATATTTTCAGTTATCTTATTTCCTTGATTGCGCATCAGTTCATTGTCATAACAAGCATTTGGGAGGGGTCTCATTCAGTAAGGATTTGGTACCTATAGCCTCAACTGGAGCTTACCAATGTTTTTTTTTCAGGGTGCAATGCATGTCTAAATAGTTTAAAGAAGTCAAGTGCATCTTGCCCCGGAAATGCCTATTCTTTTCCATTAGCCATCTAGAGTTAATCGACTCTCATCTTATGTACACAGCCATGGACTCAAAGTCCTGTATGACAGACACACATAGAGAAGACACCAATGTACTTGACCTTCTGGTATACAAAGGGTTATTTAAGAAGACAGTTTCCAGTGAGGAAACTTTTATAGGTGTTCTTCAATGTTGATGCTTCTTCCCACGCTCTATGGAGTCAGGAAACCTGGAGCCAAGGAGAGGTTTCCAGGCTGAATTGTGAATGCCTGAGATGATGACGCCATTGCCTGAGGGGTGACTAAGGGATGCTCAGATCTCAATGGTGAGAGGAGAGGTCCAACAGCAGTAGCTGTCTTGGAAGTCATCTTGAAGACAAAATGAGTGTGCAGAAGGGCAGGTGAAATTCCTCAGTTGGGGTGAAATAGGCCAGATGATAGCTAAAACTGGAAAGAATACTTTTCTCCTGGTTGTGTCTAGAAGAAATAGACCAGCAGGTCTTTCCTTTTTCCCTGATCTGAGAATCTGAAAATTTACACAGCTTTAAAAGTATGGGAAAAGGCACGGCAAGGAGAAAAACCATGCCATTCTATTCATAACCATAGAAAAAATAGTAATAAAATTAATTTCTAAGATGCTGGCCTTGAAAGAGATGGAATCTCTTCAATGTTGGTAAGATATGTCCCTGAGCAACACCTGAGTGACAGCTGAAGTGCTCCCTGCAAGGCTCTCCACTGACAATAGACCAAGGATAGCAGCGGTCTGGAAACCAGGGACAACATTTCCACCCTCAAACCTTGCTGAATTCAGCTGCTCTAAATACAACAGGTCCACGGAGAGAAAAAAAAGGCGAGGATTTGAGTCATGTACTTTTCTTTTAGAAACCAGGGCTAAAAAGGCACTCGAACCTGGTAAGAAAAGAAGTTGTGAGACCTGAAATCTAAATTCTTGCCATAGTTAGAAAAGAAGCAAAATTCTAAAAACCTTTTACTTTCGTTACGTAAATGCAATTTTTCTTAGGCAATCAGTAAAAATGCTCATAGACACTAACTTGCCTTTATTCCTGTTTTGCTACCTCGGCAACAAGGAGAAAGCGTGCTCCAAAGCTCTCTGAAGCTAATGAAAATCTTCCCTTTTCACTCACAGAGTCCCAAACAGCCTTTTTATTTCTCTTAAACAAGAACTGGCCTGCCAGAAATAAAAGTGCAGTGATCCTGAAACTTGTTTTAGGCTCTCTAAAACAGATAAAATATGCATGCCGGTTTTTTTAATGAGAATATTCTCAGTATTACATCTGTCCATTTTATAGTGCTTTTATGACATTTCTCTCTTTCTCTGTCTCTCTTCCTTGGATGAAACAAAAGCACCAATGAAAGATTCATGGCACAGAGGAGCCAGGCAGCAGACAGCTCTCTTCAATTTGGTATTGTAGTGGTCTGGACATATTTAGTCCAGTTTTGGTCCCTGGACTGTTCAGGATCACTTCACCTAAGAAATCCTATGAGTTCTTCTCTGACCTGGCAATAAGGCCATTTGGGGGTGATTTAAATAAAATAAATAAATAAATAAATAAGCAAAGGAGGGAAAAAGTAATCGGGAGAAAGAGAGAGGAATTTGTTTTTTGGGGGGCACAATATCTTCAAATCTGTTGTTATATATATCAGCGTAAGAGTCAGATTTCTCTATTGACTTTTATATTGGCTATTGGGTTGATTTTTAAACATGGGCTTGGGTGTGTATGAACAGTTTTATCTTCAGCAGCGCCACTTATTCTGTTTTCTAAGTGGAATGCGCTCCTCATTCAGAAGAAAAAATCCTTTAGACAGAGAAAAGGCATTTTCTAGGTTGGAAAAGCATATCCTTTGACATGTACTCACGCTCTCCAGACACACATGCCTCTAGCTGGAGCAGCTGCGGCACTGCGTTTGGATCGCACCACCTCCCAGGTTTCAGTCTGTTCAATTGCTCTCGGAGTTTACAGTGCAGGGATTAAAATAGGAGTTAGGGAGAAGTGGCTTTATACAAGCAAAACCACTGCAGCCAGCCGCATTTCTCTTGCTCCGGGGCAGGCTTGGGGATGGAGAGGAAGGCAGGGAAAAGCCAGCTGGCTCTGCAGCCCTAGCAATGGGGGCAATTAAACCGTTTGATTTTTAGGCAGCCAAAGTATAAATTTTATGTTTTTTCCCATCTATTCCCAGAAGCACAAAGCTTTCCATGGCAGATGAGGCAAAAGCATTTTCTAGCTAGTTTAATCCAAGTGTGACACCTGGAAACTTCTCCAAACAGCCCGAGTTACACCACGTTCCCTACCGAAGGCTGACTCTGAAATCCTTCGCTTTGTATTTTTGTGTCCCGTCTGCAGCAGCACAATATGCTTTTATATCACCTCTGAGGCTCGGCAGCCCGAGTGTACACTCACCCGTGAGATCAGCATGGAATTATGAAGTCTGTAAAAACTCTTTTGCCATTACTCACATTTGAAAAGTACACGTGAACTGGATCGGTTACCCAAGGCAATCCCAGTGCATGCTTAGTTTGGACTGTAATTAAAACAAGAAATCCAGTGCAATACTGCACCAAAGTCCAGTAATGTTTCTTTACTGGACTTCCAAAATCTGCTTCCACTTCTTGTACTTGCTCACTGAGTGGGCTTGCTGGTGTGAAGGGGAAGCTCCGTCACCTCTGACTTTCCTTCAACAAAGCCCGCGGCTCCCAGAGCTCAGCGTTTGAGGAGAGGCAGGTGGAGGCTGTGTTTTGATTTACAAACCCTTCCACGCAGCATTTGATTTAATAGTTTAATAATTAATCAGGGAGGGAAGAAAGAAGGCATTTACAAAGGGCTGAGAGGAAATCGATGGCAGGGAGAGCACATCGCTGCTGAGGGAGAAATGAGGACTGCATCAGATTGGGCTAAGAAAAATAATTCTGTGAATATTTAGAGAGAATTTCACTTAGAAAAGGGCTCTAGCTTTTTATCTTTCCAAGAAGAAGTGGTTGAAAACATGTCTGGCTTTGTGAGGTGAAAAGAGGAGAACTTCTGGTCCTTCAGTGCCCTGCCTGCTGGTGATGGAGGGGAGACATGGCCAGGCTGTTCCTCTCCCATGACTTTCTCACCCTCGTTTCTGCACTTGGTGTTCTGGTAGACTGTTCTTTCCCATGGATGCCATAAAACAGGTTTCTCTAAAAAAGAAAGAAGACATATTCTGTATCTTCAGGAAAAGTGATATATACTGCCTTTTTGTAGAAATCACAATCAAACCTCTCTAAACTAAACCTCTGCTACCTAACACAGCATGATTTGGGGAAGAAAATATTAATGAATTTAATTTAAAAAAATTACCAAGAAAGACAAAGGAAATGTTTTTATAATATACTCTGGCTTCTCCTTTGCCCAGAGAAAATGTGTTTATCCGAGTCATCTGAGCATCTTCAGCTGCCTCTTGGGCTGAAAAACAGCTGAACTTGACTATGGTTATATAATTATTTTTATTTATTTATTTATTTTCCAGGTTTGCACTTTTGGGGGTTAAACAGCAGTCAATGAATATAACACGAGAAGCGGTTCCCTGGGTTCATCCTCATTTGAATAAGACACCCAGCAGTCCGTAGACACACACACACAAAAAATGCACCAAACTGTTAATTGATTTTTAAAGGAGAATTATGACGCTTTTAACAAGCCACTTATCTTGCTAAGCATTGTTAGGGCAGTAGTGTACGTTCCACTGAAATGGCTGTTCCACAATGTGAGTCCCTAATTGCTTATAAAGCACACTGTTTATTGAGTATTAGCACTGGCGTAGTTGTTTATTACAGGAGTGCATCGCTTAATGCTTGTAAAAAGCCATCTAACTTAAATATGCTCTGCCTTGTCTCTTCCCCTCCGATGCTCTCGGGCACACATGCTCTCCGCCGCTAAGTTTGCAGCGGGAAGAGAGGAAAAGTATTAGCAGCGCTGAGCAGAGCTGGAGGAGGTTGCCTGGTAACTGGGAAGAAGGGAGTCTGACTCGGGAGTGTATCGACTAGGTATTATCCCCCTTCCCGCGCTCTGCCTACAATTAATAGGTCAGCGACCCGATGAAACATTTCAGATGAAGTCAAGCTATTAGCGGGACAAATGTGTCTCAAGCACCGCCGTACGCCGGTTCCGTATGATTACGGTACGTTATGTGCCGGCGAAGGAAGCGTGAATCATTCGTACCCTCGGCTGAGCCCACGGCGTCCTGCAGCCAAACACCCTCCCGGCCCCGAGCGATGTGCTGCCTTATCTTCAGAAGACGTGAAGCCTTGGGTGAAGCGTGATCTACAGGGCGGTTGGTTGGCAGCCAGGATGCATTCGCCTTCCTCCTTTGTGGGCATTTGTCATTCCTCTTAGTGAGATGGGTAGTATTTTCGGGGGGGAGGAAGGGAAATGTTGGGAGGGGGAAGACAAAGGGACAGATATAGTGATACCTGCTTGGTCATAGCTCCTTTTTTAAGACCAGGAATCACTTCTTTTATTTGAGGAGCAAGTACGTGTATTTACCATCCCTTAGACTTTCCCATACTGAAGCAGGCAGGAGGGAGGATGACCCAGTATGACATTCAGCTTCTGATTTCTTCTTTCCCATATGGTTAGAAAACCTCTCTTCTTATCAAAAGAACTCCCTGAACTGTAGGAATAGCTGTTTTCTGGCTGGACTGAGAAGTAGGAAGCAGTGGTGCGGAAGCCACCTGGACAAGTTCCTGTGCAATCTGCTCTTGGTGGACCTGCTTTGGCAGGGGGGTTGGACTAGATGATCTCCAGAGGTCCCTTCCAACCCCATGTGATTCTGTGAATCTGTGATTCTGTGATTTGCAGACTGAACAACTCTTCCAGTCCTATCTTGCTGCACCACTTGGTTGGTCTTCTTGAACTCTAGAATCAACTTGGATTGTGTTTGTGGCGTTGTCTATCAATGGCCATGACCTGTGATTCTTCACAAAGGGATGTGATCCATCCCTAGTTGTATCCAATAAAGAGTGTCTTGGAGCACTTGACAAACAAATATACATTCAAGGCAGATCCTTTCCTATGATGGTCTTGGTGGAACAGAAAACTTCTCTGGAATGAAATGAAATTCATTTGCCGGTGCACAACCATGCTTAGTATTTTCCTACAGGAAATAAGAAAAGCAATAGAGAATTAATATCTTCATTTTAAAACCTGGCCTGCTCTAAAATCAAAGAGAAATGTTTCTAGTGTACCTGTGCCTTGAACTCAGGAATTTGGCTTATCACTTTTGCATCTCAGCATCTAACTGCATGCTTCTTGAAAATATAGCTTCTCAATTCTTCTGTCCGATGAAACTATTATACTACTTTGTTGGGAAAAAGAATGATGTGAGATTGGTAGACCAGATCCAGATTCAGAGACATGAAAGTGTGGTTTGCAATAGAGATTTCTGCTGTTTGAGATCATCTTTGCTGATGAATTCTTAATGTATCATCTATCTTGTCAACCTATTCTAATGCAAGGTTTCCCCCTATGCTTAATCTCTCAGGCACTTCAGTTAGTTAGAAGAAAACAATATCATGTTCCTTCACAGGAGTCTCAAGGGCTTTGTGAATCCTCCAAAAGACCTTTAAAATTAGAAATTACCAGCAAACTTTGTACCACCAAAGATGTGTAACAGTCAATTTCCTGTCTGTCTGAAATTAAATACTGTTGCCCCACTTAATGCCATGATTTGGATAAGTTGATTTCTAAGGGAGCTCAGGAAGCTGCAGCAAGTAACTTCTAAGTGAAAGTCGCTTTGATGAAGGCCATTTGGGATTTCAAATGGCCTTAAATGGAAAAATCCAAATCCACAATAAAACTAAATGGGAAAGTCTCTGGAGATCGTATGTTTCAATAAGATTCACTCACTAAGCTTATTAAGAAAAATGTCAGCAAATACGACACTGAAAAATCCACGGTGTATTTCTTCTAGTAACAAAAATTCTACAGTCCAAGACTACACTGCTCTATATTTATATCTACTGGTTAATTAAATTACACAGTGTTAGTTTAACTGACTGGGAAAAGATTTTCCTTCGGTACTAATCTTTGAATTAAACACTATGACTACACTATAGATAAAACAAGATTGCATCATTTATAAATATATATAAAAATATATATTTACCTTTAGGCATACATAATTTTTCACAGTGTTATCACTGTGCCAGCTCAATAAGCTCTGCTAAACCACATCTCATCTTGTAGATAAATACCATTTCTTGATGCTACAATATTGGCAATGTATAATCCATGTATATGTATCATCAAGCACAAGGGTTTGCAGGTTGGGTTGAATATGCAGTCAGCCTGGAGTGGGCACCTTCGTCTCAATCAAGATGCTTCTGGTATCTACAACCCAATTACTTGTCTAGGCTACTCTTATAGTCAGCGGAGGAAATAAATACTTTTAGAACATGACTCATCTCGTAAAATGATTGTCTAAAATTGGTCACATGAATTCTATTCTAAAAATGTCTATTTGTCTCCATTGGCCTATATGGGAGCTGAGGGTTAACAGGTCAAATGGTAAGCGGTGCCATGTATAGGTGGAATTCATCTGACACACATGGCTTGTACATCTGATCAAATAAATTCAAATCTATACCATCTGTAGCCACTGAAAAACAATGGACTTCTTCACAGACAATCAAGTCACCATCTGCTAATGCAGCTGCAGGTTTTTGACTTGAAGGCTTCGGTCTGGAAGAGGAAAAGCAACATAAGAAAGCGGTGAGTTATCTTACTGCTTGTCTCTTTGCATACTCTGATGCTTACTCTTTGCATACGCTTACGCAAGTGATACTTGCGTCTGTAGTGACAGAATCACCAACAGCTTTTAAGGTGTATCTATGTCATGTAAGCTTAAGAAGCTGGACGGTTGAAAATAGGCAACCATAAGCCTATTTATTTGTCATTAGTTAAGATTTTCTGTGATCATATCAATTCCCCAGCTGCAGATATATAAATAGCTAATAAAATACATGGCTTTGCGGGTTATTAGCTGTTTTCTGAGTAATATGGGTTTCCAAGTTTGTTCCCTGTACAAGCCATGAAGATAAAACCAATTAAAACCAATGAAAGCAGCACATCAGTGTCTGTAGTAGTCCACATTGTGAAGTCTTTGTCTCTTTGTTTGCAGTTTTAAAGCATACTTTACTGGCTGATACCTTGATGAAGTATCTGTTTTCCTACATGTAGGTCCCTTTGTGAAAGAGTAGTCATTAGCTTGAACCTATAGCAGTTACTGGTATATTAGAAGGACCTGAGGAGAATAGATGTGTTGCATGAAAATTAGCAATATTAAATACTTGCATCAAAAAGTTGATATCTTGGGTGAAATCTTTTGCAAACAGTATTGGACTGAATGCAACTATGTGTTATATCTCTTAAGAAGATTTTCCCAGTAGCTGTGAATTACGATTCCAAGAAGCATTAGATTTCCCAGACACTAGAGGTTTGATTCACTTGTGCAGACACAGTTGTCCAAGCCCCTGGTTATCAGAGACAGCCAAATGGGGCTGGCAGCTGTCTATCTCTGCCCTTCTACAGCATTAGCTGGAGCCCTGGGCAAGGTATCCTGAGGCCTGTCAACTGACATGACAAGCCTATATTCAGGCAACAGAGTTGAGACCTTGGGGGAAACTATGAAGGTCTTTCTGGAAACATCTGCACCATTCCCCAGTGTCCAGCATAATTGACCCTCTTTACTTCTGCCATTCCCACCTCTTGCCTCCAGGTCATCTTTCTGGACAAAGTGTTGCTTGGGCCCTGCAGTCATATTTCTCTCTGAAGACATCAGTTGTCTCTGACTAAACCTTCAACAAGATCATGAGTTAGGAAGGAAAGGACTTTTTAGGTCATTTTGCTTGCATTCAACCCAGTGCAGTTGATCCATCATCTCCATTTTGTGTAAGGGTGAACTGAGTAAAAGAGGTCAAGAAATACATCTTTTGTGGATTATGTCAGATCAAGAGATACTCTGATTAGGCTTGTGTAACTTTGATGACATTAGTGCAATTACTCTGATATACACAATCTGAATCAGATGAGCAGATAATTACTGGCAGAAAATTGAATTACATGGATTTATTTGAGCTGTGGTCATAATGAACATTATTATGGGATATGATTTTAAAAAACCCATAACCTTGACAAGATAAATTGGGATGGGCTACTGATGCCTACAAGAAAAACAGGCCAGATCTCACACTGCAGAGTACTTGCAGCTTCTTTGTGGAGCCCTCAAAGTCACTATAAATATCACAAGCCCGTGAAGTTTCTTGGTAAGCAAAAGAACACCTTTGAGTGACATAAAAAAACATGTTGAGTTCTACTGTATTTGCCTAAGTCCTACCCAACTCCAACACTCTCCCCAAGCTGTAAAGGTCACCAGCAATCACATTTGCCCCGTGAGATGCAGACACCACAATGCAGCTAACGCTACGTGAGCTGAGTGTATAAATTCTTGTTACACTCAGCAGAATCAGTAGGAGAATAGCAGTGGCAAGGCTAACACCTTCGTTTGGTGAGATAAGTAATTTTTAAGACTCTGTGGACTGTAATAATGGAGTGTCCTCTGGCAATGACAGGACCATAAAAACTCTGCCCACAGGTAGAAATCATCAGCATTGCTACCTAAGTTAGGGAGTCAACCCAGTCGTCTAAACAGAGGTAGCAAGCACCACTTGAGCCCAATCAGAATCTCCTGCCAAGTGTTTGGTTGTTGCTCTGAAAGTAAACAGGACACCTCTAGATCAGGTCATGCCTGGCATGCTCATGCTCACATCCTACGGCACCTCAGCTGGTACCCAGCAGCAATGCTTGAATAGCTGAATAAAGCCTTGTCTGTAGGAATTCAAGCTGAGTTCATCCCGTTTCCTTTGAAGCATCCAACTTCTACACCTTGTTGACCACTTCTCTCTTTATTTTTACCAGAAGAATATGGGAGTTAGGTTTTTGTCTCATTTAATCACCTCTCCTTGAAAATACTCATTGTCAGCCATTCCTAAAATCCTGACTAGATTCATTTCCTCTGAGAGAACAATAATGGAGATATCTCCATCTGGACTAGTCACCTATCCCCTTTTCTGAGTCAGTGGAGGCAAACAGATGTTGTGCACACCTCATTTCATCCTAAACTGACCATTCAAAACAAGTTGTACCTGAGAAGTATTTGTTTCTTTCCATTAACTATAATGGCACGCTCAGAGGTAAGTGGCATTTAATCTGTATGTTCATTGCTTGGCAGTACTATGATATAATCCATTTCTATTTTACCAGCAGGTGGTCAGAGTGGAGTTACCATCTCCAAACAACCTCTTCTCAAAGCAATTCCTCTTGATCTGTAAAGTTCTGCAACGTCTTCTTCATGCAACAGGGCCTTCAGGCAAGACTTTCTTTCTTTTGCCTCAGTAAAAGTTGCTAAAATAATTTGTTTAGCAAGCCTGTCATCAAAATTGTGCTTTGATCTGCCTGCATTTTCCTCTGTACTGTCTGTACGGACGTAACCAATTTGTAAAAAGGTAATCATGCTGCTTTCATTCTTTTCCTAAGCCTTCAGTAGATCAATGTATTAACACTTTGTGATAGCAGTCTTGGAACTGCTTCTAATCCAATATTAATTCTCCCACTGACCTCTTTGTAGTATTATTTATAGTTTTCAAAGGGAGATACTGAAACCCAAATTACTGTTACCTTCAGAAATTGTTGCCTAAATCTCGACATGCACAACACTAAGACCATGAGGTGGTCAGTGGAGTTGGCCAGAGGATGAGAAGGAGCAGTGGGGTGAACACTGTGAAAGATGAACCCTCACACAACACATGAAACAGCCAACCAAAAAAAACCCCAACCCTGTACACACCCAACAGAGGAGCATTTTCAGATGCTCTCAGAACAAGCCGTAGAACGGAAAGGAGGCCTCCTGAACAGATCTACAGCTCACAAAAATTGGTAGAGCCATCCTGAACCCGGCTTATACCATCTGAAAAGTTGTCCCTATGCATTTATTTTAATGTAAAGCCAGAAAAAAACCCTTTCTATTTACAAATAATAGCTTTTGTAAACACAGTTTTCTAGTGATGGCTATTTTATTGTCTGACTGATGCACTGTAGGGAACACAATTCCAAGTTTTCCTGTAGGCCACATTTTTATTTTGCAGTGAGATGTCACAATAAAATTGCATAAGAAGAAACAATACAAATAAGATGCCAAAGTGAGAAAAAATAATAAGCTCAGGGAGGAGGAAAACACATTTCAGTCTCCAAAACATCAGCAGAAACTTTTATATTTGCGTTATGAAAATAGATGACATTCTTAATGTAAAGGCCTCTCTGATATGCTCTGCAGTATTACATTGTCCTGTATACAGTTATTTTGTGAGAAAGCTCTACTATAAACATTCTCTTGCTAAATCTTTTCTACTATAACCCTATAAATGCCTGATATCTATTTGCAACTCAGTACGCTTTTGGTTAGCACTTTGATACATTTTGAAGGAAGGTACACTAAGAGTTGGTCATTCTCCATCATATCTGAGGGATGATTTTTAACTGCTCACCACATATTTTGCTACTGGGGACTCCAGCAACAGCCGAATTACTTAAACCCAAAGGAACTGCTGAAGCCACAGTATTGGGAAGGTGGACAACTTTTGGATTATCGTGTGATACTTAAACCAATTAAGTCCCAGCAATGAGGCTGCAGCACTATCAAATTATTCGTCTTACCTTCTTAACTTTGATTTCAAGTATTTTATAAAGACTTTAATGCTGTAACTATTGAAAAGTGGGAAAGTGAACATGTAAATATGAAAAGACTTGCCCAAAGCACAAGGGGCAGTGGCAGAAGTAGACAACAGATCTCCTGCAGTCCAGTGTTCATTTCACCAGGAGAGAAGCACTGGCCACAGGAGCCTTCGAGAACTCCAGGAGGAGAAAAGCAAGGTATGAGTCACAAACAGATGCTGCTTGTGACAACAGAAATTGCTGAACCAGTTCAGCTGAAATGTGGTTTCACCCTAGAGTCCTTTGCAAAGCCAACAGGATGGCACTGTTTGCTTGCAATCCAGCAGTGAGCTGGTAAACTGGGCTTCAATTTCCTTGACCTGCTGAGATTTGAAATCACATTCATCCTCTCTTACGGAAAGGTTGAAAAGTAACACAGGGAAGTGTGTTGCTTTCTCCTCTTGGAGTCACACCATGTATGCGAACTGCTTCACTTTAGATTTGCTCAAGGGAAGCAAATATAAAAATTACACAGGTTGCTAAGCAATTTTCCAGAGCAATGGACCTTGGGCCATCACGTAAAGCAAGTCTCGTGCTTCAGCAATACTTGTATGCCCCTACCAGGCAAAGCCAGATGGTGGAAACAACCTGTGAGAGGGAGCTACTGAAGAACATGCTATCCCTTGGTGCTCAGAAGTCGCACAAGAGAGAGAGGCGGGGGGGGGTGGGGTGGGGTGGGGGCAGAAACAGATGCAGAACTT
>JAOXJM010000001.1:4668104-4718445 GCA_026413425.1 Tringa solitaria
GCACCATCCCTGGAGGTGTTCAAAAGATGGTTTGACATGGTCCTTAGGAATATGGCTTAGTGATTTTTATTGCTGCTTTTTTTTTTTTTTTTCAGAGTTAGGTTGATGGTTGGACTAGACGATCTTTAAGCTCCCTTCCAACCTAGATGATTCTATGATTCTAAGAATTGCTATATTTCAAGTGGTAACTTTGGAAACATTTGTAAAATATCTGTATCACCAGAATTAGCATCCACTAACAAAATACTTTTTAAACACAATTGGTAATATCAGATATATCTGAAACCATTCCCTGCCACCCTAGAGAAAACATCCCAAAACTTCTTCCAGAACTTCAGAGTTTAGAACTGTTTCAGTGCTCAAATTAACTATGTGTTTATGTGAGTGGATTGTTACAGAGCTGTGCTGAGGAGCCTTCTCAGGTTATTTTGTGAAAGGGAGAGGGAAATGGCATTTCAAAATTATAAAAATTATATTTTAGTGGAGCAAAAATATGGTATTTCAAGCTTTCATCCAACTTAAAAGTGTGGATAACTGGTGCCAAAGCAGAAGTGAGGTCAGTAGAGAAAGACTGGTTAGTTTTCATGGAAGAAATATGGACGTGCCCGCAAAATGTCTCAAATTAGAGAGATCTAAACCAACCTAACCAACCACAGAGTTACTCATTTAGGTCTCAGAAACATCTTTGCATGGCTCTGCACACAAATTCATTAGCTCAGCTTCTCAGTGCATCAACTCCATGTGCTTTCTTTGCATTGCTTCTGCATGTCTTTGAGGTATTGCTTTCAAATATGCAGTGAAATCGCGTATCTAGGATGGAGATCTTCTGGGTTTGGTCTTGTGGAGCTTAGCTCAGGTTGTGGACGCTCAAGTGCAAGGTGAGCTGCGTGAGACACAGCATTTTTCTTGCTCCGTATGAGGCATGAGGAAGTGTCTGCCCTTTTCTCTAGGACTATGGAAATTTCTGTACCTGAATTCAGGGCAAATCCGTGTTCAACTGAAAAAGATGATCCTTTCCTCCTTTCCCTCCCAAGTGCTTGTGCCCACCCATCCCGAAATACTGATGGAAGAGCTTGTGCATCCAGGCAGATAGATAGATTGGGAAAATGATCCAGATGAGAGATAAGATGGCTTTTTAATGTGAGGTAGTCTTTAGCCAGATGAGTTTCTCAACTGCCAAAATACTGATGCCAGCACAAGTAAGGGAGAAGAAATGGCAGCAGGACCACTCACTGAAGCAGAGAGAGTACTAACACCAAGGTGACAGTGTAATCTTGGCTTGTGGGTTAAGTGTATTAAACTGCTCTGTGTTTACTGTGGACAATGAGCTTATACATAGGCAGTTATGACCAATAAATAAAGGACAAAAGTTCATACTAACTTTTTTCTCTCCTATAACTTCTTCACACCTCCATGCTTAGAAACTAGCACCTTGTTTACACCCAGAACAGGCTGGGTGACTCAGGAAGAGATACTGTTGAATAATACTGCGTGTCTCACTAATACTGATCTGTGAATGTAAGAGATATTCTGTAATTAATCTTTTAGAAACGGGCAATTAATACTCTGAAGACTATAATTTATATAGCTTCTGTCAACTTTATCATCCAGATCAGAGGATAAAAGATAGGGGTTGTAAGGATCTGAGAAGGAAACGGCCCACAAATCTTCACTGCAAGCTCAGCAGTGGGAAACTAACATTAAACTGCTCATCAATCTTGAGGGAGCTGCTTGGACCAGTGTGGTTATCACCCCGTGCATTCCTCCAGAGACACAAACAACAAAAGAGGTGTGGACCCTCATTGTGCCACTAAGGCTAAAGGAAGCCTACATGGGGGTGTCTGTGAGCATGTCAGTGTCCATCATTGCAGCTTGCCCAGTCAGTGGACATGTACAAGCAGATATGCAGGTGTGACTTCAACAGGATGACTCTATGTAGGTGCTTAACATGATCTGAGAGACCCTAAAATGCCACCTCTAGTTGCTGCTCCAAGACGGTGTGACTTTTCCTTGGATTTGTCATCCGCTTCATGTCTTAGATGCCCTGGTGTGATCGGTAGCTCCAGGCATGGCTGGAGTCAGATGAGATGCCCTCTGCCCAGGCACCTGAAAATTAAATACCACTTATCCACACTTATGTCATGGAATCGCCCTGCCTGGCTGTGTCCTAAGTGGCTACAGGTTGCCTGGTTACCCCAGAATTTCCTGTTCTCAGCTCATATAAGACAAGCCTGATCTGACTCTTCTCTAGAGTCAAAAAGGAAGAGACTTCTCAAGAAAATGCACAATGCTGGATCCTAAAGCCCTTTTCTCTATGATCCCATAAGCCAGACTTTCCGTTGCCTGCTCTTCTCTGCTCATGGTTACATCTTAAAACCAGGGAAGTTATCACTTAGTGTGATAACTAAGGGAGGTGCCACCAAGCCTGCACACTGAGATGTCCACTTTGCAAACCAAGATTTTCATTAGTGTTGAGTCTGCAGTGTAAGACAGTGTCTAGAAAATCCTTTTTACCATTTCTTCCCCACATTGCATTCTCTGAAATGTCACCAAACTTCATCATTATTTCAAAATTTAAAGGCCCTTTCTTTCCACTTCTGAAAATTTGGCAAAATATCCACTGGATTATCTAAACCAAGCCTGTCTTCACGTGCCTGTCAATAATACTAATACATGAAAAAACACAGCAAATGCTTCCTTGTCTCATGTCTCTAATGCTTTATCAGTAAAAATTAAAGATAGATTTATCTGAAATAAGTTACAATTCAGAATGTCTTTTCCTATTCTACATTAAGGGACTCATCTTCAAAGCAATCTGCACAAATCCCATTAACAACAATAACAGAATTTGTGCGAGTAACTCCCCAAACACCACTTTGAACGTTAAGCCCTTTACTTAATTCAATATCAGATAAAAAACGATCTAAGGAAATGCAAAGACTTGATATTCTGGCTTGTGTTTCACAATGGGCTGGAGACTTTTACACACAAAGACACACACACGCACATAGACACTGCAGCTTAACAATTGTAAATGGAAACAAAAAGCTGCTTCTTATTAAAGGAATTAAAAAAAAAAAAAAAAGAAAAAGGGGGGGTTGGAAAAAAAAGCCCCTAAGAAGCAACTTCAAAATGCCTATCCACTAGCAGCTCAATTCCCAGAGGAGAAATAAAACTTTTAAACGCATTTCTGAACATGTTGTATTGGGTTTCAGAGGAATCACAGAAGAAAACAATATCCCCTAACACGGGATGCATCATTCAGCAGTCTGTAGTTAAATTTCCAGCCTCTTCTTCACTTTCCATCTCTTCTTCCCATCCTTTTGCCCATCCCATCAGGCACCTGGCATCCTGGATGGCCCCAGCTCCTTTTAAAGTTGAAGAAAAGAATGTCTTCACTAGATATGGACCAGACCCCTTCATCACATGCATCCCAAGCTCTGGTCATTGCTGCATCTGTACCTCTTGGTGAGGATCCTTTTTGAGATCTGTGGACACAATCTTTTCCTCTACCCACCTCATTGCCAACAAATATTTGGGCCTGGACCAGTTCCTTTCTGCCCTGCCCTCCCACAGCCAGTGTCCTCTTAAGAAATTCAAATTTTACCCAGAAATGCCATGACCAAGAACCATCCCAACTCCTTTCTTAGGAACACAGTGTTCCAAACCACCAAAAGGAGAGGGAAGGTTTTAAATTGGCTTTTGAGGTGCACTGGAGACCCCAAAGCAGAGGAAATGGGGAAAAGGGTTACAAATTTTGCCCTGCTATGCCGCATGAAGGGCAAAAATATCCTAGTTTGTCTCAGTGGTTAATGTGCTGAGAGAGAGCAAGAGCACTTTGCCACTGGAAAAAGGTGTATGAATTTATTCCAGGTCCTTCTAATATCTTACAGGTGGAAGATATTACTTTATATATTACTTGTAATAACATGGGCTAAAAATTAAGTCAAGCTCCAAGGCACCAGCACTTGTAGTACTGGACAAGCACAGAACAAAATGAAGAATTTTCCCCCAAAGAGACAATACTTTAGGACTTTAATTCAGCCTAACGTAGGTTCCTTTGAGGCATTACACTAGAGGCAGAACAGATTTCAGGTGGTGAGCAGGTTCCAAGATCTTATCTCCTTTTGTGCTTGTCTCTTATTATCTTCATGAAAGAACATGAAAATGAGATGCTGAAGACCTGGCACCCAGAAGCAGGGCATTGAGTGATTATAATTGAGGACCTGCTGGGGGCCCTCCTTGGCCAGGTAAACTCCTGCTGTGGAGGCTGTAAAGTATAAAGTTGCATTGGTAAAATACAATTCAGGTCAACCATCCATCCAGGAGCTCGGCAAAGCTTGCAGAATTCTTGTGCAAACTCAAGCTTAAAGATTTACAGCTTGGGTGTTTGAGAGTCTTTCCAACTATGAATAAAAGTGAACTTCAGAGTAATGATTGCATTTTGATGTGGTGATCTTCCTTAGCATACTCTTCCCTAGAGACATCTGTGATCTCACTTTAAACCAGGGGGACAGAGGTTCCTGACTGCTGAAAAATTTCCAGGTCCCAGTGACAAGTCCCTGAAAGTGATAATAACACTTTCCTGCCCTGGAAAGGTCCTCGCCTCTTGCTATGTCTCATCACGAGAGATTGTAAATTGCCTTGGCAGGGAATATCTCCCAAGTGTTCTGCACACGTGTGAGGGAGGTTTACAGAGACAAGTTTTTCCTTCTATACATCCAGCTGATACACACAAAGAGATAGAGCAGGCTCTCCAACATGTAGGCACAGTACACATCTGAAATAGCAGCAGCAAACCTCAGACTAAGCACACACCAACAGTAGTTGCTCCAAGTTTAGCTCAGTTGTGTCAATTAGCGGTAAAATTTCATAGAAATGGATGGATGCTGTGTAGGTCATGTCAGCAAGAGTCCTCTGTTATCTACAACAGCCCCGGAGAGATGAAGCTGTTGTAAAGAGTAAAGAGCTTTTGCATGTGACTAAGAGCCACGGGTGCACTCGGAGTGCAAAAATGAAGCTGATTTGGGGAAATTTGTTCAAGTGGTACCTACACTTTCAAATATGAGAAAGCTTCACTTTCTTATTTAAGTTAGGAGATTTATGTCTGTTCTTAAGATTTGTGGTGACTGGAGTCAGGGCCCCTGGTGTTGGGTTTGGACCTGCTTGCTTTCCTTCCTTTCTTCTACTTTTCTCCCTTTTGTTTTGTGCAGACTCCGCATATACATGAAAAATTTACATTGATTCTTACAGAAAATATGTTAACATGTGTTAACAAAAAGAAGGTCTTAAAAGCTCTGTTTGGAACAGAGAATAAAAGATTGCTGTTAATCCTGGGCTGAGTCAGGAAAGCGGTTGATGTCTTCTCCTGGGAATAAACAGCAGGTACCAGAGAGCCACAACCTTGGAAATCCCACCTAGAGCATGATTACTAAGAGCTAACAGCTCCTTCAGGAGCTAAGGGCTCTTCCTAGCTCTCTCTTTAGCTAGTTGGAGTTGTCTGCTAAAGGAGACAGGACTATCATGCCTGGAAGGGATGCATGCTTCAGCATTCCTGTCCCATGTACATCATAGGTATTGGATTCCCTAAAATGGCACGATAGAGTGTCCAACTGGTTCAGAAGCACTGGGGCTTGAATGCTAGTGAAGCCCATCTACTCTTCTTCATGGCTAACAGCTCTTGCTCAATGCACCTTTATGCATGGCTGGGCAAACCCTACTGTTTAGTCCTTGCAGCTTTGGATTCTGACCTTCTGCTTCAGCCAGCAGAGCTGTGGGTTGCCTGGGCACAAGCTGGGAGCTCTGCATTACGAAGCTTTATTTGCAGACATACATTATCCAGAAACACAAACACAATGATGGCAGGGAAGTTGACAGTAGTACCATCATCTGCTGTAACCTGTAGATCCCATGCTCTACCTCCCTAACTAAGGACTCATGGTGGAAATTATTATCACAGCTTCTCACTTGAAATCTAATCCATCTTAACTGTGAATTTTCTGCTTTCACATTTATTAATTGCTACATTAATCACTAGTCATATTGAGCTTTTCAAAATGAAATGGCTATTCAATGGCAACATCAGCTCTGTGGTTTTGCCTGGGAATATTACACTTCGTCATCCAAATGCCATCACCTTTTTTTTTTAATGTGTTGTACAAGTGCTGGGGAATCGCTTGTTGCTGGAGGTCTTATTTTGACACCCATCCGAAGGTAAGGTTAAACAAATGCCAAATAGGACTAAGATTTGTCTAATTGGTCCTGCCTTGTAGAGGGGAAACAGTCAGGCTGACACCTCAAGGTGTCCTGCAGCACTATTTTTCTCTGGGTTTAAGATTTTATGACTTATTAGAGAAGACAGTGTAATTACAACTTCGGCTGAGACACAGTTATAAAATCAACTTATGTAATTGAGTACAGACACTATAGGAAGAGGTACAATGTTCTTAAGTAAATGTTGTAGCAGTAGAGGGACTTTAAGAATCACTAAATTTCACTGAAAGGCAAGAATCTTGAAATTAAAAAAGCAATAATGCTAACAAAAGTAGCAGTAACAGCAACAATATGGTTATTAAAAGCAATTATTTGTCTTGAAAGTCTGTCTAAAAACCCTAGGAGTTAAATATAACTACTTACGTTTTCTGTTCATTCTGTATGCAGAAAAAAAAAAGATGGTGTTTCCTCAGAGACCTAAAAATCCAACTTCATTTTAGTAGGTGTGGTTTTTTATGGGGCAGTTGACTACATGTTGATGCTCGTACTGCTGCTTAGGTTGTATCCACAAGTCAGGTGAAGTATCTAGAAATCTTTCCCAAATTAATTGTGCATGAAAAACTGCAACACTAAAAATGAAGGCATCTTCAAAATCTTGGCCTATGATGTCAGAAACAAGGCTGGTAGATCTTTTTTCCCTAAGGAAATGATATATGGCAACTATATTTCATGTGTTGGTCATTAATTTCAAGGAGCTCAGTTGGAATGTCTTGCCAGCGTTTTACTAAAATCACTTTGCATTACATTCTTCAAGAACTAGCCCTTTGCAGAGCTCCGAGCATGTCTTCCCTGAGCTGGGGCAGAAATTTAAAAACCAGTGTCTGACCTTTGCATTACTTTTAAATGACTATGTAATAAGCTGCAAGGAGATACATGGATTTATTTTCACCTCTGGATTCTGAAGAATACCATAAACCATTCAAGCTTTTGCTCTTTTAGTTTTATGTCGCCATCAGACTTAGCTCAGAATTATTTCCCTGTATAAATCCTTCCCATTCTCCACATCACCTTTCAGTGAGGACGTCTGCGGTCTAGCAAGCAATACGTCAACACATATCACTATCCGTTGGCCCGATGCTTTGTTTTTAAGACTGTTTGGACAGGTCACTTCTCTGAACATTGTCACTTTTGTCCTTCCCAAATCACAGGCTGTGTCTACAGTGTCATAGTGAGTAACACAGAAGGATTTCCATCCCAAAACTTTAACATTGTAAAAAAAAAAAAAAAGTATTTCCAGTGGTTTGATCCTTTTGTAAATCACCCTAAGCCCACTTGCTAACCCGTGGGTATATTTTTGTCTGCTAAATAACAGTCAGTCTTGATGAACTAAAAGAAACAGTGGGCCATGGAAGGAGCAATTTTGTTTTTCTCCTTTAGTGGTACCCACAAGAAACATCTGAATTGCATCAGAGTTCTTGTTAGCTCATTCCATAAACTCTGTTCTCACTTTCTCCCATGCACACAGCAGTGCATGCAATACTGCTGTCTCAGGGTGTGCACTACCCCACTTTCCCTGAAGCAAGAGAGGGTGGGTGAGGAGAGCAATGGCAAATGCCTGGTAGTCAAGCTAGACTTTCTGGGCAGGACTTGGGATGCCTTTCAGAGGCCTCCCTTCATGTCCAGTGGCTGTCCTGCAGCATGGGAAGTTTTATTCACTGTGTTTCAGCATCATGTGGTGTGGCCCTGCTGTAATTCTTGTCCTGCCACCGTCAGCTCCTCTCTCACTACATCCTTCCTTGCCTGTTGATCATTGTGTTACCTTCATCCCTGTCCTTTACCCCTGTTCACTGTCCAAGAAGGTCCTCAGATGTTCTTGTGTCTATTCACTCACTACCTTTCTTATGTTCTGTCACACCACTCCTAAGAAGAACTTGCAGTCACATAAACCAGAATCCTACAAACTGAGGCTGTAGATGGAGGGTTGAGCCAGGGAGACTGTGTTGCACCTCCCTGGAGGTTTGGTGGCTCAATGAGGACAGGAGTGTGATCCAGGCAGCTCTGGCACGTTCATTAGGGCTGGGGTATGGAACATGCAGAGCACGTAGACGTGGAGACACACCTCTGCTTGGACAGGAGCCTGCGCTGCCTGGAAGTCGTGACGTTGTATGTGCATGGTGCTCTAACAGATGCAACCACAGCTGATTTCTATCTACACCCATTCACCTAGACTGGCTACTGGCTCAGGTTCACTCGCTCTTAGTATTAATCAAAATGAAAGAATTCACCTTTTCTAGATATCCTGCAAAGGTGCTGAAGAAAGGCAGGTCCCTGGGGTGATTCAGCTTGGCCAACCTAGATCTCATTGCAGGTGCTTCCCTCTAGGGACAAAAAGGGAGCCTCCAGAGGTGCCTCTGCAAGTGTCTAACACCAAAACGGACAAATCCAGACCGGCCTGTCCTAGAAGACACACGAGGTCACTCAAGATGAGGTTAAATTGGTATTAGCAGTGAAGCCAAGCAGATGGCTTTCTCACCTTACTTCCTCTGGGATCCAAAAATACATCAAAACACAACTCACAACTTTTGCCCAGACAAATAAGAAATTAGCCTGGAGAGAAAAATTATTTATTGTTACTTTATTAACAACGTGACTTACAACTGTTTCAAGTAAAAAGGGGATTTATTTCATTTTGAATAAAAATTAAAATATAACTCTGAATATAGATTTTCACTTATTTACATGAAAACATATATACAGAATAGAATCTTACAACAAACTAACAACATGCCCTTTGCCCTGTGAACTTGAAAAAGTAAAAACACCAGCATTGATTGATTTATATGTATATATATACACATATATATACACATACATATACACACACACGTATATATACATATATATATACACATATATTTGTAACACACCAAAGGGATTATATACACAAAGTTTGAATCAAATCTTCAGTATAAACTGAAATGCAAAACAATTCAAAGACTTCCAACGTGCATCACCACGAATGGACCATAATTGCTGGATGTGGAGCTAATTTTTGCTGTTCCATAAGAGACAGGAGGGTTTAAGCACTTGTCTTGTCCTACCATGGTACATGAGAAGCCTCAACTGCCTTCAAAGCCTGCAATTGAGACTTTTGCTGCTGTTGGATCATGCTGCAGCAAATGCCTGGCTGTACTGGACATCCCTGCCTGTGTCCATGGAATTGTCATGGCGCCATTCTGCAGGTGAGTGTCTTCTAGCAAGCAGGTCCCTGAAGGTGAAGGCTGCTGGAATAACTAAACGTTTCAGCACATCCTGACCAAGTTTGATGGAATAGGGATTGTGAAATACAACGCGTACATATATAAGTAGATAAAACATCCATAATCCCCAGTGAGATGAGAACAGCAATGAGCAAGTGGGCTGACTTGGGAATGATCGTTCTTATCCTGTAACATCGTAACACACGGCGTTTTGTAGACCCACAACCTGAACTCAGGGCAATGTCACCTATTTCTATAGGACAGAGCTCCAGTTTTAGCCCCTGACATTTCCTATGGAGGTCTGAAAGGTGCAAGAGGAGGCTCTTGAGCCTCCAAGCCCAAAAGAGACAGGGTACAAGGTAGGAAAAAGTACAAGGAAGAAAAACTGATTTTTCCCTACTACCCAGCCAAGGAGGCTAGAGCCACCTGAGCCAAATTCCCATATCTCCACCAGGGAAATAAAATATGAACCTGCCAGAATTGTAGCTCTGAGTGTATTGCCAGCTTCTTTCCTCCCTCTCACCTGGACCCAGTTAGGACTCAAAGTATCTCTGCTATGAACAAGACTAAAAGAAGCCTTCAGGAATGATGCTTAGGGACCATAGCTGGCACTTAGGGACATGGTTTACTGGTGGACTTGGCAGTGTTAGGTTTACTAGTGGTCTCAAAGTTCTTAAAGGTCTTTTCCAACCTAAATGATTTTGTGATTCTAAGATTCCCTGTTGTGAGAGGTCCCTCTCCACAAAAATAACTCAAGCCCAGAACTCCAACCTCTCTCCTTCCCTGAAATCTTCTTTTCCCTCTCCCACATCCTTGACAGACATGAAAACCAGGAATATCTATGAGGAGGTAGCCACAGGGCAATTGAACTGCTGTGTTAGGCTGCTTGGGCTATGTGATCTATCCAGTAACATTATCACTGGAAACACTTGCCCCTCCACAGTGAGCCGTGGGGAGCGTCTGCCCTCCAGGTTGCACGGATAACTCCTTCAACAAGATGAGAGGAAGACAAGATCTCCTTGTCTCACCTGACCTATCTGCTTGTCAACAAAACACCTCTGTGCTCATCTGTAGTGTGATAATGGATAAAAATTGTATTTTGCTCATGCCAGGGGCCATTACAGAGGTTGGAGTTCTAAACCATGAGAATATGAGACATTTTTCAAGGTAAGAATTCACATGAAAGACTAAAACAAGAGGAAGTTGATGAATATGTCTCATCACCTTAAAACTATGTCTCATGTTGGTTTTGTACAGTTCATGTGTCTTCTGCAAGAGAATTCCAGTGCATGGCACTAAGCCATTGCAAAAACACTCCCCTTCTGCAGGAAGGCTGACATTTAAAGGACTACTGGGCTGTAAAACTCTCATCTTTGATGACTGGCTCATATTCTAAATCCAGCCATTAAGATCATTTGCACTTCTTGATGGAGTATTGTACCAAAGAATAAATGAGAACATTAAATGCTTCTGCTCCTTTATTGGGAGTTCATGAGCACCTCAGGACACGAGCCCCCTCTTGTTAAGTCTGGCAGATTTCAGCTGGATTTCTGCCTGCGAGGAGAAGGAGGGGGTTTACATTTTGTGTTAATTAACTGCACACTTTTTGACTTCTAAGTGAAAGAATCTGGTGAAGACCTGGTCCCACAACCCACACATCTGTGAGGGCCATTTCACTAACCTCAGTTACTTCTGGATCAAATCCTGAGTAACAGATTCCCTTAGTTCTGGGTCAGCGGATGCAAAGAAGAGTAATATTGAGGGGAAAATATACATACACTCACATTTTGAAAGAGTTTTTACATAAATAGACTGTATAGAACTTACCCAAAATTCACATGATTGGGGGTAGGAGGAGGGGGAAGTATTTGTTGAGTGTATCTGAGTTAAAAATCTACAGACACAAGAGAAAAAATAAAATCCTAATGCTTAAGACAGTGCTGATTACAGAAAAAATTTTCTGGAGTAGGGAATCAGCTTTGTAATCCTAAGCAATGGAAACTGCAGCGTGACATATCTTAGCACCAAAATGGAGCCCTTGAGACTATATTTATCCACATGTAATAAAGCTGGTTTTAATGGTGTTCAGTTGCAGCATGTTCTTCTCTTTTGGCACTTGAACTTGGAAACGTGAGGAACAGTCTGAGTTCATCGTTTTCCAGACACACTACACCAGAAAAGCAAAAGGTATTTGGAGTGCCCTGATGGTACTGAGCTTCTAAAACACTGAGATGGCACTGCAGCTCTGCCAAATTCAATTTTGTGCCCTTAAAAGGCCAAGGCAGGCTTTTCAGATGACCAAATGTTGATTATGGCAGCCCAACAGCATCTGGTTTGCCTTCAAAGAGCTGAGATGGTGTTTGCTCCACACCACATGACTGGGGCCTGCAAAAGGTTGAAGGTTAAAGTCAAGGAACGGTGACTTTCCAGTTTAATGCAAATTATAAAATTACCCAGAGTGAAATATTAATGGATTTGAGATGTCTAACTTACTGAGAAACTTTGTAAACCCTAGCAGACATTCAAATACTTCTGACAGTGTGGGTCAGGCCATCTCAGCTAGGACATGCCTCTGCTAGATGCTTCACTAAGGACAGGGTGTGTAACCATTTGTCCTGATTTCAGTGGTTACTGAGGGCACACAGCATTTCTAGGAGGTTTTCTGAACCCTGCAGGACCAAATTATCAAGGGCTATTGCATATAGTTAATGTGGTGGAGCTGGAGTCCCTGAAATCCTTCTCAGAGCTGAGAGGCCATCATGCCTCTGAGAGGTAGAAAAAGCCAGGGTTTGGTCATCCTGACATTGAGAAAAAAACCCAGGAGTGTAGATGGGAATGTGGTTTTGACCTGGAAAGGGGAAAAGAGTTCTGAAACCAAAGAGAGCATTTTTCTTCAAGGTGGGAGAGGAGTATCCATGACAGCAGGAGGAAGGCAGGACAACCAGCCAGGGAACCACGGACATTCCCATCAGTTAATGCTTTAATCCAATTTCAGAGACTGAAGCTTTGGGGCTGCAGAATGGAAATTGGCTGATCCTGTCAAGGTAAGTGCTGAGGGGATTGGGAAGGGAGCAGGGACCTGCCTGTGGATCTGTTCAACCGGACTGAGTGCAAGCTCAAAAGGAGCCAGTGCAGATGAAGATAGGCAGACACCACACACTCTTCAATCCCCTAATTTTGCTCCAGAAATGCCCATATTTGGTCCTATGCCTGAATGAATAGAGGCCAATAAAAGATGCCTGCACACCCTTCTTGTGGGACCAAAGTGGTACGTGTGAACGTGTTGAAGTTCAGCATCCACCAGCCCAAAAGCAACAGCAGGGTTGCTCCTCAGCCCTTGGAAATGGTCTTGGATAACCATGAGTTCAGCACTTTGCAGTGGTGGCTTTTTGTAGCTGATAACACAATAAACTTCAGGCCTGGATGCCAAATTTATAACAGGGAGGGGAGAAGATGTGGCTTCACCAGTGTCATCTGTGTATCTGTGAAGTTGCACCAGCTCTGAATTTAACTCAGAACCGCATCTAGACCAAAAAAACCTTCCAGTGGCTTATACTTCTACATTGCAAAGTAAAGTGATGTTTTATGTTAAAAAGATCAGGTTTCCAGCATCTCATTTGAAGCACATTACTCCAAAGCTTTGCTAATGTTTCCAGCATTGAAATTAAATCCAGGCAAGAGTAAGTAGTTCTTTCTGATCTCTGTAAAAGAAAATCCAAGCATACTGTCCAGTTAAACTACGCACGGTCCATTTTCCACTTGCTTAAGGAATTGTCTAAGAAGTTCAGCTCCAGCTTTTCTGGAGCACAATCAGTGCAACAGACAACAGTAGCCCAATCCCCTATTTCTTCCCAACCCACAGACTAAAAGAAATAATAAAGCATTTACTACCCAAGGTAATTTTAGGATAAAAATTTCAGGTTATCATCTTCTCCAAAAGGACAGAGAGTGATAAATGAGACAACACTGAAGAACAATAAATTGAAAGACAAATAATGAGGAGAGAGAGAAACCTGAGGAAATAAAAGAGCCAGTGCAAGCTAAAATTAAAACTCTTTTTTTGTTGTTGTTTAATAGGTGAGTTTTAAATATGATTTAACTTCCCTGAACAATCAGTAAAGACTCCCATGTGCTGGGCTCAATGCTTCACCCATCCCCTGCTTAGCCAACATCAGAGCTGGTCACTCTCAGAGTCTATGGCTGTCTGCTCCCCGACCATGTCTCCATGAGTAGTTAGCTGCCATAAGAATATCTACAGTTACAAAGTTGATGGAGAAAACAATGATGTTTTTGCAATGTGTCCCAGAAAGTGTTAAATGTCTCTGACAAATTCCAGTGGCCAGGAACGCCAGGAACATCAGAGCACCAAAGGATGCTTCAGAAGAAGGTGGCTGTGGTAAGCAAAGGATCAGTGCTGGGAGGTGTATCAAACAGCTATTCTGCTTCCCTTCCTTGAGATGTCCTCGTACACCCGTTCTCCTGACAGCAGTCTTTTGGGAGCTTTCTCCCGATGACAGATGTTACACCAGCCACTGGAGGGCTGAAGCAAGGTGGAGCGGGGAGAAGCATCCTTCCTGTTTTTCTCATTTTGCTGGGCACAATCCTTTTGTCTTCAGAGATGAAACAAGGAGCAACGTTTCTGGGGAAATGTTCCCTCTGGATCAGAGGGATCCAAAGTTGTTATCAAACTGGTTGCATGGACACAGGCCACTGCTATTGTCAGTAGGAAATTCAGTCTAAAAACCAGTTTTTGAATGTCTGCACCACTACAGCACCCTATTCCTGGACTTCCAAGAAACAAAAGATCATTTGATTCAGAGGACACTATTTTTCCCTTCAGTTGATTATAACTTGAACAAGTTCTTCAGTACAAGACGACAGCCGAGAACAGATCCAGTCCTGCTGACCTCCCACGTGAGAAAATTTTTGATGAAGTCTCAGGAGATGGCAGGTTCTGGCCCAGCCTGCAGTGGTTGGTCCCACCACATTCCTCAGTGGCAAATCAGGAAACTCACTGCAAGAAAGACTAGAAAGTCCCCAGTGACACATGGCAAATGGAGTCAGTACTTCTTGCCTAACACATGCTCTAAGGCAGATTTGGATATAGTCCAGAATAGTTATTTCCGAGGCTTTCCTTCTGTAATCCAAAGAAGTTAAGGAGGAAATCAATGAAGGAGAAAGCAGCAGCTACAGCCCTGTGTTGGCCAGTAGGTTTTTCTGAGCACACTGTGGTCAGTGGGACTAGCTGATCCAAGTTTGCTGTCACCATAAGGCAAGTGCTTGAGGTGGGGGGTTATCTGGCCATAAGCGCTGCCTTCTGATTTAGGGCTAGAAATGACATTTCTTTTTCAAGATGTCTTCACTGAGTGGGCTTTGGCATCACAGCATTATAATGGAGCTGTGTACAATTTCCAAGCTTGGATCCCCGAGGCCAGGAAACAGGCACCTTTATAGTTTATAGTTTGAGAACAAAAGCCTCCTGAAATCAGCGGTTTCCTATGAAATCAGGTTAAAACTCAGCACGAACCACCCAAATCACCTTTTGAGGGAGGGATTCACTTGCACCTTAAAGTAAGAACAAAATTCAGACTTGGTCCCAGTCTGGTTCTTGCTTTTGGCAGAATTTTACATCACTGCGATGCCACCAACCCCTGATGAGTTACAGCAAATTCAGGCTCAACATGTGGGACTAAAGGGGTCATACATCCCTGCTAAGTAAATGGGAAATACTTCTCATAGAAACACAACAGAGGAAAACCCAAAGTGACCAACCCGTTTCTTCACCCTCCCCGGTGCTTACTCTGCTTGGCATGAAGCACGCCTCTAGTTTCACTGGTCAGGGTGGCATCGGGACACTATGGGGGCTTTATATAGACTGGGTTGGGCTGGATCCTCAGCTGGTCTAAAGCACCATGGTGTATGCAGCCTGAAAACATTGATGCTTTTTATTCCCACCTAGCAACCAGATTCATGAAGGTGCAAATGAAACCAGCACTCATTCAACAGTCTCATCATTAAATCCGAATATCCATATTTTTTTTTTCACCCCATGGAGCTCAAAGTCAGGCCTTTAAAGTGACTTGGATTTAAGAGGATGGGCTTGACTATGAAAGCTTTCATGCATTCATGTTCCTTTACAAGAACGCAGCACTGTACAGATCCCATCACAGAGATGTTCAGCTCTTGTCGCACCCCTGTCAGTTCGCTCCAGCTTTGTCTGATACCGTGGGTCGAGTCCTCTTTTACAAATCAGTAAAACAAACAGCATATGACTGGTACAACACTTTTTCCTTTTGTAAGACTGGAGAGGTGGGAGGAAAAAAAAAGCTCATTGATCCCTACGATCAAATTTGCAGTAAACCCCACATGATGCTACAAAGGATCACTTACATTTCAATACGAAAGAAGTGTGTCAGAAATGGCTAAAAGAATTGTTCATGTCCATAAATTAACCTTGACAAACCATCATCATCCAGAAATGTCTGACCCTTCTCCTTGGGAATGCATCTGCCATCGATAGCTTTGTTTTAACAAACAACAAACCATCTGATCCGTGCTGGCCTTGCACCACTGCGTAACGGGTTGGTGAGGCTTACGAGGAGAGATGCCACCAGTCTTTCACTGTGCTTTACAAGTACAGAAAATGAGTTCAATTTGTTGCTAGTTTTCTGTTGTGGGTTGGTTTTTTGTTGGTTTTTTTTTTTTCCCCTACAGATTAATTCCCAGTGCTTCCAATTCCATGGGTTCTTGGAAAAGAAAAGGAAGAAGGGAGAAAAAAACCCCTTGAACAAGGTGAAATGTTAAAAAAGAGAGGGAACAAGAAGGAGAACGGAAAGAAACGGAGAAGTGCAGTCAGTTGGCGTATTGTGCATAGAAAGCAACTTTTACTCGCTCGATCTGGTGACACAGTTTGATGGCTGGACCAAGCTTCAGCTCCATGCATTCTTGCACCGTGGGCAGCGTCAGCAACAGAAGGGCTTGGCCATCGATGTCCTGGTGAAGAAAAAAGAAAGGGAAAATGGTTTTAATTTTGGACTCTGGAAGGCAGAAAGCATAACCAGGTCTGGAGAAGCAAGAAGGGCAGTTTGCCCTAAAAATTAAAGGCATGTTTGTCCTCTGATGTTTCTCCCACTTTGATGTTGCCCATCTTCTTCTTATGGGATACCTGAGGCTTTTTAAAAAATTGTCTAGTGTGTCTTTGTAGGGTCTCACCTTGCTCTCAGTTTGGGAAAACCCTCCCGCCTCCTGAAATGCTGGGTAACCTTCTACAGAAACCCTTCAGGGTCCATGGAGGTCTGACCAGTCCCATTTTATGACTGAGGAACTGAGGCAAGGGGGAGGCCGCAGAGAGCACACCAGAAGACAGAGGAGGGAGTGGAATGGAGAAACTGATGCTGGTCTCACTGCAAAGGGGTGCCCTTTCCCTACCCCTTTTTGCCCATGATTTGCTCAGCACAGGTTTATGTCTGCCTTGCTCCATGTTGTGTCCCCTGATCCATCCAGGACCTGTCTTGCTCCACATCAGCTGCTGAACAATCAAGACAGAGGGCCCTGGACCACCCTGAGCCCTTGCAATCTCTACTGTCCCAGAATCACAGAATGGGGTAGGCTGGAAGGGACCTCTGGAAGTCACATCCTTCCCTCAGGCATATTTATGCATCACACTCCAAGAACTAGTACCCCAGACCAAAGATCTGAGGGATTTCTTTTGGCTTTATAATCCTCTTCTCAAGAGCTCAAGTCCTCCTTATTCTTTAATGGACTGAGAAGCACATGAGCAGGCTACAAAACTGCTTTTTACCCCTCGGGGAGGATCAGAGCCTAGGTGCAGAAAAAGCACGGTAACTTACAGGCAACAAAAACTCCCCAGGATGGCCATGATTAGGTAGCATTTAACACAAGGAGGATTTGGACACCTTAAGCACTGCTTTGATCAGGACTGCACATGGCTCAGGCTCTTCCTCCACTGAAGCTTGATGGCACAGCCCACCGCATCAGAGCTTCCTTGCAAATCACAAGGAAAAAACTCCACTCATCTGCGTTCGATTAAAGTCCCCATAAAACTCTTTGGCAAAGGACAGACAGGGTTGGCTTTCAAGCCCTGGCTCTATTCCAGGCTGATTAACAAACGGTCGGAGCACGCTGCGACACAGTGACTACAGCCTCTTGCTGTGGAGCGTTTCAGCCTTGCTCTAGACTCGCACTTCAGCTTCTCCCAGCCAAAGCAGCTCTACTCGGGTACAGAGTTATTCATGGTGAAGAATCAGAGGCAGTTCAATGTGCAGTTGGCCATATCACTGACTGCCATTGGCTATGGCCTAATTAACCACACTTGCTTCTTTCTAACTATGATTTCTTAGCGTTGCCCTTTACATTTGGCGGAGGCTGTTGCTCATTAGCCAAGTAATGGCTGTTTCTATATAAATTTTAGACGTTCACACTGACTTGAGATGAAAAGCATTGGCTGCTCCTGCAAACCTATCTGCTTAATGGGGAGATGCTTGGCATCTCTGAAAATTAGGTCATCCAAAGGCTTGACTGCCAGATCTTGAGAGGGATGAAGATGGGAAGGTGTCTACATACTTGGAGCCTCTAGGTGTTGGTGCCAAAATTCAGGCAGCCAGTTCTAGGTTCCAGCAGAAGTTTTCTGCTTCCCAGGGCAATATTTTAAAACAGGGTGGAACCCATGTGGTCAGGAGAGACAGCTTGCTAGGTACCAAATAACCACCATCTGTTGGTACACTGAGGTGTGTGACACCAGGATGGTGCTATGGTCCTTGGCATGAACAAGAAAGTTGTAAACCTGCTTATCACAAGCACTCCGGCTGGGGTGTTTCTGTTCTCTGAGGATCTGGCAAGTCTGTGACTCAAATTTCCAAGAATTTCCATGCCTTGCCAAAATTTGTGCTATAGCTTGGCCCGAGGGGATCTAAAGTCTCATCATAATCTCTTTGTCAAAGCTCCGAGCCCAGTCAGCAAGGAGGTATGTGCTGCTCTTTTTTTATGTGATGTGAATAAGCACCACAAAGAGAAGAGTTACATAAAGACCTCTACCTGCTCCTGAAATATCTTGGCAAGAGGTGCACAGTCGGTCAGTTTAATAAACCTCACGACATCAGTCACGGTCCACTCCAATGGATTGCTGTCCAGGATGAGCTTCTCTTCTTCTTCTTGCTTAATTTCCTACAAAAAGAACCAAAAAGCTCTCATGAAGAAAACAACCTTGTGTGGAGAACCAGGACAGGGATGCCTCCTCAGATGAGAAAGGCTTGGCACCGAAGGTTAATTTAGGAAGAATATTGCTGTGAAAGCCTACGGGCATACTCACTTCCTTGACTTGGGTGCACTTCTCCCCCTCGCCGTAGGAGTGGGGCTGCGGTCTCCGGCTCCGTCGGGCTCTCTCCGTGGGAGGAGGTCTGTCTGACTCGGTGCTGCTCCGCAAGGTGACCGCTCGCCGGGGCCTGGAGGAGGGGACCTCGGCAGAAGAGGTATCCGTCTGGTCATCCCGGAGCTCTGAGCTGGTTTCCTCACTTCCCGTCTCATCCTCCATCGCATCCGGCTCGTCGTCTTCGCTCTCCTGCACAAGGGCCATCAGAGAAACAGCATCCAGGCTTGGAGATTAATACAGCAGCAAATTGAAAGGCACTGGGTCAAACTGCATGCCTGTGCCCATGCTGGTCCTGGGTAACATTTATTTTAACCGAATTATCCCATTTTCATTACAGTGCTAAGTAGATTAGCCCTCAATTTAGATTTGTTACAAAATGTAGAAGACAAAAAGTACATGATGGACAAATCCTTTTTCTGTTTCCAACAAAAGGTCAACAGCCGTAACTCATCAAGCATGAAATGTTCCTCTGTTGGGCCGGTGTCTCAAACGTTGTGGCACTGCAGATGTGCGTGAGAAGGGGAAATGGAAAATACTAAAAGGATGAAACGAAACTCAGGTTGTTTGAGATGAACTAAAATCACAACTAGGCTTGAATTTAAACTTTCACCTTGTTTCAAATTGTCATGATGTCACTGGTACTGAAAGGAAGGAAATTTTGGTGCCATTTAAAAACATCTAGATGTACAAGTGTACACTTGCACTTGGTTTCTTAGCTGGCATTTCTGTAAAACTCAGGACAAACAATTTCACCCAGATTTCCCTGCTTTCAGTCCAACACCTAACTGCTAAAAGTGAAGAACAAATTTCCATTTAAAGGATATTATACCAGATTCCTGTTATTCCTGTCACACAGAGCTTGCAAGCACACACCAACTGATGGAAACTGTGTATTTTGAACTTTATATATACAAAAATGGCCCAAATGGCTTCGACAGCTTTGCTCTGATCAAAGTGTGAGCGTGCATCCAAGCCATATGCTCAGTGAAAGAGCAATTTTAGACAAAGTTAGTTATATTGGCTGAAAGGTTGAAAAAATTGGCTAATGGTTGATTTAGGCTTAAGATGAGTTTATTTCAGTATAAATTCCTTTGAAGCAGGTATAATCTAATGAAATGAAGCAGAACTGCACCTAAATGAGGACAAAGTCATGAAGATGCAAGCAATCAACTGAAAGCTGACTAAAATATCCCCCTCCGGCTGAAGTACAGAGAATTTAAGTAAATCAGTTTTATTTCACGTTGCACAAAGCAGCAATCACTGGCACTCAGCGGAAGAAGGGAAACCACATATGAACTTTGTTGTTACTATCACAGGAAAACCACCGAGGAATGGTCCACACAGAACTAAGTCTGCTCCAGGTTCATTTAGTCACAAATCATTGCTGAAGTTGGGATTCCATCACTTCATACAGCATACTGAAAAGACTGAGGCCTCACATACCGTATATTTGGGACACAAACCATTTTCTTGCTTTCTAAAGCTTCTAGAACATCTATTGCTTGATGTTGTGAACAAAAAAATATCATGAATGGTTAATGAAAAAATAAAAGCCCTTGAAACCATAATTGCCTGAGAGTTAATTTTATTTATTATAAGATTTAGAGTTCTTAGACATGGATGACAGACCTTCACTCTGCTAGATGCTGCACAAAGCATCTACCAGGCTCATCCGCCTGCCTACAGGCTTATAGGCAGCAAAAGGAAACAAATATATAATATTAGACAGCACATTAGCTAGTGAGCATTACAAAGGTGGAAGCAAAAACTCTATTTGCTAACTCTAGAATGGACAAGGGTAAAAGCCCCCAAAGCATCACAATAAAACCAGTCTGACCTTAGAGCAGCAAGGAGGGATTCAAAATGGAAAATGGAAGTGCTGAGGTTTGCTGAGAAGTCCCTCAGAAGGAAGATGCAGATGGGGGGACAGAAAAGCACCGAGGGGCTTTTGCTGATTTACCCCAGTGCAACATGTACCTCTGCAGAGCCTGCAGCATTCGAATCGACAGCTGACGACCTCCTTTTCTTCTGCACAAAGATGGATTTCCGCCTTTTTCTGCGTCTGGCTGGCTTCACATGTCCACTTTTCATGTTGTTATTTTCCCCAATCGGTGGCTTAATGATTTTTTTCCTCTTCCCATAATAATAGGCTGGAGAAATGAAGCAAAATACTCTTTTAAAGCTTTAACCACCAAGAGAAGGAAACTTTGGCTTGTTTCTTGCTACTGATTCAGTATTGCACTCTAGGTGCACTTTTACGAGGAACTTTAAAATACATTGATTTGGAAAAAATGGCCAGTGTAAATATAAGATGTCATCTTGGACTAGAGCAGAGTGTTACAGCTCTTATATATACACATTTATTGGTGATGAATGAGGAGTTCAGAATTTAACCCTACAACATGTACTTAGGAAAAGCTTCCACTAAGCTGAGCAAAGATTTGGAGGAAGAGGGTCTAGCACGTTTCTGATTTAATCCAATGCCCTTCAGCATGAGTTAACAGTCTTAGATAGACTTTCAGTTGTGAACGTTTTCAGCAGAGAGCGGAGAGGGCCAGTGATCCTGAATTATTTGCATTTGTTCAATGTACGAAGGAATGGGTTTTTATTACCTTCGACTATTTCATGGCCCAAGTTGAAATTAAAAATGTGAGAGTCCTCTGACCTTACGCTACAAGCTTGTGTTAGATGCCTTTTGACATGCTCTACAGCATCCTCCGGGGCTGACAGATACTCTGCCCTTTGCCAGGGACAACTAAAATGGCACTTGGCATCCATGTCAAAATTCGTAACTGAACCGAGTATTTAATCAAATCAATGGAGTTTTGAGGAACAATTCATCCAGTCACATACAACCATCAACTCAGAGATGATACAATCTCAGTTGGAGATTGCCTCCCCTTGCTGTACTCCTCCAGCTCTCCACTTGCTACGAGTGGGAGCCAGGAGTCTAGCTCAGGTGTAGACTTCTACAGAAACCCATATTCAATGATCTGAATATCTCACTGAGCCCATTTCCCCTCCTACTCTGGTGCCAAACAGAAGCTAATTGGTTTAAATCAATCACACTGGTTTCTTGTAACCCGTGTGGAAGAAGGATAGCACTCATTTCCACTTTCCTGACCTGTTTAAGAGCCATTACCAGTAACATGGACAACCAAAAATGTGGAGCACATGCTTAACTTCAGCCTTCCTGAATAGTAGGAACATGTTTAAATATTAAACACCCTGAGCAGGGAAGGTCAATACTCCATAACTCCTTTCAGCACCTCAGAATTGTGATACTGGCCTGTGCTGGTGCATATGCCAGAAACTCTTCACTGAGAGTTCATGTCACTTAATGAAGCTGTCTCAAGATGTAGCAGTTTAAATCTCAGCTGGCCACTGCAGGCTCCTTTTATGTGCTCCTTATTTTAACTTTACTTATGAAGAAAAGTCAAGACTTCTAAAAAGTAATGACTTTCAAACAGATATATTAGGATGGAGAGAGATGGACAGTTTTCTGGAGATGCTTATTTCTCTGTACGGAATATTGAGGGAGCCTGTGGTGGCCCGATCAGGATTAAATAACTGCTTCTAGATGAGATGAATCCCACTCATTATTAATGTATTACACAACTCCTGTTCTCCATCACTAGTTCATGCACAGTCTCCCACTGTTCCGATTCCCAGCTAGCACCAAGAAGCATTTTGGCCAATACTCACTGTACTTGGTTTTAGTATGAATGGAGCAGTTCTCTGGGCAGACTTCGGCCACCAGAACAGGACTGAACAAATTGGGGCAGCACTCCAACTTTGCACAGACTCTTCTGCAAAAATCCGCCACCTGATCCGAGGTCCGCACAATCTTAACAGTCGCCCTGTATGTCTTCCCTCTGTATCTAGAAAAGAGAACGACAAGACCCCATGTCACCAATCAAACGATGTCCTTCGATGCTACAGACCAAGCTCTGTTAGGGAGATACCTTCCCTAATGACTTTTGGGAGAGTGTCTCTCTTGGGAAGGCAGGCAGAACAGGCCTGCTTGTTTTAGCGGCTCCATTTCAGATGGACTTGAGGAAGGAAAAGCAGGATGAAATGATCGTGGAATCAGAGATTTGGACATGATTTAGGGAGGAATGCATGCGCAGACTGGATATATCTGTAGACAAGGCAAGAGATGGAAAAAAAAATCACAGTAGGTTTGGCAAAGATATTACACAGGAGAGCATGCCCATGACACAAACTGATGCAGTTTTGAGGAAAAGGATGTAGTCTCTCCCTATATACTGATCTGCAATGAGAAGCTTATACGCCTTGCAGAACTTTGTGGTCACCACCCTGTACGTGGGCTATGCTGGAGATTGTCTCTATAAGCCTCCATTGGTCTCCTCCAATGCCATCTTTCTTGAGGCAGCTCTCACATCATGTCCCTGCTCACAAGAAGCCCACAGTTTTGTTGTGCTGTCTGTGGTTGTATCGGGGTGAAACCGGATTGTCTGTCATACAGGGACCAGATGACTTCACCTATACGAGACGTGGGTGGTGCAAAACCCAAGGATCAAACCAGGAGTCTCTTGAGTCAGTTAACAGGGCTGTGAGTACAGGCCCTAAAACCAGTGATTCCTACAGGGAATGCTTAGAGCAGATGCGATGAAAGGTTTGTCTTAAATTTGTTATCCATGTGCTACTTAAACATTTATTCCGGTGTTTTATATGAAGTGTTTCTGAGCAATAAATGGCTAAGAAAGATACAGTTACATCCCTGCTGTAATACATTGTAGATGTGAACTCTGAAAAACCAATTATCCCCATAATTTATTAAACAGCAGCACCAAGCTATTGTAAACAGTGAGATAAGGCTTTTACAATATCTCTTGCACGTCCTGAGGAATGCAACACAAGAGACAATCACGCGAGCACCTGGTGTTAAGGCATTATAAATGTGCTTAGAGGAGAGAAAAGTAACACACACAAAAGAAAAAGAGGGAGAGACAGTGAAAGAAAGCTTACTGGATGGGAGGCACTGAAAGACAAAGATACAGTCATCAGGAAAAATGAGACAAAGCACTTGCGACTGTATTAAGTACCCTAGCAGGGAGGCAGCTGCTGATAGTCAGATGTGGAAAAGGAAGAGGAGGAGAAGGTGAAACAAAGAAGACGTGGCCAGAGAGTTAAAACACACAGCACGCACCCAGACTCAACTCCCTCTCTGCGAAGGTTTTACCGTGTTGCACAAAGCAACTGAGAAACCACCTTCTGCTGCTCTCCCTCCCAAAAGCTCTTTCTGGAAGCACTGGGGTATGGGAAAAGGGTTCAAGTCTTGGGGGTACCCAAATGAAATTAGGGTCTAAGAACAGCCCAGTCCAACCATCCTCATGTCTCAAAAGACTTGATCCAAAATATCACCTTGATACAAAATTTGTCCAGAACCTAACTGAGCAGGGTACCATGCTCTGATGCCCCATTTTGTGCCTGACCAAGGACCCCAGGTCATAGTGACAATTCTGGACTCCTTCACCTGAATGAATAAATAAATGAATGAATGAATTAGCCAATTCTTCATGCACCCCAACAGACCTGGACAGATGATGTCAAATCAAAAAAGTGTTCCTTCCAGACACAGAGCGCTGTTATCTCAGCCTACTTATGGAACAGCTGCACAGGCAGGCTGGCTAAAGAGGGTTTGGCTATTATCAAACGAACAAATTCCACAGGCATTTAAATATATCTACTTATAATAATTTTTTATTTCTTTTCAGTGTATTTGAAAAGACTCCTGCCCTTATTACTTCTCCAGGAGCCATTAAGTTTAATGATGGCCTAGAATATTAAGCTGATAAGTCTGACTCCTATGACAGGCTGCAGAATTTCATCGCATTACCCTCACCTGAATCCCAACAACTTTGGTTGGACTAAAGCATCACTTCCAGAAAAGCAGCAGCCTCCCCTCAAGGGTCTCCACACTGGAGGAATCCTGGCAGCAGGAGCACCTGTACCTCCTGAGCCTATGACTCATTTTATGTCTGGATGTGTCTGGATTTAACTTGCATTTATTTGTCCTTGTTCTGACTTTCACCGCTAGGATGAAAAGAATGCATCTGGTCTTGTTTCCCTGCAAAAGCGCTGTAATCAAATTGCCTCTTGATCTTCTTTCTTACAAGCTAAGAAAGCTGCCTGATGGGTATTATTCAAGGATGGCTGACTTCTTCTAACTGTGTGCTTCCTATTGTGTTTGGCTGCCCAGAAAGGACCCATTGTACCTGGTGAAAGAAAAAGATGAAACCAGGAAAATGAACAACTGACTGATTTCACGGTCTGGTTTGAATGCAATACACATAGCAATTAACGGGACGGGTGGCAAAATGGAGATCAACATGACTGCAGCAATAAGGCTCAATAACCCAAGGTGTTAGTACTGGCTGCAGTAATATTTTTACATGATTTTCACTTTGGCAGTGCCTCTTTCAACTATAAACCAGGTTCTACTAATATTTTCCATATTCCTCACACACTAAAGATTTTAACACAAACACCACCAAATGTAATCTGAGCTGTTCTAGGACGGCCATGTGGAAAGAGCTCCTTTGGATCTAATCAGAAAATGCCTTTCCATTAACAACGCTCAAAAAAATTACCAACTACTGATAGTCCTATTAACGTTTTCATACTAGGACTTCTATCTTCCCAACCACATTTAAGCAGTAAGTAACCTGCACACACAGCATGGCAGCTCTGGAGACTTGGAAAACACCTGTGTCAAGCATAACATTTTCAGTTTTCTTAGAAACCATCATTCTTTTCCAAAAGATTTTTCACCTAAATCAAAATAAATAAATATTCCTTTCCTCTCCATCCTTCTCTGCCCTCAGATCCCAAAAACTGAAGAAATGCTTATGGCTGAAACTATTTCCATGAAAAATATAGTCAGGATCTTTGCTGATCCATGAGCAATAATAGTAAGCTAACAGCACTTTGCTGGGAATATCATTCTTCTGTTGAAGCTTCCTTTGGTGATAAAATCGATCAGAGTTTCATGAGAACAAAATGTCTTCTATGAGCGCTCTAGCTAGGGACTGTTGTGTGATGACGTGAAAAGCCTCATGCTGAAGCCACATCAAACAACAAGAGCATTGAGACTACCCTCATTTTCAAAGGTCTCGTCCACAGTTCTGACAATCTTTGAGACTATTTTGAACAATTCACTGGCTAAAAGCCTAAACATCCTTTCAGGAGACCAAAAGCTCCTATCTGTCCTTTTGCAATACATTTCCAATTTGTCTTATGAGCTTAAAGTCGGCCAAATATGAGAAATCTCCAGGAAACACACAGCACACAACCAAAGCCTCCCTGCCTTGGATCTACCAGAAGCTACTTAGCAGTACAGCAGTAGAAATTGTCCGACATCCTCTTCATTCTGTTTGAATCAGAGGCTGCCTGTACGGGCCATTGCAACTGCCAATGACAGAAAACCCTGAAGTTTTCATCAAAACCCTGATACCCTTGAAGCTACTCAGTGTATCTTAAACACTAAAGATTTTGCAAATAATCTAAGTCTAGCTAAAATCAACAAAAAATGTTTTAGTTATCTTCCTCCAAAGCTATTTAATCATCTAGTGGTACTTTGTACTCTCAAAGATAGGATTCAGAAAGGGCTTTGGAGTTACTCTGTTTGCAAGGATATGTTTTGTTAACTCTTCTGGTTACAGAAAGAAAGAGTTTAAGTCATTCCACTGGTATCAATGACTTCTGTCTCCAATATCTGGCACAGAAGGCCACCTGATCATGCTAATTTACCCTGGCAGTGCCTCAAGAACTATGTGGCAGAGCTCATGTGGACAATGTACCAGACCATATGAGCTTTGTACTGACCTTTGAGGAGCACTCTTAATACCTGGCTGCCATTATTCACATAATACCATGGATTGCAACCCTTTGGGATCAGTTGTCCAGCCAACTTTCCACTCATCACACACACACATCCACTCCACATCTCCACAGCTTTGCTAAAAGGACGCTATGGAAGACTGTGTTGAAAGCATTGCTAAAATCAATGTAAATAACCTCCACTGCTTTCCCATTCCCAACTGCTAAGCCAGTTACTTCATCACATCAGGCACAATTCGCCCTTTGTAAATCCATGCTGGTTCTTCCCAGTCACATGTTTGTCCAACATGTTATTGGAAATGGTTTCCAGAACGATTTGCCTAATAACCTTCCCAGGAATGTTAGGCTGACAGCCTATAGTTTCTTGGATTCTCCTTGTCCTTCTGGAAGAAGGGCGTGATGTTTGCCTTTTTCCAGACATCAGAAAACTTCCCTGATTGTCATCAATTTTCAAACATGACAGAGTGGCCTTTCAATGACGTTGGCCGGTTCCCTCAAGCTGAGCTGGCTCCATCCCGTCTGGTTCCACGCACTTGTGGACATCAAGCTTGCCTGTAGTGTCTCTGGCTTCTTTTCCATCTTCTGTGGTGACGCCTCACTCCCTCAAACAGGAACAGGGCCCTGGGAGGCCTGAGAGCAACCCTTGCTAGCAAAGGAGACTTCAAACACCTCAGCATCATCTACCACAAATGAAAGTCTTCTAAAGCACCCCAGTGAAAAGACTTTCTTTGAAATACAGTCTCAAAAAAAAGCCATGGTGTCTGTGATAGGTGTGGGGGTTACATTCCTGGAGTGCAGCCACTGGATTTGAGCAACTCTCAAAATTTCATTTAATGGAGGAGTCCAGGAATACTCCTCTTTCTTATTTTGATTAACTGTGCTTCATACAGGACCCAGGAGATAACTCTCTGCACACGCTGGTACTGGTTATGTCCAAAGTCCTTCAAAAATGGGTAAGTCCAAACAGCCCCTCTTATTACCCTCAGAAATTTAAGCCCTTAAAAAGCATAAAGTCCCTCAAGCATTTTATGTAAAATTAGGAAGCCAGATGTAGGCACTGAACTTAAAGCATCTCTAAGAGCTGGACGTCCACAGCTTTGGCTGGCCCTCATGGGAATTCAGAAGATCAGGCCTGACATTTCTAACTCATGATCACCAATAAATCAGGTTTGACTATTTTCACAGGGAGCCAGCAGCACTGATGGGAAGCGACTGCCATCACGCACCGCAGACACATCTCTTCAGACAGTCTAAATTGTTTATCTTCTTTGCAAGGCTACTGTAATTGATTCTGTGCTGGTCACTCATGACAGCAGAGTAAAGTAAACGCAGGTTGCCCTAGGACTGAGATAAGGTGTCCCTGGCAGTGTACAATTTGGCATTGGGGCCAGTGGGGAAAACAGCCTTTTTTTTCACCATCCTCCCCCCTCCCGTCTGCTCTACCCCCACTGCAGCCGCCGCCGCCAACAAACAACAACATTGTCAAGATCCAAGGAGTTGTCAGTTGACATCAGAAGGAAGGTGGTGACACGACATGTCACATTACAGCACAGACGCCCCGGCTGGCTGTAGAGCTGTCATCATTAGCAGCACGACACCATTGGTGTAGCTGGGAGTCGGTGTAGACAGGCGTTTGCTCGTTACGGGTCTCTGATTAAGATTCTGGAGCACAACTGGCTGTCATACCTGATGTAACATGTCGAGTGCTATTTGTGCATCCCAGGGTACCTGATTTCATGAGCATGTTTTCTTCTCTGCTTCTGCACAACCAAATGCAATTAAGACCCTGATACACTTCTTGATGAAGTGGCTTAAACAAACTCAGGAAGGAAAAGAGAAGGAAGTCCTAGGGGAGCCCAGTAGTCTTAGCGCATATCTACCCTTTGCCACCTACTCTTAGAAGTATTCAAATGACCCTCAGGCAAGCTGGTATGACTGGCCAGCACCACTCTGAGACAGAGCTCCAGCCTCAGAAGCCACACAGAATCACAGAATTTCCTATGTTGGAAGGGACCTTTCAGATCATCTAGCCCAACTCTTAACATTGACAAAAAACATCACCAAACCGTGTCCCTCAGCACCATGTCTATCCATTTTTTAAATACCCCCAGCAATGGTGACTCCACCACTTTCCTGGGCAGCCTGTTCCAATGTTTGATAATCCTTTCAGTGAAGAAATTTTTCCCAATATCTAATGCTGTCCAGCCCCATGACCTCAGTCTCCTCAGAGGACAATGCCACACTGAATAAGAATACATTTCTATACTTGGAAGTCACTCCAAAACATGCTGTCCCAGCTCTGAGCCTCTAATGACCCATTATGTGGCTTGATAAAGTTGAAAGATGCTGCTTGACTCGCTGAAGAGCTGAGATTGTTGCCTCTTGGGGTAGCCATCATGCAGGAAATGTACACATCCTGTGACTGGCTGACCAACATAAAATACAAAGCCTCCTTGCTGGAAAGCATTGGTCTACATCTATCTGGCAGGCTACATGTATACAAGATAGATCCCATCCAGCTGTCTGCCCTGATAAATAAATGGGAGGAGGAAATGGACACAGGAACAAATAGGAAGAAGCACCGGGGGGAAGGTAACAGAGATGGAAGTGCTCATCACAGCATGATTAGCACATCAGGCAACAATGAGGGAGGAAAAGTGGTTGATGTGATATGGGTGAGTGACCATCCCTAGCAGCCCATGTTGGCCTTCCTGGTGTAAGCACGCCTGGAGGCCAGCAAGCTGCCTGAGGTCTCAGTGGACTGGGCTGTAGACAGAGCTATCAAGGACAATACATCCCTGCACTTGATGGTCAGTGAAGTGTCTTCCAGGCTGTCTTCCATTAGCAATATGGATTGCAGCAGCCTTAAGAACTAGATACTGCTGCTTTTTCACAAGGCAGATACCTGCACTTAAATGAGAAATACCTACAAAGTCCTATTTTGGATACTGCTGATAGGAAAACTGCCTGTAAGTTCAACTCTGCAGGACAGGACATTAAGCTGGGGCGTTATAACTTGATTTCACAATTGCTAAGTACCTGTAGAAGTGCATTATATAGTATTTGCTAGTACAAGGTGTGGGAGCCTGGAATCAATGAAAACCAGGTCATGGACGATGACTTATTTTTAATGAAAATCTGGCTGTGCAAGGATAACTTTTAGATTTCCATCCACAAGATTTCCACTGACAAACACAAAAACATGACTTTCCACATGGGTGAAAGAAGCAAATTAAAAATAGGATTTTCTAGTAGCTTTTCATTTCCAATTGCAATCCTCCCTTAGAAAAGCAGTTTCTGAGTATGTAGAATAAAAAGTCCTCAATTCTCTCTCAACCACAGCACACATGAGCTTTCTGAAATACCTTCATGGCCAAAGATCAAATACAGTAGCAATCAATAGTGCCATGTTTAACAGCCAATCATTTCAAAAAACCAAGAGAAATTTGCTTTTATTTGAAAAGGAGTAAAAGAGTTCAATATAAAGGGTGAGATTCACTGCATTTAGCTTCAGTACTCAAAAAGTCAAGGTGACCAAGTCCCTCAATGGAGAGAGATGTCGTCAAAGAACTATTTGTTGACATCCATCTCGAAGTGGGAAGAATTGCTCTTCGGAGGGACACTGGAGAGACCTTAGGTGAGACTCTCCTTTCAGAGAGATAATGGCTGTTGAAACACATCGTAAGTGTAGTGCCCATTACATAAAGAAGACATAAACAAGTAAAGTTTCAAGATGAAAGGGAAAGTTGAGTAATTTCTAGATACAATTTTGTTAAGTGTTGTTTAGATGACAATTGAAGCACAAATTCTAGAAAGACCTCAAATCCTGATCTTAATCCCAGATTCCCTACTTAAAAATGTGTCCCTGCTATTTTGTTTGCACTTTTTCTTTGTGGCATTTGTTCTCACCAGCTTTTTCTGCATTAGAGTGACAGGCTCTATATTAAAAGCAGTAATGCTCCTACATTTAGAAAGCCAGGAATTGAGTTAATTCAATAATAGCCAAGCTTATAGGAACAGCTTATCATAAAACTCAGGACTTCACTGAATAAACATGGCATTTTTCATCAAAATCTGGATGGCTGCTTGGAGAAAGACAATAGATGTGAACTGTTCAGGTGAATATTTCATTTCTGAAGTTGCTATAGAATGAGAAAAATAATTCAATGAAGCAAAACGACAATTAGAAAAGTAAAACTCTCACAGTAGAAGAAATCTTTTGTTCTCTTTTTTTTTTTCCTCCTTCCTCCAGTCAGTTCCAATTTTGAAGCCCCACAAATAAAAAGAGCACATGCTGAAGACTTACTTTGCTTTAAGTGTTTCTTCTTGGAAATTCCACTGAGGGTCTTCCACGAGCTGCAATTCTCGTAAAACACTCCCTGGCTTGTAGGCTGCATTGATCACCATGCTGAGAACCTATTGAGAGACAAAACCGACAACACTGATGGGTTTAAAAGTAGTCCCTGACCACACTGAATATGATCCCAGGTGCTGCATAGGCAGGAGCAGCTTATAGGTGCCAACTTAGGTTCAAGGCTGAAGAGGGTAAGTGCCAGATGCAATAAGAGCTCCCAGATTGGATCAATGTGCTAAACATATTGTAGATGACACATCGATCTGATACAGCGACTGCATTAAATGCTGCTAGCTAACCCCAAAGATCTCCTGTTAGTCAGTATTTTTCTTTGAGACAGACCCTCTCACCCAAAGCAGATTCCATTTCCTGCATTCATACTGGCTCAATTTTATAAAAAATGAAAATAATTCTGATGGCTCAAGCAGGTACAGAGTCATGTGTACTGTTACACACTGAATACTAAAGCGTAAATTCACATACTCGAGGTCAGCAATACGCTTAAGCATCTGAGTGCTGCGTGCCTTGACTGTATTAACAGAATATTAATGAAGTCTACACAAAAAGAGTTTGCAGGAGGTGTGCCTGAAACCCAGTGTGTGTCCACTCTGTACAACAAAACACGTGTGCCAGTCCATTTAATCCAAAGCCTTTGAGAATAAAAATGATTCCTACTATTGGCTCAGGGAATCCGAGCTTTAACAGTCTATATTTGGCCTAAGGAGATAAATATAAGAAAAATAAATCTCTTAACAGCACCAGACTATGTGTTTGAACACTCTGCATTGTATGTACATGAATGATCCTACAGTGAGTCTGGATTGGTTTGGATATGATTTAGCTCTTTACCTAATGCCTGTTCTTAATTCTTTGGGGAACTGCAAATGATTTCAGTACAATGAGCTTTAAGTTTCCTCAGCACCCATGAACGTGGTTTATCAGAAATGAAAAACTGACTAAACTGACTAGGTCATATTGCAAAGAGAAATGTGCTTATGTTTTGGTTTTTTTTTTCCTTTTTTTTTTTTTTAAATCCAGCAACCTGAGAGTTTTCTAGTATTTTGAAAACCTCATAGAATTAATTATTTTCAGGCAAGGTTTTCACTTAATGCTGCATAGTACCATGTAAAATGGCAGGGGTTTGAGTTGCCTGGCTAAGTTATTTGCTAGAAACAAAATGTGATTTATCACTGGGGCCTTTAAAACATTACTCAAGCTGCCCATCAAAAAAGGGATGCCTAATAATAGCACTGTCTTATTCAGCTCTGATCATCTGTACATCTCAAAGCACTCTATGAGGAAGGGCAGGAGCACACTTTCTATCTCACACAAGGGGAAACTACAAGACAGATTTACCCACAGCTCTCCAGCTGGTTTCCATCTCATCCCACAACCCTCTACACTAGTTACTTAGCCATAGTGATTCCTAAGAGAACAAAAGAAAGCTTCTGAGTGAACCCATCCAGTTGCTCATCCACATCTTTTCTTGCCTTCTTCTCACTGTACCTATTGATGGGGTTCTGGTCTCTGGCACAGAGACCCAATGAAGGAAAACCAAAGGTGGGTTTTCAAAAAATGTCAAGTGCCTGGGTGTCTCCCATGCTCATTCACAACTCATCAGACGTGTTCCCCTGTGTTCAGCAAGGACACATCCAGGGAGTTATTTATTGCCTAAGCAGGAGCTTGTTGGGAAAGTTCTCCTTCAACACATTTCTACACCCACCCTGCTTGCCAGTGGGAAAGGCAGAAGCAGAAAGCAAGCATCTCTTGCTGAGCAATTCCCACAAACAGTGCTATCCTGCTCCTTTATCAAGGTGATGGTGTTTGTATGAGTTGTAAGAACAGTTAGGAAATGAGCAAGAAAAGAAAACCCAACCCTGCAAATAACAGTTTGGCCATGTTTGGGAATTATCCCAGACTCCTAATCAACTCCAGCCCTGCAAAGACACAATACCAGGACTTTTCTCAAAGCTGGCTTGTCATCAGCAGGACTCTGTAAACTCTAAACTCAGTTTTTAAAAAGAGTGTTTTGTAAGAACAAACATTTCTCTTTAAGGGAAGAAATAATAAAAAAAAATCAAACAAACAAAACACAAAAACAACCAAACTTTGGCTTTTACTCTTTTTGTATCTCAAATAAGTCACTAAGTTTGGCATTATACCCTACAGCAGGAGCCCATCACTGTGTTAACAGTGTTATCTTCTAACAACATTATCACTTCACATTACACACTATTAAACACTGGGGAGAAAAAAAGAACACTGTTTCTTGCTGAAGAATGAGCTGTGATTCAAGCAAAAACAGTGAAGAAACCTAGACCCGTTTCCAACTTTCTCTGGAGATGGAAAGTTACTGCACCCCAATCAGACTGATCAAATTTTGCATTGATCCACTGAATTCCCTTAGGAGTGTGACCAGTCTGAGATTTTGGTAGTTTATTTTCAGCCCTTACCATCAGGAGTGATGCGGGTGCAGCCTGCAATGCCTTGGAGCAGAGGGGTGGATTAGACACCACCAGCCTCTACTGCTACACATCTATGAGATTTGATTTTGATACTGCTGAACGTTGAATTTTCAAAGTCAGTTGGAGTCCCATCATCACATCAGTGAGCACAAGCACATAGCACCACCCCAAGCCTCTACCCAACTTTATAAGTATCTGACACCTTAGCTATACAGTTTTCCATGTCATAGATTTTCAAGGGCACAAGGGCCCTCTTCTGAGTGTGTCTAGATGTGCCTGATGCCACTGGGAAGTCCAGCACCTTTCTTCCCATCATAGCTTTTTTGGTATTCACACATTTCCTAACTCTCCACCCCTTTTCATTAATGGTCCCAACCCTGGAGAAAGCCTTCACAGGAGGTATCAGTGATGAGGTACAATTCAAAATACTGTTACACCTCTTCTGCTGTTCAAGGTTAGCATCCTTGTGAGGAGAAACTAAATTTCCCTCCTCCAACTGAGATGCAAGCCCCCATCTCCTATCTAACAGGAGAGACCCTAACTCCCAGGCTACCCTCAGGTGGGACAGTAAGAAATTATCATTATTCCAAGGAAAATAAAATGTGTCCATGGGCCAGAGACATTAGGGAAAAAAAGAGTTCTTCAGGATTCTTTCATTAGATGATCAAGCATCTAACTATAGAGGTTTCTGTCATTCCACCACCATAATCTGATCACTAATGATAACGCTATCAGCTCAGCTCAATTATATACATAAGGCTCAGTACAAGCTACTTAATTTTCTGAGCACCATGATTTAATTATGCAAATTTCTCCTAAGAAGTCATGCTGTGCTCCAAAAAATCCAAGTTGCAGAGCACAATGGTCTTCCTTCGCAAATGCTGGCTGATTTTTTCCTGTTTGCACCAGTTGGACAGTCACGTTATCTTTAAACCCATTTTCTTTTTAAACAGAGAAAGAGCAAAGTGTCTTAAAAATAGTAAGAGCAGTAAGCAATGAGGCTAATTAATCTTTATGGCATATTTCCCAAAGATACAGTGGGTCATAGATCATCTGAAGTCTTAAAAAGACACCTCATTTTGTTTTACAATGTTGCTGTGTAAAGTTGTTGGCACAGATGGAAGAACTGTTCAGAAGTATTTTTTAGACATTCTGACCCAAGAACTAAATCTAAAGCTGACCATGTGTTTATTTTAATTTAACTTAAAGTTAGCATTCATTACATATCTTAGCTACTACACAGTCGCTATTTTTCAGCCCAGATGCAGTTGTTGGATGGCAATAGTTGATGTTTGCACTGTATTCGGCTCCAAGTTTTGACTTCTTTTCCAAACAAGTATCTCAGGAATGAGACAAGCTTTGCAGCTGATGTTACACAACAGCCATTACCACCGCGCTTGCCACTTGGGGTGAAAGAAATCACAATAAAGCACTGGTCTCAGCAGAGACTTGTGCTGGCACCAGAAATAATGAACAGCTAGGCTTTAAAAATAAGTTTGGCCCTAGGTAGCCCAAAAGTTACTTGTCAGTCACCTGAGGCTTTGCATGGATGCAAGGATACATGCACACAAACACGCACAAAATTAAAATCAGTATTTTTGGTCATACTACCAAATAAGTTGCAATTGCTCGCAAGATTTTGCCAGGAAATCTCGCTCAAGGGCTGCCATTCTGGAAGGCACCTTTCCTCCCTGCAGAGCTCACAACCACTGAATCCAACACCAGGACGAAGCAATTGGGCAGAAATCAGGGGGGTGCAGTAAGAACGCAGAAGTCGGCAGAAATGCCTGCTCTGCTGGAAAAGAGGTGCTGCAGGAATGCAAACTTATTCATGCTGCCTCTCTCCCAACATCTCAGGTAAGAAAAGCCCAGGCCACTCAAACGGAAGGAGATGTTCCTGCTCCACACTATGAGGGTATTCCCTAACACTGTTTACTTTAGATCCAAGCAGTACTGACCCACAGCTGTCTCACTAGCAGCGTGCAGGCTGGTAGGAACAGATTGTCTGGAGCTGGATCTTGGATGACACTTTACTGCAAGTTCAAGACCTTGGGGGAAAAGAGGGCTGAAGAACACTGTGAACTACAGTCGTGCTTCATTTTTTTGATCCAACCTTCATGGTTGAGTGTGGAGGAAGGCAGAGGATGGGGAGCTACTCCCTCAGCACCCAGCCAGGAGCAAGTTCTCCCACATCACTTGGTGCAAGTGGGGAGAGGACATCTGCTCCCTTCTTGCTTTAGGTAATCCAGGCTGGGGAATAGGGCAGGACTTGTTCAGCTGGTTTTAGTCTGTGGTTGCCATCAGTGCCAAACCCAGCAGCACCTCCATTACAGAGATGCCCACTGTGAACTGGCTGGCAACTGGCACAGATTTTTAACTAGAGCATCTCTGAAGACAGTGAGTTACGGCTGGAGACCGGGATGATTTAAAAAGCACTCGCCAGCCTGCTACTGACTCTGTTTTTCCTTCGTAGCTGCTGTTTTGAGTTGTCTTTCCCACCCTCCCCTGTGTGTTGCCAAAGTAAAGCCCATGTATAATTTATCCATTCCAGACAAGTTATGCTGATGCATAATTTACTATGGCCTGCAATTTTCCTATATAGTGAGAGAGAGATAATTATAACGCATTTGCATTCTCAGGGCCACAACATCAGCGGGTGTAGCGAGACAAAGGCCTCAAGCTCAGCACCAAAACTGGGTTTGGAGGGAGCTCTGCAGCTGTGCAAAGCCTTGTGGCCATGATCTTCGACTGGAGGAGATATGTCCTGCACTGTTGTCACCACTCAGCTCTACAATCCTTTTGGGTGCTCTGGCAGCTGCTAGAGATCTTCATCTCCATACAGGGACGTCTTCTTTGCCACTTCTTGCCTTCTCCACGTGGTGGGTACCCCTATCCTCCTCCCTGCCTCCTCCAGAGAACCCTCCATGTTTCTCTGAGCTGTTCAACACCTCTCTCATCTAGGCAGCAGCTGACAGGAAACGTGTGTATCTCCCCTGCAGCAATACCCTGATTTTCTTTGCAAAATACCACTGATGAATGCTGGACCATTGTCCTGCTCCTTAGGATGTCACTCCTGTCTCCAAAACCAAGATGCCCGTGTCTCATTGACACTGCTATTTGGTCCTTCTGCAAGCAATTCTGTAAGGAGGCAGAGCAAGAGAAAACAGCCTTTCTGTAGGAGACTCAGGTTGGTTTCCACAGTTGGTAACTGGTCCCATTCTTGAGGAATTTGGAGATGCTGGCATTAGTCTATGCAACAAAGCTCTAAGATATGAGGGGAGGACCTGGCAGAAGCTTTACGCTACTTATACTTTCAAAATCCAAATTCCAGGCGGAAAGGAGGAAGGAACATTAGCATAAGGATTGACTGGGCATGCCTCATGTTTCCCCCACATTGATTTTTTGTTGCCTGTTTTCCAAGTAGCAGGAGATTGCTAATGCTCTGCATAGCAAGCCACTATGGACTTGCTTCACACTTGGCAGCTGTCAACTTTTGCTCTGCAACCGCTTCATCCTGCTTTCTGCTGAGGGCTATTTTTGACTTGCTTCTTTGAGACCCTTGTGTCCCACCTGCACAGGCAGCTGGATTACTGGGTGCTCTGCATGTCCCAGCTTTCAGCCATGTGAGACAACCAGCAGTGCTGTGGCATATAAAGCAGTGCATGTAGGTGATGGGGAAGTGAATGGGGACATGGGAGTCACTCTACAGTACAGCACAGAGGTATTTTCAAAAGTGGTGGGTGATTTGGGAGGAATCTCTCCTCTCAGGTGTTTCTGTTCAGGGCTGGGATTCACCTCACCTCAGACAACTGCAAATACCCTGAGCTGGGCACTGAGGGTCTTGCAAATACATCAAAGATATGGAGACCTATAAGTTCCCGTGCCTTTTCACCAAGGGCAGAGGGAGCTCAGGTATACCCCTGCATCCACATCAAGTAGGGTTCATATAGGTACAGACTCGAAAGCTGAAAGATCTAGATTTCTAGAAGACTCACGTCAAACTGAAATGGTGCCCAAGGCACCAATGGCACCCTACTTATCCAACAGGACCTTCTTGCTGTCCTCTCCCACCTGTACCCATCTTGCTTCTCATCTGCATATGGACTGTAAGGTTGACAGCAGCAACCACAGAGATTCTCTTTGGGTTATGGCTCTGGCTCAGAACATTAATTTGCTTGCACAGTACCCACACTTAGATTAAACTTGCTCCCAAGTAATAGAACTCCCCATGTTTCAAAAATGTCATCTCTCCCATCAAACCCCACAATGCATATACCTACCCTCTCTTCCCAGCTTGAAGTTTTGACTTATGGAAACCACTGCAGAGCTCCAGGACAATTTTAGGTGCCTTCTTTTCAAATTCTAGGCTTGGCAGCCCATAATCTATGTTTTCCCCTGAAGTCCCCCCAAAAGATAGCTGAGCCGTACCTCTTTGAGGACCAGCACGCACTTGCCAGGCCCGACAGACTGAGGTAGCTCTGCTATTCTGCCTTTGTTTAAATATGGACCTGAGAAGCAGCGGTGGTTGATGTAGAGCTGGGGGCAGCAGTATCTCCCATTGATGGTGCCTGCAAGGAGAAAGTAGCATTGATGTGCGTGTAGCACTTTTGTACAACAAATCAGGGGCCCTTCTTCTTCCTCCTAGATGTGGGAAGGAGGGGAGAAGAGTAACGGAGGCACAAAGAAGTGCTACTACTCGAATCCCTCCAACATGAGAAAATCAAGTGATTTTAATAGAAACTGATTTGGCTGCACACCCTACCGAGAGGAAAATCAGGAAAGGATTTAATTCATAACACAGCCTGAGACTCTTTCAGAACTTGCATCACACATGAATATGAGAGACTCAGGTGTAACTATCCAGAAAGGGAACATATTAGCTGCTTCTCAAAAACGTGGCATCGGCTCAGGGAGAAAATTCAGGTGGAGAACTCTACAAAGCCCTGTTCAGCTACTGTCCAACCCAGTACACACTGCGGTGCCATTCCCCTGATCAACATGGATCTACAGAGCAGCTTTCTTCATCTGGGCTAATTACTCTGGGATCCCTTATAACCCATGGACAGAAATGGGTACTTCTAGATGTGGTTCGTCGTGCCATCCAAGTGGTTATCCACTTTTTGGTTATCATACCCAAAAAGAGCCTGTTTCTCCCCATTTTATCATAACGGGACCCTGGGATGCTTGCTCAGATGCCAATGTGTGTCCTGCAGCCTGGTGAAATAAAGTCAGTTAAAACCCACCCTTCCTGCAGAGTCCATGTGATTAACTGGATGAATATTGCACTCTCAGAGCCTCCTGCCACTGCTAAAGGGGACAAAAATCTGCCGTTCGCAGAAGCAGCAACCATGCTACGCAGGCTTGATGCCAACACAGGGACCCATTAAGTCCTGGTGTAAGCAATTTCATTGATGCCAATTAAAAAGTCACATCCATCTCCACCAGGGCTTCATTAGCCTGGCCCTAACATCATTAGCTGAAATGGGCAAGCTGCAGGGAAACTCCAATAAGCCCAGCATTCGCACATGGAGGACCAGACCCTCCAGAACATGCTGTCCACCAGAGACTCTTTGCACTGTTGGTGGGTTCACTCACACCCCCTGAGGATGTGGTCCCATCTCCCCATCCATATAAAACACTCGTTCCCTTTTTTGGGGTCATCCCCCTCCAGACAGGCAAAGGGTCCTTGAAACAAAGATCCCGCTGGTGCCAAGCAGCCTTACCTGTTGTGTCTGGCTGAGGAACCGGGCAGAGGTCATGAGGTATTTTCTCAACAGGCACTGTGGATGGCAACCTGTCAAACAGCAATTCAGAATATTTAATAGTGCCAGATGGGGCAAAGCATTCAGGACAGACTGAGAGAAACCCCGGGACCTGTCTGGACTGAGGAATGGAGATACCTCAAATGCAACCCAGCTTCCACACAGTTTATCATAGCCCAGGGCCTGCATATTGCTGAAGAAGGAGCCAGATCCACCACTCCTCCGAAAACGTACTCTGGTCTGTGACTTTTAGCGCTTCAGGCTACAAACGTTCATGCTTAGGTCCCTTAAATTCCCTTAGAAATCCCTTAAAATCCCTTAGAAACTGCCAGGACTAGATAGGGAAATGCCCTCCTGGTACACGTCTGTCTTCCATAAGCATCTCTTACTGGTCATCAGACACTGGCTACACAGTCCCAGCTACTAAAATATTTCCGTTTCAAGGAATTTCTTACACATTCACAAACATTTTAGATTTAAAGGAACCCCCTTGCCAACTCTGCTGCAGAACCTGGGCAGTAGTTAGCAAAGTCACCCAGCTGCTCTGCTTTACCTCTCTGGAAGACTGGATGCATCCCTGTAAAAGCATCACTTTAAATAACAAAAACTTACTGCTTTTCTGGTTGCACAACTGCAATCCTTCTCTTCCTTCGCACTGCAAAAATGAAGCAAGGAGGAAAAAAATAGTTTGGTACCCTTCTGTCCTATAAAGTATACTCGTAACGCATAAAAAGCTGTATAAATGCACTGACTATAAAATGACTTCTAACACAATGAAATGGTACTTAATTACTATCACCATCTCTTCTTGGTATTTTTTAAGTAAGCCACTACATCATTAAAACCTACTTTAAATATGTAATAATACATTTAATCTTTCCTCTGGAATGCTAATATCGTGTTTTATGGGATCAGTATAAAAAAAAAATTAAAATAAAAACACAAATATTTTTCCATACAGAAACACATATGGATAAGATTACATTTTACAAGCATGATTACCTCCAGCATAATTTATCCCTAGCTATAAATTGCGATAAGGCTGCATAATGTTGCCATAGCAGTATTCTCCCAAATTAGGCCCCGGCTGCCTGATTTTTAACTTAAGCATATTTAACTCTTCAAAAGGGTTGACACATTTTAAAATTTGCCTTTCAGATGTTAATTAATATAAACAGCGAGGCTAATTTTTCGTCTGGTGGCTTGAGATTGGGGTTCGATAGTTTCTGCGAGGAACAGGAGAACAACATCAAGCCACTGAGCACCCATGAACTGCCTTTAAATGCAAATGGAAAGGAAAGAAATTGGTTTTGCTACACACTGGAGGCAGGATAAAACACTATGGGCTTTACTGTGCCCAGAGAGCTTCAAAGTAAACACGATGGAAATCTCTGAGCTGGTGAGGGCAATGAAATAATGGGAGAGATACCCTGGGAAGGGGCAGAAACTCCATCGCAGGAGGCCAGCAAACATTTCTCAATTTAGATGGAGCAGATCCTGTTTTAGAGAGGGTGCACCTGGATGCCCATTCCACCCTACATTTTATTGGGGTTTTTTTTTCCAGTTTGAGGTCCTGTGTCCCTAATTCACTCAGCTGCCCGAGTGAACTTGGCTCAGTGCAACGAAACCTGGTTTCACTCCAACAACCCCATCGCAAACCCAAAACCCCACACTGTGCAACCCCAGACTATCTTAAGAACCTTTCTCAGCACTAAAAATCTCATTTTTAGCGGGACGGATCACTCAGACAAGTGTAAATTGCGTAATGCCAGTGCTGCAGAGTCCGATTGCTAATTAGATTTATTACTATTTATTACACTTACAGCCTGGTTAGAGTCTGCTACCTAGGTTGATAGTTTCAAAAATTGGATTATAGACATAAGACAAACTCCCTGATAGATCTTTTCATGTAATATCTATGCTGCTTGAGGTTTCCATGTACTTACAAACAGCTTTGTGTGGTGGAGTTAGGTTATAAGCATTCGCTTCACACCAGCCAACAGGGAAAATGTCCATAGACTCTACATCAACTATGTACTCTGGAGAGGGCATCTGTAAACCTATAAACACAAATTTATAATGTAATTTAGACGTGGGAATACCAAGCTCAGAGCCATTCGAGCATTCATCATGAACCAAGGGAAGCAAATGATGGAACACATAAAAATAAATCTGCTTCCCTGCATCAAAATCAGGCATCATTTCATCTTCAATTTTGCACAGACAGCAATGATAAGGCTGTTGCATTTACAGTGCAATGTGATTCCAGAGGAAAACCCCCGTTAAGAGCACACTGAGGGTGCACAGTGAAGCAGCCAAAAGCCAGTAAGGTTAAACATGCATGACTTTTCCCAACAAGATGGCCTGATTGCCCCCTTGGTTATCAGTAGAGTTGCACGAGCAAGTTAGAAGGAGGCCAGTTGGGTGCTTGCTCTTACTGGTAAGAGAGCAAGAACACAGGCTGTAACAGGATCATAAAATCATAGAACCATAGAATGGTTAGAGTCGGAAGGGACCTTAAAGATCATCGAGTTCCAGTTCCCCTGCCATGGGCAGGGACACCTCCCACTGGACCAGGATGACAGCTGATGTGATAGCCCTTTATGCTCCAATGCCCCCCTGAAGCTTTTTCATGTAGTTCTGCCCTGGAGTCACTGTTTTTAAGGGTGGGACGTGCCACCTTCTGTCTAGAGGTGCCATGAATTCTCCTACACTACAACATGACTTGATCGCACAAGGGAGAGGCAGTAAAAAAAAAACCCAGGTGGGACAGATTCACTAATATCCCTGGCATAACACTGACTCCAAAACCCCAATGAAAATCTCTGCTTAAAGCAAATCTTTTCCAGTTTGGTTATTATGTCTCCTTTAGCAGACACTCTCCTGTCTTTGTTTTATGTGGGTTGCACCCAAAGTCCATTGCAGCAAATGGAAATATTCCTGCTGGCTTTGAGTTCTTTTGACAACAACCCTGGCTCCTGAGTCAAGACACCATTTAATTACTCCAAGTCCATCTGCACTGGCACAGCCTGGTCAACAACTTCACCTCCCTGGGACCTACAGCTCCAGCACCAGCATGAGATGATCTCCTAATAAAAGACACTAAAGGATCAGCACCTTCCCCTGCAGCATCCTCGCCTTTGCATCTGTTAGAGCATCTTTGCCTCCTGCTTAATGCAGCAGCGTTTGACTGTGCACAGCTAGATGACTACAGGGAACTTCCCACTAATGAATGTTCATCAAGGGCTTGTGGTGTAATTGAAACAGTAATTGAACTTTGCGATGGGAATGGCATCAAGGCTGAGACACAGCATTTGGATCAATCTTGTCTCTAGTAATAAACTTGCTGCACTTTGAGAGCGTGTGGCTGTATCAAAACCCAAAGGAAGCAGGAAAATAGGTGCTGGTGCTCACACTGCTGGAGGAAATAATTAGAAAAATGAAATCATGATGTCTGCATAGATTCATGACTGTCTTCATGGTATTCCTCTGAGCCCTGCATTGTGTTCATGCATTACACGTTGAAGATACAGTCTCTATTTCACTGGGATGTGGGGAAGGGAAGAGGATGGGATCAAGGCACATGATACAGGACACAACCTGCTCTTATGAGCAGCTGAGCCTCAGTGCAGGGTCTCAGCAGGTGGCATTTCCTACAAAACCATTTCCGTCCACCAGAAAATACCAAGAGTTCACTGCTCAGTTTGAACCTGATGAAAGTTGCACTCATAGCTGGCCAAAACATTTTTGCCTAATGCCACAAATCCAGGAAAGCCGCTGAGGTGAGAACTGCTGAAATCAGTGGCAAGACACGCACGAAGTGAGCAAGCCCTGGATCAAGCCCTCAACAGAGCACAAGATCAACACAGTCCCCACTGAAATTTCAACATGGGAAAATCCATTATCTACATCAGTGTAGCCGTTCTACAGTGTTATTCTGACCCAATAAACAGATCAAATGTTCTTTCCTGCTTGCAAACAACAATAGATGTGACAGGACAATTTTGTTTTTAAAGTTTACAGCTGCAGCTGCTTTTCTCTGGAGATATTCAATATCTGCCTGCATGTGTTCCTGTCCGACCTGCTCTGGGTGACCCTGCTTTGCCAAGGGGGGTTGGACTAGATGATCTCCAAAGGTCCCTTCCAATCCCTGCCATTCTGGGAAGCACCATAATGTCAGTTCTCCTGCAACACCGCTGTTCCTCTTGTAAGACATATTCCCAGCTACTCTGTCCTCCTGGGCACTGCTTCTTCCCTCTGGCAACTGATAACCCTGCCTTCCAACACCTTACTGTTCCGTTTGGCCTCATTCATATAAGTGGAAAACAGCTTGTTTGAGACTCATTAGTTTCATTTGCTGCATTTTATGCCGCCATCTTCTCAGACTAAGAAATGTCCGTGAGGTTAAATGGAAAAGAAGGGAATAGGGAGATTGGGAATAGGGTGAGGAAAACTTCCACCTCCTGCTACAGATCTTGGGAAGAATAGAGCAGCAACTCCGGAAAATTCTCAAAGGGAAAATTATGGAAAACCTCCCTGGAGAAGTGATTAACAAAAGGGTTTTCCTCAAATTCCTAGGCTGTGCAGGGAGTGTACATTATTACTTGTATAAATTCACACCAGAAAGCTCCAGCTTTAAAATCTAAAATGAACCAGTAAAAATTAACAATGCAGATGATGAGTAATAAAGTAGCAGAAAGTGATGGGATGTGCACAGCCTCGGATTCAGCCCTGTGCTTCCCCTTCCACCGCGGGGGAACTATACTGCCGCTCATTAAACGCTCCCCCTCAAGTTTACAGAGTTTTGCTACTGTACAAAGCGTGATTTATTAAGCCGTGTTCCCTCACGTCTAACTCGACGCTGCTTAACTACTGCGTCCTGTTTTATGGCGGCAGTTGGGGCTGTCAAACAGCGAAACTGGGAGGGCAACAATGAACGCTTCGGACGCGCCCGTGATAAATGGTGGGACCCGAGGTCTTCGGCGATGGGCTCCCATGGTAGTTGGGGAGTCTTGCTGCTACCAGAATATAAATAATCAGTTAGAAACAATAGCGTATTAGTGGAGTCCAAAAAAACATGCCACAGTTCAAGCCACATTTACTTTACAACTCTGCAAGCAGGGTTTTGTGTGGGTTTTTTTAATGCCTAGTTTTAGCATAACACTGTGCATACTGTAATCATGTATTTCAGCAGCAGCAAAGAGTTCTTTTTATTTTTGCAGTCTTTTGCATCTTTTCCTTTTACTACAGATCATTCTATTCCTGGTATTGAGATATAAAACAAGTGTAAAGCATCTATATATCAGAACTCAAAAGACAAGGAGTTGCACACAGGGGTCTTTTTATGACAAGTTGTAAAAAAAAAGATCCTTTAAGAAATTAAAAGAGTAAAAGGCAGAGAGAAAGAGACGAGGGTGAGGAGCAAGGTGGGAATGTGTGGCCCTCTCCCTGCCTCCATCCAGGGTCTTTGAGGACTAGTTGATTTAAAGACCCAAGAAACAGCACTTCCTACTCGCTATAATGGGCAAGAAGGATTTCCAAACCCCATAAAATCTGCATATAAAAGCGAAGGCACCTTCAAGAAGGGAAAAGAAGGGGAGTTGCCAAAATGGGTCAGATTCCTTGACCAGGTGGGTCTGAATTCAACAACAGACTTAGTGAGAACTGAATTTCAAACAAGCGTTGATTCCAGCTCTTTATATTTGCCCCATGTCCAGACCAAGCTGCAGATGAGCTTTAGCTACCTCAAGTCAGAAGGCAACCAGTTATCTCAGATGAAAAAAAAGCCCCAAACACAGCTCTTCTACATCCCCCACCTCTGCTGCATCCAGACACACGCCTGCAGCTCTGCTTTCCCCAGGTCTTAGCTGGCCCAAACCATGAGGCTTAGCAGCAAAGACACGAGAAGCATGAAGAATTTGGCTTGCCAAGCTTTAGCTCAGGAGGAATCTCTTTTCAGGTAGCAATTGACTTATATATCCCTGAGAATGGGATTTCTCATGGGGTTATCAGGAAAGCCTTGTCTACCATAAAATGCCACTTTTGTAGAGGTAAACACCACAGAACTTCTGCCTTTCTTATATTTTAGAGCAAGCTGGTAACATAGATGAGGTACTTTGGGTTACCTGACAATGTTCTTACTAACTTTAAGGGCTTTGATTAGAGACATTTCCTCTTGTACAAATTGCACTGCACATTGTGAGATGCTGAAACACTTCTTGGGTTATCATAATCAATGCAGGATGACGCTGAAGGTTCTGTGCCAGGTGATGATGAAGCCATACACTTAGTATCAGCCTGGCTTCCACTGTCTTCCAGCCCCAAAACGCTGAAAGCTGAGCATCTTGCAAAGGAGGAAAGGTGACTTTTTGTGCAGATCGGGCTTTAGACTTCATCTCACATGGGATCTTTGCAAGAACCCCTTGTCGAAAGCCCTGTTCCTCTGTCCTTTCCTGAAATCTTATTTCCATTAACACTTTCCTAGCTGTTTCACTCCGGAAGGGCCAAGATAAACTTGCATTGATCTCTGAGAATAAGGGTTCACACTGCTTTTACAGAAATGATCTTGACAGCAGCCTGGATTTAGTGCAATTCAGGAGACTTAGTCATGAGCCATCACACTGCCCCCTATATGGGCCATCAGAGAAGACATGGGTGACTCCTTTCCTCCCTCCCATCTCCTGCTACAGAGCTCCCATGGAGCAAGCGGGTGTCACTGACTTAGCAAAGGAAAGACTTTTTCTGTTTCCTTTTGATTCTGCTCTCTGCAGGACAACTCCACAACCTGGAGCCCAGCACAAGCTTCTTTTCTCCCCATCCCTTCTTCAAGTTAGGAGACTGGGAAACCAACAACACGCAGTACTTCCTGAGCTGCAGAACACAACTGCTCCTTGCTTTCCTCCCAGCCCACTGGGACAACATGCCATTGCATTTCCTGGAGCTGTACACAGCAAGTGTTTAAGAGATGCTGCTCTTTCATCAGCCCAATCTCTCAGGGATGCATTGAAACATCTGGTGGCATCTATCAGAAATGCATAAGCAGAGCTGCACAGTATCTACCTACCAGCAGGTGACTGCAGGCAAAAGGGTGGACATATTTTAACATCAGGTCTCCCAGAACCATCATGGTAGCTCAAGTAAACGTATTTTATTTTGCAAAGGGGAGAGTTCCAGCAAGATGCTGATTTTTGACTGTGTTAGGGCTGGCAGCACAATGGACTAGCTTATGCATTCATCAAGAGGCAGATGTACAGATCTTACAGAGGTCGGTGATAAGGAGGACTATGGGCCATCAGAAGTGCCTTTGATATTTTCATGGTTATCCAGAGGGAACAGCATATATTGTAGAAGTTTTACAGACTTAGGTAAAAAAAAGAACTGAAAGGAAGAGGAAGGAAGGGAGGAATGAGGTTGCAGGAGATCCCATGAGAGCCTGTTGGAAGTCACAATGGAAGTCACAGCCACACAACAAGCGAGGCAAACATCCATTTCCATGATGGAGGTCTATCATGATGGCAGTTTGTATCATCAATGGAGATCATGCTGATAGAGCCCATATGGATGGAAGGGTGGAAGACTCCCTCACGGAGAGAGAAGGGAAAGATAATTCTAAATAACATATGATTGGTCAATGTGTAAAAAAAAAAAAGAAAGGGTGTAGAAAGCAGTACTGTGCAGAGGATGACGGACAAACTTAAGAGAGCATTTCAGTGAATAACACAAACACAAGAAGCCTTTATAGCACATACCTTCAAGGTGAAGCCACATTAACCGTCCTTTAACTGAGGTGATAGAAGCAACACAAATCTCTGCAGGGTTCCTGGGGTTCACTGCCTCTAGCTTCATGTTCTTGGTAAAGCCACGGCTGAAGGATGTCTGAAAGAGTCAAGGACCAACACTGAAGCATGGCGCTGCAGCACTGCATAACTTTAATTAGGCTGTCCCCTGGGAAGCATAAATTTAGCATGGGTTGCTTGTCACTGGAAGTGCTGGATACACGAAAGAACACAAAGGCATCCAGATTCAAAACGGAGCTGCCCTGGACACCCATATTAAAAATAAAAAATAAAAAAAACAGCAAGCGATGCATTTCATGGTTTACTCCAATCCCTAACTCTCAGAGACTGGGAGAAGGTTACTCCACACCAGCTCCAAGCATATTTGAATGTTTGCTAGTGGTGCGTTTGCTGGCCACTGTTGGTGACAAGACCACTGCAAAGGGTGTTCCCAGATCTGCTGCACTTGAGCATCTTTCACCTTGCAAGGAGAAACCTTGTAAAGCAAATAACCCATCTCGCCTGAGACCAGAGAAACTTCTTCACACGTTTAGCTACCCAAGCTGACTGAGGATGGATAAATTTGAGTAACTTATTCAAGTATATTTTTCTTCATGGAGTACTTTAAGCCCAATGTACAAGGTCCTTCTCTGTAGACTTCAGGTACATAAGTCCATTGGCTCCAGGTGGACATAGATGGAGGCAGTTGTGTTTACTGCTACAGCAGTACCTCTGTACACTTAAATAAAGGACCAAAAAAATAGGTCTTTCATGGGTTATGTGAGGCCCTTCCACTCCTCCAGCTCTAAGTGTTTGCATCTCTCTTTTTGCGCACAACAGCACAAAAAAGGTTCCCCCTCTTGCCTAATTTTGACTAACTAGGATGGGTAATAGTTGTCGCTGACTTAAAATGACACCAATCTCCCATGCAGCATCTGAAAGCCAGACTCAAATTCAACCCTCCTGCTATTTGTACAGCACCTAGGACTGTGGGCACTTCACCATGAACACTCACTGGGACCTCTTTGTGAGACTAAAAAATTCTGGATTTGGTCTTTTTTTTCCTCCAGAAAGCTGCCAGTCTCAAACACTGCTTGGACCATCACAAGACTTGCTCAGCCTTGTTCAAACTCACCCTGTAAAGGCTGAAAATAGCCAGGACTGCAGAAAAGAGGGTGAGTTTGTTTAAATGCCTTTTATGTTGCCTAACAAGGAAACGTCATTTATCATCACACCGGTTCCTTTCACTGCGATTCGGTGCTGGAGGCTAATTTATACAGAATCAATGGCAAAACAGTTAGCTGGGAGTTTATTTTACTAAGCATTTGGTCATGTCAATCCAATTCATAACTGCCTCTCCTTGTTAAATATCCCCCTCTGGGGAAACAGTTACAGCATATCCACTTCCAGCATCACGTCTGGCTGCACGAGTGGAAGATGTGCTCGCAACACAGCTTCTGTCAAAGCACGAAGCAAATGGACCGACCTGCCAGGGAGGCTGCACAAGTGACAGCAGTGAGATTGCACCTCTCTGCAGAGAACTGCGTTATCGAGAGCGAAAGAATAACAGGCACATGTTCACCTGATGAATGTTTCCTTAAGAAAAAAAAAAAAAGTAAAAAAAAAAAAGTAAAAAAAAAAAAGTAAAAAAAAAAAATTAAAAAAAAAAAAAGTAAAAAAAAAGTTAAAAAAAAAAAGTAAAAAAAAAAAGTAAAAAAAAAGTGTTTCGAATTGATTTAATCCTCGGAGGATATTACGCAGAGAGACTATTCTCAAGGCTGCCAGAGTTGAGAGCACAGATCCCTTACTTGACAAAACGAGGATGGACATAAAGGAAAGGGAGGGGCGCTTGCAGAAGAGAAGAAATGCAGCAGTTGTCCCACTCTGTTGGTGCGACACAGGGCTGTCCAGCCTCCCTCAGCGCTTTCAGAAATCTTAGCTTGAAATCTCTTGAGGTATGGGGCTTTGCACAGGATGGCACAATAAACGGGGCAAAGAAATCCTAACTCTGACTTGATTCCCAGGTCATACTGTTGATGACACAGGTCTTCTGAATTCATCAACAAAAAGTGTTCAAATTTATCAATTCACTATCTAAGGTCTGTTCCAAGCCAGGCAGCCCTCGGGCCACCACAGACGAGGAGGACCATTTCACAGGCTCTGACTCATTCAAAAACACATCTCGTGAGATTGACTCAATTCTGCTTTTCATAAACACTCTGTGCCCCAGTCTCATGAGCACTGAGTACAGTGAAAGCCTACATAACCCCCAGAGGAAACTGCTTGTCCACCATTCACAACACTGCTTCATTTTGCAAATCCTTCTGCGCTAATTTTAGGTACCATCACATTTTCAGTTAGTGATGGGATCTCAGCTTACATCAGCTGATGGGAGCATGAAGAGCCCCAGGTTACTGGAAAAGGCAGAAGGCTACATCTGCCTTTCACCAAGTGATGAATACCTATTGCATCAAGCCAGGCCAGACTGTCATTATCACAGAATCACAGAATTGCCAGAGTTGGAAGGGACCTCTAGAGATCATCTAGTCCAACTCCTCTGCTAAAGCAGGATTGCCTAGAGCACATTACTCAGGACTACATCCACATGGGTCTTGAAGACCTCCAGAGAAGGGGACTCCGCAACCTCCATGGGCAGCCTGTTCCAATGCTCTGTCACACTCACTGTAAAGAAGTTCTGCATATTTGAATGGAACTTTCTATGTTCCAGCTTGTGCCCATTGCCCCTCGTCCTCGCACTGGGAACCACGGAAAAGAGTGTGGCTCCATCCTCCCTCAACCCACCCTTTAGATCCTTGGAAGCATTAATAAGGTCTCCCCTTAGTCTTCTCTTCCCCAGGCTAAAGCGTCCCAGCTCTCTCAGCCTTTCCTCATAAGGGAGGTGCTCCAATCCCTTAATCGTCTTTGTTGCCCTATGCTGGATTGTCTCCAGTAGTTCCTTGTCTCTTTTGAACTGGGGAGCCCAAAACTGGATGCAGTATTCCGGGTGTGGCCTCACCAGTGCAGAGCAGAGGGGGAGAATGACCTCCCTTGACCTAATGGCCACACTCTTCTCTATGCAGTCAAGGACTCCATTGGCCTTCTTGGTGACAAGGGCACATTGCTGGCTCATGGATAGTTTACTAATCACCAGGATCTGCAGATCCTTTTCCTCAGAAGTGCTTTCGAGCAGGTCCATCCTTAACCTATATTGGTGTCTGGCATTCTTCCTCCCCAGGTGCAGGACCCTACACTTGCCCT
>JAOXJM010000001.1:4718545-4738317 GCA_026413425.1 Tringa solitaria
GCCTGTTCCAGGGCTCTGTCACCCTCACTGTAAAGAAGTTTTTTCTCATATTTGATTTGTTTGTTTTTGTTTTTTTGGTTGTTTTTTTTTAACACCACATTACTACAAAACAGCCTGCAAAAGACTGTTTCCAAAGCTCTGAATCTTGGTGGCCTCCAGCATGATGGCCTCAAGCTCACTCTCATGTCACAGTTGCTGAAGCAAGGAAACATACAAACTGTCCCAAACACCAGAGTATCCAAGTGTGTTAATCATTTTTCTTACATTCTGAGCTCAACAGTTCCAACCATAGCTTTTAAATTCCTTTGGTTTGGTTAACTGTATCTCATTGGAAGCCAGAGAAAACACTCAACATGTGAAAATGGCCAGGTGACATGCAATTTTTTAAACTACTTTATGGTTTTTTTTAATAGCACTTGAATTACTTGTAACAGTCAGTTGAGATCCTTCTTGTGCTAGGTGCTGCACAAAATCAGAGAGGAGATGAAGAGCAGGAAAGCTAAATTAATTAGATAAAGAAAAGAGTAAGATAATATTTCTTCTAGAGTCTAGAGACCTGAAACATTTCTCCAGCTTCGTCCCTAAGACAGATTGATGCTGGCCTGGGGGAGCCTCCCAAATGTTTGCTGCAGCTTTTCCGTGCAAGCAACTGTGGTTCACATGGATCGATAGGAGCAATGCAAAGGCAAGAAGAAAGCTTACATTTCTAAAGCATAGGTGGGGCGCTGCCTCCGCTCCGCACTGCTTCTGGTAGTCTGCCCAGTCAAAGTCCTGGCCAGAGTAACCTGCAGGATGACAAAAGAGAAAGTGCCATCAGCCTCCACTTCACACCAGAGACAGAGCACGAAATGGGCCCCAAGGTGATGATCATTTGTGTTTCAGCATCCCATCCCACCTCAGTGAATTGCAGAGTATCATCAGGCAAGTACTCTGGATGCGTGTTTATACAGCACGAGAGCCAAGGCCAACACCTCTCCAGCCCCAACTCACACACCTTCTGCATTTCACTTTGAAAACTCTGCATCTTCATTAAAAAGTAGTAAAAAATATTTATTTCCATATTTTCCCTTTCCTGTGAGCCTCTTCCAGGCTCTAATAAATCCATAACTACAAAGAAGTGCCACTGCCCTCATTCTTCTGGTGGGACTAGTCATGGACTTCTTTCTCTTTCCTGAAGCTATCTAGAAGATGGGATTATGGAGCTGGACATCTAATGTCCTTCAGCAGGGTACAGGGAGAGCACAAGCACAATCAGAAGCTGATCCATCCTCTCCCTCAAAGCATAATAAAGTCTCCCTTAAAGAGATAAATTCCCCACTCTCTTCATTGCTTCGGGTGTACCCTACATGACTGACTTTCCAGCAGCTCAGTGTACATGAGCTGAATCCCATCACAATAAGTATGTTATCCAAGATTGTATGGAAATCTGGAGCAGAGCAGGAAAATGCATGCAGATTTCCCAGCTCCCAGATTAAAGTTCTCTGCAACTAAATGATCCGTTGAGCCTCTGCTTCTAGGAAAAAAAAAAAAAAAAAGGAAGCAACATTGATTTATATGAGCATCTCCCAAACAGTCCCATCACAGAGAGACAAAACAGATCTCTGCTCATCCATTCTTCTTACTTGGCTTTTTAGGCAATAAATTCTTGGGATAGAGAAGGGGGTTTGTATTTGCTTTTTGGGTTGTGGGGTTTTTTTGTCTGCCTCTTAGTTTACATTTTTACACAGCTCAAAATGAATGAGCACTAATCCTGTCCAGGGTCTTGTGATGGCATTGTCAATATTGTAATAAAATTACTGCAGAACTACTCTCACTGGAAAGTTTTAGGAGTCACCTAAAAGCCAAATTCTCCCCTCAGTCTTCCCACTCGGCATCTTGGCCTGGCCTCACTTCACAGAACATCCCTTAATGCCTTTTTCACTGACAGTCAAAAAGGGATACTCAAGATTAGATGGGAATGAATCATTTATGACAATGAAAATTTTGATTTTTTTTGTAGGCAAGAAAGGACTGGAATATTGACTGGAGTCACCTATCAGTCACCCAGATCCTAAAATGGAGGTAAAAATTTTGAAAATAAAGTCCCAATCATCCTGCTAACGTGCAAGTATCTGTGAGAAGATGGACTTCTAATCCTTGTGACTGCATACATGACAAAAAAATTAATGAGATAAAGCCTTAAGCAGAGAGGGTCCTAAAAGATGCCTGTCTCCGTGGGGCACTGAAGCGCATAATAACTGGAAAGCTAGAAATAAACATGCACAGAGAAGTAAAAAAGGGCAATTACTTATAGAGAAGGTTCATTTTTCATACAAAAAAAAAAATAAATCCCTGCACTGTTTTTTAACAACTAATTTCGACAACAGTATTGTCTTTTTGCTTCTTCTCCATCTCCTTTTTGCTCTCCAGTTATTTGTCTGCCAGACACTTTTCAGCTTCAGAAAAGTAAATGGAAAACAGGAGTAGAAGCGCACAATCATGTCAGAAGGGTATTCATCTGATCACATACAGATGTTTGCGGTGGAGATGCCTGTAGCTGTGCCTGTCACCCTGGGCTCCCTAAAGAGTCAAATGGGCAGACCTAGAGGTGATCTGTCTGTCCTCCTGCAGAAGGAGCAGAATCTCCCTGTGAAAGTCCTTCTCACTCTCCACTGACTCCAGAAGAAGGTAGGGTGGTGGGGACAGCCACAGCCTAGTTGTCTATGTTGCCTCCAGGGACCCAAAAACCTCCCCACACTCTGCACATTCATCTCCAATTTAAACCCTTCGTGGACAGGTTTTGAATCTTAATTGCAAACTACACAAAATCTTGGCAGAGCGGATGGAAAAAGTATAAAAACTCGACTGAGTTGTCACCACACAACCACTGGTTGGCTTGGCCCTGCACCAAGGAAATTGCTGGAAGACCTTTTGCTGTAGACGTCACTGAGAAGAAAACCTGGGAGGGCAGTAACAGAGTTTACCATAACTCACTTCAGCAGCCCAACGAGGATGACTCCAAGAGGAGCATACTCAGGAACTGGCCTTTAACAAGCCTAGACCTGGCCTTTCCGTGGAGCACCATACAATCATAGAATAAGCTACCTCCGTAAGTACCTGGCATTCACACACTGTTAGCCTTTAAGGCTCAGCTCAATTAATAACGTTCAAAGCTCTGCTTGTGTGATTCACCTGCTGCTCCCCAACCATGTAAAAACTCATTGTGTTTTCTACCTCTACTCTCGGCATGGAACAGCCCAGCAGCTCAACCAGAAGCAAATAAAACAATACAAATGTATTGGAGGTTATGGAAGTGGCATTTCCTTAGTAAGCCTTACAACTAAGAATGTGAAATGTTTTCCCCCCTCTTAATAGCTCATAAAAAGGAACAATGGTTGTTAGTTTGAAGGGAAGTGGTCTATAAATCCAGCTCTAATAAATATAAACAGCGCTTGTTCAATGTTTATACAGCAGCAGTAAATGGGTATTCAATTTTGGCACTGTACAGGAAAATACTGCTCTCTATTTCTAGTAGCAAATGTTCGAACCTCCTGTTCATGACTCATCTGCTGTGTGTCTGGCTTCAACAAAGGCCTGGTAGGCAAAAAGGCAAGAGATTGGATATCAGACCAATAAAGGACCCTGAACCCAAATAACCCAACCTGGCGCACTGAAATAAATGAAATAAAATCAGTCAATTTTAAAATCAGAAAACCTCCTTGTCAACCATAAAGTAACCAAAAAACCCAAGCCCAGAGCACAGCAAAGAAATCCTTTTCACAAAAGGAAAGAGGTCTTCCTCAATTATCAGCTTTTGCTCCATGGAAACTTCTTGCCTTTCAACAGGGAGAGGAATTTGGGCAACGCTAAATATCATCAGCACCTTCTCTGTTAAGGTGATGTTGGCTGGGAACGTGTGAGCGCTATGGAAGCGGGAGACTTGTCAAATCTGCATGCAAGAAGGGCAAACTCTAAACACCTTGGGTCAGGCAGACCCTGTTTTGGGTGGAAATGGTGGGATTTCCTCCTCCTTCTGCAGACCTGCTCGTCAGCAGCCAGGTCACACCACACCTTCCTCACTTCTGCAGCGTTGCAGCCCTCTCGTATGAGTCCTGGTTATTTCTTTACCCAAAGTTGGTATTATTCTGCTCAGAGAAGACTGGGTCCCTCGGGGAGGGTCTGGATGCTTTTCACTTTCCCTCTGCTTTCTTTTTTGGTGGTTTTTGGGGTTTTATTGGTGAAGAAATCGTTCCAATGTCTTATTGTATTTTAGTGACTCAAAGAACGTGTCTGCCCTTGGAAGAGATTTTTGACACCAAAGGTGCTACAATGCAGTTTGGGCATGCAGCCCTCGTACACAGTATAAGAAATACAGTAATATATATAGCATGCATCTATCTGCCACTTACTTTATGCCTTTTTTTAATAGCTTCCCTCCAGGATTTCTGATCAGACAGCAGAAAGCAAACTTTATTTTTATCAGGGGAATGAGGGGAGACTTCCTACACCTTCTCAAGAGCCCAGGTGGACCTTAATCACCAGATACCTACTTGCCCCTTAGATTTTACTGGCCAAGTTGAGAAATATCATTATGATGGATGCTACAGACACTTCTAAAACTGTGGGCATCTAAAAGAGAGTTCACATGCACTTGACCCGTAAAACACCATCTCAGACAGGCTTTGTACCAGCACAGACTGGAAATTATTAGGCCATGACCCTGTAAGAGAAATGTCTGGCCTATGGTCTACTTTAGTTAATTAGCTAGCCTGGGGGAAGCTGCATGTGAATTTGGGGTGGAAAAACCAAAACATTCCGTTTACTTTCAATTTTAGCAACTTTTCTGGCCAATATCAGTGAGTACTTACACAGGCATTATAGTTACACCTGGATTTAAGCAGGAGGGAGCTAAAGCATTCGGACAGCACATTTATTTCAGTAAAAGCAAGAGAGTAATGACAGATGCACCATTTGCAGCTGCACGCACAGCACTCCAGGACTTTGGTGGGAATTTCAAATTATATGTGCTGAAAAGAGGCTCTTGGATATACATAAGAGGACTCCGAATCTGGTAGGGAACAAGCCTTCCCTTCCCTGGTCTTGGCAGCATGATGCTTTTTTCCAAAATTAAGAAAAAACTACACGCAAAAAACTTTGTGGGATTTTTTTGTTTTGTTTTGGAGGCATTTCTTTTTCTCCCAAGCAACATCGACTTTTGGCAATGGGTCAACATCTCATCCAGCTTCAAAAATCTAAAATTCCTGAGAGCCAACACATTTTGCAAGTGAAGAAATATTGCTAGGGCACCACAGGTGGTTGTCTGAAATTGCAAGTAATTAACTGCACTGCTACGAAGTTGGGAAATAGCACGGTTGGAGGCTGTTTCTCCTGGCTCTGACCTGAACACTGCTCACAATTTGCCCTCGCCTGGGATTTTTTGAGACAGTTAAGGAAATGCCTGCATGCTCCTGGGCTGTGAGCTTAGGTTAGACGTTTAGATTTAGGAGCTTTGCTTGGCCTCAGTGTTGTGCTGAGGTGGATGCTACAGGGAGATGCCTGGTTTGGCTCTAGTATGATATGACTTTTAATGCTCCTTTTGCTCTCTCCACACGCAAAGCATCGCTAAGATGCATTTTACAGGAATTCATTAGGCTTTAGCGCAGGCTGCTTCAGACTACAAAGCACAAGGACATCAATCTGCCTGCCAGAGGCATTTGCAGAGATGTTCGTGGCATGGAGTGACCCAGAACAGCCCCAGTGACTCAAGAGAGCTACTCTAGCTCAAGATACTTAGGGTGATGCTCTGCAGTGAACAGCATCATCGTTTTAGAAGCAATAATAACAAGCAAACTTCCTTCAGAGGACACCTGCAAATCACCAGAAAAGAATACAAACCCTTGGGAGGTGTGAGATTGACTCCGTTTTTAAGGCACCACTGTATTGGCAAGATCCCTAAGGAATCCGCATGGCAAACCATTGAGATTTTGCTGGGTTCAGGTCTCAAGTCATCAATGGTCACTTGTAAATAATGATTGTTAAAAACCTAGGGCGTGAAAAAGAAGAGAACAAAATCAGAAGTTAAATTTGCTGTAACATTAGGAACCGTGGAAAGCTGAAACAGCCAGACTCTGGAATCAAACTACTCCTGAAAACTACCCGCTCTCACTTAATACTTTTCATCAAAGTGTTTCTACCAAAAAGATCAAATCCTGAGATTTAGAGATGGGTAAACTGAGGAAAAGGAAAGCTCTGGGCTTCAGGATCACTCAGCATGCCCAAAGATGAGCAAGGACTGGAGGAGATCTCAGAGACCCCACAGCCTTCCTCTCTCTTCCCTTTCAGAGTGTGGATTAATTATCCAGCTACCCCTTCCATCCAGCTCTTTTCATTTCAAAAGTTTCCTAGATGTGCAGGAAAAACACATACGACTGGAGGGGACACAGGGATAAACGAGGGATCCTGATTTTCTGCACAGAAGTGGTAGGCAGACATGCTCAACCCCATGAGATCCAAGTGCATATATAGTCACCCGGTCACGTTTGTTGGACAGAAACGATCCATTAATTAGGAACATCCATGGATTTTAAACTTATTTCTTAATTAGTTCTCCAGCCAATGAATATCCTAAACATGGTGGAAATCAGTAAGAGGTTCTTAATCAGGCTCTTTTCATCTCTCCTTTCTGGGTGCTCACCTTGGTCACTGATGCAGGACAGATATGAAATGGCTCCCTCATATTCACCGCCTCCAGCTTCATCCCCACAGTGAAGAAGTGGTTTCGCAAATCAGCATGGTCCTGCAGGAAGAAATGGGGAAGAGGAACACACAGTGTGTCAGCACCATCCACCAAGGAGGGGTTGATACATTTGGAAATCTATTTGAAATGTATCCATGTGGCTTTTGTCATTTAGCTGATTACCAGACTGACTCCCAGCTCCAACTGGGCGCTCCTGGTCCTGTGGTCTTTTCATGCCAACACCATCACAGAAAGAGAAGGGACAGCCTCACTCCTTGAGGACAGATCTGCAGGATCAAGCCCATCATATCTAAAGCACCACGTGTGTCCATCTCATTGGCAGCATTTAACCTGAACTTAGTCAACAAGGAAATCACCGTCACCAAAATGAGGATTTGTCTGAGAAATGGCTACTTGAAACTCTTCCCTGGGCAAAGCCTCTTCACCTCTGACAGCCACTACCATCTGAGAGCAACCAGAGGTATCTGGACTTAACCCTGGATCCCTCAGGGTAATGCATAACATGGGTGGAAGCAGCCCAGGATGGTCTGATGGACCCTAGTTGATATCCAACTCTTGCAGGGCACCAAAATAAAGACCTGCGCTGGTTTCCATGTGCTGCAAGACGGGAAGGTCTTTTCTCCAACCAGGAGACTAAAGGTGGACACCCCCCAAAATGAACTCAGAGCCAAAATGAGGGCAACGAGAGAACATGTTGGTAGGAAAACATGCAACTGTGTTCATACATGCCCACCACAAGATTTTCACCCAGGATCAAACCTGGCTGCACCCAGAGGGTTGCACTCAGAAGCTTTGAGGATGGCAGCAGGACGCAGTCCCGAAACTCAGAAGCAACCCAGGTTCAGCTCCCTGATTTGCCACCAGTTTAGTGTTTAACATCTATCAAATTACTCAATCCCTCATGATCCCTATCTAATAGGTGTACGAGTTGGCATCTTAGTTCCAGAGTAATGATCATATTTAGTGTTTGTTCAACAAAAGCGCCCTACACTATTTCTAAACCAGTTGTGCATTAGCCAATACAAGCATAAAAAGAGATGATATTATATTTAACACAAACATACAGATGACTCCAAAATACATGAAGAAAGCTTGCTATCTAATAAGTGGTTAGCAATGTCACTCCCATCTATATTCATTGCTACATGTTGTATTCTTGTTCTAAAATGATTTTCTACTGATCTGAAGTTGTATGTCATTGTGCTTTCTTTTCCCAAGAACTGTCTTCACTTGAAGACTTAACAACTTCTATTTTGGGATCTTACATTCCTGCTGCCATTAGAGATAAGGATTTTTACAAGCTCCAGCCTCCGCTAGATGAATTGCTGTTTTCATCTTACCAACCTGCAATGTTACCAAGCCTTTTATGTGAGAACCAAAAAGCAGTCAAAAAAAAACATAATGGATTTAGTCTCACAGCAAGAGAAGTATATACTGATGGGGAAACTGAGGATGATTTAGCAATAAAGTCCCAAAGCCCAGTAAACTAATGGCTGAGGAAGGAGGAGATATTCAGGAGTCTGGATGTCCTTCAGTGTGACATCTCCATTAGCCATACGTGTGTTTGCTGGGATTCGCTTCCGAACCACTAAAGCCTCGGAGAGATGGGAGACCCATTTCTAGCAGCTTTACAGAGAATTTTTCATTGAATAGAAGTCTGAACGAGGGAGGAGAATCTGGCTCCTCGTACACAGAGCTTGCACAGGACCAGGGATGCGTCAGGTTATAAAAATGGCCATATTTACTACTGAAAAAGGCTTCAGCTGGGAAGAGATGATAGCTGCAAAAAATCAGACCTCGCCAGCACTGAACTTCAAATCCCCAAAGGCAAAAAGCATCTGGACTGGAGGGCTGCCTCCTCCTGCATGAGGATCCACACCCGGCGCCTCTTAATCCTTAGGGTGAGGTTGTAAAGAAAAGGCGACTTTGCAAAATGTACATCTGGAAGCAAGCTTACGCTGCAGCATCTCCCCATCTAAAGTTCCAGGATTCAATTCACGCTCATATCCAGCTTCAGTACATAATAAGCCAAGATCCACCAATGTACTTAATCATGTTTATCTTTAAACATGCAAGTAGTTTCATCAACTTTCTAAGTGATTTGTTGATTGAGACCGAAATAATATCGAGACCAAACCATATTGCTTCTCATTTTTATTTGAATCATTTTCTTTGGTTCTTCTCCTTCTATCTGTTTTGGCCTTTTTCAAAGGGGGAAAAAAAAAAATCAGGTCGGGAACAGAAAAAAAAAACACTAATAACATTTAAAGCTATTTTACTTCACAAGCATATCTTCTTTTCTCCACATTATGTACCTTAGGATCAAATCTCCCTTCTCATTCAGCATAGCATGTAAATATCTTCCCCATTAAATTAACAACAAGAGTGAACTCGCAAGAGGAGTTCATGGGATCTCAGGCATGTCTCCTTTTTGAGGGTCAAAAAATCCTCTTTGAAGCAGGAACATACATTTGTTTGGAGAAGGGCTGTGGAAGTAAAAAGCTTGTCTGTATTAAATGTCATTTTTGAGATGGAAAAGCTTTCAAGGAGAAAAAAGCCTTTGTATTATACCTCTCTGGCAAATGGTTGGGTCTGGATATTTGATCTCTTTCGTATATTTGCTAAAGAGAGGCATCAAAATTTACCAACGCAGCCTTAGATTTTTGCAGCCACAAAAGGAAAAAAGATCCTGATGCCGTTCTTCAGTTCCAGTGCTGGAGTCGCCTCAGCCAGTAGGGAATTGCTTAGGATTTGGCATATGCTCCTCTTCAAAACTCCAATTAATTTACATAATTTCTAAGAATAGGTTCCACAGAAGTGAAGGCAAAGCTTTTAATTAGCATTAGACTCAAAGTGATACACTGGATAATGAACTGCTCTCTCCTCCCTTTATTCACATTGACAGGAAAGATGCCTGTTTAATAAAAGCAGCTACAAGGAGAGGACTGAAGGGGTGAGACTTTCCCCTAGTCCCCACCAGGCTCTGCATCCAAGCAAAAGAAATGCCTGAAATTATTATGGGTGGCAGAATTAAACCCTTTAACGCTATTTCACAGCCTTCAAAGCCACCTATGAGGATGTCACCAGGCATTATTTTCTAGCAACTACCCCAAGTGAGTTTTCTTTGAAATTAAGATGAATAGGAAGAATATTTTTGACCAGTTGGAGCATTTTATAGCCTCGTGCATGGTAAAGCTTTACTCCTACTGGCAGTCAAAGCTTTCCAGGAGCAGCCCCAGTGACCAGAAAGATTTACACCAGCAGATCACCTGTCCTGGGGTTCACAAACCTCGAGTGGGAGATGGAAATAACCTCTGACTGCTGGAGAGCAGTTAGGTAAACTGGATTGACAGCCCACAAAGATGCAGTAGACCGAGAGAGGATCTCATCAAAGCTTATCAATATCTAAAGGGCAGGTATCAAGAGGATGGGGTCAGGCTCTTCTCAGTGGTGCCCAGTGACAGGACAAGGGGCAACAGACACAAGCTGGAACACAGGAAATTCCATCTCAAAGTGAGGAAAAACTTCTTTACTTTGAGGGTGCCAGGGCCCTAGAACAGGCTGCCCAGAGAGGGTGTGGAGTCTCCTTCTCTGCAAGTACTCAAAACCCACCTGGATGTGTTCCTGCCCAACCTGCTTTAAGTGAACCTTTTTGGCAGGGGGATTGGATGAGATGATCTCCGAAGGTCCCTTCCAATCCCTGCCATTTTGTGATCCTGTGTCCCTTACAGCAAAGTGAAAAATCACGCCACGGAAAGCACAATGAATTAACGTGGTACAAGCTCATTCAAAGGGTCGCAATCTCTAACATGATGGATTACAGCCTGCGATGGCGCTCACGGGTGATGAACGGAAAATTGCATAACCCTACACTGGAACGTTAGTCACCTACAGCCCAAACCCACTGGCAAAAGCCAGGGTTGTCACAGCTCTCACTACAAACCCCAAAAAACAAACTCAGCCCCACGCTCACAGTATTGGAGCAAGACATGTTTGCAAGTTGACCAGCATGCACAGGCTGCACCTGAAAGACAGCCCTGCTTTGATGGTCAACTGCAACATCATCTCCATCTTCATACGGCATCTGTTTCTGCAACCCTTTTACAAAAAATACGGACAGGCTTTCCAACAGCTCCCTGCAACCAGCATCACCTGCAGGACTGAAAACTGGAACCTCTGAAGGTCAAATAACAAGTCAGCAGCGGTGCTGGGAAGAGAACCAGGCTCCAAATTCCCAACCCTCATCTTTAGATACAGGGAAAGTTGCATCATCTTCTCCTCTGTAGCTAACAAGTCACTGGCAGTGCAAGTTTCAAAAAAGTCGGGTGACCTGGGAGCCTAAACATCATTCCAAAAGACACCCACAAACTAATTTAAAAAAGTATTCAGACTCTGCAGGATGTAGATAGGCTTTAAGGAAGTACCTGTGTGGGTGACATGCTTAAGTCCTTGTAATGAAGTCACTAAGCATTGACTTTAGGTCTTGAACTCAAAAAGACACACTTCAAAATCATCGTAGTCATTTGCCCGTTCTGGAACCTCACTAAATTCTGGCTTCTGAGCACTGCACCTCGAAAATATCATTTAAGTGTACATAAATTCAAATCTGCACATGTCACAGCAGAGTTCTGGCCGCCGAAGGGTGGAGCTCGGGTAATTTCACAGTGCAGACAGAGCAGGGGGCTCAGCTAAGCTGCTTTGCCTGTGACACTCAGGGAAGCTGTGCTACAGGCTGGTTGCTCTAGCCATGTCCACAAACCCAAGAAAGGGCATCGCCTTCAGACTGTGAAACGCTCATTTTTAGCCCATTCCGCTCAAGACAGAACACGGGAATCACCTCATTTTAAACCCAGCAGCTTACACCGTGAATAGGTAAGATGAAAAGGCTCTAATTTGAACTCTAATTGTCAAATACCCTAAAACTTAGGGCTCTCCTTGTCCAGGGTAGTCAGATTCACGCCAATTCTAAGACTGCAACTTTCTGCAAAACTCAGAACTACATCTGAATGCCGAAAAGCTGCAAAGTTGAGAGGCTGATTAGAAACACTGAGCACTTAATAAATGATTGACCTGAGCCTCCTTTAATCCCCACCAACTGTAACAGTGTGAAATGCTATTGCCTTCAGTCCCATCTCTCCTGGTTTACCCTACTAAAAAAACACAGAAGTGGGCCCCATCTGCTATGATTGGAAACATATTATTTGATTCAGTTTTTGTTTTCAAAGAAATCGCTTCCCCCAGTGTTTTCTCTAATTCTCCAAGAAACTGGCTGCTTCTAATAGCCTAATTTTAATCACAAAGCTCATGTGTGGTAACCAGTCACAAACACAGTAATAGCAGTGGTTAAACTGCCTCTACAGGAATCTGGCATTTGTTTTTTAATTGAGAAAAAAAAAAATAATAAAGAAACCCTCCCAAATGCAGTCCTCTGTATTATTTGCAGATGAATCAGTCTTGTTTTTGATTCATCAACTTCTTTTGCTAAACATGGAGCAATTTTCCCTAAAAACACACTCTCTGCAGGGAGACACAAAGCAGGCAAATTTTTCCCTTGGTTTGACAAGTGCAGACACGGGAAGACCAAAATGCAGAGGTGTGGGGTGGGATGAAGAGGAAAAGGTGCTGGGAGGGAGGCTTTAGAGGTACCCTGACCCTGAAGTAATGAGCACGAGAACCAGCTACGAACTGCACCTACAGAAGAGCCCCTTAAAAACTGCAGATGCTTCTGCCTCGGATCGAATTTAGCCCTACAGATTTTTTTTTTTTTTTAAGCTGCTCTTGTTGAGTAAAAAATAGTTACCATAGAAACAGCAACATTGCAGAGTAGCCGGTCTAAATCCAAATACACCTTCTCCGTATGGCTCGGCCCGACGCAGATGGCATTAGGGCAAAGATCCCCTCCTACGCAGCGCCTGCTTTGATGTGCCTGGGCAGTGGAAGCACGGGCAGCAGAGGCAAGAGACAGATAAGCCTCCTCACAGGGTTTTTTTTTTGTGTTTGTTTGTTGTGTTGGTTTTTTTTTTAACATCTTGCAGCATTCAGGACTGCCACACCACTCCATAAGGGTTTGCTAACGAATCCTGGTTGTGCCACACACACCAGTCACATTTCACAGGTGGGAAAGTCAAGTACAGTTGACTATATACTTGACTTCCCGCAAGTTGGAAAGTCAAATACACCAACTTGAGCGCTCAAAGCGAAACCGCCAGTGTCTCTTTGCACACCCCTAAATAAGTACCTTGGCCTAAGGAAAAGGGACTGAGCTCTCATGGGCATTTGTTTGGATCAAGTCTGCCCTCAGTAATGTCATGGCAGTAATCACTATTGAGAAATCAATGGGAATTTGTTAGAGGATCAAACCGCATTTAGTGTACCACCCTGCAAAACAGCTATGGCCCAGAGATGACCTTCATTTTTGGGGGGAAAAATCACCCACCTTCAGACAAATGACTTCTAGGTATCACCCACCCCCTACATGGGAGCAGACTCTGGTTGTAGGTATGCATCAGCCCCTCTCAATGGAAAACATTGCCATGCCCAAGGATGCAGGAGGCAAGAGCTCACGTTGTCATGCACAACATCCCCCACACTGAACCTGGATGCAGTAAGTAAACCAGATCAGGCCCTTTTGCTAACCTCTCACCATCCTGAGACATCCCTGGCACATAACGGAGAAAGAAAACCACACATGCTAAACGTACAGCCAGAGGGACGAAGAAGGCTGAGGGACTCGGTTCCCACTCAGCCGGTCTGCTTTGCCTGAACTGTCTCCATCACTCCTCTTCCAACCCTGACTTTCATATGGCACTGCCAAACGGACCCTCAGGGCACCTCAGAAGGGACTGGGCTTCATTCACATCCTTGGATTGCTCTCCCCATTGCTTCTTTGCCAAGGTCATGATCAGAAGGGAGTTGTAGAGTGATTAAAACTCTTCCCTAGTCCACAGAGGTACCACCAGACTCTATCTCACCTGAGTGGCACCTATGATTTTGGAGATATCCTTGTTCCCAAGACCATGAAGGCAGCTACATTTATAAAGACCTTAAAGGTACACTTCTAATGATGGTTACTAGGTCTTTGAAAGGTAAATGGCTTTAACGAGCTGAGACAGGAATGTGTCAAAAGGCAGCCAAACAACAGAGGGATCAGGACACCGTGGATGTCTCCCAGACAGGCAAATAGTAGTGAGGGAGAAGGGCTGGCGTGTGCTACGGACGGGGAAGAACAGATGGAGTATAAATAATCTGGCAGCCTGCAAACAACATGGCGACTCTCGGGTTATTAAAGCACAGCGTGCGCAACGAGGGCCAGCCAAGCCATCAGTGCGTGAAGGGGCTGGGGATTGCTTATGTTAGGATTTGGCTTCCAAGTGAAACCAAAAGCACGTCTGTTTTAAGCTACTGCATCAACACACGCCCATCTATTAGGGGGGGCTGAAGACAGAAGAAGCCTGTTGGACTTCAGGTCTACCCATCCACTTGGGTCAGGATTGTCTCTGAGCAGAAAGTAACCCTTGGGTTTCTCTATCTTACACTTAAATCTTCCAGAATACCAAATAATGGAAGAAAATACCCTAAAACATCCAAATCATTAACTTTTGAAAGATGTTATCCTCCTTTTTAAAAATAATCAAAGTCTTGGAGAAATACTCCACCTTACTCTTATAATTAAAATGCACAATTCATCTGATGGAAAAATTATGTTTTAGAGGGGGAAAATTTGTCTTCATACTTTCGAGTCTAGAACTAGAACAACCACTCCGTCCTGAACTTCTAGGGTCATCTCTTGCCTGGGTGATGGCCATCACTCTCCTTAGGAGAGATCTGTCCCAACTGATTCCTTCCATGTCATCAGTCTTACCATTAATTAAGACTATTATTGATTACAGGAAACATCCAAAATGCCTGTTTAGAAATAAGGGCACACTGGGCTGGGCATAGTGCAGAGTTTTTGCCAGAGAGAGAAAAATTTTCAAGTTGAAAAAAAATGACAACAACTTTAGGAAAGGAGAACCAGAGGGTGGAGACAAGAGGAACGGGACCACAGGCTATAAATTAGGAATTGCCACCTGTCTTAGATAACACCTCTCCCTCCTAAGCATCTGTGCTCTTCAAGTAGTTTAACAGAGCTTGGGTTAGGGATGTGGCTCATGACAGCTCCATCCAAGCTAGTCATCAGGACCCACTTCAGAGCAATTGGAGGGAACTGGGAATAGGATGCCCACATGCAACATCTATGGAAAGATAATGAGCACCCAAATATCAGGTAGGATTTAGTTGCCCAAATAGAGCCATCTGGGGTGAGCTGAAAGACACCTGAGGATCCACGACATTTGCACGGACCCACAGATATGGCACAGGAGACCAGGGGAAGCATAATGGGAGGTCAGAGAAGATCCCCAGGATCTTCCTCTCTTCCAAGATCTGCCTCTCTCTAGGAAACTAAATCCCATGATCTGTGTTCAGCATTCATCTTACCCAAGCTACAGAACTTTAACTCTAAAAAAAAGGACTGATTCATAAATATTAGGGCTAGAAGGTGCTGTGTTTGGAGTCTGGCTTCCTGACGCAAAGCCCTCTCTTAGAGAGCTCCATCAAAGCTACCACTGTAGCAAACCACTGATACTGTCATCACATTTAACCTGAAATCAGGCCCCAGTAACAGTCCAACCACCCTTATTCATATGCAAAGCCCTGCCCATTTCCTCAGGTGTCCTCTTAAGACTAAACCGTCATTTATGACCGATACCTGGCTAAGCATGGGGGATCCCTACAGCACCCTGAAATCAGAGCAGAAACAGCAAAAGGACACATCTCCTTGGGTTGTGGCCTTTCAGAACATTTTGTGATGCTAAACTATTCAAAAACCCTTGAAAATCCCGTCTGTATTTAGTTTTCTTTAAGGATCAACATGTTTTCTGAAAAGAACAGAATGACAAAATAGCGAGTGTGTTGGAAAAAGCTTTTGTGAAGAAAAAACTTATTCCAGGAGGTGCAGTTTGCAAAACACTATGTTTAGTAACTATATAATAGCAGCATTTTCTGGCAGTTGAACATCACGCTCCTTCTCAAAGGATCCTAAAGCATTTTACAAACACTTGCAACATATGGCCAAGTGTAAAATAGCACCAGGAAAAAAAAAAAAAAAAGAAAAAAAAAGGAAAAAAAAAAAAAGATCCTGTTTGCAGCCTTCTCTCTGATTTTCTGCCACCAGCTCATGTGGTCTGGTGCCCTCTCCTTGGATGCCAGAAGGGGATCAAGGCTGTGCTTTGGCAAAGGATTTCCTGCCAAAGACCACCACACACAAGTTCAGCTCTGTCATGTTGCTGAGTGTTGGTAATCCAGGCTCAAATCCATGGCGTACGAGGTCTCGAGCAGAAACCAACCCTATTACACCAAACTCAAAGAGCATCACCACCGACAGCGATGATGGGCTGATAGACTCACCAGAGGAGCCCCTTCTCCCACTACAAATGTGGATCTGCTTTCCTGTCGCCACCACCTGGGACCAGTTTCATGGGGCACTAGTGACACTGCCCACAGCCCAAGGGACAGCAGTAACTTAAGCCGTCACCCAGCCGAACACACACATGCTCACCCTGGGGACCACTCATGCCTGTGGAGCAAGGACACACCTACGCTCTCCTCACTGATGGACTTCTGTAGGGAAATGTGGAAAACACAGAATATAATTGCTCGGTGTGCAGTTTACCGTGTCCGCCAAAGTAAACATTTCCAGATTTCCAGAAGATCTTTAACAGTTGCCAGCTGTCAAACCCCTTGTTTTATATCTCATCTAACACATGACAGTTACAGTAGCACGGAGCCCCAGGCACCATGTACAGACATTACTTCTGTGCTGGTTTTGGAATAAAAAATTAAAATAAAAAACCAAAAAAAAATACACCTTTGTATTCAACACTTGTTGCTGGGATCTGGGATTCTCCTTTAAGGTCCCACAGGCAAATATTGCTTCATCTTGTAAGATCAGACAAGTCTACCTTCATATAGCCTTCTAAAGTCTTTCCTTAAGTCACATTTAAGTCATTACTAGAGGAAGACAAGCTGACAGGCATGGACAAGCTCTCATAATTTCCTCCTTAATGAACTAGCACAAGATGGGGTAGATTCCCCCTAAATGGGCAGAATAAAGTGGTGCCCACACAAGAACCATTTATGCAGTCTCCTGCCTTTTCCAGCATCAGAACTAGGGGCTTAGATAACACCAGACACTGAATTCAGCTCCCCATGGGCTCAGCTTTCACATTACAAATAAAAAAGCCCTATTGACCTAATCCTGCCTTTTTGTCACTTTTGGCCCCAAAATAACTCTCCTCTTGGGCCATTCAAGCATTTCAATGTTTTACACTGTCTTCTAAAAGGAACATCTTTCCAAGTTCCACCGCATGGCACAGCAACTGGGATTTGCTGAATTTAAATTTATGACCCTCATGCAATAATTAAAATAAGCGGGTATAAGTCTGGCATGCTGAGAAGAGGCAGCAAAACAGCTGTTAGTTATAAACTTTTCAAAAGAAAGGATGTTTTATGAGCCTCATCAGAAACATTCTTCACTCTTTCATATAGACAGGAATAAAATTTACACATTAGGCATTCCCTATTGTGATTTAATCCCTGCCCCACACAATGCATTTTTGATCTTGAAACTGCAAATGCGAACTTTTAATAGAGTTGGTGGATTGGAACGTTGTACGAAATAAATGGCAGAGAATCAAAACCCTTTGCATGCCACTCCCATCACAACACTGGGGCTTCTCAAACCCATGCTCCTGCAGAAAGCCAAGGCACAAATCTCCCCACTTTCCCCAGCCTCGTGGAGCTTTTACATCGCAAGCAAATGAGCCACCGCCTGGGCCATTAGCAAAGCAGTCCCGAATTAACGTTGCTAATTCAAGTGCATCTCAGTTGGGCAAGGAGCCTGGATTCCTCATGGGAAGCTGCCGGCATGTCCCACCAGAAAGGGTGAAGGTGGCACTAGGGTTTCATGAAATGCCAGCTGGGATAGGGCATGGCGGGTGCCTTCTTCTAATTGCGTGGGTGTTTTGGGGTGAAATGCTGCTGATGGGCAGGGAAGGAACCCACAGGGTCTTCAGGCTGGATGAGCCAGGAATGGTGATGGAGAGAGCACCGTGGTCCACCAGGTCACCAAGCAGGGGGTGACATCACCAGAGACAAAGCGCACACCTCTCTGAGCATCCTCTTGCACCCGTGGCCACGCTGCCCATCGCAGAACAGCCAGGATTTAACTGTTAGAAACCAGACAGGCACAGCTAGAAATGAGGATTATGTGGAGCTGTCATGATTAATAGCAGTGCAGATTTGGACGGGAAATTAAAGCTGGTGCCTCAGGGCTGAAGCACATCTCTAACTATTAAAAAACAGAGTGAGAAAAAAAAAAAAAAAGAAAAACGATGTGGGAGCAAAATTATCTCCCACTTCCACTACAGGTCCCTGAAGGAGGCTTTTCTGCCTTGTGACTCATGATTAAGTGAAAATTTCGGTGCAAGGCTCACAGAAAGCTGGACAGTCGACGGCAACTTCCAGATTTGTAGCCCTACATTTTCACAGCTGTATACGATGCCTTTGCACAGGTCTAACAGAATAAGACACTTTAAAAATAGGGCTGGAGAAATCAGTGCTGGTCACTCCCAGCCCCTACAAAACACTGACCAAAAGAAATCAGTTCTCAGAATGGAAAGTCCGCACGTAAAACTGCATTTTATATAAACACCTCACTTGTGACCTTTCACGGTGATGTATTAGAGCAACGGCCTTTCCTGCAAAAGTTTAACATAAGCTGCTAAACACTGCATGGCATTTATTCACTGCGGGTTCTGCAAGCCAAGGGAAAAAATGTTTATCTTTTACCTTGAACACTTCCATTGGAAGAGGAAAATTTGCTGCATCATTAAGGGATTTTTCCAGAGCGCATTTCCACTCAGATATAGTCTTCAGAGAATAGATATCTAAAGCGATGACAACAGAAAAAACAACAAAACCAAGAGGTGACTGTTTGGGGATCAAACGTTTTTGAAAGACTTAAGTTTCGATGTCATAAAAATGGATAGTACAAGGGAAATGAACAGTGGGTACATTCCAAGCTGTACAGAGTGGATAAATTCAACACAAAAGCAACTAGCAGGGGCACATTCAAGGAAGATTGTGTTATATATCCTGGAGTAAAACCCAGAAAAATACATGCCCTTCATTTTCTGCTGAAGGAAGGAGAATTGTACTACCTCCTTGCTTGAAAATAACAAACTGTCCCTTGATTTTCAATTCTCAAAATACCTGATGTTTTCTAGTCTGAGAAGCCTCAGATCTTCAGCCAATATTAGTTAAAGTTGAAAAAAGGCAGAAATATTTTTACCAAGGCTTCTGTTCATTGGAAAGTCTTTATTATTATTTTTTATTGCAGGGTTGGGGTTTTTGTGTGATGGGTAGGGGTTGGTGTAGGGAGGAACATCTCAGGTAGATCTCATTTGTTGGTACCACACTCAAACCAGACTATCACACCAATTCAAAGATTTACACTTATGTATTGTCATCATTATACTTCTTTGTGCAGATTCACATTGCTTTCACAGAGTTTCTTTAAATAGGTTTAATATTATTAAATCATTAGATTAACAAGCCCTTTATGGTTCAGTGCAATGAAATGCCTATGAATCATCAAAGGAAACAATGTAGGAAACAATATTATAATGAAGAACATTATATTGGATTTACTTCTGCCCTAGAAAACATATTGTTATCCTGCACATAACAAGTTATTGCAGAACATTCATATCAAGGTCTTAAAGAGACAAGATAGGTAGATAGATTGTGACAATTATTAAAATGGAAATGAACATTTACTCAGTAATAAACTTGAACCTTGATACCGAGTGAACAGTGCGAGGCTTTGCTTTTGTCAGTTTGGCTTCACGCCCTTACATCACAGTTCAATTTGGCCCAATTTGCATTTAAATTCTGTACATCTAATAACCATACATATTTACTAGCTAGCAAAGAT
>JAOXJM010000001.1:4770373-4795734 GCA_026413425.1 Tringa solitaria
CCGTCTTTTGAACACCTCCAGGGATGGGGCCTCAACCACCTCCCTGGGCAGCCCACTCCAATGTCTGATAACCCTTTCAGTGAAAAAATTTTTCCTAATACCCAGCCTAGTAATATTAGTTCCTAATATCCAGCCTAATAGTTAGCCCCCCAGAAACGGGCTAACTCTTGAATTTTCACATCCCAGACTGAGTCATCTGAGTCATGACAAGGAAAGGAAGAAAAAACTCCCGCGGGTGCTCTAATAAAAATATTTACTTCTTGGGAGTGAGTATACAAGGGGCTACATGGGGCCGGCAGGGAGATACCGAGCCACAATATGCTCCAGCGATTTCCAGCTGCTGCCAGCTCCCCAGAGACATCAGAGTCAACTGGCATGGCTCCTGCTAAGGCAAATTTCAGCCCAAACACCCCCAGGTCTACACCCAAAGCTGGCATTATTTTTACCTCCCTTCCTCTCCTCCCCTCTGCCATCATTAGTACAGCAAAGGAAAAAAATGCTATTTTTTTATATGCTCGTTAAGTATAATCTGCTAAATGTTCTATGTCAATGCATAAAGCTTCCTACTATGCTAATAGAATATTTAATTGACATTTATTTGCTGACTAGTTATTTATGCTAACGTCACCCCTGCATAATTAATAGTCTGCTAAAGTCGACTTGAAAAGCACACATAAAACACTGTGCTGGAGTCATTTGCAGTATATAAAATAAAGAAACCCTGCAATTTATTTACATTTGGTTAGTCTAAACTGGGTTTTGATGGAATAAGAGGATAAGGATTGGGCAAAGAAGATACAAAAAAAAAAAAACCAATCTGTATATTACTTTAGAAATATCCACAGTCTTTGACAGTACAACCTGCCAAAGAAGATTTCCGAGTTTCATTTTACTTGGCTCGAGGGCCCAGTTCTTAGCTGATGTAAAGCAGCATAAGCTCAGTGAATGCCTACTGATTTTCTCCAGCCTCAAGCTCTTAGGAAGTAATATTTCAGGTGAGCTTTCCGTAAAAGAGCTAAACCGGGGCCAGATCTGCTCTCAATTATACCAGAAGAAAAGCAAACTCATCTCAGATAAGTCAGTGGAGGCAAGCCAGGTCCTCACAAAGATAAAAGGAGAAGTCCACTCTGCCCATCTGATCCCTCTACCTGCATTATAATCACAGGCCTGCAGGCACAGTTTAAGTTTTATTTCCTCTGGGATGAGAGAACCAGGGGAAAGTTGGCTTTGGTTAAAAAAATAAAATAAAATATCCATGATCACATTTTCTGAGAGAGAAGCTCTAGAGGCCCTCGTCTATTTTCAGAAACATTATCTCTGTGTCACTCTCTGAAGAACCTGTGGACAAGCTTTGCCGACACAAGTGACCTCCAAGAATAATGCTGAAAGGCAAGTGTATGGGCCACATGAGGTTCACACATGCCCACTTCTCAAACCTGCCCAGGTCCCTCTGGATGGCATCCGGTCCCTCAGACGTGTCTACCACACCACTGAGCCTGGTGTCATCCACAAACTTGCTAAGGGTGCACTCAATCCCACTGCTTATGTCACTGATGAAGATATTGAACATTGCCGGTCTCAATACAGACCCCTGAGGGACACCATTTGTCACCAATCTCCACCTGGACATTGAGCCATTGACCACTACCCTCTGGACATGACCATCAACCGATTCCTCATCCACTGAACAGTCCACCCATCAAATCCATATCTCTCCAATTTAGAGAGAAGGATGCTGTGGTGGACTGTGTAAAAGGCCTTACAGAAGTTCAGACAGACAACACCTGTTGTTCTTCCCTTGTCCACAGATGTAGCCACTCAATCATACAAATCCACTAGGTTGGTCAGGCAGGACTTGCCCTTGCTGAAGCCATGTTGGATGTCTCAGATCACCTCCCTCTCCTCCATGTGCCTTAGCATATCTTCAAAGAGAATCTGTTCCATGATCTTCCCAGTCACAGAGGTGAGGCTGACAGGTCGGTAGTTACCAGGGTCCTCCTTTCTACCCTTTTTAAAAATCAGTGCAATGTTTCCCTTTTTCCAGTCACCGGAGACTTCACCTGACTGCCATGACTTTTCAAATATTACGGAGAGTGGCTTGGCAACTACATCAGCCAATTCCCTTGGGACTCTGGCATGCACCTCGTCAGGTCCCATAGACTTCTGTATGTTCAAGTTCCTCAGGTGGTCACCGATCTTCTCTTACAGTGGGAGGGACTTTTCTCCCCCAGTCCCTGCCTTGCAGACCATCCACTCAAGAGGTGTGGAGAGAGAGGTTACCAGTGAAGACTGAGAAAAAAAAGTCACTGAGTACCTCAGTCTTCTCCTCATCTGCTGTTACCAGCTTGCCAGTCTTGCTCACTTTCTTTGACGTTCATTCTCTGGATGACATGCCTGTAGAAGCCCTTCTTGCTATTCTTTGCATCCTTTGCCGAGTTCACCTCAGCTGTACCATGGCCTTCCTGACCCCATCCCTACACAACCAGGCAGGATGCCTATAGGATACCTGTCCCTGCTTCCGCTGCCTGTGCACCTCTTTCTTGCCCCTTATTATCTTGCCCTTATCTCACCTGATGACAAGCAGCACCATTCAAGAGGGACTCACTTTATGCCAGGATCAGGCTTTTCAGCTTTAATCCTCCTTATATTGGTGTAACAGAGAAGTAAAGGCTGCTTCCCTACACACAATAGCAGTACAACTGATCATCTTGATCTCCAAATCCAAGGATAAACTGTGTTCAGAGGTTTTTCCCATCTGTTCCACTTCATTGTAAAATCAAAGTACAGACCTGGTCCTCTCTCTGCTGTATTTCTTTACATCTCCAGCCTCCTTCCTCTCCTGGTTTTACACGGTGAGCAGACTCAAGCTTACCGCGTGGATCTGCACACAGAAATGCCCTATTTGAATTTCCATCTGTCAATAACATTAAAGCAGAACCACCACGGCAATTACAAGTGTACACAATAATCTTGTCGTCCAGTGTCTTTAGCACATCCCAGAATGCATTAAGATAGTGCCAGGAGAGATTCAGCTCTGTTGGCTCAGCTGTAAATCTGCAATCTGTACAAAAACACCCAAGTGTCAATCAAAAGACGTTCTTGCTCTCCGCGTGGTTCACAATGCATAATTTAGCTACTACGCTTGTCAGGTTCTCCACGCTGCTCTTCTACCCGATGGTAAACGTGTTCACTAACCCAACTGTCATCAACAAAGGAAAACAGCACATGGAGATAACAGGCTAAAGGAGGCAAGAGACCTCTTTTCCTTTCACAGTTAAAGAAATTGCTAGCAAGGGAAAGTTTAGTTAGACTTAAATTTTTAATGCTCAATGGGTAAAACATCCCATGGGACGGAGGATGTTGAAAAACAGCCCTATCTGCCCTGCGCTGAGGAGGAGAACAGTGTTTGGGTAAGACACAGGAAAGGATAAATGCTGTCCCTGTTTCCATTCAGGCTAATACAACGGATGGAAAGTCTATGTTCCATCGTACCCCTATGGTCCAGAAAACAAAGCCTACTATACTACCACAGCCTTGCCACTGTCAAGAAACTTTGAAGCAGGTTATGCTTCCTCATGTGCATTACGATTGCTGAGGGGCCTTGTCAGAAAGGATGAAGAATTCATGCTCAGCTACATCAGGCAGTAGCTACCCACTGGTCTGTGCCACAATTAATATGCAACAAAAAACAAAACAAAACAAAAAAAGAAATCTCTGTCCCAGGACGTGACTTTAGAGCTGATCAGTGCCAAAGCTACAGACCATAAGGACAGCTTCACACTTGCCTCAGCTAGTTCATGAATAAACATCCAATTCATTCAAATGAGTTCTATATTAACTAATTTAAATAATTTTCATTTTGCTTTGAATGGTAAACAGATCTATTCTGCCAGGATAGTTGAGTTTGCAATTCAAATTACACACCGATTTGTAATGAGAAAAATATAATTAATGGCAAAGCTTGAAGTAACTACAATTTTACTCCTTTGATTTTCTGCAGGGAAGGAGGGGATAGAGGGCGAAGCTCGCAGGCACACGCTCACTCATACTGTCCTTTCATAAGCCAACACGTTTTATTGCAAAGTCAACTACTTGGCTTGAGCAGTCCTATTCCAGTCCATTGCATCATAATGTCATGGGAGGACATAACATGACTTGACATTATACTCACAGGCACCATGATGCAATGCTAACGTCACCCAATAAATAATCATGTAACAGTCCGTAAATTAAATGACTTCCTTCTATTGGGATCATAAACAATAATTATTTGGCAGCTGCCCCTTAAAAGCTCTGCGTGTGCAGAACATTAAATCAAGCTCTATTGATTTGCTAAACTAAACCGGTCCATTTTTTCGCATCTCTCCCCCATCTAATGAAATTCTTCGCCCTATCACTCTGTACCATTCTTCTCTGGCATCACATTTATAAGATGAGTGCCGATCAGTCCGATCTGATCAGTAGGTAGAACCAGAGCATAGTCCCAGTGCTGGTATTTTGCCCATTAAACCAGTCCTCCTTCGCAAATCTGCGTTTTTAACCAAAGCCTTCAGCTCCTGATTAAAATCAAACCCTAATGACAGATAACTGGCCATGCCGTTTGCATGGTCTTGCCAACAGATATCCTCATTGTAATCAAAATGTGCAGAATCAGGCCCTTAGAAAATTGTGCTTGCAATTTGAAGCTGGCTTTCATTTCTTCCAAAAGTTTGGCAACAAAATAGTGTGCAATGCTAAAAAAGGCAAAAAAAATCTCCATGGAGTTCACAGAGAACATCACTTTCTCAATAACCAATGCAAAGCCTGATCCTGCAGGTTTCACCAGCTAAAACTCTCAGCACTGCAATGAAATTTGGCTCATTAAGATAGATCAGCAAAGCAATTAAGCACAGGACAAACTCCAGACATCTGTGTACAGTAGGAAGTCTAGTACTCACAAGCTACTTTTAAAAGCCGGTCAGAGCTCAGTTCTCCCTGTGGAAGGCAAGGGGCACTCTTGAAAATTCAGCTTCTTCCCTGTGCTGTCCCAGTGGGAGCTATGATCTTTCAAAAACCCACCTTTAAACGCTGCAGGCAAACACCCAGAGGAGCTCTGCCATTTACGAGCACATCTTTTCCAAGTCAGGAAAGTCCGGAAGGCTCAAATCCTCCTGGGCATTTTCGATGTCTTATTCCAAAAATACAACACAAGCTCTCAAATGTTTAAGTCTCTTTTGAAATTACAGCCTACGCATTTAATTTATTCTTCCTGAAAACTATACTAAGATACAATCAATAGAGTTTGTTCCCTACAAATGTGAGGAGGTAGGGGGAAGGGGGGAACAAAACAGGGCAGTTGCCCAAATTCAAGGCTGTGGTATACGGTTACATCACCCAACCAGAGAAGAGAGGAGTTCTGACGCACTGCACATTCACAGTCATTCAAGCAAGACAATTCACACAAAGTAGCGACAACCCAAAGAGCAGATTCCAACATTTCCATGAAAAGCAGTTGCCTCTGGTTATAAAACAATCGTTATTTTCTATTACAACTGTCGATAAGATCTCTTACCCCTTGACCTTGGCATTTTGAGATTTAGTTTACGGCACTGTACACCTTTCTGGTAACATTGATTATAATCCACGTAATACAAGGTAGTTTAAGAGACCAATAAAATAAAATATCTAATCCTTCTCAAATCAGTTTGATTTACTACTGCTAAGCCAACAGATTTCTCAGCCATATTCGTCTTTAAGACTTCAATCTTCTATTTATTCAAAAGACACAGACCAGAACAAAAAGGTAAGTTTAGTTCAGAGGTCGGCACGTGAGAGACAGGAATGAGCCCATTTTGGCTGTGATCAAAGACCGTGTCTACAGCTCACTTCAGTGGGAGGTCAGGCAACACCTGCACCAGGAGAAATCACACAAGGCACAGAAATGGCACATATATTTTTTCAATGGTCACGTGCAACAGAAAGTAAAAGAATAACTTCAGCAGCAGAATCTCTAAATGGGACTTTTCTTAAATGCACGCACAAGCTGGAGGCTAAATATTCATCTCTTATTCCCCTGATCCAGAACAAATGGGATGTATGGTGGGAGTACGTATGAGCAGCAGTGAAAAGTATGCCTCTGCTTGGAGCTATGTAGTGGTAAGAATACACAGCTGCTCCATTGTTGTACACAGCCAAAAACCCCACATTTTTCTTAACACTGGGGATCAAAATATATTGTTAACAAACCACTCAGTCACCTACAGCCCTCACATTCTGCTTTTGTGAGCTGTTAATTAGGACATATCCTAACCTACGATGACCAAATTTAGCCATCTTTAATGATGCTTATTTACCATCAGCGTTAAAAGCTGCAAGAATCTGTCAACGGGAAGTTTTAAACTTTCAGGGCAAAATACTTGAGTGCACAGCCAACTTCTGGTTGGTCTGGTTACGGCCAAACTGATCTTGCTTGTTTTAGTTTATTCTCACTCTGAATTTCATCCCTTCTTCCTAACAGAACAGGAGAATTTTCTCCCCTAACTGAAAATCATGCCTTTGCAATTTAGCAGTAAATTTCCTTGTTAAGACAGCTTCCTATAGAAATGCCCCTTGTTATTAACAACTAGAGCAAAAGCGCCTTTGCTAGAGGTCGACTGGCAAATCGGATCACCCATTGACCTGACCCTGACTGCATCACCCAACACCAGTTGAGGATCTGGAGCACCCATTCCAGATCGACTGCAAATCTGGAGATTAACCACCAGCCCAACGCTAGAGCACGACCCTGACAAAACATGCAGGACTTACCATCTGGAGGCATCAGGACCTTGTTATTCTGTGTACACCAGCCAACGGGGTGAAGATCTGCTGTCATCACGTCACACCAGAAATCCGCCCTGCGGTCATCTCCATAGCCACAGTAACGAAGCAGTAAGAGCTGTCCACACGTTGTAATGATTGTAGCCACCCAATATGTGTCTGGATTGCTCTTGTTGGCCACTTCTAATTTCATGCCTGGTTGGAAACTGCTTTGAAGGCTGATTTCAACCTTACAAAATGAGAAAGGCATGGTGTTACCTTTTCTTCTTTTCAGGGAGACCCTTTCCCAGCTAAGCAATATAATGCTGCCCTTAAAGAGCAGCACTGGGATAGGACGAGTTTGTTGTGCTCCTTAAACCAACCACCTCCCTCACAATCTGTTGGGGCAGGACCCTTACTACTTCATTGACATATATCCCATCATGCTCCAAAGGGGTGGTAACTTCAACGGCACTACATCTGAAAGAGGACTGGTGCCCATCTTCACATCATAAATCACACTAATGCCTGGGAGAAAGGTGGTGTAACTGAAGTGAAGTTGTATTTCCCACTGCACAGCTCCATCAGACAAATCACAGGACACGTGCAAGGAAGAAAGGCAGGTACTAAACACCTCAAGGAGCTAAGCCCAAGTGTATATATATATACACCTCAAGGAGTTAAGGCCAAGTCATATAACAACACCAAAGCACCTCTTGAGGCTTGACAAGCATCAAGGGCTGAATGCAGTTCCAAGAAAACCAAGGAGAGCATTTCCACTAAATCCATCCCGAGCAGCTCAAGCCTCAACCAACTTGCTCACTGGTAAACAAGGTATGACCCATGGCTGAAACAGTTTGGGTCACTGTCTTACCACCTGTTGGAGATGTCACTTCCATTTATCTCACTAGAGACAGGTGACATGTAACTTGCTTCAGGACACTGGAGATGCCAGTGCATCTCTTTTACGACACTGCAGGGACTGCTGATAAACACTAGGGCCTGCTGTAGGCATATCATAACATATCTTCCAAGGGCCAGGGGGGATGTCCCTAGCTGCTGTTGATACATAAGAGGTGGATGTCAGTCTGCTGGTTCAGATGGCAGCCTTGTCTTCAGAAAACCATCCAAAATGTAGCTTTTTATTTCCTATGAGATGCTTAAGGGCACGTTCTTAAGGTTTCTTAGTACCTTAACCCCTACTGAAACCAGAGAGATTATAAAGTCTGGTTTAAGCATGTCTCTGCTTAGCTTCTTATTTAAATGAGAGGTTAAAATGCCCCTTTTAGTCACAAAGATACATATATGGTCTACTTGGCCACCTGAGGACTTCTCAGACTTGGGGATGCCAAGCTGCAGAGAAAACACTATGCTCCTCTGTGATGTCAGCCAGTACTCTCTCAATCATCTCACTCTATCTTAGAACATGAGCACTGCCCAGCCAAAGCCGCTTATTATTTGCATTTGACAACACTCCATGTGCCTTTACTGGTCACATCCATCAGCATCAATGTCTGGAGTCACAGAAGAGTTGAGTTGGAAGGCGCCTTTGGAGATCATTTAAGACTGAAAAAGGTCTGTGACATTTACTACTTAGTCAGAAAATAGGATCTTGACTCTTGTGATGCTAAGGGTGTTCATAAATAATCCAGGATACACATTCATTTGTAGTTTTTCTCCTTGCGCTCACCATAAGTAAAGACCAAGGTGGTATTCTGGAGGCAAGGGACTTGCGACTGGAAATCACACAAAGAGGGGAAACAGAGAGATAATATAATCTCCTCTGATGGCTTTCAGGTTCCTGGCCAACCCAGGGTTTCCTGAGGATCACGTTTCAGATTGTGAAGCATGGTAACTAAGGACTGTTCCCGGCACTAACTTGTCTCACGTCGACAGTCTCAGGACTGAGGTGCTGTGAGACACCACAAGGAGCAAGATCAGCAGGATGTGGTGAGCACCTCCACGCACCTAAAAACATCCTTAAGGGCTTCATGAAGCACAAAACTTTCACCTGGATCTGGTATTCGGGTTAGGGCCTGGAACAAGATGCCCTCTCCAGACAGCTGCTGGACCAAGGATAAATTCAACAATAAATCTTTGGCATTGCCCTGTAATTCTCCTTACGGTCCTTTGTCCTGCAATACTCTACTGTTGTTAAAATGGAAGAAAAATAAGATATGGAGGACTGTGTTATTTTTTCAGATGTAGATGGAAGAGAGGTTCTCCATCACTGCATCTCCTTAACGCCTTCAAAACAAGTTGTCCTGGTTTGAAGTGGAGACAAAGGTGTTTTAATGTCATAAATGCAGTCATCCAAATAAAGACTTCTTTTAGAGTAGCAACAGGTAATTTCAGAAACTTTGCTCTCGCTGCAGCACAACTGCACTGTTCCCCAAGGGTATCTCTGCCAGCAAAGAGACTCTGTGTTAAGGCAACCTAGAGCATCACCTCTCTTCCTGCTGAAAGTGTCCACACAGAATCACAGAATGAAGCTGGGAGAAGGGCCAGCATGACTGATGAGCAGCCAGAGAAGGCTGCTACCCATACCCGATGAGTCAGGTAGGAGGATGAGCAGCACCATCCTCATGGGATTTGCAGTTGAGGACAGAAAACCACCATGACTTGTGGCTTTACTCAGATCAAAGCATCACACCACCTTCTCTCTAGGCCTCAACATCTCTGAAGGCACAGTCTTGTAGCTGAATGACAAAGATGTCCTGTAAAAGTCTACCAATGTGGCCACCCTTGAGCATGACAACTCACGGATCAGCTTAATTTCTGTCCAATGTCCTCATGTGACATCACACACGTGGAGCAGAATAGAAGAGGTTAAACAACTGGTAGTGGATGGAGAAGCTGGTCCCAAACAACAATATCCTTGACTGCGATAGGCTCTGCTTGGAGACAGAGTCTTTTCTTCAAAGCATGTCATCGGTCTTCTGATCAGCCAAGATTTCAGAGACTTTGAATACTACTTGCGCTAACACGGACCAGAGCCACGGACCATGCTGTACCTACCATGGCTGTCTCTATGAGCCATGTTTTTACGCAGGAAAAGCATCACCTACCCAAGTACTTGGTTCTCACACTCCTGAGACAGCATCTCCATGCAGGAGAGACTCAGAGATGGTTTCCTATTGGCCACGCTGGACTCTGTAGTGTTGAGTGACCCTGATAGTCAATAAACCCTGAGTTAAAAGGACAAATTTGGAGAAATAAGGCACTCCTGTAAGATGAACCTCTACAGGTTGGGATGGACAGCAATGAATAGAGAAGAAAAAACAGATCAAGTTAAAAAAAAAAAGTGCATTATGAGCAAAAGGAGAGTTATAGAAGCCCTCAAAAATGGAAAATTTGAACCCATGGCAGAGGATAAGGCAGCGGCATAGACACAGCACTCTGAGCTGTGATTGCAGACAATGCAAACACATCAAATTCACTTAACCAGCTGGGCTGTTGCATGTACAGAGGGACAATTTTTCCCCAAAATGGTGAGGTGCCACTTCAGTTCTCCAGGGACCCCCTGAAAACCAGAAGAGGGAACGCGCACAACGCCAGCAAAGTTCAGAGAAAACACATACGTGTTTGAAGGAGGTATGGGGAGCAGCGCTGGCTCCTGTTTCCTCCAGGAACTCGTCCCAGTTGAAGTCTGCGTCCTCAATGCTGGAGCCCTCATCTGTTCAAGAGAAGAGAAAAAAAAAAAAAAAAAAAAAAAAGGAAAGAAAAGCAGCCTAAAACACAGCCAAAGAAGGCAAAAGTTGTGTCAAAGAGTTCAGGGTGAGAATAGCAACCAGTATAAACATCAACACAAGGGAAAACAGAAAGCTTGTTTTAAAGATCTGTGCTTATCTAGTTTGACTGACTCTTACTACACTTTCAGCAGACTTTGGGACTTTAGCAGCCAACACTTTGAGACCATAAATGACTCTGCTTTCACAGCAGTGGGGGAACAAACCAGTCACACTGCAACGGGCACTTTGTGCTCTTTTATTTTGTATTTGATGACTCTCTTGCTGCAAGTGAGGTAGCTGCCTGCCCGCTGTCACAAAGGTGCAATGGCCTTGCTTGTGCCCCAAAATCAGGTCACCCAGCACTGTTAATTACAGCGGTGCCCTGGTGATAATATTAGGCATTGCTTCTGTTGGCTGAACAGTGTGTAGAGCAAACACCGCAACCCTTAGGGCTGGGGAGCCCCAGGTTCAATCGTGCCACCCTTCTTTTCCTTCCTCAGCTTCCCTCCAACTCAGCGCCCCTCCATCCCTCTCAGCCAAAGCCCCCATGCCTCCCTCTTCCCCCAAGACTACAGCTGCTTTCCCCCAAGTCCCCCAGCACCCCTCACAAGACCACTATTACGTTCTTGCTCCTTGCACTTGCCCCGTTCCAGATTTGGGGCTCTGCATCACTTCTCCCCCATCCACACCACAGCCCCAGACAATCCTTCCACACAGTGAAGGACTTGACATTACAACTCTTTAATTTTTTTTTCTTCTTTATAACCACACTGAACAGAGCAAAGCTGAGACCTCAAACCATTGCTGAAACACACACAGCAATAATTAAAAATAAATCTTCTTTCACTTACAGAAAAATCAGCCAAATCTGATTGTTTTCATTTTGTTCCCAAGCAATCTCGCAAACCCAGTTTCATCCCCGGAGCAAAAATATTTACAGTCTAGCAATGAGCTCTTTGCAATAAGCATTTATCAGGCAAAGTCTGCGAGACCCTTACCTGCCCAAACATTCATCAGGGTGCCCATGATGTAATTAAAGTGACTCATGACAAACTGAATTAAGAAACCTCCCCAGACAGTTTTATGAAGAAAACGGCAGGGTTAATTTATTGCAATTATTGCTACGGGTCTCCTGTTTTCAGGACCAGAAAATTATGTTGTGCAATGGGAATCTCTCATTATTAAAAGGGGAAGACATAGGTTTTATTTGTTGCCTACGGAGCCAGACATACTTAGGCGAAGGGGAAAAAAGTGGATCAGAAGAGGGTTTTTGAGACAGAGCTGGTGGAGGGTAAAGATCTGTCCGGGAGTTCAAAGAGGAGCGCTGAGCTGTCACCACTGTTAAACACTTTGCAGGCTGTTGCATTGAGTTTAAGGTCTGACTCCTTGCTTTAAACTCAATTAACCTGCTTAAATATGAAGACGTAAATCAACATTTACTCCCATGACAAAGTGGCTACCAGATGACTTTTCAACTCAGCAAGACAAGAAATAACCCAACTCCATGATTACAGCCTGAAAACAGGCAAATCCAATGTAGAAGAAGAGATGGGCCTTGTTTTTGTTTCTTGGAATCATTGCAAAAAGTTCCAGGCATAGAAGCTGACCCTGTTTGAGATGTTTGACCCAAAATGAGGGTTTTGCTCGTTCTTGACTGAAAGGTAAGCCACAGCTTAACCACAAGGCAGGTGGTTGGTGCAAAAATTGCTAAGAGTTTCCTTCATCTACATCAGGCAGGCAGGCAACCTAGATGATCAGGGAAATTTTTCAGCCTTAATGTCTACAACTCTGTGGAGTTAATATTTGAGAGAAGAACCAGGTCCAAAGAGTTCAAAGGCTGAGCCTCTAAAATAACGTATGTTAGTCCACGAGCAGATGGGCATCCCAGGCTTAAAATTAGTCTGATTTTTCAGCATCTTTTTACCTTCAGCACAACCAATCCCTGTCCCACTAAAAGTCAGCAACATCTGATGTGAAAAGTTAAAGTGCATCCCCTCTGCCTGGTTGCTCCCTGCTTCTGCATCCAGCCACGCTTGCGGTGTTGGGATGGGCTGCTCAGCAACCCCAAGGACATCTTCACCTCAGGACATCTGACACAACAGGACTTTTCCACGACCATTCTCTTCTGCTCATATACTTCCTACTGCAGAACATGTCGCATTTTCCTCAGCCCATGACGCTCTCTGTATATTCTGGTTTTAGTATTGCTTTTTGCTCTAACCTGCTGGGTGAGTCCAGACAAGTATCTCCCCTTCTCCAGCCTTCCTCAGTAGTCTTATGGGAAGAAGTGGAAGCAGGGATTTTTTGCCAGTTCAGTATATAACCTCCAGCCCCTGCCAGGAGCAATGTCTCCAGGGTGACAAAATCACCTCCAGAATGTGCCAACAGCACCTTAATTGTGTCAGCATTGCAAATCTTAGTTAGGGATACAACAACTCCACCTGTACTTCATAATCTTACCACCCGTGACCGACTCTGCCACGTGCCAACGCAGCAAGACTCACTGCCCCCCCTGTTCATTCACATGCAATCCAGCAAAATTCACAACAGCACTTGTTTAAAAAAAAATATCACCCACATCTCTCCTTTTTAAACCCAAATAGACAGGCTTCACGACCTCAGGGGGAGGCAGCATGAGAGCTGCAGCCTGTCAATTCGTTTCTCTCCGCCACATCACAAGTTTGACTCCTCTCCCACGTTTTATCTGCAGACCTTATCAGGAAATTACTTTTACAAGGTCTGTAAAAATAATGTCAGGGTGCTCATTTATCACGGTATCAATGTTTTATTTTGCTTCATTTTATCACAAAGGATTTTGAAGGGAATGTAAGTTTCCAAAATGTTTTTTTTTTATGGACTTTGCTCACTTCTAGGAATCTGGCAGGGGGGCATCCAGAGTGGAGACAGCATGGTCCAGGGATGAGACCAACCCAAGGGACCCAACCCCATCTGTGCACTCTACACAAATCTCCTCATCCACCAGAAAAGCCCTATGGCTGAGGAGAAGGGAACACCTCTTGATGATTTCTCTCAACTGCTTGGAGATCCCCCGATTAAAATGCAGATAGAGAAACGCAAAGTTTCTCTTAATATGAAACAACAAAGATTGTGCCTGCTTGAGAAGCAGTTATCACAAAGCCAATCTGTTCATTGCTCCTCAAGTCACGCGCTCCAAGAACAAAGTCCTGGAGAGCTAAAAAACCCCAGGTGCCAGCATTTCACGGAGTGCCCTGCGAGATGACAAAACTGGCATTAAGCCTATTTTTACATATCAGCTCCCTTTCCAATTATTGGTACTTAGGCCCAGTGCTCTTTCTTAATGAAAGAGTCAAGGCTGGCTAGCCTACAATACAATGATGTATAAACAAGCCCAGGATGGCAAATAAAATCAACAAGTCATTATCTGTGAGCCTCTCAATGGCTTTAAAGTGCTCATGCATTGACACTATAAAAATGCAACTGTTCCAGCTGTTAATAGCCTCCGGGGATGTTTGGCTATGGGAAACAAAGGGGATAAAAGACCCAAAACCTGTGGCTCCAGAAACACAGATTTTTCCAAAGCTTCACTGAAGGAGAATATTTTTGTGGGAAATTGCTTAGCCATCTTATTTATAGCACATAGATACATTCATGACTTTTTGAGTGAATAGAGAACTGAAATGCTTTAGCAGTTAACACTAAAGATTACTTTAGATTGGATATTAGGAAAAATTTCTACACTGAAAGGGTTATCAAGTACTGGAACAGGCTTCCCAAGAAGGCAGTGGAATCGTCATCCCTAGAGCTATTTAAAAGATGGGCAGACATGGTGCTGAGGGACATGGTTTATGGACAGTTTTTGACAGTGTTAGGTTGATGGTTGGACTCGGTGATCTGACAGGTCCCTTCCAACCTAGACTATTCCATGATTCTAAAATACCAAGAGAGGCAAGGGAGGGGATCCTGATCGACAACAAAGCTCCAGCATGGCCTTGGAAGAGTCACCAAGATATATATCCCCAAAGAAATTTAGGCACCACAAGCCAGTGCTCATGCCAAAACCAATGTCTACAGTTGGCCAACTGAATCTCATCCCAGAGGCACCTACCTACCTCTCTCCCATGGATATAAATGGATCCTATGGGGACTAGACCATGCTGCAGGTGCTTTGCCTCCTTCTGGATAACTAGAGACATCCATTAGAAGGTGGCAATCATGTACAACCCTCCCCCCCAGGTAAGTTCCTATCATCCCATTATTTCTGGTTCAGGGGTCTCCTTGAGACAAATATGGCTTCTAAGCAGTTAGCACAATGCATCTTTTTTCTATAAACAGGCCCAATTTCTCTTTGAAGACATCTGAAACAACCAGAACCACTGCACGTACCATGGAAAAAAAATAAAAAACAAAACCAAAAAACCACAAAACTTTGGGTGGACTAATAACCCCACAGCACAGGAAAGTTTCCACCTCCCTATATCCCACTTAACACGCAGGGTTTAAGAGCCCAGCTGAATCTGTAACCATCATAGTAAGACAAATTGAATTATCCCACATCTCAAACACATTTTCAGTGCAACACAGCCAGTTTGCATTTTTTTGTAGGACATCCCTCTCACCTTTCCCTAGCCCTGCTGGCCTCTCGAAAGACCACTTGCATTTCCTTCTCAATTGCACAACCACAATGCCGTTGCTTGCTAAGTGGAACCCGGGTGGCCAGTGGCAACCTACAGGCAAACGTGGCACCCTTGTTTATTATTTTCATGGTAAAAGCTGCAAAAGATGGTTGGATTGCACAAGGGGCTGTGCAAAACAGCCCATCCTCACCCTAAAAGCCTACAAAGTCACCTCAAGGACCACAGCTCATAGTTCGACTGGCAGCGTCTCACACTGCTATGAGTCTTCCCCCCCATTAGTGAACATGGCAAAGATTCAAAGACCAGTCACAGCTTTCCAATCGTTGGTGGCCAGAGAAATAGGAAAATCACTTGAGTCATTACATGCAGTGAAGAAATTAAGGACTAGGTGGCCGAATTTCTGAGGTGCTGACGGAGAAATGGAGAAAAGTGAACCAAAGGCATGGCTTTGCAAAGGACTTCAGCACAGCATTGACCAATAAAGCACAAACAGCACCACCATGGCCTTCAGAACCTCTACAAGCATTCCCAATGCTCCCCTGGCAACAGAGTTGTCCCCACCTCTACCAGTGATCAACTGGAGGGCTGTAACAGTGAAGACCACCCATGGAGGTGAAGGAGAGCTCACCTGAATCAAACTGCTCCATGTTGCCATTGGCCGGGCTCTGACCCTTCTCTGGGGAGAGATGCTGGGTCTCTGGCATGGTGGCAATGAAAGACGCCCTTGTCTCCATGGTTCAGAAGAAGAATCCTTGCCTTCCTAATTCATCCTGCAGCAGGGACTGCCTAGAGGACAAACTAAATGAAAAATAAAAAGAAACAATGAGTGATTTGTTCCACCTACACCAACCGTTTCCCTCTGCCTTTCCTAATGGGTTTCAAGTTATCCCCTGTTGACTGTAACCCTTCATTCCTGCTCTCTCCTCCAAGGTGAAGCTATAGTTGGATGAGGAACCACAACGGAGGACACCTCCCCTTAGTGGCAATAGTATCATAAGAGTAATAGCAACAGAGTAGATAAGGAGGTAATAAACAGCATCCACAGTATTCAACACAAAGGATTTGCCTCTAGAAGTTCATTCCAGCTCCCTGTATCAACAACGGAGAGGGAAGGACCAGCCCATAAGGTACCACAACCCATGCCAAAAAAAAAGACACCCAAGAAAGACCAACCCAATCATTCTCCAAGAAGTTCAGCCCTTGACATCCAACTTAATGGCTAACACTGTGTGAGCTGTATCTCACACCAATAATATTCAAACTTCCAAAGGTGGAGATTTGTGATAAAAAAAACAGAGGAAATATTGAAGGGGGAATACTTGGGAGACACTGGAATAACTCTAGAAATTAAAGTTCAGCATGCAAAATGCAGATACCTTAATGAAATAGTGGTGGCTGCAACCATTATTTTGTTTTCCAATGAAGACTGACCAAAGGGAACTGCACAAGTTAGTACCATGCAAGGTAGCAAATATCAACTCAGGTGTAGATTGGGTTATGTTGGCAGAGGAGATTCTTCTAGAAGGAATGACCACAGTAAACACAAAGTGGAATAAAAACACGCAGAGATGAAAAATGGTATGAGAAAGGGAATACAGACTGACTGGATCCCGAATCAGACACCAGAGTAAATGAGAACTATATTTCTAGCTACAGTAACCCACCAGACAAGCAATACCCAGAGATACACCTTTAGGAGTAGATTAAAAAGAGCTCGAAAGTGAGCTTTCCAGTAAAACTCTCTGAGTTGGTGATGAATTACGAGGTGTCAAAGGAGGACTGAAAAAGAGAAACCAAAGCGCGGGTTATGGGCACAGAGGGAACCAGCTATTCACACAAGATATGCTAAAGCAAAGACAGATAGTAGAGAAGGTGCATGTCCAGAATATACAATGTGGAGGACTGGTCTCGCTTATTAGTGGGTGCCTCCAAGACCTGACAGGGGGACTACATGGGCAGCATTGTCACCAAATGCCCTGCAAGAAGCGTGACTAAAAGTAGGAAAACAGTTTACTGCCAGAGGCCAGGCAAAACAGGAGGTAATAAGACTGTAAAAATAATATGGGATTTTTTCAAGTTTTACTACCCAGGAAGCATATTCGGGAAGACCAGATATGGTGGTTATAAAATAGAAAGAGGGAGAGTGCTCCGTCACAGATTTTTTCATTCCCACTTTTTAAAGCCGTTCCAATGAAAATTGTGAGGGAGAAATGGACGTGCACAAGCAGTTATAACAGGAACTGAAAAGGAAGAGGAGCATGTCAAGTGCAAGCGTGATATCCATTAAGTGAACCATGGTGGGACCGTCTGCTAGAGCAATCACAACGGCATCGTGGCAACTGCAATTAAACCATGCTAAAAGCATGGGTGTTTCACAAAGGATCACTGGTAGACACAAATTACCAAGGCAGGTGATACAACCCACAGCCGAAGGGTTTTTGGACAAAGTTAGATCCCCATCAGCAATTTGTGTTCCTCACCCCAAAGGGACATGTTAAGAGGGAAAAAAAATATTTTTATAAAAGAATTCGGAGTAATATTACATTGGTCTCTTCTCAAAGTACTCAGCATAGTTCGAGCACTCCATAAATAATAATGATCACTTCCCCACTGTGATGGACACTACAGCACTTCATCTTTATTCTTTGTTGACATGAGACTTGCTAATGAATTAAGTGTATTATATACTATGAGTAATTTGAGTGCAGCTAACCTCAGAACATATATATCACTCATCCCCAGTGTATATTAAGTTTCAATTAACTATGAAACTAGAAGCAATCAGTCTACTGAAAGTAAAAAAAACACTTCTCCTTTGGTAGAGAATACTTCCGTAAATATCATTAATAATAAATTGGTTAAGTATCAGGATTTTACATCAAGCTTGTTAAATGCGAGAGGACGGGAGGTGTCAGCAGAAGCTAAACGTTGGGTGGATTCAGCTGCTTTCATTTTTGTCTGGGACTACACAATGATGGAAGCTAATCTTTGTCTATTAAAAAAAAAATAAAATTCAAAGAACAGAGAGAAACAGAGAGGAATCAATCATCTTAAACAGAACTCAGGGGTAACAATATAAATACCAAGAAGAAAGATAAGCTACTTGGTAGTGTAGTTAAATCTTGTGACAGTTCTATGATGCTGATAAGACAAAGTTATGAGCTGATAAAAAGCCAAAGGTGTCCAATCAGACAACAACAGTACTTGCTGGTTCTTATGCAATCAAGCCCCAAATCTGCCACCACAAGAAAGGCCTGTTCCCCTGGGTCATGGAATTGCCCATCAGAAATTAATGGAAAATGGATGGGAAAACCAGCAGGAACCTGTCCGAGGTCTTTGCCACATGGCTGGGATCCATCCTTGGTGGCCACATCTGGGGCTGGACTTGAGATCTCTTCAGTTAAAAGGGGACAACGCAGAGTCTCTTTGCCAAATTCAGCAATGCTATTGACATTTTTTTTTGTTTAATTCTATTTTAATTGAGTTTTTTGCTTAAGCAATGGACAATTTCTTGGTTTTGAAATGTCAAGTCAAAAGCATCCATATCCCAAGAAAACTGGATCTGTCAGAGGCTATAGTTTATCTTTTTATTTTGGGAATAACTAGTTTACCATTTATGGCAGGAGAACATTTAAGTGTTTTCCCAATACTATGTGACAACAAGACCAAACTCTTAAGCAAACAGAAGCTCCCAGATAGCTCTGAGCCTTGGTGTTGATATAACTAACTAGCAAAGAAAGCTGACAACGGGTATTAATTTTTCACTTCTTATTAATTGCTGCTAATTAACACTTCAAAGAGTCCCCAGCCATACTGTTAACAGCAGCGTGCTGACTGGCATCAGCATCACACAAGCAGCACACACCGCTGTACTCCCATTTCTCCCTCAGTCCGAAGAAACCTGTGTCCGCTGGAAACCAAATTAAGGACCACAGAGTCACATCTCCAGCCCATAAACCAGGGGATGGGAAACAACAGCAAAAGTGGCTCAAGGTGACACTACACCAGGCAGGAACACAAAGAGAAATATTACGAAATGCATTTGAAAGAGCAGGGAGGTGGGGGGGGGGGGCGGAAATCCCCTGGTTTCAGATCCCTCGTTCATTGTTTCTGCACAGCAGCGGTTCAAACCCATCCGATTCTACCCCCACGCAGCTCCCATTCCCCTGGTATTTAATTCAGATCCAGACTCTTAATTCACAGGCAGGGAGGAAAAAAAAAAAAAAAAGAAAAGAAAAAGCAGCCAATATTAAAAAAAAAAAAGTCTCTTTTATTTCCTTCTTCCCACGGCTGTCAGTCTCAGCCACACAATTATCTCAAACACGTTGCCTTGTCATCTCTATCAATATTGGCTCTTTGTAGAAGTGCCGGCGTTGGCTTCCTCACACCATTTTATTTTTCTCATCTCCTGTCGACTCCACCCTGTTTTTTCCTTCCTTTGGAGCAAGCCCCTGCAGGGAGAGGTCCCCTACCCACGCACAGAAATCCAGCGCTCTTAGAGTTAGCCCTGACAACCTTAACGTTCTCCCTCCAACACGTGCTTGGTTAATTGGGATGGACATAAAAAAGGCAGGCTACTGGGACAGAGCGTGCAAAAAAGTTCTTATATCCTTGAAACCTCCTGCCTGGAGAATGCATCAGTTGTGCCAATGTCCTGCTGAGTCCTGAGTGGTGGAGAAGTCCAAATCCCACTGCTTTCCCAAAAATCTGGCCCCTGTCTCCAATATCGAGGGACATTCATTGACTTGAGATGGTCCCACCTCTCAGTAAGGAGTCACTTGATGAGTACAGCAGGGCTGCAGTAAGGGGTGCCAGCATGACCCTGCGTCCTTGGTGAACAGCCCCTACCAGGGACGTGGCCGGTGGGAGGGTGGGTCCATGGGCAGCTCCAGGGCTCACTGCATTTCCAGAGGTCGACCTTAGGTATGTTGGGATATAAGGAATCTGCATTTCTCTTTCCAGCCAAGCTGGAGGGAAGTTGAACATGAGGTGGCCCCAGCAGGCTTTCCTGGTGAATGCAAGTGCTGATTTCACCCAGGTTCCTCGAAGCCAGGCACCACCATGTGCAATTTTATGTAGCCTTTACCATCTAAGCCTTTTGCAGGACCATGAGTGAAAAAGGCACTGCAAAGCAATCACAGAAACCATTCTGAAAATATGAGACCAGGTCCACCTGCCTATGCAATTAGGAAACTGCAGTAATTGGTGCTGAGGCTCTCATGAAGCAGGACAGGACTGTGCTGAGACCTGCCCTGCCTCAACCTAATCCCAGAGCTGAGACAGTCACTCCAATTGCCTCCTCCTCCATCCTACTTCCACAACACATCTTTTTTTTTTTTTTTTTATGTCCCCCACCCAGCCAAATAGCTTTATATCACATAAAATGAGGGCCCCTGGGCCTGAGCAGATGGAGACTCACCTAGCCAATACTCCAAAAGGAGATTTGTATGGTTTAAGTTGAGAACCCAAAATTTGGATGAGATGAACAAATGTTAGAGGGTGCCTGTCCTGGCTTAGGATCTGCCAAGATTTTAGATTTACGATGTTAGCCATCCAAGTTTGCCAGAAAGCAAACCAAAGAAGTGAGATGCTCAGATACCACAACACTTTGCCCTGTGGAGCAGGGAAAAGGGAGACTCAGCCCTCTGGAACTAGGTCCAGGATGCATACAAGTTGGCCACCACAAGACTGATCTTGAATCATGATCTCCCTCCTCAGGTGAGCCACCAAGGCATCTTCTCACCCACAGGACATGAGACCAGGCATCACCTAAGAATCAGGGAAAGAAATGCCAAGGTGATATCCTGCCCACCCTCAAGCACTCTTCTCCATGACATCTCCTTTCCACTTTGGGACTCTACCCTTCATCAGGAGGGTCTGACCCAACAGTGAGCTCCTGCAGTCCTTCTGGTTGTCTCCATTGTCTGCTAACGTGGAGATACCTGTGTCCTGATGGATCCCAGCCCCAGGAAATACTGAAATCAGTCTTCTCAGTGTTCATTCTGCAAATCAGAACACACACAGTCACTGATGCTCCTTCCCTGGAGTTGTTAAAGGCCAGGCTGGACAGGACTTTGAGCAACCTGCTCTAGTGGGAGGTGGTCCCTGCCCATGGCAGGGCAGTTGGAACTTGATGATCTTTAAGGTCCCTTCCAACCCAAACCATTCTATGATTCTGTGATTTTTACAGCTCAAGTCAACAGTGTTCCCTTCTGGGTCTAAAAGCCTGGATCTCCATCTCTTGCTTTGAGCAACGCAGGTGAGCTTTTTCAGTGCTCAGAGACCACCTCCAAGAGTGTGCAGGCAATGCAAGCCAGTAAATACAGTCTCCAGCTCCCCCAAAAAGCTACTTCATGGGCAACGCTGCAAATCACCCTGCTGCATTTAACAGGAGGATGCACAGGCCCAACACTGAGGCTGAGAAGAAAGTCCACTCCTCTAGGCAGAGGTCCCTAAATAAAACCTTACTTGACTCAGGATTGCTAGTGGCAGCCTGCCACAATATTTATACCCCCTGAGCATCTGCACAATGCAAATGGAGGCTCATTTGGAAGGGCTATTGAACACATCAAGGAGCAGCTTTCACCTCCTTGAGAAAGAGCCTGTCTCTCTTCTCAGACAAAGCACCAGTTGGAAACCTTTTAAGGATCACTTCTTCCAAATTCCTCTCCCCCTTTTTTTTTTTTTTCATTATTGTTTATTTGAGAGCTTCCCTCACCAAATGTTTTCACTCACATCAAGTGGCAATTTCTCTTTCATATTGAACACCCCACAGGATTTTATTAGGGGCAAATTACTGCTTTGAACAGCTCTGTGTTGGTTCAGATATACTCTGGGGTGGAAGAAACAAACCCCATCTAATCTGGAGAAGTAGGAATGTTCACAATATTCAAATATATAAAAAACAGCTGAATGGAAAAAGAGTAAAATCTGTTTCCCATGTTCTTGGTGGATCGAAGAGGAAGACTTGGGTTTAAACTCCAGGAGGGGGCACTTGATTTGTGCATGAAAAGGAAAATAGCTAATATAGACTGAATCTGGTAAAGAAGTGGAACAGCCTGTGAGAAGGGCACAGAGCCTTGATTTTTAGAGGGGTTGGGATGCTCATCTGTCCAGAGACTGGTCTTGGTATAGTTAATCCTGCCCTGGGCTGAGAGATGGTCTGTACAAGCCATGGATGGTCCGTTCCAGCCCTCCTGCTCCAGTCACTCTTGAAGTCAAGCATCAGTATCAATTGTGCAGCAGAACAGAAAATAAATGACTAAGCCTGGAGGGAAAACATGCAAAAATGGGAAATTAGAAGAACCATCAGAGCAGGGAAAGTCCCGATTACCCATCCTGAAGAGGAAGAAGGACAGGAACCAAACTTCTCTGAAGACACATGGTGGAGAAGGGATTATGTGAAGTGGCAACAGCCCTCTGTAGCTCAGCAGGTCCTTGGTCTTCTAGCACCGGTGTCTAATGCCTCACGCTTTTTATGCTGACAGAGACAAACCTGTTTCACAAAGCAATTTTCTCATCCTCCCTACCTGGCACACCACGGAGTCCAGGATACATGCAGAGATAAACAGCAGTAAGATAAGATAACAGAAAGTAAAATAAACCTAATTAGAGAAACTAACTTGTTTACAGCAAAAAGCCCTGCAGTATTAGGAAGAAAAAAAAAATAAATAAGAGACAGATGACAGGCAGGCACACAGATGTCTGACTTAGCTATATATTCCACTTCCAGCTTCCCTGTGTGTAAATATAGCATAAGGACCCAGAGCTGGACTTAAAGCAAAAGCCTGCCACAGACTTCACTAAGGACTAGAACAAACCTCTAAAATTAAAAGCACTATTTCATTAAATTTCCCTTCTCCCAAGTGTGCTGGATGTTCTACACCCAAGGGTTATAAGGCACTGCTGCCACACCTGTACCCTTGCTAAGCCTGGACACCTTCAGCATCCCACGTAGCACGTGTGCGTGGCACGATCCTGTCCTCAGCACCCACACCAGCTGGTGAGGGGGAACCCTCCCAGATTCGGATGCTGAGAGCAGGGTCTGGTCCCAAAGCACCCCACGGCGCTGCCACAAAGAGCCTCTCCCCTGCCCTGCCTTTGCATGACCAATGCTCGCTCCGAGTAGCTGTAAAATCCCCTCCTGCCACAGCACTGATATCTTACATCCTGTCTCTGCAGATATAAATGTCAGCTTAAGGTGCCAGCACAGGGAGACGGAGGTCGCCATGTGCTAATCCTTCTCGTTTCCAGCTCTTCTGTGACCAGGCGGCTGTCACCTTCCCCACGATTCAACAGGCAATTTCCATGATGTAGCCCCACTTTAGTAAAGCACTTCACAGAATCACAGAATGATATGGGGTTGGAAGGGACCTCTGGAGATGATCTAGTCCAACCCCCCCTGCCAAAGCAGGGTCACCCAGAGCAGGTTGGACAGGAACACATCCAGGTGGGTTTTGAATATCTCCAGAGAAGAGACTCCACCACCTCTCTGAGCAGCCTGTTCCAGGGCTCTGCCACCAAAGGAAAAAAGTTTTCCCTCATGTTCAGACAGAATTTCCTGTGTTCCAGCTTGTGCCTGTTGCTCCTTGTCCTGTCACCAGGCACCACGGAAAAGAGTCTGGCCCCATCCTCTTGCCACCTGCCCTTCAGATATTTATAAGCACTGGTGAGATCCCCTCTCAGTCTTCTCTTCTTCAGGCTAAACAGACCCAGGTATCTCAGCCTTTCCTCATCAGAGAGATGCTTCAGCCCCTTCATCATCTTCATAGCCCTCGCTAAGGGCCAAACATACAACAAATACTTTGGGAATGCATCATATTTAAGATTAGGCATCTTCTAAAGCTCTTGGATGAATCAGTGGCATGAAGAAGACCGAATCAATATCCCCAATGCCCTCTCCAGCAGGCAAAAGAGCTGCAGGGAAGAAGCACAGAGGCAACATCAACCATCTGCAATGCCTTGTCTTCTCCCACGTCTGTGTTTGAAACGGAGCTGAAATGAAGAAGCCTGTTCGATGGGTAACTTGAACGTGCGCAGCTGCTTATCATCTCAAAACATCTCATCTGATGCTTATCGCCGCCAAACACCGGCCACGTGGATCAAAAAATAAAATCAGTCAGACCCCCTGAACGCAACCGATCAGCCAAGCGATAGCAGTCTCCCAGCGGGAAACACAAAACACCGTTTTCATGGACTTAATTTAGGGCCCAATTCAGAAGTCCCTCATCAGCCAAAACTCCCATCGCCCGGGGCAATCAGTTCTTCCTTCTACGGTGCAGTGCTTTGCAGCAGTTGGAGCCATTTAAAAAAAAAAATAAAAAATAAAAGAAGCAAACCGGAATACAGGAAACATCTGCCATCTGATTCCAACACTTTTTAGGAAAAATGACATTTTAGGTCTTGGCACCGTTTGGTTCATTTAAACAGCACCGCATTTGGGCTTAGTCCTACACACACTTACATACCAGTCAGTGCTTTACATCCAGAACCAGCTTCACTGACTGGAAGAATCTGCCAAAAAATAAATCCAGCCCTCACAGCTGTCTCCTGCCACCCCTTGGTACAATAGCAGGAAGAGGAATACCCTTCCCTTCACCAAGGGCATGTGAGGGCAGCCAGCAGACCCCTGCCAAGTTCTATCCAGAACCAAATTCCAGAAGATATTTTAACTCAGAGTCCTGCAAGTCACATTTACAGTGCTAATTCCACCCCATTTCTCTAATAAAAGACAAATCAGATTCTCCCTCATTCTACAAGTGGCCTCAAAGAGATGTCATGGTGATCTACTCTAGAGCATCCAGGTTTAATGCCACACCATCACCCATACAATGATGCATCATTTAGCCTGGTCTTACACCTGCTTGTTCAAAATACCTTCCAAGAAACAGTTAAATACTACTTTTTCTTGTCCTTTGTATAAAAGAATATTTTTAATGCATCCAGAAAAGCTATTCCTTTCCATCCAAAAGTCCTGGCAAGGAACTTACGGTTCCTTAGCCTTTAAGGATCATCAGCCCATGGTCATCTTGTCTGATCTCCTACAGTGCAGGGGCAAGGATAATGTCACCTCCTGGATTTTAGTGGAGGGAATTCATCTTCCTTGCCAAGCAAACAAACGCAAAACTTTCCAGTAACTTATACTTCACCTGGGTCTCAGGACTTTCCTGTGAGAGTGGTGACACACTGGCCCAGGTTGCCCAGAGAAGCTGTGGCTGCCCCATCTCTGGAGGGGTTC
>JAOXJM010000001.1:4837621-4857040 GCA_026413425.1 Tringa solitaria
CTGCTCTAGGTGGACCTGCTTTGGCAGGGGGGGTTGGACTAGATGATCTCCAGAGATCATCTCCAGATGATCTCCCCTTCCGACCCTATGTGACTCTGTGAAGGTACAGGGGTATGGGATCTTCCTGAGCTGGTGGTGATGTGTGTTCAGAGTCAAAAAGGTTCCTGAGAACCTTGATTTAACCTTGATTTGAACCTTTATTTCATCCAGCCCAGCATCAAGTTGGGCAGTCCTAGCTGGGTGACTACCTCATGTAGATCTTGGGACAGTGCTGGAGGCAGTGTCAATATCAACCCTTCTTTGATACTGCTTTCTTGGGTTCTGGGATGTTCCTGGGTGTGTATTTCTGTCATTTGTATGACTGTGACTTCTGCTCTAATGGAATGTTGTAGGTCAACTTATATTCATTGATGTGTAAGATGAAATAAATTCAATTCCTATCTGAACCCAAGCCAATACTTTTTGCATTCCTTCTAAAGTCCCAGTTTGGTTTAGCTATAGGGTTGCCTGAATTTGAATAGATAAGATTCCCGAATTTTGCAGATACTTGTTCAGAGCGCTTGAAAACATCTAGAGGAACTTGGATGAGCAGTAAAGTGGCGTTCTGCAGGCCCATATGCCTGGGATGTCATCACAGAGAATACGTCCAGAATGTAGGTCCCAAGTATGGCCCATTGCAGGAAGGACAAGTTTTATATGTTGTTATCAGAAGAGTTTATATCCTTTGAATTTCTGGCCGTTGGGGCTGTGGAAAGATTCTCTCTTGCCTACCTGGTCAGAGGACCCAATAGAGGAGGAATTTAGTCTTGTATGATTGCCTGAATGGCATAAGTGGGGTGGTTGCTCCCCATTGCTTGTGGGGTATATGAAATTGGTCCTTCGTGTGCTGAAAACAGGACCCAGAAGTAAATGATGCTCAGCCTTGGCAGGGAATCAGGAAAGCTGTTTAGTGTGGTTGTATTAGTCTGTTGACTACCGTGAGACATAGGGATGACAGAGTTCACTTGAGCCTACAAATACTCTCTTGTTTTTTCATCAAGGTCTTCTGAGGTTGTAGTTGACCTTAATTCTGGTATGGTGCCGCTTTCCCCCATTTGGTAACGAAATGAAAATGAGTTGTTCTCCTTCCCACCTGCCTGCGGTGGCTTTGGAGGCACTTTGGCTGTAAGGACACTTGCTGCGAGAACTAAGACACAAACACTTGAAGGAGGAGCAGTAAATCCTAGCAGCTGTGTGTGTATGTGGCAATCCAGTTTCCTGGGCAGGGACTTAGGGGCAAGTCACGACATGCCCTTAGGGAGGTCACAACAGGGAGGAGCGTGGATAATTGTGCAATCCCATCTGACGTAGTTTTTAATGAGCATCACTCTGCTGAGCAGAGGAAGTGTGTTGCGGTTATCTCAGCTGCGGATGCTGGGTGTGATTTGGAGGTTGAGTCCCTGCTATTTGTTTAAATCTTTTTCTTGAGGAAGGGGCTGTGCACTAGCAAAGGTTGTCCAGGTTTGTACCCTGGACAGCAAAGCCTATGAAATGAAGGGAGATCTTGTGTAGAAATTCTAGCCATAGCCTTCTTTGGGGATTAACTGGAGCACAAGAGAAACAGGTTTGGGGGATTAAAGGATCTTTTTCTTCATTGTGAATGGAAAAGTCTTTCCTTGGAGGTTGTCTGCTTGTTTTCTATCCCATGACAAACAGTGTGGAGGATGACTAAGAACATCTAAGTCTCTTCCGACATCCTTTCTTCCTGATGCTCTCTTGGCAGCCCTCTGAGCCCCTGACTGAGATTTAGTAGGACTCATGCTGCAGGTGTCAAAATAGACTTATCTCTTGGAGAAAGCTCATGCTGCCAGGCAAGGAGATCTGTACTGGTTTGAACTCCGTAGCCCACTTCACACAGCGAAACCTGGTTTTCAGCTTAGCTTTTGAAAATGTCTTGATCCTGGTAAAGAACATAAGAAGGACCCCCTTACTCTATGGTCCGTGCTTTCCTGCTCCCTGTGGACTTACCAGCTGACCTTCCAACATGTTTTTCTCCAGGATGGTGGGCAATAGGTTAGTAAAAATAGGAAACAGTCTCCCAGGGAATGGAATTATCTGAACTTTGAGAGGAATTGGTGGAAGCTGTGGTAATAACCTTCATCAGATAAATCAAACTTGCACAACCTTTTGTGACTTTTTAGTAGACCTTGTCTTATCACTACAGGAGCCTTTTAAACTAAAAGAGGGAAGATTTAGACTAGATATAAGGAAGATGTTTTTTACTCTGAGGGTGTCCCAGGTTGCCCAGAGAGGTGGTAGATGCCCCATCCCTGAAAACATTCCAGGTCAGGTTGGATGGTTCTCTGAGCAGCCTGATCTAGTTGAAGATGTCCCTGTTCATAGCAGGGGGGCAGACCATCTAGGGGATAGTGAACTATTGAAGGGCCTTTGAAGGTCCCTTCCAACCCAAACTATAGTATGATCCTGCCCCAGTGCTAAGTTCAGGCTTGTTACTACACATAGTTGGAATTGCTGCACTATTTCCAGTATGAGTCCATGTCAGGAAAGAGAAGAAATAAATGGTAGAGCCCTTGATCTGTCCATGCTTCCATTCTGTTTGGAAATAAACTTGCCCGGGACACGAGAGCACTAGAGGTGCTCTGCTGACTTTGCTTCCTCTAACACAAATGCATAACCGTGTTTGATTATTCACACATGTATATTTAAAGGGGAACTTCACTGCTGCAGATGCTCTTCCCTCTAGGGGAAAACAAAACCACAAAGGTTAACTGTGTCGCTGGAGGTGCCAGGCATGGGGCTTAATAGTCCATTTACATGTAGGGTTGTGAGTTAAGCAAAAAGCTACATATGGCAGGACTCTCAAGATGTTTTTAATTCCACTTCAGTACATCTGAAAACTGGCTGGGCTTGAAAACACACATTGTGCTTTGTAAGCTGGAAGGTCTGCATGGCGCTTGATGTGCTTCATTAAGCTGAATGCTGCTTTCTACAAAGCTTTTGAATTTCAGCTGTCGATGACGGCGACCTCTTCTTGGAAGTCACTTTTCGAACAGCTAAACCCAGCAGTGAAAGCTGCGTGTGAAGTGATGACTGGGTGGTTCCAGAAGGATCAAATGGGTTGGGTGAGTCAAGAAATGAAATGAGCTGGCAAATTTGAATGAGAAGTTATCTGTAACCCAAGAGCTGCAAAACAGCTTGTACCTTGCTGGATTAGTTCTATAACAGGTGGAGAACGGTTGATATTATAGGTGTCTTTTAACTCTGTACAAGAAACTTTACAGGGAAACTAGTCTTCTGTAATTCAGGGGTGGAGGAAGTAAAGCTTTAAGGAGGAGTCTGTTAAAATTCCAGCTGTTTCTGGAATTTCCAGCATTTGTGAGAAATTTGTGAGAAAACATTGTGGCAGACTTTAGTGATAATTACTAGCCCAGCTGCATCACTTTGTTCTTCAGGTGGTGTTCTCTTAGTGATCTCAGATCTTATGGTCTTAAGATAAAGTGTTCCTGGTCCAAACCCCATTTTTTTCAAGAGACTGACTTGAAATGTAGTTATGCTTTGTATAGAGGGAGTCACTACTGCCTCCCCCAGGGCAGAGTTAAGTAAAACACTCTGCATTTGGGCTAGAGCCCAACCTCACTCCAGGTCTCCTGTGAGCCCTACTGTGTCATCAAATAACGTGCCCCGTCCTCAATATGCAGAGCATGACTGATACTTGTAGGCTCAAAGCTATGGTTTGTGACAACCTGGCACTTGGCTGTAATGACAGCTGTGAAAATCCATGCAGAAGCAAGACATAGAAGGTAGAGCTTACACCTGAGAACCACGGCAAAGTACAATGAGGCCTTCATTTGGGTGGTTAGGGTCCTCAAATGGATGAATGTTCCAGCTGAGGCTCTGGATATGTCTCTTCAGGGTGGATGACGGGGAGATGGTGCTGCTCTGTGGGTTCCAGAGCTTCTCTGCACTGGACCTGCAGATGACTCTGGATTTGTATGGGGAATACAAATAGATGGGTTAAATAACATCAGGAACTACACAAAAAAGGGGAGAAGAGCAGCTGTTAGGGGAGATCTCAGGGAGGAAAGTTTTTTTTTTTTTTTTTTTTTTTTTTTTTTTTTTGGTAGGAAAAAGCAGAACTATTTCTTTTACTTGTGGTCCACCCACACCAGCCTGGGAGTTCCAGCAGCAGCTCCCCAAGGGCCTGCTGTCCATGCATGCTCCTCTTGCAGGTCAGAGCACTCTAACCCAGAATAAACACCTTTTACCTGAAAGATGCTGTAGAGTAGCCCAGCAATAGTTGGATATCTTCAGTAGGAGCTAGTTCAATCTATATGCTTCCTCACTGCCTCATCTCTTGTAGACCCAGAGATAACAAGTTGATGGAGTTGGGGTTGTTCAGCCTGGAGTACAGAAGGCTTCAGGGGACCTTACAGCCTCTTCCAGTACCTAGAGGGGCTCCAGGAAAGCTGCGGGGGTGGGACTATTGGTCGGGGAGGGGAACAATAGGACAAGGGGTAATGGCTTCAAACTGGAAGACAGAGCAGATTTAGATTAATTATTAGGAAGAAATTCTTTAGTGTGAGGGTGGTGAGACACTGGATCAGGTTGCCCAGAGAAGCTGTGGATGCCCCATCCCTGGAGGTGTTCAAGGCCAGGCTGGATGGGGTTTTGAGCAACCTGGTCTGGTGGGAGGTGTCCCTGCCCGTGGCAGAGGGGTTGGAACTGGATGATCTTGAAGGTCCTTTCCGACCCAAACCATTCTATGATAACTTAGAACATATCTTCCATTCCTATTCCTTCCTTAAAGTACCTCCTCTGCTGGCTTTGCTACAGGTGGTTACATTCTTGAAGCCTTGGTACAGGGTGACTTGGGAGGGAATGACTAAATACATCTACTGCAGACTAGAGGATGTAAGTCAGTTGCAATCTGTCTCCTTGAACCACTGATACAACTCTTGTTGCTTGCCTTCTCTCTGCAAACGGTGGCTGCTGCTTCCTCCCATTGTGTCTCGGGTCAGAGCTGTCTGAGGAGCTCCACGCTCGGGCTAAGAATAGTGCAGACCCCAGGGTTTTGGCCTCTGTATCCTGCATGTTGGCTTCTTTCCTGCCTGGGGCTTGGAAAAAGCCTGGGAAAGGGTGTGTCCTGCAAAATAGGTTGAAATGTGTTATTGGAGGCTATACTGCCTATAAATAACATGGAGATCGGGCAGGGGGAGAGCTGCTGTTTCCTCCCAGCCCTGAGTCCTCTTCTGCAAAAGCCAGAAATAAAGTCCTGACCCTCTTGCTAGCGTGATGTTGCCTCAAAGATGGGCCCTTCTGTTAAAAGGTGATGACAGAGTAACCAGTTCTGGGCATTGCAGCCTTTATTTTTTGCAGACTGTTCACAATTGAAGTGTGTTAAAGCTGCAGCAATTTCTCTGAGTACTTCTAGTATCAGATTTTATTTTCACTATTTGTCCTCTGAGGCCTGTTGCTGAGCTCGGTCGGGTCAGGCTTGTGTTTCCTGTGAATCAAGTCCTAAAAGCTTTGTCTCTTGAGGCAACCTCTCCCTTCCAAACCTCAACTTTTGGACCCTTTGGTTGATTGCAGTAGGACTTGCCAAAGAGATGATCTGACTCAGCCAAGCACACCTAAGCTTCTCCTTGAGAAGTAAGTTTCCCCCTTTAATTTTGTTGAAACCTGATCAGTAGTCTGTTTTACTGCAGCTAATTTTGCCTGAATTAAGATTTTTATGTCCAAAAGAGGTAAAGATGCCAATATACCCATCTGCAGCAGAGCTGCCTGAATGCAATGTAGGGTCAGTGGAATCGAGGGGAGGATGTGGCACGTGGGAACACTCCACCATAAATGGAGTGAGGAACAGCATGAGGGAGTTAAGTGGTCAGTGCTGTGCTTGTTTTAATTGATTATACCAACCGGGGAATTTGTTTAAAAACAAAAGTAAACTGTGGGACAGCATTGCTACAGGCTCAGGGAACTATATGTCTAGAGGAAGCAAAGCTCTCCCCTTTCTGCTGCAAGAAAACACTATAATAAATATCTACCTCTTACTACTCTGGGAAAAAAAAAAAACAACTGTAATTGAACTTTTATCTTTCAGTTTCCTTATTACTTACAGATCTATGAATCTATCCAATGAAAGACTATCCTCCCAAACTTTTTTTTTTTTTACACTTCACAGGTTCTCATTCAAATGTTCAACTTCCACCCAGCCTGGTTCCCTCAGGGAATATATGATCTTTATTGTCCTGGGCTGAAGAGGAAGGGCCTGGGAGTATTTTGTTTCCTGCCCTGCCCTTTCTCAGCCATGGGCAGGGTATGTCTCTCAAATTGTCACTCGTCTTCCTTCCCTTTTGTTTAACTTCATCTCTTTTTATCTGCAGTAACTGGAGCCAAGTAGGGGGAGAGTGGTAACTCATGAGGACACCAACCACCAGGCTGTCATCTCAGTGGTGCTTTGCTCCTCTTGGATGGGATAGACCTGGGTCCCCTTCTCCTGACTCTTCTAGGAGCATCTTCCCATCTGTCCAGCCTTTTCCTGAGATGCTTTGGACCATGTGGCAAGTCTAAATGATCACACGGCACTTCATGTTTGGAGCAACCTGTATGCTTCTGATTGGGACTTCACAATGCTTCCTTTTGTTGTTCTTGAGGACTGTCTTTGTATTTCCTTCAGAAAGGCTTCATTTCTACAGTGTGAACTATTTTTCTGTTGACATCCACCCACTTGGGATTTCATTGGAATTTAAATGGAATAAGTCAGGCTCAAATTGGAATAGATTCAGTGCAGGGCTGGGTCCTGCAGAAAGAACCTGTGCAAGGAGTCCCTATCTTTCTCTGTTCAACAGCTTGGTTTTTTAGCAATGTTGGGTTTGTTTTTTTGTTTTGTTTTGGTTTTCTTTATAGTCCTTGCTGTAGCATCCAGCTCTGTTACAAGGACCCTCGGCCATGAAGAGCTTTATTTCACCCAGCGTCTCTTGTCAACCTGTGGTGTCTCAGCAGCAGCAGGAAGCATGGCTGGGTGGTTTTGTGCCATCAAAGAAGTGGTTGACTTGACACAACTCCCAGATTTTCTGCTCTTCAGAACACAAGTAGCTCTGCTCTGCGATACAAGGGACAACTCAGTGGGCCATCGATGCTAGCTAGGACTCCCCTTAAACATGCTGTAAACATCCAGACTTTACATCGCCAGTGGAAATGTGAGTTGAGGCAGATTTCTCAAGCTTCCCTGCTTGAAGTTAACCCTGGAGCAATTCTTCTCAGCCTGCGTTCACCTTTGGGGTTGATTGCTTCTTTTCAAAGATCTGTCTGAAAGCTTGCCTGTACTTCCACTGGTGGGTTTTTTTTTTTTTTCCCTTGGAAAGATGTGGGGAGACAACCTAGAAGTTCATGTGAATTTTACTTGCTTCACGTGTTACTAGGACTGGTTTCCCATTTAGTCATGATGTGAAGAGGCATGAAATGAGAACAGGTGTCCTTACTGTGTGTGTGCTGGCAAAGATTTGAAAAACAGTAACTACTGCATGGGTCTGTGAGAAGCAAATATGTGCCAGAAGGCTGGGGGACCTGTACTTTCCTGGCCTGTGATGTGGTCCAGACTGCTGCCCTAACCAGGCTTGGAGGTATCTGGCAGTTTGGGAGGACTGCTTAGCTGTAGAGATCTGCAGTAAGATTGCTTCCTCACGGAAGTCAGCTTGCTTTATGAACATACAAAGCTGTGAAGGGAAGCAGAGTTAAAGTAATCAGTGCTGTTGGTAAGACCAATTCTTGATATCTTCTGGTGTAGATCGGTCTCATTTTAATCTGGTTGGATTTGCAGCTCCATGTGCACTAAACTCACTTATTATTTTTTAATTGGTTGTAAATGCTAGAACTTAAGTATCGCATGTTTCTTGTTTGCTTGAGGTGGCCATAAGCATGCGCAACTTAAATTTCAAGGGTGGACTGATCTGCCTGAGTTAGCAAACCCATGCCTACAGCTAGTTGAAAACTGAGTTGACCCCAGTGAGTGGAGACACGTTTTGAGAAAAGCAAAGGAGTCTTCAGCCTTTCTCCAGCCTTGGCTGGCTGAGCATGCCATGGCTTGGCTCTCTGCAGGGTTTGGAAGAGGAGAGAAACACTTTGCAGTTGCTGCTCAGCCTGTTGCTCCAGAGCCCTACTGTGCTTCCCAAAGCACAAAAGCAGCAGTGCTGTTCCGAAGAGGACTTCATCAGCTCCTGGAGCTTTCAAAGACCTGGCGCAACTTTTATGTGGATTTAGCATCACCTCTAACCTCTGGGTCACAGTGACCAAACAACTCTGCTGCCTGTTTAAGCTCCGGTAATCTTGGATAGATTTCTGGTTTAATTTGGAGACAGCCTGCTGTGGCTTCGCAGAGTAAATGCCCTATTAAGCAGTTAATTATTTCTCTATAATACTAGCTTTTATCTTTAATACAACAGTTTTACTGTCTCTGATAATTACACAGCCTTGGATAACTCTCTTAAATCTAATGAGGCATGACAAGCTGTGTTCAACAAGGCACCACACCATTAACTTCTTACCTCTCACTTGTCATCTTATCTCACTGAATTACTGTGTTTCTAGCCTGAGTGGCTGCGGATACATAACGCGTCTCTTCTCATTAAGGCAGTAATGAAAGTCATTCCTGGTGCTCTGGCAGTTGGACTAGTGGTGAGCTGACTGGCTTGGTGGCTTCCAGACCCCTTCAACAGCTTCTCTGCGGCATCATGCTCTTTGCCCTGTGAGCTGAGCAAGCTTGTTAGCTTTGGTTTAAATACTTCTGGCCACCAGATGGCTTGGTTGGTCCATGGGGCTTTTGTTTGTGGGTGGGTGAAGTGCAAGTGGCCCTTTGAAAAGCATCAGAGTACCTCGTTTGGGCTGGTGGAAGTCACCGCTATGGGGTTATCTGGTAGGTGTTGTGGGTGGGGGTTGGCCTCTTCTCGCAAGGGAATAATGACAGGATCAGAAGAAATGGTCTGAAGTTGTGGCAGGGGAAGTTTAGATTAGATATTAGGAAGAATTACTTTACTGAAAGAGTGGTCAGGCACTGGAACAGCCTGCCCAGGGAGGTGGTGGAGTCACCATCCCTGGAGGCGTTTAAGAAACATGTAGATGTGGCACTTCAGGGCATGCTCTAGTGACTGAGATTGTTGATTTGTGTCTGTGGGGTCTTTTTTTGTGTTTGCTTTTTTTGGTTGTGGTGTGTTGGTTTTTTTTGTGGTTGGACTCTATCTCAAAGGTCTCTTCCAACCATGAAGATTCTGTGATCTCATGATGGCGTTCAGGTGGATAAGGGAAAACAGGTGGTGTTTTTGGACAGGGATAAGCCACAAACGGCTATGGAGATGCTTGGTACAACCTGGCCTGATGGCTGCTGCGTTACCCGTTAATGGCAATAGCAGATCAGGTCATGGGAGTGCTGGTTCTCTGTGACCTTGATGGTGGCACCATAAACCCTGCATATGCCTGACTGAAGTCCTGGGGTTGCCTTTTCATGTATCAGTCTGTCACTTTGCCGGTAAGAGAAGCACGAAGTTGTACTTTGTCCTGGTTTTAGCAGCACAGGACTAATTTTTCTTCTAATGCCTGGGAAAACTGTACTTTTAGAAGACACTAGTGTCTGAATTAATGAAAATACTTACTTTACAGCCAGCTGTGCTAAATGGAAAACACTGAGACCTTGAATCCCGGCTTATCAGGTGCAGGGATGAGGAGTAGCAGGACCTGGGCACTTGACCCAAGTTGCCAACAGAGTTATTTCGTACCATGAACATCACTTTCAATATAAACTAGAAAGTTTGCTGTGAAGTGTTCTCTGTCTCCTGTGATGGTGGTGGTCCAGAGAACTTCTCGCCTCAGTCCTGGACCCCTGAGCCCTTCCCTTCCTCCTGAAGTCACATCGCTCACAGTGTCCCACATTTGCTGTCCCCTGCTGGGAGCACACAGCTTCCTGTGATAGAATGGGCTGATTATAATCTGTGTGTATTTTATGTTGGTATTGAAATCAATACTGATTCTTTAGTTTTATTAATGTTAATTATTTAGTCTTATCCTCTTAAATCTATTTATATTTCAACCTTCACATTTCCTTGTTTTTCCTTGATTCTCTTTCCCAGGTGAGGAGGGGATCATCAGGTGGAAAAATAATTATCTAAATGATAATAAATAGTTGTGGGTTTCTTAAACTGTAACACACTCCTAAGATGTCAAGGCCCCTGGCAGGGCAGTTCCTGCACCATTCCAGGGTGGACCAGGCAGGCATTTCCCAGGGGAAGGAGCCCGGGCTGCCCCTCAGGGCAGATGGTGGGGCTCCAGCTGGCAGGCTGAGTGCTCGAGTACAGCCGGACTGAACAGATCAGTTAATTACTGTCTGGATGCAGAACAGCAGGGAGAGCTTCATTTGGAAATCAGCTGTATCCAGCCAATGTTTTTGATTTATTTTTTTTAAAATTCCCAGCCTTCCCAGAGCCTGCCGCTGACTCTGCTTTTGGAGATGGGTTTGGTACGTGAAGCCTGCATGAGTTGTGCTGTCAAAGCTGTGTATTTCCCCACAGGGCAGGGGAGGGAAAAACCCTTGTTTCAGGTTATAACCCAAGTCCTTCAGATTTCCTCTGGGTGTTTTATGGGATGCCCATGGGACCGGCTAGTGATATGCCTGGGTTAGATTGGTTCCTGCCTCTAAAAGGGTAGCTTTTAATTGGAAAGAAGCTGTTAGCTTCTCCACAGTTTCATTAGCTGAAAGACTAACCAGTGGGTGGAATGTAAGTCTCGGAAGAGAGCTGGATACCAAGTTATGTTTAGAATTTTGCTGGCCTTATCAGCAGCAGTGGTGATCTAAAATAGACCAGAGATGTTGCTTGTGCCTTGTTCCTCCCACGAGCAGTGAGGAACTTGTGTCTATAAAAGTGCAGCTCCTTTTCCCCCTGGAGAGCAGGCAGAAGCACGTGGCTCTGATGCCCCTGCTTTCATCCATGGCACTCTTGGTCCCTGTCTTCATATCCCCAAGCTGTCCTGGGAAGCGTCCCCACGTGCTGAGAACTGTCAGCAGTGAGAAAAGTCCCTTTGCTCGTTGTAAATTTGAAGGCAGCGGTTGATTATGCATCGCTGGGGGAGGATGAAGAAATAATAGCCACAAGGAGCGGGATGGTGTGTGTCTGCACAGCCTTTTTGGTCACTTTTTAAAAGAGTGAATTAGGCTACCGGGCTCCTGAGGGTGAAGAATTAGTGATGATAAAATACATTAAATGATTGACTCTTGCAGTTTGCGTTCTCTTCAGTGCTCATGGCAGGGATCTGCTGGTATCGGGCACAGCTGGGATGTGTAGAAGCATATTTTCCTGGGGTGGTTTCTCTAAAAGGGTTATGCATGGTACACGTGTCCTCCTACTTTCAGGCTCCTGGTTTCACTAGATGGCACCACCAAGCAGCTGCTCAGCTTGCATCCCTGGCCGGACTGTCAGGAGTTAGAGAGGATGCACTGAATTACTATTTTTTTCCATTTTCCTTTTTTTTTTTTTTTCTTCTAATTAATGAGGCAAATGCGGTGGAAAAGCTTGTTCCAGAGCATTGATAGCTGTAATTTTGAAGGGAGAAGAGTTGGCCTGGTAGCTGGTACTTTCGAAAATGGCCTCCTAGTTGAACTGACAGCAAAACAGTCAAGAAATTACTTCTGCCTGGGCTGTGGTACTTGGTACTTTTCCATCAGCAGCTCCTGTTTGCATGTGGAAAAGCTGGTGGAACCCCAAGGAGCATGGAATCTCTGACAAACTAACTGGGACCCTTTGAGATGCTTCTGTGATGGTCAGACCCCAATCTGAGCAAAACGAGGTGAAATTCCAACTTGTGGTTGTCTTCAGAGAGTAGCAGGAGAGAGCTCAGAGCAGCAACTGCCATAGGCACCACTGGAGGACTCCTTAGAGGAGGACAGACCTGAGGGGCTGCAAGGAGCAAACTCATTATCGCCACAGGGACTTCATTTAAACAATCATGGGATCTTTTGGGTTAGAAGGGTCCTTTAAAGGCCATCTAGTCCAACTTTCTGCATGGAGCAGGGGCATCTTCAACTAGATCAGGTTGCTCAGAGCCCTGTCCAACCTGACCTTGAGTGTTTTCAAGGAAGGAAGAGTTGCTTTAAATAGTTTTGTTTTGTTTTTTTTTTTTTTTTCAGGTTGGAGTTACTGAAGCCATGTATCTCAGACTCCTGCTCCACAGTGTAGCCAGTGGGCATGCAAAACATTGTGTGATGAAATAATGTTTTAATACTGATTTTACAAGCTTGCTGTGTTGGCTTGCAGGGCTTTGGGGCTTGGCACTGGTACCTTTATGCTGGAGGTGTGCGGAAGGTCCCCTGGTCCCATTAGCTGAAAGGAGGAGATGGCTTTATTGTGCTGCTGTGACTTGAAAGCTTAATGGACTCTTGGTCCATATCGTTTCACTGTTGTTACTGTAATTTCTGTTTACCTGGAAAAATTATTAGGGCTGGTAGGTCGTGATGAACCCTCCATAGCTGCCCTCAGGTGACTTTTCTCATGGAAAATGCTGCTGCTGAAGGACACCAGAAGCACCCACCAACCTCACAAACACCTCTGCTCTTCATCCTTCTTACCTGTGGGTGCACGCATTGCCTCTGGTCATCTTCAAGCTGGGTCATTTGACTTTGCTCAGCTTTAAACTGGCAAAAGCTGAAGGTCCTCCAGGTGTTTTTTTTGCCTGCTCTTGCTTTGAAGATCAACACAGATTGCATGTGCGTATTGGTTCAGCTCTGCCGGTTAACGTAACCTTTCTCTTTTTCTTTGCAGTAAAACGATATCGTGAACCAAAGGAAGAGAGACGTCCCTGGAAGATATGGTGAGATTTTTAATTTGGAGATTGAAAGGACCATGTATCTGGTATTATCTTCTCTTGTACTAACAATCTTCTAGGCCCTTTGAATATCCTGCATGTTAACTTAGCACAGCACCTCCTTTAATGACTACCATTTCCCAAGGAAACCTCCATTAAGTAGCTGGTGCTCCTTAGAAGCAAAATTCCTTGCCTAGTTCCTCCAGAAAAGCTTGTTTTTTGTTGTAGGTGACTGAATGAGGGAATATGGTCCTCTGATCTGCTGGCATACATACATACAGGCTGTCTCCCAGACAGGGTCATGTTATGTTCTTAAATTCAATTAATCATTTTGGTGTCCCCTGACCCAGCTCAGGCATAGACCAGGCAACGCATTTGGCTCCGTTGGTGAAAGGTAGTCAGGTATTATTGTCAGCTTGGGATAGCACTACAAAGCATTTCTGTGTTGTAGGATTTACCATACACTGAGAGGTGGGGGCATGGGTGAGATTAGGGCATGGTCAGGCTGGCTTTTCAGCACGGAGCTACCAGCCAATGTGTCAGTGTCCTCAGTTTAGTTGTCCCTTTAAAATAATTCAGGAATTCAACCCGATACCCAGTGGATAATCAGAGGGCTGGAGCACCCCTCCTATGAAGACAGGCTGAGAGAGTTGGGGTTCTTCAGCCTGGAGAAGAGAAGGCTCTGGGGATATCTTATAATGGCCTTCCAGTACCTAAAGGGGCTACAGGAGAGATGGGGAAGGACTCTTGATCAGGGAGTGGAGGGATAGGACTAGGGGGAATGGTTTTAAACTGAAAGGGGAGATTTCGATGAGATATTAGGAAGAAATTCACTACTGTGAGGGTGGTGAGACACTGGAATGGGTTGCCCAGAGAAGTTGTGGCTGCCCCATCCATGGAGGTCTTCAAAGCCAGGCTAGATGGGGCTTTGAGCAACCTGGTCTAGTGGGAAGTGTTCCTGCTCATGGCAGGGGGTTTGGAACTGGATGATCTTGAAGGTCCCTTCCAACCTAAACCAGTCTATGGATGGGTGCAAAAATTTTAAGTTGCTGAACATATTCCCTACACCTGCTGCTGGTGGGAGAAGCTAAGGCTGGGCTGGGTGCTGGAGGGCGAGCTGCCCTTTGCTGAGGGCTAAAATTCGGCAGCAAGTGTCAGGTGCAGATCTGCAAGACTGAGCTGAAATGCTGTCTTTTTTTTTTCTTAAGTATTTGGAGTCAGCCGAACTGTCCACCTCCACGTACAACTTCTTGGGCATCTTGGTTGGAAAGCAGAACCATGCAGGGCATTCACTTGGGGGGCTGTTGGTGCGCCGGGGCATGGATCTTTATGACTTTTTTTTTCTTCCAGGTTTTTTGATACCTTCAAGCAAGGACTAGGTGCCTTGTTAATCCACTTCGTTAATCTTGCTCTGTCGCATTACACTAAAGAGGACTCATGCTTTCTGTAAGTATGCAAGGTGTTTGCATTCGTGTCCTACATCTGTAAAAGGAAGGAGCAAGCCAGCTGAAAAAATGTCATATAGAGTGGAAACCAATCCATTTAAAGCCCTAGGTGGGGATAAACCATGCTTGATCTTATTTTCAGCCTCTGGGTTGTCCCCTGGTTGTTGTAGTCTCCTGGTCTGATGGAGATAAGGCAGAGCCACTGTGGCGCGTCTGGTTATTAAAAGCACCTTGATGCTGCAAAAAGCTGCAGTGGTCCCTTATGTAAGGATGTTTTTTGGTGTTGGTTTGGGTTTGTGTTTTGGTTTTTTTATAACTAGTTGCACCTACCAGATGTATAATCTGGCCTTTCTAAGCCAGATTTTGGACTTCTGCCTGAAGTGCCACCTTTACTTCAGACCAGCCGCTTTGCAGTTACAAATTTACTTTCAGAATTAACTTTGTCCTGTTTTGAGAAACTCCTCTAAGCAGCAAAATATTGCTGAAAACCTTCTGGCCCGTCTCCTTTTCGTATATTAAAGTGCTGCACCTTGATATGTTTCTTTAAAAAGACACAGCCTTGGCTGGGGCTAAATATAACCTCTGAAGCGATTTGTCATTGTTCTTTTTTAAATAAGCATGAAAGGGTTTAATTTAAAACAGTGTCTGTGCTGTGCCCTTCAGGTATTATTTTTTTATGTGCATTTTATGTTTCCCTGGGCTGCCTGACTTGTAATCCTGAACCAGGCAGCTTAAAACTCTTACAGCCCTGGCCTTTGAGGCTTATACGCTTTGTGCGCTGCCCAGTATAAACCACCGGAGCCTCACGTTTGTATTGGAGCACTCTGGTTTCAGCAACTGGAAACTGTGATGAGCTAGTCTGCACCTTTTGGATGTAGAAAAAGTTAATGTTGTGTTTTCAAAACGGATGTCAGAAGCAGGTCGCTATTTTCAGTGCCTTTATTCAGTGGCAGTATCAAGTTCTGAAAAAGGAAATGTTCGTTCCTGCAGCTTTGCGCTTCGTATTTTCTTCACGCTGTAGAAATCTGGCCTGCTTTAGCAGAAAATATTCCAATAATGGAAAAATGGCCAGAAAACATTAGTCTGAGAGAGGATTTCTTTTTTACTTCTGTTCCTCTGGAGCTCATTAAAATACCAAGCCCTGGATTAGAGCTTGGACCCTGCAATCCCCAGAAGGTCCCTGCAGGTCTCCTGCTTCTGGCGCTCTGTCCAGTGAGGCTTAAACATCCAAAGCTCCCAAGCAAATCCCTCAGGGGGAAAAAAAATCTCCTGGTAGGGATGGGTTCAGCTCCTGGATCTGCAGCAGGAACCCTAAAACAGAGGGTTTTGGGGACCCCAGGATGCCTGCTGTTGAGGCAGGGTTTTTTGCCTCTCCCAAGACCTCTGCTTGTAGGAGCTTCTTGCAGCTGCTCAGGAAAATGGACTTTTTGCCTCTTTGGCTGCGCAGTTTGCTGAGCAGCTGTGGTGTCCAACAAGCTTCCATTTCCTTGTATGAAATTCCAAACATGTTTGGTTCTCTTTCCCTGAAACTCAGGATATAGGGAAATCCAACAGAAGAGAAAGGGAGAAAGAAGTGAGCTTGGACTATGAAGTGGGGATTTTTTTAAATCTCAGGGGGATTTATGGATTCTCATATTGAAATAGATTTTTGAATTAGACTTAAACATGACTGAAACCTGAATTTTCCTCTGCTCTTAGCTACCTTATCAACTTCATCCTTGATGCCACGCTGGGGGTGCTGCTGATCTGGCTTGGTGTGAAAGTTGTCTCCTGGATCGTGCATCACAAGAAGTGCAAGTACCTGGTCTTTGGAGAATACGGTAGGTGTCAACTGCTCTGCACAAAGGTGGTTGGTTTGCTCCCAGCTATGAAAGGGGATGAAAAAATGGCAGAAACTGTGGTTTGGGGAAAAACCACGCAAGCAGCCTGCTTCTGTTACTCCTTCTCCAAGGAGCTTGTAGAGTGTGGCAGCGATCAGTGTGCTAAATGCTGGGATGTTAGGAGGTTGCAGATGGCTCTACCTGCTGTCTTGCTACAGCTCCTTGAGCACAGTAGGTTGGTGTTGAAAGGTTGAACAATTCCTTGGGCACATAATGTAGCCCAGAACATATGTATGTATGATAAATTCAGGTGTTTGGGTGTGGTGGTGGTGACTTCTGGGGGGTTCTTTGGTGAGATGCTGGCCCAGGTTGCCCAGAGAAGCTGTGGTTGCCCCATCCCTGGAGGTGTTCAAGGCCAGGTTGGATGGGGCTTTGAGTAATCTAGTGGGAGGTGTCCCTGCCCATGGAAGGGGGTTTGAAACTAGATAATCTTTAAGGTCCCTTTGTATTTATTTATTCTTCCTCTTTTTTTAAGCCTCTCAGTTCAGAACATGGGGTTGTTCTTGCATTTGCCTTGAGCTTTAGGCATCAGCAGGACACAGCCTGGCCCCAACACTGATTTCACAGATCACTTTTAGGTTGGTTTGGTTGGGGTTTTTTTTACCAGTTGATGCTAAAGAAGCAATTTTAAGGGTCTCCTGGTCTGGCAACCTCTCTGCTTCAATTTCTTTCTTGAGAGGAACAACAGTTTCAGAAAAGCCTTTCTTAGCCAGCCCCACTAGAGGGTAGCACTTCCCTTCAGAAAGAGCAGAGCCAGCTTCCAGGAGAGCAGTGCTTCTCCCTGGCTTCAGGGAAGGGAAAAATTAACCCTTTGCCTATTTTACAGTATATCTAATAAAAGATGAATTCAGTCTTAATTTAGACAATACATCCTATTCATACCAACTACATTCCCACCTTTAAGACCTTAATATTTCAGTCTGTTCTGAAGGTAGTCTTGTTCTTTTTGTGTTCTTAGTAGCTGGTCTAATAACTGAGCTGGTGGAACTTGGACCAAACTAGGGCTGCTGTGGAGCCCCCCCAACTTGTGAGCACTTACTCAGGCTCATGTTCAGTGTGTGTAAATGGGTGATAGCACCGTATGAAGGGGGTGGTTGTGTTTGTGAGACAGCAGAAGCAGCTACAGACTGGGAATGAGACAACAACAGATGGGTTGAAATGATGGGATGTGGCAGGGCTGGCTCTCATCAAGCCTGAGATTGACTTTAAAGGCTGCAGTGGTCTCCGGAGCAGGTTCAGCATCCTGACAGTATGCATTTGGTGGGGACTCTGTTCTTTCCTCATGGAGCTGGGGAGCCAAGCACAGAGCACTGAAGTCATTCAGATGAGGTGACTGAGAAGTCCAGATGTTCTTCAGGGACTGACGTTTTTCCCCTTTTGAGCAACCAGGACTCAAAGCCCAACTGCAGCCATCCCAGGGCACGGCTTAAGCTTCGTGTGCCACGTCTGCAGTTGAGCAGAAGCAAGGAAATGTTAAAGTGTATTGACAGCTTGCTTTAACCTTGCAGAGCAGTAATGAACTTCTGTTGAGCTGTAGTTGGCCCCTCATGAAGGCTGGCTTAGACTACAGAAACAGCTCGCTCCTCCAAGGAAATCTTGCTTTCATTAATAAAAGAAAATAAGTTCCTGCTGTTGCTTGAATTTAGCTCTTGAATTGAGGATTAAATGTCTTGTCCACAGAGCACTGCTGTTGCTGTAGGTCTCTTGCCAGAGTGACCACGATGGAAAAGTTAGGTAGGAGTCAAGTGGCATGTCCAGAGCAATCCTGCTGTAGGGAAGCAAAACACTGCTATCCTCGTCTCGGCTGTGAAGTAAGTTCCAAAGCAGTTTGGAAGATGCTAGTAAACCTTGCACAGTTTGATACAGGCTCCAGAAACATGATTGACATCTGGTCTAATTGCTGTACCAGACTTTATGTTCCTTTCCTCAATGTTCCTGAGGAGCAAAAGTGTCTCTTGCGGTCCTGCAGAGGAGGAAGGGCAGGAAAGCAGCAAATCCTCATGTTGCAGAGAGCGGTGAATGCCATTGCTCCAACACTGGGAAAGAACTAATTCTGTTTTTTGGTCCAGTATAGAATCATAGAACGGTTTGGGTTGGAAGGGACTTTGAAGACCAAGAAATTCCAACCACCCTGCCATGGGCAGGGACAGCTCCCACTAGACCAGCTTTCTCAAAGCCCCATCCAGTCTGGTCTTGGACTACAGCCAATACCCATATATTTGCATGGTCTTCAAGAAAAAACCAAATCTGTTGCACTTGCTTCCTTTCTGACCCTCCAGCTCTTGTTGCATCCTGAACAGAGGAGACACCCATGCTGAGATCAGAATCTCTTGTGCCTGAGCTAATGGCTGCTGCAGCCAGGAATGGCCTGGATTTTAGCTAGTGGAGAGTCATTCTCCTATATGCTTATGTTCCTCTCTCTTTGTCCAACAGCTCTTCAGTACTCTTTGGACTGCATCTAAGCACAGGAAACTGCATTTTAAAATCTTCTGCAGATGCTTGGCTCCTAAGATCAGAGAATGGAGAGGTTTATTTTTCGTCTTGGTTCAAGCAGGTTTTAGAGAATGATGGTTGCCTTACATGTGCTCAAAGCTAACAAACTCTACGAATGCTCTGTGCACCATTGCTCTAGCAGGGTAGCAGCAGACCATGCCTACAGGTTGCCCCTGTAGGGGACTTGTGAAGGATGGAGTGCAGAGCTTGAGCTTCAGAGGACTTGAGAGGTGGATACCTATGGTCTTGGAGGTGCTGCTGGGTCTCTACAGACTGAGCAGGGGAGATGCTGGCTGGAGTCAGAGCACGCAGATGAAGCCTGGTACAGCTTTGTGCCCCATCTCCAAACTCTCCAGCCATCTTCTCCCTCACTCATTCCTATGGCAATAAGCAGCTCCCAAGAGGGAGGGTTTGTATGGCCATAATGTGCTAGCATTGTAGATGCCAGTCCAGAGGAGGGCCATGAAAATGATCAGGGGGCTGGGGCACCTCTCCCTTGAGGACAGTCTGAGAGGGTTGGGGTTGTTCAGCCTGATGAAAAGAGGGCTTCAAAGAGACTTTTTAGCCCCTTCCAGTACCTAAAGGGGCAACAGGAGAGATGAGGAGGGACCCTTGATCAGAGAGTGGAGTGATAGGATGAGAGGTAATGGTTGTAAACTGAAAGAGGGGAAACTTGGATTAGCTATTAGGAAGCAATTCCTTCCTGTGAGGGCGGTGAGACACTGGAACAGGTTGCCCAGAGAAGCTGTGGATGCCCC
>JAOXJM010000001.1:4872735-4896995 GCA_026413425.1 Tringa solitaria
AACAGGCTGCCCAGGGAGGTGGTGGAGTCTCCGTCTCTGGAGACATTCAAAACCCCCCTGGACAAGTTCCTGTGCAATGTGCTCTGAGTGGACCTGCTTTGGCAGGAGGGTTGGAGTAGATGATCTCTGAAGGTCCCTTCCAACCCCATATCATTCTGTGGGCTCTGGGGCTGGTGGAGCTGTTGGGGACACTCTGTGTGGGAATGCACCATACCTTGAGTTGTGCCTTTGAGCTGGAAGGCTGTCACTGTGAGTCACGCAGAAGGAAGCTTCATAGTGCATTGGTTCAGTCTTTGGAGGAAAGTGGGGTCAAATGGGGCTGAGGCTTGGGTGGGAGGTCTACACTGCTTGGCTGGAAGAAGCTCCTGCCCTTTGTCCCTGCATCAGCCATGAATTACTGATGCTGTTTGGGTTCTCTGAGCAAGTGGAGAAGGGGGAAAGGGCTGTTGGTCGTGTTCATCTAAGGAAATAAAACTGGAGGCCCTTGACTGTGCTGTTGGGTCCCTCTGTAGTGTTGGGTGCTGAGGTGCCAGGGACCTGGCCGAGCTTCTGATGTGGATGACTAGTGTTTACCAGAAATCCCATGGTTCGACTGAGCTCCTGAGCACTGCTGGGCAAGACACAAGCTGTAGCACAAGGGTTGACTGCACTCCAGCTGTCCTTAGAGGTTAGCTGCTGTCAGGGGTAATGCCAGTAGGGTTTCTCTTGCCCAAAGCTGGGGTTTTTGAGGTAGGATGGGGTTCAGCAAATAATCTATCAAGCCATGAATATTACTCATGCAAACTGCTCATCCCTCCAGCCTGCTGGCTGGCATTGAGTTGCAGCTCTTCTGCGGTCTGTGCGGCCGTAGCCTGAGTAAAATCCGGCCTTTTTCCTCTTCCAGATGATGTGGCTGGAGGATGTCCCACGCGTGGCTCTGTCTGCATCGTGCAAACGCTCCGGGCCGGTGGCAGCCAGTTAGCTCAAATGAGCCTGTTGGTAGCTTCGAGTCTGAAGTTAGCTACTGAGAGCGTAGGTGTCCCTGGAGGCAATGGGCAGCCTCTTGATCATGGAGCAAAGCTGTGGGCTTTCTTACCTGGAGAGGTACCAGTGAGAGGGCTCAGTACTCTGTTTGGCTCCCACAGTTGAGGCTGAGCCAGGAGCTGCTGTGCCAGGGAGAAATAAGATGCTACCAGGCTAGGACAGCACTCCTGAGCTCGCTGGCTGTGGTTGAAGCTGCTTCTGTAGCTCTGCTTGCTCTCCTGGCTGAGCTCTGGAGATAGCAAGCAGCTGGGGGCCTGGGAAAAGGTCTACAATTGGTGCAGCTGTTTGCAAAATATGTGGCCTAATTTTTGTACGTCTCCACTGAGGCTGCAGCCTGGCCTGATCATGCATGTCTATGTCTGAGTCCTGTCCCATGGTGAGCAGAGTTCTGTTCTTGAGGGGAGGGGTGGGATGGTGGAACACCAGATCATCCCAGCATCTGTGCCCAAAACTATCTAGCTGTAGGTGGAGAGATGGTAAAGTTGACCTTAAGACCTTTCCCATCTGCTGGAGAGGATTAGATCTTGCAGCAGACCCCTCTAGGGGTGCTTGTCCCCTTCAGCAAGCCGTATCAAGAAGAGCTGAGAACTTTCACTCCATCAGCATCTGTCTGTTTTCCTTTCTAGGCATTACTGTCTCCAGACATGGATTTTGATCAGTCTGAAAGTGACCAGGATATTTTGGGACTCCAGGGAAGGAACGAGAAGATGAAGCAGCCCAGATATCAAGTGGTCATCTGACAGCACCGAGACAAGGGAGGTGGAGGAAGGGAAGCAGCACCGTGTTCCTCAAGCTGGACGAGAAAGGGCAGGATGGGGAATGCCAGTTGATCCCTATGGATCTGCAGAGATCCTTTTGCCAGCTTCGTCTTCTGTGGTTGTCTCTTTGGGGTGGTCGTTGGGCATCCTGTACAGGCTTGAGTAGCATCTGCCTGACCCTGACCTGTAAACGTGCAGGCACGGTGAGGTTAGGGGTAGGGGTATGTCCTTCCCCTGGTTGGCCCACCCCCTGGGTGTTACGTTTTGTCAGGGCTAGAGACTGTAATCAAAAGACTGCTTTTTTTTTTATAGGGAGGAGAAAAAATAGATCTATTCTGTACTACCTGAAATGTAATACTTTTATATGCACAATACTCCAAAAAAAAATGGTTTGCAATATATATTTAAATGTCTTGAAATGGGAAGTTTATGTCAGTGGATCTGATGCTTTTTACTGTTTTATAAGGAATGCAATAAATATTTGACCTAAAACTGCTTCATAATTGAAGTGTTTCCATGTGCTTAAGGTTTTGCAAGACCCAAACATTGTGAAGTGGATCTGTTGAAATCTATCCTGACCAGTTCCTTGCAGGGTAGGCTGCCTTTCTGTAGCTGGGCTGTCCCGGTAAGCCTGAAGAAGAAGAGCTGAGCCACAGTGCTTGGTATGAGCCACTTCATGCAAAGCCATCAGGATGCAAAGCCATGATGCTGCAGCATCAGCTTGTGGCCACGCCGGACCAGAACAGGCTCGGAGATGGATCCCAGTTGCCACCTTACAAGTGAGTGTTCACCAGGAACTAGAAGTTGACTATTTTCACCTAGTTTAAAATAAACATATAAAAATTTCTGCAGGACCCGATTCAAAAACTAGATCTGAAGAGTCAACTGAAGCCCCATTAACCAGCCCTGATGTTCTGGGCGTAAGGGAACGGCCTCAGGTGGGGACTGCGGTAGGAGAAGACCCCTGGGTCATCCCGGATCCTGGATCCAGATGCAAGATGGAGGGCATCCCTTTCTCCCTTGTTAACATACAGTATTCATCTATAAACACACAAAAATGTGAATTGCTTCGCAGCCCCCCAGGGGAGGGAGAGAGAGCACGGAGCAGCTGCGTAGTGTGGTCCCAGACTGGGTGCAGACACACAGCTGTGGTGTCCAAATGGTAGATCAGGCCCTCAGAGCAGGGCCTGACCTGAGGTCCACTGAACTGATAGACCCAGCTGAACCATAGACAGGTCCAAGATGGTCCCCAGAAGTGTTGGGTGGGAAAATAAAATTCCTTCTATCCCTTGTGCTTTCTTGGGTAAAATACTCCTTATTTGGGAGTAGAAAATAAAAGATTTGGGTTTTTTGAACTTGGATGGTTTTTGACTTTTAAAGCTGAGCTGAGACCATGTGAAGATGTTTGGGTTTTGTGCGGTTTTTCTCAGTTTGTGCTTTTTTTTTTCCTTAACTTCAAAGTAGTTTAGAAGCAGTAGATGGGCCTCAGACTTGCGTGGCCCTTGGTGGACTGGATGTGCCTGGTTACCCTTGCAGCTGTGCAGCCTTGTACTGCATCTCTGGAAATTAAGCCCCTTTTTTGTTTCTTCCTTATGTAATGAGGGGTGAAAATCCTACTTGTGCTGGCGTGTCAGATGGCTTTTGGAACACGTGACACACGGCTCTCCAAAAACATCCCTTCTATTACTTAGTGCAATCGGTTTCACAATGCAACTTTTGCTTGTCTGGCAGAGTTCTGCACTGGAATAACTCCTGGGCTGTTTCAGGTCTTGACAGAAAATAGGTTAAAACAGCTGCCCTGTTAGAAATTTGCTCCCTGTTTTGAGGCGTATTTTGAGGGTATTTTGGGTTCTGGTCTTGTTACGGGGCTGCGTAGAGCGATGCTGTAGCGTGTGAAGGGTGCAAATTCAGCCACAGCAAAGTCTTTGTCCTAAATTAGAAGGTGAGTGATGTGGTCTTCATCTTAGCCTTTAGTTGAGGCTGGCTGAGAAGACAAGAGCAGGGCAAGTATAATGGGGGGAAGTCATCCCTGATGGTATTGCGCAGCCAGTGCTGATGCAGCAACCCCAAATTCAGGAGCCCTGTTCCCTGTTGTCTGAAACGATGTGTGGTTGTTTCCTTTTCACTCAAAAGTGATTGCTCAGCCCTCATTCCTGAGCTATCTGAGCAGCTTCCAAAACTAAGTGCTCCATGATGTTCTTGGAGATGAGAACAAGTGTGGTGCCTTTATGTGCACTGCCTGGGAACTCTCTTGTGTTCCTGCGGCACAGGAGGGACATGGACCTGTTGGAAGGAGTCCAGCAGAGGCCATGAAGATGATCCAAGGGCTGGAGTCCCTCAGATGTGACCACAGGCTGAGAGAGTTGGGGTTGTTCAGCCTGGAGGAGAGAAGGCTCCAGGGAGACCTTATAGCCCCTTTCAGTGCCTAAAAGGGCTACAGCAGAGATGGGGAGGGACATTCTATCAGGGAGTGGAGCAATAGGACGAGGGATAAGGGTTTTAAACTGGAAGAGAGTAGATTTAGATTGGGTGTTAGGAAGAAATTCTTTACTCTGGGGGTGGTGAGACACTGGCACAGGTTGCCCAGAGAAGCTGTGGATGCCCCATCCCTGGAAGGGTTCAAGGCCAGGCTGGGTGGGGCTTGAACAACCTGGTCTAATGGGAGGTGTCCCTGCCCATGGCAGGGGCTTGGAACTAAGTGATTTTCAAGGTCCCTTCCAATTCTAAACTGTTTTATGACTGTGAGGACCAAGCCTGGACACATTCTCCTGAGAGAGGGAAGTGTTGCGATGCCCCGTTCATAGATGGGCTTTAGGATCTGTGACCTGCCTTTGCTCTTACTGCTCTTGAGCAGCAGAAACACAAGCTCAGACTTCCCATGTCCTATGGTGTAGGGGAGAACTTTGTAGAGTAGGGTAGATGGTTGGACTCAATGATCCCAAGGGTCTCTTCCAACCTAAATGATTCTATGGTCCTGTATTTAAAGTCTGGACTGGTCTTCTCTATGTGGTTAAATTCTCAGTTTAATGTGGGAGTAGACCCCTAGGGGCTGTTCACATCACATGCTTCTTGCTTCCTACCCAGTTTATTGAGGCTGATATATCATTGACCTTTCATTTTCTGCTGAAATTACTTTGGTTCCCTACCTATTGTTATATCATGAGTGGTTTTCTTTTAGCCATCTGGTAATATGAGCTTGTCCAGTAACATAAAACATACATAACCTTAACTTTAAAACTTGTTTTATCTTCCCCAAATGAAAGCTTCACTGCAGCATTCACTGTAAAATATTTATTGTGAAATGGATAATTGGAGCCTTAATGAGAACTTGAATATATTGCTCCGGGTGCTTCACATGGCTGGGAGGATGGACTTTATAATATTTCTTTTCAGGCCCCGAAAGAAATATATTTCCTTGGCTGGAGGAGGAGGAAGAGGAGTAACAATGCACCTGAAGCGTTAGCAATATGTGTGTGTGTGTGTGCATATATATATATATACACATATCTATATAAGGGAGAGATGAGAGGAGAGCCTAAGCCAATCGCTCCCCTTTGTGAGACATTTGAACAGCAAATTGTGGGAGGAGACTGAAGGCTTCAAAGAAATCTCTTTTTGGTAAGGACAGTATGAAGAAGACACTGCTGACCCCTGGACTGTCCAGAAGTTCACTGCCACTATCCTCTTCACCCTGTGCTAGTGAAATGGGAGGTTATTTGGAAATGGGCTGGATGACCTTCCCAATGTCTTCATGGGTAGAGAAATCAACTTCACAGATGCTTTTTCTCACCTCGTTTCTGGCCCATGAGCATGCTGCAGAGCACTAAACCCTTTCATGGGTTATTTCATGTTCAGGACTGTGCTGAAGGTTCTTGCCTTCAGTTCTTCCCCTCAGGAGAACATTTCTTACGATAGCTGGGCCCAAAGCAGAAGATTTTTCTTTATGCTTTGTTCCAAAGTGTGAGCCTTGGCATGAGTTTTAAACTAACTGAGCCTTCTGTAAGGATCTTCCACAGGGCAATTAAATTTAGCTGTTTGCTCTGGGCTGTTTCCCCTCTTCCCCACAGCACATGGTGGGAATAAGCAACCATGCTTCCTCTGCTGCTACAGGACTAATTAGATGATCAAGGAACTGGAAAATCCCCCTCCCCTCCTCCCCCAAGAAGCTGGAGTTCCGACAGCAACAATATGATTCATTTGGTTAACTGTGCAAAAAATCAGTCAAGACTGAACCTATTTCTGTAGGTCTCTGGCAACTCTGTTTTCTCTGAACACATGGATATCATTTAGTTCCTGGAGATGCTTCCACGTCCGCCCTCCTTCCTTTCACTTCTGGAAAGAGAGAGTATACATGAGCTCAACTTGGCCTCGCCATGAATATGTGTCTGTGGTTGTCAAAGTCCTCTTTGGCCAAGTTCTCTACTAAGCAAACTCCCCTGTGGCTGATCTATAGCGTTACTCAGTGATGTCTCACTTTAAAATAGCCCACAGCCTTTGGGTTTGGAGGTTTCTTTGCAGAGCAGCACCACCTGCAGTGGGGGTGGCTGGCGAACCCTTCTGTAACCTCCTGCTGCCAAATTCCTGCTGCCTACAAATTCCTGCGGTGTAAGGAAGCCGATGGAGCCGGGGGAAATTGGGATGAAAAATTTTTGACAATTTGGAGTAAATAAAGGCTCCACTGCTATTAGAAAAGCAGCTAGAAATGTCTAGTCTGCTTTGTAGGCTCATAAGCTCTCGTTGGTGCTGGGTCATCATCCTTTAGAGAATTTAAATCTCTGCTAAGCAGAAGTGATGCTCTGCCCAAGGAGGTGGAAGGTCTGGTGGAAGCTCACAGCGGAACTTTGCTTCTCTCTGAGGGAGTCAAGACTCAAGAAATCACTAAACCTGTGATGTTATTTAAATGAGATGCTTCATGGACTGGGAGCCTGTTGCTGCTGAAGACTGGAGATGCTTTTTAAGCACGCAGCCTGTGTACCGGGACTGCAATAAACCACATGAAGGTTTACACCACTGTTTTAAGGGTCCACGGTGGTTCAGGGAACCTCATGCTTAGTGGCAAATCCAGACCCCATCCCAATAACCAAGAAAGCAATACCTTCTTGTCAGCTGTGGATTTAAGGTTTTGATTTCTTTGTTGCCCCTTTGATGCTAATGGGTCGCTGCAGATGAACATCCACCCACCTCTCCTCTTGCTCTCTTCTTTCCCCAGGGACCATGGTTGGAGCAGGTGCCCCAAATCAACTTCTTTATGAAGACCCAAGGTGGTCTCTCTAGATAGGCACTGTGCTGTATGACCTGTGCCTCTCACTGGGTGACCCACCAGCCCCCGGGGATATTGCACAGATCCCTGCATGGGTTTATTTTGTGGCCAGTTCGACCATTTCCTCCCTCCCTTCCCACTGGGAGAGCACCGATCACGCTTTCAAACATGTCCTCAACTCTTCCCCTCCCCAGCCTCCTTGTTTTCAGTAATTTGATCAACAATGTTCATTTAGCATGAGAGAGAGACAGCTGATTTCCAAGGGCAAAATGCCTTGGTTTCTTTGGCACCAAAAAGTAAAGAAATATTCATAATTTGCCTAGCTCTAAGAGGCTTCAGAAGGGAACCGCTGTCACACATGCTGCTGCAATGCATTGCTACCATCAGTCTTAAAGGCTGTTCATCGTCCCAAAGCTGGTCCCTGTGTCGAAAGGATGAGAGGCCAAATAGTCTTTGTAGCTCCCATCGATCAGTTTGTTCGCGTTGTTTTTGGCAAACCAGCAGTCAACTTCCTGCTGGCCGTTGTAGATCCTCCGCTGCTTCCACACAACAGGAACGAGCCGTCCCTTCACTTTCAGGGTATTCGTGGGGTTTGGCTTTAACACTTCAGTTTGATTCTGCCCAACACGCTGCTGACTTGCATTTAGAGATTCCTGAAGAAGTTTTACTTCATGGTTCAAGAACTGACCTGCAAAGCAAGATAAAATAGCGTCCATGACTGGCTCTTTTGTGCCCGTTCATAAGTAAGTTGTTGAATTTTTTTTTTTTTTAATAGGCTATTTTTGTGAGGATTCTTAGCGTATGGAGTTGTAAAGGGCTTCTCTGTAATAGCAGGATGAATCTAGGTCCTGCAGTTCTTTTCTAAATCTCACAAATGTAGAGACAGAGATTAGAATAAAACCCAATTTCTTTTCTCACTCGTCAAGATACATTGGCTGAACTAAAGAGCTTTTTGGCCTGCTAGTAGCAAGTTCCCCCCTGTAGGCCATGGTTACTAGAGGATAATATAACCCGTACAAAGTCTATCAGCAAGCAGAAAGAAGAGCTAGGCTTGAAGCTTCATGTCCTCTTTTCTTGTCTCCTTGGGTACAAGCTCTTTTCAGCCAAACTTAAGTGTGGATTTAGAGGTTTGCACACACGAGCAGTCTAAATCCAAAACTCCACTCCTGAAGGATCATCTGCTTAACCGAGGGGTACCTGCATGTCACAGAAACTATGGCTTTGGTCTTAGAGTTCTGCACCTGCACATGGCTGTAAACATCACTACTTCTCATTGGCTGAAAGAACCCAACCATCCAGACATTCTCTGAGGCCTCCTGAAGCCTAATTGCTCTCAAAATGTGGGGATGGCTCTTCTTCCACTTCACGTTTGAAAGAAAGGGGCCACAAAAAGTACTAATGTTTCTTGATCTTAATCAGGCTCAGGTGTAAACAGCTCAGTCCTACGAAAACAGACCTTCTGGACATGTGCAAGTGCAGGACTTGAAGTAAAGCCAACGATCTCTGTCAATGTGCCATCTCTGTGACTAGAGTTCTCTTTCAGAACCTGTAATTCCTCAGTTGATTGTTCTCTCTGCCTAGAATTAGACCCTTTGCTATGTCCCTGACAGCAAACTAGCAGCTGGGCTATTCTGAATTAGGACTACTGTTAGAGAATCTCTTATTTGTGCCTTATTCAGGGTTCTTGTGCCATATTTGGGTTTTGTCTCTGTATTGGGAACGTCAAGAATGTGTGTTCTAATGACAACTGTATTGAACAATCATAAAAAGCATAGAAATGGGAAAAACAGGCAGAGCCACCCAGCTGGGATAGTGGGAGATAGCTCATACAGAAAAAGATGGGAAAGGAGGGGGGGATGCTAGCAGTAGAGGAGTTGTTTGGGAGTGGAAGTAAAAATCTCATCTGAGAACTTAATCCCCACCTGCCTTGTTTGTTACCTCCTGTCTCTGCCCTTTAAAACTGTTTGGAAGGATCCTTTTTCTCTGGCTCACAGCTCTGAATCTGAGAGCCTGTTACCTACCCAGTAGCCCATGGGAGTCGGAAGAAAGGCCTTTACTGTTGGAGATGTAGAACCCCAGGTGATCCCTCTGATACCGGGCTGGCCTCTTGTAACGGTGGATGAGGATGACAAAGCTGATTGTGTCTCGTATGGTCACGGTGACGTTGGAGTTGGCAGAGACAGACACCTCAAGGCTGCTGCTCCGTACAACGGCACTCCGATCACAGGACAGAAGAAGCCTTTCCCCATCATCCAGGATGATTCTTTTGGGTGTGATCTCTAGGTAAGATCTCTCTGGCTTATTGCTGAGGATAGTGATGGTGCTGAAGTAAGTCCGGTGCTTCTTATGGCCGTTGCGTGGCGCAGGAGCTCCAATTAGTTGCCCATTCACAGTTACACCTTGCAGGAAAACAATGAATAAATGAAAGCTGGAACCAAGAATAGGTCTATTACCTCAAATATATGCACCTTGCAACTGAGGACATGCAGATTCACCACCTCATGCTCAATTATGTCACCATTCAAAGCAGTATGGACAGCCTGTTATAAATTGATTATTTTATATAGTGCACCTAAATTAACCCAAGATCAGAAATACCAGCCTTCCCTGAAAGGTGCCCCACAGCCCCATCACTCCTAACACTGTGTACACTGTGCTACAGGAGAGGATCAGCTGCTCCTCAGCACAGATGCTTCCTAAGCTCCATCCAACCTTAGACATACCTATCATCAAGAAAATGATGGGCAGGGGCCCTGAGCCACGTAAGACAAATATTTATCTTCCTGACTGCTACAGCCCGACCAACCGTGGTATGATTTACCTCGACCACCAATCAGTTGATGCATAACTCGAGCTTGAGCAAACATATCAGATCTTGGAGGACAAAGAAAAGTTGCTGGCAGGCGTACTTTTCCTCATACTACCAACTGGATTAAACTTCTAGGAAGAGGACCTGGGTGTATCTGAATGCTACTGTCTCAGAGTATCTCAGGGTAGTAGCCACTTGGAGTTTGTTGGCCCCTTCTACCCAACTCCTAATAAGAGAAGTAGCCTGGGAAACCACAGAGGAAGGGGTACTACCTTGGCCAACATGCTAAAGACTGATCAGGTCCTGTAGTGAAGTGCTAAACCTCCTCAGGTAGCAGTGTAAGAAATTCAGCTCTCTTTGTATCACTGCAGAATAGGACCCTGAACCCCGCAATTCCATTGGCTTATTTTCAGCTTCACCAGTGCTGCTCTTCCAGCTTTCCTCAGTTTTTCCCCAAAAGAACCACTTTTGAGTAGTCGAAGATGCAGATCCTACTGAGTCAGCTGAAGCTTAGGTGTCCACACTAAGATTCCCAATCATTTTAAGGATTTTTGTGAGTTCCTGTCCTTAAGACAGTGTTTCACTTCCACAGGTCTCTGAACACCTACTAGACAGTAACAATAAAGGAAGAAGCTTGTGGATGACCCAAGCTGGACCCAAGCCACCAACACTGAGATGAAATATCTCCACATCCCATCATTGCTGAGGGAATCTCTCATTTCTGTCTCTATAGACTCAACTTGCTAGTGCTATGGAGTCTGTTTTTCTCAAGCTCATTTCACATTTGAGCCACAGAATCACTCAAGCAGTAGCACAAACACAGTCTGTGAAAGATGTTTAAGGGAAACAGTGCTAAGAGCTGGACCTCATTCACTAAGACAGGCGTGAACACAGAAATACGGAGGCGAGAGCACTGCCACAGAGAACAGAATTCTTGCAACTTCATTGTGGGGTTGTTTATCCTCTTTGTAAAACAAGTCTGTGCATTGTCTCTTGGTTTTGACATCCCTTCCTCCCACCATTTCCCTGCTGAGGACATAATCCGCTTATTAGTTGCCCTGCTTAGAATTCCAGATCAGATCAGACCACAGTTTGGGCCCCTGGGGATCAGACTGTCTTGGGCAAAGCAGATCCTGAATCCTGTGGGTTTTCTCAGAGCTGTTGGTTAGCTTGTTTGGATACTTCCCTCTGTCCTAAAGAGAAGAGCACTGTAAAAACGAAGTTCCAAAAGAAGAGCAATCTTGGCGAGTCCAAATCTTTTATTTGCACGGTGTGACTTTGTAACTAGAGGGCTGATGAGGTTGCACCATCAGAGTAATGCACTGTCTCTGCACCAGGAAGCTGAAGCCCCTCAGTGTAACCTCTCAGCACGGAGGTGGCTGCGTGGCTCAGGAAAACACTACGTGCACTTTGCAAAATGCCTGTGGCTGTTTGTTCAGCTGTGGCTGTTGCAACCCTGGTCAAGTGCAACCTCCAGACCATTTTGGATCGTCAAGAGCTAAGCTCTCCAATCTAGGTGGGCTGAAGAGGTGCACTGTGGTCCTCATGCACTTAAGGGGGTGTCTTTGCTGTTTAGATGTAATTACTGCTCCCTTCATTCCAGTCAATGACGACCTGAACTAGGAAAGGAGCCAGCAATGTGGCTTTGAGGCCAAGAGGGCCAATGGTCTCCTGGGGTACATAAAAAGAGCATGACCAGCAGGTTGGGGGAGGTCATCCTCCCCCTCTACTCTGCCCTGATGAGGCCACATCTGGAGCACTGAGTCCAGTTCTGGGTCCCCCAGGTCAAGAGGGACAGGGAACTACTGGAAAAAGTCCAGCGGAGGGCTACGAATATGGTCAGGGGACTGGAGCACCTCTCTGATGAGGAAAGGCTGGGACATCGGTCTCTGGAGAGGAGAAGACTGAGAGGGGATCTCACCAATGCTTATGAATATCTAAAAGATGGGTGTCGAGAGGATGGGGTCAGGCTCTTCTCAGTGGTGCTCAGTGACAGGACAAGGGGCAATGAACATAAGCTGAAACACATGACGTTCTGTCTGAATATGTGGAAAAACGTCTTTACTTTGAGGGTGGCAGAGCACTGGAAAAGGCTGCCCAGAGAGGGTGTGGAGTCTCTTACTCTTGAGATCTTCAAAACCTGCCTGGATGGGTTCCTGTCCAGCCTGCTCTGGGTGACCCTGCTCTGGCAGGGGGTTGGACTAGATGATCGCCAAAGGTCCCTTCTAACCGCTACAATTCTGTGACCTGTGAAAAGTTTGTATGCACATAAAGACCAGTTCTCTCTATGTTTAGGTCTAATCTGTTGACAGACACTTCTGTAGATGAATTGTCTATGTAACAGTGGCCAGTCCTCCTCCTTGCTTAGGCTTGCTGTGGGTTTTACCCATAAGCTATGATAAAGTAGGAGGTCAGTAAATGCAAGTGAATGGTTTACCTCCCCTTTTAATCCAGGTGATTAGAGCTGGGAAACTGGTCTGCACCAATTTTCCATTGCCGGGCCAGAAAAGCAACTTTTTCTAATTTCCTGTCACTTTCTTGCCTATGAGGCACCTTAGTGCTAGGTCTTACAGCTCTCTAGCTGCCCTTGCACTTCAGCTTTCCTCCACAAGCGACTGCTTTCCTTGGCTGCTCACCAGATTCGTTGTGATCAGAGACCAGTCGGAGAATGTCCCCTGGTTCTCCATCAATATTGAAGCAGACGGAGAACTTGCTGGAAGGAAAATCAATGACAAAGTGAGGGTCTCCATCCGCTGGGAAGACATGGAAAAAGAGACAAATGTGAGAGACTTACACAAAACTGCAGCATCCAAGAACGTAACAAAACAGCTTTTCAAAATGTGTTTGTCCCTGTTTTTTCTAAGACTTCCTGGTTTGTTGTTTTTAGAGGGTTGGATGAACTTTGCCAGGAAATGCCATGTTTTGTTTTCTTTTTCACAAAGATTACTTTATTTTTGATTTTTTGTTGTTTTGTTTTTTTCTCACAGAAGAGATTGGGTTTTCAATGAAAACTCAAAACCCAAAGCAGTCCAAGTGAAAAACAGGGTATTTTCTTCCTGCAATATCATTTCAGTGATTTATGGGAATCATCATGCAGGTGTTTTATACTCCTCCATACTCCGTTGGGAGGCTACAACCCCCACAGCACACAAAAATGTACCCTCTAACCAAGGACTGCTGCATGGACACACCTCACACTGAACTTTCCCTCGATATCAGATTGGAGCAATCAACAGCAGCTTTTAAACAATCCCACGACCTTCATTTTTCAACAGTCCTTGACCTATCATCAGCTATCAGATAGCTGTTATTAATAAGATGACCAGCCAAAAAACCCTAGTTTGTAAGGTGAATTTGACCTTATCCAGTGAAATTCAAGTCTAAATTCTTGATCTGGGCTTATTCTTGAGTGTTTACTGTATGAAAAGATGTTAAGCAGAGGTGCAGAACCAACAGGGAAATAGCAAAACGCTACCAAATTTTCTTTTTTTTTTTTTTTTTCTTCAACAACACTTTTTATGTTTCAGCAGCATTGCTTTATAAAATGTTTTCTGTCTAGTTCTAGTACAGAGGGAACGAGCTTCCTGTTCTCCCCTAATCTACAGAAATCTCAACTATGAGGATCAAGTGCTGTAGATCATCTGCCTTGCCATGTTTCCTCACACTTCTTCTCATTACTGATCCTTTCTTTATTTTGGTTTTCCTTTTCCTCCCTATTTTCATTTTCCTCCCTACGCTGCAGGTCTAGTAAATAGGATTTTGGCTGACCCATCAGGATGGTTATAACACAGTGGCACGCAACTGAGATTTCCATAAATCGACTACTATTATATTGGATTATTAAAGGCATGAAAACAGACACTGACCTGAAGTTTTGGAGATTTTAATTCTTTGTTTATCTTGCTGTCTGCGTATACCTAGAAGTGGGGAAGGAAGGCTGTTACAATTACTTACTGGACAGCAGAAATAACCATAGTATAATAATATTTCCAAAATATTATTCTGTGAGATTATGGAACATATTCCTGCAGCTACTTTAAGCTCCATTTAGAATACCACTTTTTCTTCAATAGTTTCTACAGAGTAGTAAGTGCTTCCAGGGCGTGAGTCAGGTACCTGAAAGGTTTGCTCGAGGTTATTCATCCTACAATGAGCAAAATCAATGTGATCTCAGCTTTCTGCTTACCACCCCTCAGTCCACGGGCTAGATCATCCGTCTTGCCAAAATCAGCCATGAGACATCACCCACGCAACAAGATTTCTTATCAGTACATGGTTATTTTTCCCTCATACCTGGTGGTGCCTTGTGTCCCTGCAAGCTCTGCAACTTCTCACCAATGCCATCAGTCGAAGGGCTGCTAAACTCCTCTTGAGGTTGTTCTGAATGGAGCCCAACCTCCCTCATCTTCAGAACGGTGAAGGGAGTAACGAAATTGTAAGCCAGGGCCATTGACTTGGCTTTCTCTGTCAAATAGTCTTTTTCCTGATTGTCATCGCTCTTCAACCGGGAGTTCAGCAATTCCTTGATGGTGAGGTAACTCCATGCCCTCTCAATGTAATTTTTGTCACCTTTGCCATCTTCAAGGCCAGGGACACCTCTGATGTCATTCCTGCTTGGCAGGTCAATAGCCACATCTGTTTTGAGGAGGATGTACTTCTTAGAGTTGCTAGCGGTCACCTCCACGTGGAGGCTATCTGAGGTGCGATTGATGAGTTTGCCAGCTATTATAATTTCAGAGCCATTGAAGTAGTTAGGGAAGAAGTTCTGGGTGACTTGCTCCACGTTGTCTTCAGGGTAATCAATGCGGATGTCAGAGAGAAGGGGCGTTCCTATTTCATCATAGAACCTGAAACAAAGACACATTTCTCACGGTTACTACTGTTCATCCAGGTGTACGTGCACATTCTTGCACTTACACATGGCCAAGGATACAGTCAGACTGCCTAATATGGTTCCTGAGACATTCAGGAGCAGTTACAGCTACAAGGCCCCAAATTTAATTACTGCATGGGCCCAGAGACATGGCTTTTCCAAAACTTGAGTGGCCAAGGCCCTGAAAAGCCCTCACTCTTCTCTGAGTAGAAGCCTGGATTACATCACCTTCAGAGATGATGTAATCACTTTCAACCTGAAGTATTCTCTGCCTCATTTTAGTTTTCAGTGTTTCTTAAGCATTGAAACAATCTCCTAAGCATGTTCAGAAGCATCCCAGCAGGGTCTGGCAGTCACCTACCTTCCACTATGATTCAAGTGCTCTGCAAGGAGATATCTGGAACCACTTAAGTTTTCTTAAGAGGGCCCATCCCTCAAATGTAAATTCTTGGCTGCTCAGGCTCACAGGAAGCACTCTAGTTATTTCAAAATGTACTTTGAACAGATGTTGTTACACACAGTTTTCTAGGGGTATTATGCATGGTATTCCAGAGCCAGAAACTGTAAGACCAAGATGCCCCCCCAAAGCTGGAGAGCATCTGAACCAAAGCTTCTGTATCACTGGAAGAGCCCTAGATAATACAGCTTTGGATGATCACTATGGGACATGGTTTTCTGAAGGTCAGACGAGAAAGAAAATCAAAAAGGAATCTCACTATGCTCCCATAAATGAGGACATTTCCAAGGAATGGAGGAATCCTAACTAGAGGAGGACCAGCAGAAGAGAACTTGCTGCTACTTTATTGTTGACTTTCTCTTGGAGCAAGCAACGAACTTCCATGGAACCAGAGTTTAACCCTATAATGCTTTATTAACGTGAGCTACCATGCTTCTGAGAATACTTCACATGGGACAGGCCAGAAAGCCTTCACAAGGGGTCAAGGCCTAAGCTTACAATGCTGTGCTTTCCCTGCAGTGACGTGCTTTCCATGGATCTTCCCAAGCTCCTCCAAGAATGCCTTTTTTCCCATTTAAATGCCAGACTCCTCGTCTCTTGGCAAGTCATTTGAGTCTGATTTGGTAAATAAACAACTAACTGGCCTCAGCTCTTTCTTAGTTCAGGCTGCATTTATTTTTCACATCTGCTTAAACAGATTGTCTGGAAGTCACATTTTCTGTTTGATTCTCTCTCCAAGGAAACCCAAAGCCTGAATTGACTGGCTTTATTTTAAAGTGTCTCTGAGCACTCGCTGTCTTTGATGCAGAGACCTCGATGCATTTTAAAATACAAGTGAATTAAACCTGAGAACCTTCTGTTAAACAATTCCTGGAGTATAACAAATAGTGGAATGAGGGCTAGAACCTGTCACATAGTACAATGCAAGGAAGTATCTGAGTAAAAATACAACCCAATGACTACAAAAATGAGAAATTACATTGGCACCCATGCAGATTTTCCATCCAATAGTGATTTGAATTGGCCTCCAGCAAGTGATTGTGCCTTTCTGTATAAGTTTTTACCAGATGCCAAATGGAATTGCCATCATTGAGCTTGGTAAACAGTGAGATGTTTATCAGAGAGAGGTGTTTGAACAAGTACTTCCAGTGCTGGGTTCCTGCAGCCCAAACAATCAGCACATCCTTCATTTGCCAGGGAAAGCCACTTGCCATCCGAAATGCATGTTCTGAGAAGCAAATGACATGAGTGGAGTGGCAGAAGGATCTACAAAATCCAATATAAAAGGAAGACACACAACCCACCAGAAGACAATTTCTGGTTAGGCATCCTCCGTATCTAAGCATACTCTGCCTCTCTCAACCAGAGCTGAGCCTCAGAGAAACTCCCATCTCTTGCAATATCTCCTTAGAGGCTTTTCCTCCCCAAAACCCTTGCTCAGAGGACAAGGGTATAAGCACAGAAAAAGCAGAACAAACCCTTTGAGGTGGCTGGCTGCATCCTCATCCTCCTGGAAATGCCTTGTCATGCCACAGTTCTCCAGTGCCATCCTCTCCAGCAGCTTCTGGTCCACATCATTGCCAATGCCGATGGTAAAGAGGCAAAATTTATCACGGATAGCATCCTTGGTGTTGCTGAGGATTTTGGACGACTGTGTTTCTCCAACAGTGGGCCTCCCATCCGTCAGGAAGATGATCAGAGAGACAGTCCTGGCATCAATGTCGTTCTGAGCAATGTAGTCATTTAGCAGCTTTGCACCAGTCTGGAGAGCACCATTTATATTAGTCCCTGGGAAGGTACCAAAATGATTAGCTCTTTTCTCCTTCTAAGAGTGGTACAAATAATTTCCCTGAGCTCCCATTAGTACAACGACAGCATCTCTATTCATCAGGATGTTCCTTTTCTCTACATGAGGTTGCACTAGCCCTTTAACTCAGTTCAGCTCGTTACTCAGCACACATTTGGAATAGATCTTTATGGTCTTATGAATTACGGTTTATTGTGTGAAATTGCTGTATCCTTGGATATCTCAATGTACAAGTCAGCCATGGTGAGCAGAGTCACAGCACATACCATGTCCTGCCGGTACGTAAAAACCCAGTTAAACTTAATTAGGGACTCTCCCAGATGGTATCTGAACTGGGAGAACAAGTTCTGCACATTTTGTCTGAAGGGCACAAGATTTAAAGAGAGGAAAAAAGCCTTTTAGTGGGAAAACAAGTGGTTGGGTTTGTTCTTCAAACCCCAAGGGCTAACAAAGTTTAAAGGGAGGAGAAATGGCTTTGTTAGCCAAGGAGTGTGTTTTCACAAGACTGGCTAGTGGAGAATGGAGCTGCCTGAAGTGGGGAGAGAGGGATGAAACAGAAAATAAATAAGGGAATAGATGTACTTTAGAAGAACAGCCACGAAAAGGATTCAAACCTACTGGGTGCTCAGAAAAAAAGAAAGCAGGAAAATGAGTACAGGCATCTCCTTGCTCCATGTAGTTTTTTGTGCTGGTCAAAGCAAAGAGGGATTGTTTGTGGAAACTTTGCAAGATTAGTATGTCTGGGTTAGAAACAGCTCTCAGAAAAGAAGCAGGTGAAATGTGTTGAGCCATAGACAACACACACCTCCTAGGGGTCCAGGAGGAAATATCTAGGGGGTTATCAGCAAGAATGTGCTACTGGGTCTAACTGTGGATCATGTACCCAGAAACGTAGCATGCCCAGCTCCAGTGACTGCAGAAAGACAAGGAACAGGACAGGGGCTTCTGAAAAGTCCTCAAAATCCAGATTTTTTTTTGCAAAATGGCTTTGAACCAAAGCCCTGCACCTAAATATTCTAATGCCCTCTCAGTCTCCAGTGCCAAAGTTTCAGAACTAATTTTTTTCCCCCAGAAACAAAAGAAAACCATCCCACGCTGCAGATTGTGTCATTTCAAACCCAGCCACATCACCGAGGCTAAAACACCGCACGTTCTTCGTGTGTGTGTGATCTGTGAGCCTGAGTGCATTCGTGTTCACTGGAAGATACTCAAGCAACAGCATGTTTATAGGAAAAATGCAGAATTAGCCACAACCAAAGTACCACTGGCCTGTGGTGGAGAATCACTGCACCTTCCTCTTGAATGTGAGTTAATCATTTCCTTTCACTTTTTTTCTCTGGCAGGTTCATGGTCAAACTCAGCTGGTTCCTGCAGAGCTCTTTCGGCACTTTGGGAGTAAAAAGCTTTGTTCTCTGAGTTTAGTGCCACTATTGGTAATTGTTTAACTGGGCAGGTCCCTTGACCACTTCCTAAACTCTTCCTCTCACAATGCAAACAGTACTGCAAGCCATCCTGTTTGCTGCGTTTTTCCATCAGACAATTTCCTTTCGCCAGGAGCGGTCACCGCTCAGGAGCGGCCATGGGAAGGCCCGTCTGACCTTCAGCCAGCTGTGACTGCTCGCATGGGGGGGGGGATTTGCACAGGTCATTTTGCTGCTCTCTGCTTGCCTGGGGAGTGCTCAGCTAGGATGGGCACAGCTGCCAAAGTGTGTGTGGTTGGGGTTGTTCATCCTGGAGAAAAGAAGGCTCCAGGGAGACCTTATAGCCCGTTCCAGTACCTAAAGGGGCTGCAGGAGAGATGGGGAGGGGCTCTTGATCAGGGAGTGGAGTGACAGGATGAGGGGTAATGGCTTTAAACTGACGGAGGGGAGATTTAGACTAGATATTAGGTAGAAATTCTTTACTGTGAGGGTGGTGAGACACTGGAACAGGTTGCCCAGAGAAGCTGGGGATGCTCCATCTCTGGAGGTGTTCAAGGCCAGGCTGGATGGGGCTTTGAGCAACCTCATCTAGTGGGAGGTATCCCTGCCCATGGCAGGGGGATGTGGAACTAGATGACCTTTAAGGTCCCTTCCAACCCAAACCATTGTATGATTCTATGATTAAAAACTTCACTATGTTTTTTTATATTAGCATCCATAGCCTCATAGGAGACAACTGAATCAAATTCAAAAGAATGCCTGCACTCTGCCACTGTTCTGGGGTCTCCTCCTCTCCCCTGTTCACTCCTGGCAACAAGGAACAAGCAAAAAACGGCAAGAAATTCTTAGCTGTCATTCTTAAATGTCACTCTGACTGTTCCTCCTGTAAACAGTACTAGGCAAGAAACTAGCTCTTGCAGAAGGCAATCCCACAGCCCTCACTGGATATCCCATCCCTGGAGTTTCCAGCCAAGACAAAACCATGTGCCTGCATTTACATAGGCTTTCTGAAACTGCACAAGAACCGGCCCTGCGTGTCCTTCACCAGGATGTGGTATTTTTTTCCTGTGTCCTCAAGAAATAACCTCGGGAACTTTCCCACTCCGAGGGTCTCACCAGCTAAATGGGAAAATGGGCCCGGTTCGGATTTAATAAGTATATCAGGCCATATGACTGGATCTGTGGACACCTTCCCATCATGTACACTGATAAAGGGCACATATCCTTCTGTCACATAACCCTAGGTGGAGACAGGGAAGGGGCCCCCCTTACCCCTTGACCTAAGTCCCGATGTCTTTTTATTGCTACATGCTACAGGATCACATTCCCTTCTCCATTCTGGTGTAGTTAATTGGATAACAAAATTAATCCCGTTCATATGTCTGGATCATACCTCCAGTAGGTGACATGTTATGAATGTACTTTTTGGCATCTCTTATATTATTTGGAGTGACTGGCACCAGCCGGTCCTGCTGCCAGACCTTTATTCGGTTGGAAAAGCCAATGATGTTGAAGTGGTCTTCAGGCCTTAGGTCCTGGAGAATTGTGAAGAGAGCTTCTTTGGTCTAGAAAGAGAAGAGAGACAAGTAGGCACAACTGTCACTGCTTCAGTGGGCAAGAATTTAATTCTTAAGATGTTTACTGATCTTATAGATATTTCTGGACTGCCAGTTTGGCTTATGAGGAAAATTGGGATGTCCTCCCCTGCCTCAAAGTCTGATCTTTGTGATGCCAGGTGCTATGCTAAGATGAAAAATCAACTCTTGCCCAATGGTTCTTGCAAAGATCTGTGCCTGTGAGATGCATGTTTAGATCAAACTAAGCTTAAAAATCATGCCTAACAATTAAGATTAAAGCTCCCAGTGACTGGGAAAATCACGTTCTGAACTAAGGGATACTGAAAACTTGTGGAGTTCTTCTAAAGCCCTCTAGACTTCCAGTAAGCTGGAACATAGTTAAAAAGATTTCTTACAAGTGGAAATACCTCTAAATACATCAAGGATGCACACACTCTGCTCATAATCAGGATACCCATTGGTATATACACACTCCAATGAATAGTTCCAGCAATTCACAAATGTCTAAGCTAATATGTTCAAATGAGTAAGATATGAAAAGAAGCCCTGACTAGTCATTGCAGATTCTACCTGTTGTCAGATTTGTCCCAGGCATGTTGTTTTTCCAGCAACGTGCCAACATTATATTGCTCTGCTGTTCATCATCGTGTGTAAATACAGGCAGCCAGAGTGAGGAAAGCTGGTACTGAGATGAGTTCACACCATGAGAGGTTAAGGTTCCTGGGTGGTGGGAAAGACAGACCACCGAGGATAAGCCAACAGGAAGAGTGCAGATGTGTCCAGTTCTCCCTGGACCAACTCCCTGTGACCAACTTTGATTTAGCAGCCACGCAGCTGTGCTCACATGGAGACAAACTTTAGCTTAGTGAGACCAGCTGAGAGAAGATGCCCAAAAGCAGCCTCTGTCCACACAAACATACCCTATATTTAGATGCAAAACACATGGGAGGAATATGAGGCAATATCTGCAAGTAGAGAGATCAGCAGCTTCTCAGCTCTGTCCCTTCTTGGCCACCATTAAGCCTTTCAAAATCCAAGGAAAGATATGCAGGGAATAATGTGGTGGACTCATCAATATTTAAAGCTTTCTCTCATGCCTATCAGACAAATATGTAAAGGACTCATCCAGAAAAAAATACAAAAACTAATCAGCAGTGCTGGAAACCATATGTCTCTAGGCCTGGTGTTGCTATGTAAAGAGAGTTTGGAAAGGAGCTCAAAGGACTGATCAAGCTGTGTCATCAATATCCCTCTGGATTCTGCATTGAAGCTGATGATGCAATGATGCAACTGCAAACAAATTACCCACCGCAGTGGAATCTCTAATCCTCCCAGCTGGTGACTTGGCTTCCAAGTTAAGGGGAATATTTCCCATAGCTTCAAGCATTTTGGAGCCAGGTCTGGAGTCCCTCCCTGCCTGTTTCTGTCCTCTCTATAAACCAGTTTCCTCTGTAGGGGCCACAGGATTCATCCCTCAATTTGCTTGGCTGGAACATTGCTCCACGTCTCACCACCATGAGTGTTTCCTAGATAAGAATACTAAACCAAATGCTGGTGGAAGAGGTTCTTTCAAAGAGGAGAGGAGAACCCCACTAGGTTCATGTCGTGATGAGCATGAAATAAACCTTCAAGAAGATGAATGCCTGCCCCAAACATAAAGGCTGTCTCCCCAGTTTAACAGTCCACAGAGAACCTGCTAAGATGAGCTAAATAGCAGTTATTTGAACTAGAAGGAAAGGTGTTATGCTCTCTCATCTCCTCTTTTACAATAGCCTTTGTATCGTAAAAATGCATGAGATACAAGACATCACCCTTCAAAAGGGCCTTCAAACATTGACAGTCCCATTTTACAGAAGTGAAAACTGAAGCACAGACTACTTTAGTAATAATGCCAAGGCCACAAATGGAGAGCTTTCCAAAACCTTGCATTTCCAGCTCTCAGTACAGTAAGCCAAACCATCTCTCATGCATGCACAGAAGGGCAAAGCAGGAATCACACAGTGGAGAAAAGGACTCTTGGATTTATTCCATGATAACAGGAGTGGCCCATGCATTCGTCCCTCAAAAAAAAAAAAAAAGATCAAAGCAAGCAGAAAATATAAATGGAGAAGCTTCTGTCCTGGGTGAGTGTGATCAGGCCTTCATGCCAACTTCTGCTGAAGGACACTTGGGGCAGGATGTTAAAGCAAGAAAACAATGACACCACAACAGCTCCTTACATGCAACATTCCCCCTCCACTGCCCCTCAGGGCAGGCAAAGGAGAGAGAGGGGTGCCTAAAAGCAATGATTTGGAGGGAAAGTCCCCAAATCTCATTATCCATATTATAGCTCTAATTATAATTAACATGACTTGACCTTTCCCGTTACAAAAACCCTCTTTTCTTTTTTTTTTTTTTTTTTTGCTATTCTGTCAAACTGCACTTTTCTCAGTGGGATTTATTGGGCCCAAACAGGTCTGCTGTTTCTGAGAACAAAGCAAGAGGAAAAATAATCTTGCTTTGGCCTTCTTGCAGAGAGGCTGTGTCTCACCTCCAGTGCGCTCAGAAATTCCTTTTGACATTCTTGCCTGTGTTCAGCCGAAAGAAAAGGAAAAGAAAAGGTGAAACAGCGCAGAGCAGCAGTGTAGTTTGATGTACACAGCATCCAAGCTTGAATTGCAGAGGGGGTCAGGAGGGAAATGAAGTAGATTTTCCTAGAAAACACAACACTTCCCCACGCCCTCATACTGGGGCCAAATGTGGGGCTGGGACCATCTTTCTCTCCCCTTCTTTCATTCTCTCTTTCTTTTTTGCCTCTTACTTTTGTCACAGTTAAGTCATTTCCATGGAGCTTGAGTCAGTTTTTCACAGGAAAAAGTTCTGTCATATTTTAATGATCATGCACAGACACCCTGGATTCTGGCATCTCTATAATGTGCTTCCTTCTGCAAATTCAACAAAAAGCCCTTTGAATTTATGTAATATATATATATACACACAAACATATGTACAAGTGTGCATGTGTGCAGATGTTTTTGCTCCAAAGTAAACAGAATGAGGGAAGCCATATGGTTCATTCTCCTGCAGCTTTTACCTCATCCCAAGTAAAAATAAAGGGTGGGATTCAGCTTTCCCAACTCAGTCATCAGAAAGCTGGGCACTGCATCTAGTCCCTCTCTAGGCAGGGGAAGACACCTCCAGAGAGTAATCCATCCCATCTGTTTTGGATAGGTTTTAGGATGGGCTGAGTCATTGTCTGGAAGTGCCTGTCTCCCAGCCTCTCCAAGAGGCTGAGTAGCTCAACTATAGAGGTGAGACTCACCTCAAGACCGAATCCTGCCTGGTCCTGAGCATTAAAGTATTTACTGGAGCCAAAAGGGGCTGAACTGGCTCTTCCCCTCTCTGAGTGCTCTGAATTGCCTGGCTTCCCTCTCTCCTTCCAGCCCATAAGGACCTCCAGGTTTATCCCAAAGACTGCAGTCCTCACGGGGTGGCAACACACACGTTGCTACCAACATCCCTCACCCATAAAAAGGCTGCGAGAGAGACGTGACTTCCCTCTGGAGGGCTGGATATGATTCAGGAGCTGGCAGGCAAAAGCAACTTTAAATAAGGAGAATATTTTGGTAAAAGTGCACTGCTTGAAATCCTTAAGTTCGCGGCTCTGACTGAGTGCTCTCGGTGCCCAGCCTCCCACCAGTCTCCACCAGCCCCTAGGCAAGGATTTTTGCAGAGCTTTTCGTGCAGAGAGCACCTGGCAGCAGCTTCAGTCGGAACACGGCAGCAGGTTTCTCCTTCTGGCCTTGTAAGGCCACAGCTGGAACTTCTCCTGGCTCTGAGGAGCCAACTCCTGGGATTCCCAAGCTGCCGACAGGGTCTTTGCACTTCCAGTCCTGCCTGGCCCCAGTGAGTCACGGCACTGAAACTCCTGCCAAAGGCACACTCCTTCGAGGCAGAAAATTAACCATCACTTCCCTGGTGAGGACCATATCATTCCACCACTGCTGTGCATATGACACTGATTCATTTTAGGGATAAACCAGGCATAGATCTAACCCACTCACAGTGAGAAACCCAGTTCAAGGGTCCAGCACCCTTGTGGCAGGTCAAACGCTTCTCCCTGTGCACTTGCCTGGGTAGATGCATTTTTGGAGGGTGGAGCAAGGTCTAAAAGAGAGGGTGTCAGGAAGTAGCAATACAGAACAGCTGAAAAAAAAGATCAATTTTTGCCAGTTGGGAATTTTCACTGAATTTTTAGAGTTGGAGGGGACCATAGAGATCATCTAGTCCAACTCC
>JAOXJM010000001.1:4943307-4960597 GCA_026413425.1 Tringa solitaria
GGGTTGGACTAGATGATCTCCAGAGGTCCCTTCCAACCCCTATCATTCTGTGATTATGGAGGGCTATGTATCCATAGCCTGCACGGACATAAGGAGAAGACAGGTCTCAATGCCCAAAGACAGGGCTCAGCACTTGTCAAGATCAGAACCTTATAACAGTTCCTGAGTTAGCTGTTGTCTTCACCCTGACTAGTGATTTGCCACACATTAGCTATTTCACAAAGCACTGTTTCTATGCAGTGCAGTCATCAGCAGGTCTGGATGCTGTTTAAAGGCAAGAATTGGCCAAGAATACAGAAACAGCACATCTCATGTGCCACAGAAGTCTTTACAAGGCCCATGTTCTCCATAACCACACCAGAGCCCAAACCTGGAGCATAGTTATCTACAGCTCTGTCCTGCTGACCTGTTGGAGTGGCTGCCCGCTGCAGCCTTTGAGATCCTAGGGGGGTGGTTGGCCCACCCCATGGCTGATCTCTAACAGCAGCCCTGGGAGTCATTACCGTACAAGCAATAAGGTCTCCTCTCCATCAATGCCTCCCCCTTCTCCTCCACCCTCACAAAAACAAACAGAAAGGAAACTGGGCATCTTGAACCCTTTAAGCACTCTTTGTAAAGCAAGTCGGGAACTCTAAGCTCTTCTGAGAACCAGAAAAGTACCACAATAAAACAAATCCCCTCTGTCCTAAGGTCTGGTTTTCATCTTTTCAAAACTAAATTTGCTTCAGTTAAGGTTGGTTTAGTCTTATTTTGTATTCATGCTGGTGATGTTTCCTACCCCAAGGATTCATGTGGGGACAACAGTCATTTCCTCCCGTTCTGGTTCTGTATCAGGTGTGAAGGGTCCAGTTCACTGTACAGGGATGTTTGTGAGGTGTCAGGGTGGACTGAGCAAGGGTCAGTCCATCAGGATTTGCAGAGGGTCTATAGAGAGCCATAAACTTCCAGGTCCTGAAATCCTAGTCTGAATGTTTCAGGTGGAGACTGTGTAACTAGGAAATAAAAACCTGCGTGTTTTTCCTCAGGCAGGCAGAAATCCTGCAGTCTCTCTCTCTGCCTTTAAAGAATCTGTAAAATTATTTCATTAAAATGACCTTTCTATGAGATGTATCATCTCTTAAGCAGCACAAGTTTTTCCTAGAAGCAGTATGTTATTTAATTTTAAATAAACTTAGTAACTGCATAGCAAGCCTTATATGCACCATGTGACTGAACCAGTTACTGTCAGCACCTTCAGTGATTTTAGGTCCTCTTGGATTCAAGTGCTACTGAAACCTGAGATGACATTGATGTGTTTTGGTTCACTTTATAATTTATCTATCAGTATCTGAATTAGTCTCCATAAGTTCTTGATCATCATCAGCAGAGTTGAAGGGCTCAGTTCAGTTGCCCAGCTGTCAGATGTCATGCAAGACCTACAGGAGCCTCATGACCTCCTGGAGCCCCAGCAGAAGGCTGAGATGATAATTCTTGGGCACCACCAGCTGCACTGGGTACCTACTCCTCTTATCGGGTACGGTCAGCATGGATTTGAGCAGGACTCATTCAATAAAAGGGGAGTATCTATTTTCAGATGAAAGGGGTCACTCCATTGACTGAAAAGGGCAAAGTTTGCCTAGTTGTGATGATGACATCAAAGCAGATAGCTGCGTTAAACGATGGCATCTCCCCGTAGAACTGGGTGAGCCAAATCCCACCCCAGTGTTCTTCATGCGAGTTTTTTAAGTTTTAGGGAATTAAACAGAATGATTCAAGTGGCCACAAGATGTCACCACCTCTTCACAGATAGTTCCAAATGGAAATATTCATATGGCAGGGAAAAAAAAAAGCCACCATTAATGAACAGTTTAGTTCTAAGTAGTGCATACATAATTAACTTTACATATGTATATAAATGTAATATCAACTCTACAAAAGGTTTTTGTATACATACATATTGTATATAATGCAATAATATAGATATTCTATAATGTAAATGAAAACAAAATGGGATAAAAAGGTCTCAATTTTGATGGTTTTCCACTTTTTCTAGAAAAAAAAAACACAGAATTTTTGTGTTAAAAGGTAGGGTTTCTGAATATGAATTTTTGCCAGCATGTTTTGCTTTCAGGAATAATGTTTTTTGTTCTAGAAGAGAATGTTTTCTATAAAAAATAAAAACAGAGGAAGCAAGCTGTCCTGTTTTTCATAGCCTCTAAGTCACAGCTGGGATACCACGTGGTCCAACATCCCTTGTATAAATACATAAAATAAAATAAAAGGAAAATGCACAGTCAGCCTGAGATCTCAAACCTGCTCTGATCCTCTTGGAAAGCAGCTTTTAGACGTTACCACTGTCTGATCCCTGTCTTGAAATGGTCACAACCTATGCTCTTATCTTTGCTGAAATACCTTCTCCATATTTCTCTTTTCCAGCGAAGCACATCCGACTGGGGGTATGTTGGAGATCTGGTGAGTTTTTTTCTTCCTCTGCGAAAAATAGTACCAAACAAAGTGATTTTCTAGTTAACCATTTTTTGGAAATCAATCCTTTTGTTTGTCCAGCTCCTTGTTTTTACTGCTGGTTGGATATTAACCTCTTTTCTTTAAACAGAGCACTGTTTGCACAATACTGTTCATACAGCTGCTCTTAGAGAGAGAAGGGTATGGTAAATACGAAGAAATAAGCGACAAAAGTGATTAGACAAAGGCGGTATCTTAATATACCATTTTAATACTGTTCTACCACTGCTGTGATTTAACCATTTGCAAAATTAAGTCAGTAACCAGTGCTTCAGGTTTCTTTTATTTAGGAGCTTTATTGAAAGTGTAAGATCTCTCATCCTCAATATATAATGCTGAGGATTACTGTGTACCCTTCTATGCTGGATAGCACCGAGAATCATTCCGAGGACTGGTTGCATGGTCAAAAGCAAGAAAAACATTCCAGCTTAATAAATTCCCCCTTTCAGCTGAAATGTTATAATGAGCTATATTCACATGAGTATCCTGATGTAATTGCCAGGTAAAATATGGAAGTGTCTTGAACTTGAGTTCATGTCCCACCCAGGTGCCATATTGTAATGGACAGCAGTAGAAAAAAAGACACTGAGACTATAAAAGGAGTTGATATTGCCTTCTAGGGCACATTTTCTTGCTATATCCCAAATTTATACAGTACTTTTCTCCATTACAGGTGGAGGACGATGACAAGATAGGTCTTTACAGCTACAAAGTTCAATCCACTATAACGTCACGCTTGGCCAACACAATGATCCAAGCCAAAATGGTGAACAATGCAAAAAGGTCCCAGCACATAGTGTTTGATGTACAAGTCCCCAAAGGAGCTTTTATTGACAATTTCACCATGTAAGTAGTGGGCAGACATCAGCCTTGTGCTCTGGCAGGGTTCAACGTGGTGGGAGGGAAGTGTTCGTAACAGCAAAACACCTCTTTTTATTTTCCAGCTTCAGTATAATTTTAACAGCCTTTCTCAAAAAAAAAAAAAAAAAAAAGGCTCACGTCATCATACTGTCTGTCCATGTCTGTCATGTCTGTCCATCCATCTCTTCCTCTCCAGTAATTATTGGGCCATTTGCCACATCCCTGGAAGTGTTTACGGCCAGGATGGATGGGGCTTTGAGCAACCTGCTCTAGTGGAGGTGTCCCTGGCCATGGCAGGAGGGTTGGAACTCGATGATCTTTAAGGTCTCTTCCAACTTGTATGATTCTATGATTGGCCAACATCAACAAAATCTGACAAAAGGACGGAAGTCTCAAATAGCCTAAGCTCCTACTTGTCTTGTGCAAGTTGACCCCGGATCAAAGGAGATACAAAGAGACCAAAATTAGAGCCCTCACTGAACAGAAAGGAACAAGCCTGGTTCAGTACCCCTTCAGAGAGGTAGCAGCCAACTTGCTGGTCAGGAGACATGGTCCCGATCCATGTTCCAAACCAGCCATGACATGAGTGACTGCCTGCCCTGCCCGAAGGATGGGGAAAGTGTGAAGGCGATGGGGGAGAGCAGGTCCTCCTCAGAGTACAAGAGTGACGGCTACTTGAAATAAAAAAGCTGGTAGGGAAAATGATACAGAGCTACTGGAAACCAGAGTTCATTATTTTACAGTTAAACAAGAGCCTTATTATTTAATTTCCCACCAGATTAGATTTCACTGGTGTTTTTCTAAAGTGAAGAAACAGTCGTCGATTGTAAAGTTGTTTCTTTTGCAAACTGGCTGTGTTTCTCTCTCCTAGGGACGTCAATGGTATAACATTTACCAGCAAAATTCGGGAAAAATCCGAAGCCAGAAAAATGTACTCTCAAGCAAAAGCCAAAGGCAAAGCTGCTGGAATAGTGAGGTATAAAGACTTTGGCATATGGTTATTGTACTGAACTTATTCATAGGAGAACTGAGGTGAACCACTCCATGGGGAGTTAAAGGAGGGGGGTGGGGGGAACCCTGGGAAGGAAAATGGATTTCTTGCTTACAGCAACTCTGATATTTAATTGTCAAGGACTTGGGTTTCTGCTTTCAGCTTGATAGAACTATTGTGCTAACAGACAACTGCAGTTCCCTGATAGAGGCCACAGTTAGAATCAAACCCAGCAAATGCATAACTGAACCAAAATGCAAAGAAGCTCTCTTTCTCCTTGTATTTTCTCAAAATAACCCCACAGTTGACTTTTCAGGAGCAATGCCTTGGATATGGAAAACTTCAAAACCGAAGTGAATGTGCCTCCAGGGACGAGGATCCAGTTTGAACTTCACTACCATGAGATGATTCGAAGGAAACTGAGCTCCTATGAGCACGTCATCTCTGTGAAGCCAGGACGCTTGGCAAAGCACATGGAGGTAAAGTAGAGCTGATGTGTGTAGGCAGCACCCCACAGGTCCTCACTGAGAAAGCAGCTGAGGTTCCTGTGAGCTCCACAGCAGGACACTTCATCTACAGCTCCTTCATTTTACATGGGGCTCAGTACAAACAGCCTCAAGGTCACTGTGTGACCACAGCATGAGACACTTCAAACCAGGAGCTATGTAGCTACATGACTGAGAAGCAAATACGTCCTGCCTCCTCTCATACTAGCCCAGTTGGGCACCTCCTGAATCATGACTGATTCACGTCAGAACCACTTGGGCAAACAAGCTTTGGCCTATATATACCCTTGTGTAAACTTGCCTCAACTGAAGAAAAATAAACAATATTTGCTATTTATTTACAAAAGTGCTTTTCACAATATTCCCAATTTCATGAAATAGTGTCCTATGAGAGCAGATGTTCTTTGAATGACAGTCCCTCGACAAGTGGTTGACACAAGATGATTTATCTTATTCTTACCCTCTTTTTTACACTCATCCAAAGGTATCCTCTGTCATCCATCAACAGACAGAGGATGCAGGGCTGGCTGGACATTTCCATCTCACCATTCTCCTGTTCCTGTAGCATAAATATCTTCTTCAGTTTTCCATGGTTCCAGCACAAGCTGTATATGAAAGTTTGTTACATTTCCTTGGTGCAGGCTGTGATCTGCTTCAAGCTGTCCAAAGCCCTGAATTAATCTTACTGAAAAGGGCACCATGTCCTGTCTCCCAGTAGTTTTGCCAACTATTCAGAAATACAAGAAGAAAAAAGGCCTTGTCTCAGGCTGACAGGATAAAAAATTTATTTTCCAAATCACCTTGGCCATCCAACCAAAAGGGAAAATACTATCTGTCCTGTCAATAGCATGAGTAGAGGAGAAGAGAACTCATCATTGAGTGTGAGAACTCATCATCCTTCTAGCCTCCTAACCCAAAGCAACACTCAGGCAGAGTCACTTCATGCTGCATTTGTGCTTTCAGTGTTAAAAATGGTGTCAACTTTGACTCCTGTCTCCCCACTTACCCACAAGGTGGGAGAGAGAGGAAGACTGAGCATTTCCACCAAACTCTTCTCTTTTTTTTGGACACATTTTTTTGTCTTTCCATCATGTTTGACTTTCAGCATTGCACAGACCCCCATCATGAATGAGACTAGCCTTACAGGAGCGCTCTCAAGAGCATCCCAATCCCCAACTGGAGTTTGTCTGTGGAGGTTTCATGAGATCCTGGTACAACATCAGCACTGCTTCATACTAATGTCCTCCCTTCCCACCTTTAGGTGGATGTCCGCATTATTGAGCCTCAGGGACTTCGCTACGTGCATGTTCCTAATTCACTCGGAGATCATTTTGATGGAATCACCACCATCTCCAAGGGAGAAAAAAAGGTAAGAGTCACAGACTGGAAATAGCATGAAAACTTCTGTTTTCCCACTTGTTCCTACTCAGTCATGGCATTTTTCGTATCTGCTGGAAGCATGCAAAAATATGGAAAAAAATTTAGTGTCTTCATTAGTGATACCTAAACATATGTACAAGATGCTCAAATACTACAGTGGCAGCAGAACAGAAACAGTGTTGTTTCAATGATCCACCTTTCACGCAACATCTGATTGACCGGTGATTGCTTCTCATTTCAAGGCTCACGTTTCTTTCAAGCCAACGATGGCTCAACAACGTAAATGCCCCACGTGCTCATCCACAGCAGTAGATGGAAATTTTGTGGTGCAATATGATGTGAACAGAGAAACCACAGGTGGAGAACTGGAAGTAAGTGTTGCCGTTTGACTGGGATGAGAGATCCCTGACTACAAGAATTGCTGTCATTGAGCAAACTGTGCTAAACTTCATCCTTCAGGAGAATAAGCGTGAGAAAGAGCTCTGTATCCAATTGAAAGAACAGAGAGATTTTAAGTGGGCAGAATGGATTTGCTTAATTTATGACTAAGACGTGGTCCTACATATAGTCAGGAGCAGACTCCTGTCTTGTCCACAAGCCAGTGTCTTTTATACCTAGCCACACTCTGGTGATTTAACATTGAATCAGAGGACAGAGTCATTGGAAGTTGTACCAATATATCACAAGGAGACAACCAGAACGTCACTATTTTTATGTTAATATGAAGCAGAGTTATGGGCTTGAATTATTACAGACAGAACGGTCTTTTTTAAAATGTTTTTCATTCCTCCCTGTGATAGTGTGTGGCAGTTGTTTGAGAACCAGGCTCTGCTTTCCTTGATAAAAAGTAAAGACTGTGGAGTATAAGAGGTGTAAGGCTACAAATACAGAAACCTGTAGAGCTGAAAGTCAGATTTGGCCCATAAAGAATAAATTTTCTGCTCTGTTACTGTCTTGAGTTTTCTGACACCTTCACTATAGCTCAGTTCACTGTGAATTTTTTTATTTCATTTTGCAGATTTTTAATGGCTATTTTATTCACTTCTTTGCTCCGGAAAATCTTGATCCTCTGCCCAAAAACATTTTATTTGTTATAGACGTCAGTGGCTCGATGTGGGGACTGAAAATGAAACAAGTGAGTGTTTGACCTCTATTGGAAAATGAACCTCCTGCCAACTTTTCCCATGTGCCCTCCTGTACAATTCTGTAGCAGACTGGAACTCAAAATTGCCAGCTAAGTCCTTTATGCTTTACTCTGTCAAAAGCCTCACTGAATTTGGAAAATATTTGATGCATCAGAGTCTTCAGGGTTTTACCCTCTGTTTGTAATGCTCCTTTCATGTTGTACGAAAGAGGTGATGCCATCAGAATATTTATTTTAGCTTTAAATTAAAATGTTAATTGACAGATCACAAAACATTTTACAAAGGCTCTTTCTCTAATCTCCTCTGCTGAATCCTGGCAAAGTCTCAGTGGGGATACTACCTCCCTGCTTTCAGAAAGTTGTAGACAAATTATTGACAGTCCCCTGAAGAGCAGAGAACTGTTTAGAGAAGGTAAAACAGGGGGCGTGGGGAGGGAATGCAAAAATAAATGTTTTGGTCTGCAAAAGCAAAGACTTGGAGAGACATAATCAGCCTCCAAATACGCAAACAAATGTTCTAAAAGGGGAAGTCATCAGCTCACATTCATGCCTCCCCCAGGATAGAATAAGATGGAATCGGGTGAATTTACAGCAGGAGAGATTTGTATTAGGTATCAGGAGAAGTGCTGAGAGGGGAGGTCAGGAGATTGTATATCATGTGTCACTAAGGGTTTTAAGAACTGACTCAACAAACATTACTCAGGGGTGATCTAGGTATATTTTAGTTTGCTTCGGACCACAATGCTAAAGCTTGGCAGATTGCTTCCTTGGGGAAATCAGTGCTGCAAAACTGGGATACAGGCTAATTGTCTCTTGTTTAAATCACGCATCTTCTGTCGGATGTTGCCCAGCCTGAAATGCCAGCATTGCAGACACAGCTAAGGCTCCTAAGCTGGTAGGAGCAATTCCTCTCTCCTGAACCACAGTGTCTCACAAACTGCTTCTCTCTCTCTGTTAGCAGGAGTTAAGCGAGGATGAGTTGAGTCACGTGGGTTTGTTCTTGCTAATTGCATTTTTTTCTGTGTTTCTTTGGAGAAAAGTTCAACTTTGTGCAAGAAGTGCAAAAAAAAGAGAGAGATTTGAATAGCAGGTGCTATTTCAGATTCCAGAGCTCATTTTCTTATTCATCACAGGCATCTGTGGACTTGTAGACACAAGTTAGGAAGATGCTTTCAGCAACAGGAAGCATAAACTCCTCTTCTCTTAAATTTCTTCTTCTCAGACCATCGAGGCCATGAAGGCAATACTGAGTGAGCTCCGTGCTGCTGATCAGTTCTCCCTTATCGACTTCAACCACAATGTCCGATGCTGGAGAGATAATCTAGTCTCAGCCACCCCAGCGCAGGTTGAAGATGCTAAGAAGTACATCCAGGCAATCCATCCCAATGGGGGTACGAGGTTTTGATTGCAAGGTGCTCATGGAAGTTAGATATCCCAGGAACCCTCAGACAACCTTCAGATTGGTAGAGTATTCCTAACAAAAATTCTGATTCCCAAGATGGCAAAGGCAGGCCCTGGGGCTAAAAGAGAGCAAGGATTTCACTTTATTGTGTTAGGGGGTGGGATAGCATTTCCTTCTACTGAATAAGCTATGACAGAATGATCACAGACAATAATCTATAGGTCCTATCTCCAGCCTCACAGGTCCCAAATATCCTTGAGAGACCAAGGCCATCTCATGCCTTTGTAAAGCAGATCATGAACAGCCCAACTCCAGGGTCTCCACTGGCTGTAAATTGTAGACCGCACCATGGTCTACTAAATGCCACTCTGGGCAAACTGTTCATACTTTTTGTGCCTTCATTCACTGTCTAACAAATACAGTTGCCTTTTTCAGCCTTACAGCACTTCAGATGCTTCATTTGTTAGTGTTTGAACTATTTGTACAGTAGGAGCTCACAATTATTTTACTCTATCGCTCTGAAGTGTAGTTCTGGTTTAGTTGTCGAGTTATTTGTACACGTATAGTGTGTAGAGGCTCTCTCCCAGGTCAGAGCCTTCTGGTGCTGTGGCACCTTCATTTCCAGAAGCTTTCACTGGCAACACATGAGGCAGAATTGACATGAATTACAGACTTGTCCGAGTTGATCAGTGTACTGGCAATAGGAAACCATGTTGGATATATGAGTGCCTTATAAGCCTGACCTTGTTACCCCAAGAATTGACAGATAAGCCAAGAGACCTGCTCCCATCCAGAAAAGCCAATGGGAGCATTTTATAATCCTGTCTCTGGAGCTGTTTTTTTTTTCTTTCTTTCTTTCTTAACAAAGAAAATACCTAATTTCTGAGTGCTCAGTCTTCCTACTCCTATTCCTCTCATACTAATTTCTTACTCTGACCCTTCTGTACCAAAAGCCAAACCTTTAGGTAGGCTCAATAAATATCTTCTTTTCCAATCAAGATGTCCAAGGACCAGGCTGATGCTGGAAAAGAAAGTTTCTTCATGCTCTCATTCAATCACCTGCCTGCAAACCCACTACTTTTCCCCACAGTTCTCCCCACATAGTTCCCAACACCACAAATGGTCCCAGTGTAATTAGTGAGGGGGATAGAGGGGCCAGGTGAAGAAGACAGCCTGGGTTGAAAGAGGGAAGCAGAATGCAAGCAGATGTACTGTAAGCATCACAGAGGAGGAGCTTTGCTGCCTTGATCTCAGGTCTTGTCCATACTGATTAATTCCCCTAGAATCTCAGAACTCATCCGGATTCAACAAGAGACTCGACAAGAATCAAACTTGTTTTCTTCATTGTGTCTTTGACAGGCACAAACATCAATGAAGCTCTTCTGCGAGCCACATTCATCCTGAACGAAGCCCAGAACTTAGGCATGTTGGACCCTAACTCGGTCTCCATGATCGTATTGGTGTCTGATGGAGACCCTACAGTAGGTAAGGATCCTGCTTTAGGTGAGAAGAAAGGCCAGGTGAGATTAGCCTGAGAAAAGCATGCAGCATGTAGACACTTTGACAGTAAGTTAAAAAAACACCCTGTTCTCCTTTCTTCCAATGCCTCTTCTGCTCTTTTGCCAAGTGCTATAGGTGCCCTGGGGCTTTGGACAGAAGCTTTCAAAAGATGAGCAGATTATCTTATTCAAGTTACGTACTTCTTGCAATTACAGAGATGCACAAGCCCTGTAGGAGAGGTAATAACAACAACTTCAGAAAAAAATTCCTCTTCCAATGACCTTAGCCCTCACAGATCTGTGCAGTCCCAAGTGTAACAGCAAAATCAGGAAAATTAAGCAGAAATCAAATTAATTTGGGCTGGATTTGGTACAGGTCGAAAGCAATCACTTACTGCAAGATGCCAGCCCAGAAAAGGCTGCCATTAAAAATAAGTTTGAAAAAAAGAAGTCAGTCCCGATGGCAGCAGAGAACATCTTAAGTACGAGAAACAAAGTAAAACCTTTATGGAGATGCCTTAGTCTGCAGATAGCTTGAGACTTGGGAAAAGTCTAGTTGTGTTACAATGACAAACTCCCCAGGAAGTTAAGGAGAGCCCTGAGTATACAAAGAATATGCATCAGATACCAAAACAAGAGTTCAAGGGAATCATCTTCAGTGGAAATAATTTGTTAGTCCCCATCCAGGAGATGCTCAAACGTCACTGTAGGCACTGCAAAATGGAGTTTGGGTATCTGAGGTGTCTAGTTGAGTTGTCTCGATTTCCCATATATTAGGACAGAACTAGAGACACTGGAAGGTTTTGAATGCTCTTACCTTGATTGAGGCTTCCTTTGTTGCTCAGATGGGTGTCACCCTTTGTGTGTCTCAAAGGTGAGCTAAAGCTGACAACGATCCAGAAGAACGTGAAGCAGAGCATAAAGGACGAATTCTCTCTCTTCTGCCTCGGGATTGGGTTTGATGTAGATTACGATTTCCTGCAGAGAATCGCAACTGACAACCGTGGCATGGCCCAGAGGATTTTTGGTAATCAGGAGACTTCTGCCCAAATGAAGGTGCGTTTCTGGCCCGTTGCCTCTGAAACACTCCAGTTCTGTTCACAGCTGTGGAGCTGGGTAACTCCACTACCAAGAGCAAAGTTACTGTAGGTTCTTAGGGGAGGGGTCACAAAACACATCGTTTGATCTGGAGAGTACTGAAAGATGACAATCATGTATTAGCTTAAGTGCTTCTAGTTACAATTTTTGTAGTATCTATAACACATTCTTTGCTGCTCTGTGTAGGATTAATATTCTATAAAACAGTCCTAACTGTAAAAAAAGATTTTCTGAATTCAAATTAAGGCCACTTCAGCACTAACAAAAGGCCTAGGTTTAAATGCTAAGTTATAATCCAAACTTTGCCAGTGTAAGAAAAAGTTCAATTTTGCTGCTCAAATCTGTGAGCAGCAATTGCTGATGAACAAACTCTTACATGCTTACTCTCTTTCTATTCACTGGTTTCATCACCAGTGCAGGCTTCTCATGCTTCTTTCCCAACACAGGTGTGATAGGACACTCTATGTGGTGTTCTGCCAAACAGAGCAGCTCTGAGAGTGCAGCCCCTTGGTATGAGACAGCCTCCATCCATAGCACCTGCTTTCCCCCTCTGGTCCCATGTGCTAAACCCAGCTCTGTACACATCCCAGTTCACCTCAGCCAGGGTCAGGAGAGGATCTGGGACAAGGGAAGTCTCACTTGCCCAATAGGCGTCCAGGTTTTGATATCTGCTGTCCTTCCAGTAAGAGTGGTGCATGTGGGAGAGTTGCTTCAGGTACAACAGACTCACTTCTCTGTCTCCTTCCATCTCAGAATTTCTACAACCAGGTCTCCACCCCACTCTTGAAGAAGATTCAGTTCAACTACCCCCAGGAGTCAGTGTCAGACGTCACCCAGAGCAGCTTCCACAACTACTTTGGTGGCTCGGAGATAGTAGTGGCTGGGAAGGTCGACACAGAAAACCTACAGCACTTGGAAAGCATCGTCACAGCGACAGCAGTGAGTGAGGGTCTCCTTGGGATACCTGCTTTTGGGGCCTGGGCTGGTTCATTCACTTGTCTGCACAGTCTCCCTGCTGGAGGTCACTGCCAGCAGAGTCTGCGTGGGTTCTGGGTGGGAACATGAGGAACCTCATGGTCAGGTTGTCCAACAGTGTTTCACAGTAGCTTCAAGTACAGCCACAAATAGTCATTGTCTGCATCCCGCAGCTTGCCGGAGGAAGTTCCTTCTAATCGATCTATCTACCATACAAAATTCAATTGCAAACCAGACTAAGACCATGGAGTCCTCCTTCATGCTTTGTGAAGGTGCAGGGGACATCCCCTAAGGTAGCTCCTGTCGTGGCTGAGCCTCCCACTGTTGGGGAGTTCAGTCTGGTGGGTCTGAAGCGTGTCAAGTCCATGCACAATGCTCTGCCTTGTGGCATGTTTCAGGGCTGCTCTTCCAAATGGAGTGGGATGGGGTGGGAGTACTACATCCAGATCCTTCTTTCTGAGAAGGAATCGAATTATCCACACTCTTACAGGGCTCAGGAGTTGCCATTTGTTATTTGCTGGGAAAATCAAACTCATTCAATATTCCTTCCTGCCAAAATACAGTGCAGTCCAAGGGTCTGTGGAAGGAAGAAAGTAGAATTTGATCCCTGTTGCTTGGTAGAAATTGCACGTGAGAAAGCCTGAGGACAGAAGAGCTCTGTTAAGAGCCTCTTCTTTTGCCATGTGGTGGCACCCTCTTTGGCTACTGCTGACAGCTCCTTTACCTATTTTAATCCACTGTCACTAAAAGAGTCTTTAACAGAAGACTCTCTTGCTGCAGCTCCCCTCCCCAAGGCAGTCAGGCCAACAGTGGTGGGACTTTCTGATCTAGAAGTGACCACGGGCAGAGCCAGAGCAAGTCCTTAATGCAATCAGGCCAACAGTGGTGGGACTTTCTGATCTAGAAGTGACCATGGGCAGAGCCAGAGCGAGTCCTTAATGCCAGCCATGCCAAGAGGGGAACTCAAAGGCACCACATTCTCCTGGCTCACCCTCCTTTGCCTTCATCCCTCGTGGAATCCATAGGCAAATGCAGAGCTTGTCATGGAAACCCTGCGAGATGTTGAAGAACTGGATGGCTTCATGAAGAAAGACAAATACGCAGACCCCGAATTCACTAAGAAGCTGTGGGCTTATCTGACTGTCAACCAGATGCTGGCAGAGAGGTGAGGAGAAATGTGGTCTGCGATGGGAGGGAAGTGAAGCCTGAGGGCAGTCTGGTCCTCTCTGAGACCACAGCCCCGAGGCTGCTCACAGGGTTTCAAGTGGGTAAGGTAGACAAAAATAAAGATAGGTGATACCTTCAGCCACATTCCTCCTATTTTGAGCACTCACAGACTTCAGGGAATAGAGTTTGGGAGTAGTTAATTACAGGACCAAGGGTCAAACGGAACTGGTTGTGGGCCTGAGTGAATGAGATGAATGGGAGATTTATCTTACAGAGCCTGAGGAGCAATTCAGGATTAATTGCTCCTCAAGCAAAAAGGCATCTCCTGATAAGACCAGGAGAAGGTCTGCACTACTTTGAGTCCAGGCCAAAGCCCACAGAAGCCAAGAATAGTCTTCTTATGGAGAGTGAATTCACCCACGGCCCTCAGCCTTTCCTTCTTGCAATGCCTACCAGTTTGTCTCTGAGACCGTTCTGTGGAGGCATTGGCACAGCAGCTGCCCTGTAGAGCTGCTAACCATGCCTTCTGTTTTGTTTTCCACCCAGAAACACAGCCCCCACTGCAGCTTTGAAGAGGAACATCACCAAATCCATCCTACAGATGTCTCTTGACCACCATATTGTTACCCCTTTCACAGCCATGCTGATAGAGAATGCCGAAAAGGATGAGATAATGCTGGCAGACCAGCCCAAAGACCCCAGAAGGGGCTGCTGCCCAGGTCAGTGTCTTGGTCTGTCTTATTCTACCTCTCATTATGGTTTTGTTCTTCTTGTGTTGGAAGAACAGCTGTGTTCATTGTTCACTCTGGGTGTTTGTGCTTGTAGGATAGCCTGTATTTTCAGTGACAACTGAACAAATCTTCAGCCAGTTTGAGACTACCCTGTTACACAAGTGCTCCTTGGAGCTGTTGGCTTCAGTGAAGAATAAAATATGCCAACATTGCAATGACAAGGTTTCCAATAAGCCTACAATATCACACATTGAACATCTTCCTACTGTGGTAGATATGTCCAGTTCTTCCTACTGTGGTAGATATGTCCAGTTCTCTTCACTGAAGCTGTAGAACTGTATCTTAGCATGATTTTTAAGCCTTGGAAGCTACCTTAGCTAATTACCAAAGAGCCACATGCCTGCATGGAATCAGAGTTGTCCTAACAACAGAAAGTCCCTCATTAATTAAGCTTTTGGATTTCTCCTTTAAATCCATCACTTCAATAAGTGTTGCAAGGTCCTTGTTGCAGCAGCTTTATGCCTGGCTGAACAAGGTGGGGTTGGCTTGTTCTGGCATTACGTGGTAGAGTAGGTGTCAAAGTGGCAGCTGTGGGCATCTGTGGGTGCCCAGCCAGATCCAAAGTCGTCCCTGTGCAGCCTTGTGCTCCCAATGAAACTCCACAGCAGATATTTTGCGCTCTCCCCAGTCAGAGACCTGGTAACTATAAAAAAGTCCTGATACTGGCTCAACGAAATGGGGTTTTTATGTCTGTCAAATGTTATTTTTTGGTTCATGTATTCTTCTTTTCAGTTTTAAAGTCTGCAGCTGAGACTCAAGAAGGTATCAAATAGTTCTTATTTACACTGCATACCTCAACTTAAGCTCTTAACTCTTAGTTATATGGTTTAGTTTTAGATAGTCCTGTGAGGAGCAGGGAGTGGACTCAGTGATCCTTATGGATCCCTTCCAACTCAAAATAGTCTATGATTCTGTGATTCCATGAACTCATTACCACCAGTTTAGCACAGTTTAGCATGTATTTGTATCATTACACAGGCACCAGCTGACTAATTCAGACCATAATTATCTTGATTTAGGAGATGCAGAGGATTTCTGTGATTTTAATATAAGTTCTTGTGTCTTTGTGTTTAATGGAATAGACAAAACAACGGCACTGAAATGGGGGTCAAGGCATCTGTGGATTTCAGGGACAGGGGCACATGGCTGTTGAACAGAGCAGAGGACAGAGCTTGTAAAAACAGTCTCTAAGTAAATCTGTGCTTGGGATTGTGCAACACGTGGGCTGTACCAAAGAGTCTGGGTATGGCATGAAAAGGGTAATCTGAAGTAGATTTTTCTGTCTGTCCTTATGCACCTCTCATCAGAGCTGCACTGTCTGTCTGCGTAGACAGAGACCGGGTCTTCCACTGAAATCACCCACTTTTCAAAGGGTTGACTAATTGTTCTTTCATCATGAAGGACTTATTGCAAAACTGGGCTGCGCATGGGAGAGCTTCTTCATGCATAACAGTCTGTGAAATTAATGTAACTTGGAAACTTAGGAGTCTCTGTCCAGTTTTTAGTTCCACTGCCTGAGTAAAACCAGTTGATGGAGATTTTGAAGATCCAGCTGTGCAATCTTCTGCCCTGCTGTCGTCCCCCAGCCTCTTTTTCCCCTTACTGCTTTTCAGAGCAGGGTCAGCAGATGAGAATACGTGCCCTGCTTCAGCTCCTGACATTCTCAGCCCAACACATGAAACAAAAAAAACCAAGTTTCATGAATCATTTAAGATTATATTGCTTTATGAACTAAGTGGGAGAGAGAGTGCACATGTTACTTTCTCCTGCCTCTGTCTCAGCAAAAGCAGAGAGACCTCTAGCAGAAGTACACACGTTAAGGGATCATATTTTAAGTGCTTCCACTTATTTGCAACCTTTATGCCTGTGGGTCACCCTAGGGCAAGCAGAAAGAGTCCTACCTTTTCTCAGCCACCCCAAACACAGGACCAGAGTCAGCAAAGCTTTTACCACATGGTAAATTTTTAAAATTCAGCTTTTTATTTGGCAAAGCACTTAAGCCCTTGCACTGGGGGTTTTGCTAAAGTGGGGCCTATTCCCATGACTAAAAAGCCAGGCTCCATTTTTCACTAATAGCTTATGGTTAGCTCAGCTGCCCTGGTAAGTCCTATTCCTCTGGTGGAGACGCTGGGATAAATCCCTCCTAAATTCACTATACAAATCTCTCTGTTGTAAAGAGCATCGTTTTTTGCATTGGTACAATGAGATCAGGCTCTGTCTGTTTTACTCTAAAAATGAGACTATTAAATATGTCAGCACCAACAAAAAAATTAATTATGACTGTCATTTAACAGGTACTCTAGGATTAACTCCAAATGCACCTAATAATAACAAAGGTATCCCAGCCTGGGCCAATGCCACAGCTGTACCAGTCAGTTACATGCCTGAGCAAAGGAGTCCTCCTGTCTCCTCTCTGAGCATAAACAGAGGTAAGAGCCACAGTATTTCTCTCCCAAGAAACACCAGACACCAACACCCGTCACCCAATAAACAAATAAAGGCGATAGAACCAAAGTTACCGGGCACTTTGGGAAGTTCAGCTTCTGTGACAAGACACTAAGATCCATAATGATGGAGGAGTCTACCAGTTGTCCTAATCTTTCTTGTTGAGTTTCCTGAACTGTTGTAAAAGCTCCATCTTCATTTAGGAGTTAGTCCACAAGACAAAAAATGAACTGCTGTGAGTAGCCGATGACGTCAGTGTGGAAGGTTCTCGATACAGCCCCTGCTGAAGGTCTGAGCAGGGCACAGTCATCCACATCCCAAATCCCAGCCACCTCAGTCCAAGTTTTGCAAATCCAACTAGCACCCAAGGATTAAGCTTTTCTATATAAAATACTGAGCTGTTTTGACTTCTGTCCCACTGTACTCGGCACTGGTGAGGCCCCACCTTGAGTACTGTGCCCAGTTTTGGACCCCCTACCACAAAAAAGACATTGAGGTGCTGGAGTGGGTCCAGAGAAGAGCAACAAGG
>JAOXJM010000001.1:5000270-5013051 GCA_026413425.1 Tringa solitaria
GTGCTCCATCCCTCTGATCATCCTCGTGGCCCTCCGCTGGACCCGTTCCAACAGGGTCCATGTCCTTCCTTCTACACGATTAGTAAAAATTTTGTGGAGATGCTGTTTTTACTGGTTGTGCCAGAGAGGAATTTTCCATCAGCGTTGCCCCCTTCCCCAAGCTCAGCTGTGTCTGCCACTGGTGTTGCCGTGTTTGTAAGACCGGGAGGAAAAGACGCGGAGTTGGTGAAAGCACAGCGTTTTCCTCGTGGTGCTTGAGAAATTGGAAGTTCTTAGAAATTAGGAATGTCTGTTGCTTTGGGTGTGCTCACTGAAAGTGGGGAAAGGAGGTTGTTTTCCTACCTCTATGAATGGAGAAGGAATATTACGGTCTTTTTTTTTTTTTTTTTTAGTGGAGAAAGGGAATATGCTGTTTTCATGCCAGTGATGCAGTTTTTCTTGTATTACCTCTCTTAAAATAATTCCTGTATTTATTTATTTAACAGGTTTGTAAAAAGACATCTTAACGCTCAGCTGATGTCTCCCTGGTTTTTTCACAACAGTTTTCCTTTCGCTCCTAAAATAAGTTACGGTCCCAACCCAGCTCGGGATGAATGAGCTGAATTTTGCCATGGTTTTGCATAAGTAGCATTAATTAAATTCCGATTGTAGCATCTTCATTGTCGGTGTGTTATCTGGGAGTCAAACCAGTGGGGTTTGAGTTAGCGGCGCTGTCGGCTGGAGGGACATCATCTTTGTGTTCGGGGCTGAAATGGATTTACTCTGACGTAATTGAGAGCGTGTGGTTTTGCTCTGAAAAGCGTGTCATCGCCGATCGCGTTTTTTCTCCGTTGCAAAAGAAACTGATGGCTTTCCCAGCTGTGTTAGATCTTTGTTCCAGCTGTTACATCCCATTAGGAGAGCTCCGTTCAAGATTTTCATTACTTTTCTGCTGTTGTTGCTTTGCATTTGCGGCGGCTGGAGCTGATGGGGAGCTTCTGCGGCTGCAAAAGGATTTGCCAAACGGGCTTGAGATGCATTTGATGCCGTGAAATGCTTCTGAATAGTGTGTTGGGGGTGGAGGAGAGAAGGAACTTAGAGAAAATAAGGGTTTTTCCTGGTAAAATACACCATGTTACGCTGTTCAAATTTGTGGAAAGCTTGTAAGAGGAAGCCTATTCAATATGCTGTACACTTCACACGTGTTTCTATCCTAAAATTTAAATAAAATATTTGAAAAACAGCGCTGGAGTATGTAATTAAGGTATTGAACTACAAAGCAGGCTGACATTGTGTGGTTTCTGAGAGCAGAGTTCTACTTTTTTTTTTTTTAATTTTATTGTTGTTTGTTTTAAGCAGAGGTGAAAAGGGAAAAGTTCTCTGTTACGTGCCGCTCCGTTTTGCGCTCACGTTTCACGCGGTTTGATGGAGGCAGCGGCGCAGCTGGTGCTTTGGGTGAACTGCTGTGGATTTTCTAGCATATTTTGGGTTGGTTTTTTTTTCATATTGGGGAACTATGCAGTGAAGACAGACGGTATCTGCTTCATTTGCTATGAATTTAGCTTGGCAGTGGGATGGTTGGTTATGGATGTGCAGAATATATCGTGTTTTACCTCTTAATTTAACACATTTCCAGTAAGGCAGTTCAATTTCCACTATGTTTATGTGGGTGGTGATTTCATGGGAGGGATGAGAAGGGGAGTCATGGTTTATGCCCTCAAAAAGCCTGATTTTTCTACTCCATTGCTTTAAAAAGCAACCAGGTAGAAGCTACTTAAATTTAATCACTGAGGGCACCTGGGTGTATTTCAGCAGGACAAATTTAGATTCTCTGCTGCTAAAACTAGAGGAGTAAAAAACTAAATAATGGACTTTGAGGTGTGTTGAATCTAGGAATGGGGGTTTTTGTTACTCTTTTCTTGATTTTTCAGTCTTGAGCATAAGCTGTGATTTTATTTTTTTTTTCTGCTGAAAGTTGCTTCCAGTGAGGCAATAAAGTTTAAAAGTTGCTCTTTAGCCTGATTTTGTGTAACTACTTTTTTGAAGATTATTTTTATGTGAACGTAGAATCATAGAATATCTCAAGTTGAAAAGGACCTGCACAGTCTCCAGTAAAGGAAAACTTGACTTCATTACAGCAAATCTCTGCTTGGGAGAACACAAGCAACAGACCAATATTTCCATTGGGAATCACCACAGTGGAGAGAATAGACCTGGCATCAACCAAATTTTTATTTCTTTCTACTTAAATGTCAATTAACATTGTCACGTTTTTTCATATATTTTTTTTTAATTCAGTCATCAGTATCTAATAATAATCTCTATCAAAGTGTTAGATTTTGATGGTCACTTTGGATGAGCCGATTCCCTGCGCTGGTCCTGACAAGTATCTACCCAGGGCCCATAACAGTTGTTATAAGCAGTGAACTTCTTTATGTCCTGATAACCTTAAAAATTGCTGGTTTTAAGATAATTAACTTCTTTCTGGCTACAAATAAAGTCAACTTATTTTTTTAGCTTGACATTTATGAGGTTACCAGGAGAAGGAGCAGACTCTGAGCAGCAATAGCAAGAAGATGCTTTTGCCTGCCTGGTAACTACATTAATAGGACCTTTTTCCCACCACTGAAGTGCACTCAAACAAGGCATATATACTTATTTAATAAATATAGTGCGTATGCTTCTGGCTGTTCTTCTGGATGCTGGGTGGAAGTGATGTGTTGCTCTTTTGAAAGAGTTATCCTGGGATAACTATTTAATTTTGTAATGTGCTGGAGCGCAAGGAATCTGGAATAGAGCCTGTAATAAAAATACTGAGGAGCTACACCTAATAATTTGCTGGCTAAAATAAAGCTAAAAAAAAATCTATTTTATAGCAGACATGAGGGTGAACGCTGAGCTATTAATAATAGACTGTACATGTTGTACAGGTAGTGGCTCATTAGTTTTTCTCAATATATTTATTATTAGTTATTATTAGTTTTCCAACTACAGCTCCCTTTGAAAAACCTGCCATGAAATTAAAAGCTCTCTGTTCTATACGTTTGTTAAATTGTCACCAATTCATGTGGCCTTTGAGCCAGGAAGGAGGAGGTACTGGGGGTGGGTTTGACAAAAGTAAATCAGCTGTTCCTGAGACTTTAAGAATTGGACAATTTGAAACTTCAAGAATTTGAGAGTTTAAGGAAAGCAAGATAGTTTTTCCCTAACCCTCACCCACCCCTTCCCAGTTTCTTTGGGTGACACGAGCACTGGTCTGCTTGTTTGCTGGGGGGAATTCTTGTGACTTTTGCAAAGATAACGAGGCTTTAGTAGCTTCTAAAAAATTCCTTTTCCCCGCCAGCCGAAAGCAATCTTTTATTGCTTGAAGGGGAGTTAGTGCATCCTCCCTGTTCTATTTGGTTTGCTTTTCCTTGTGGACAGCTGGGCTGAGGGCTGGATAACTTCCCACCTGGATATTTGGCTCTGTGTGGATTTTGATTGCCCGAAGTTTCGGTGCTGTACTTTTTGGGGGAGGGATCCATTTCTGTGTACAGGTTCCTTCTCACCCGGTGTTCGTTCTCATTCATGGGGAAGCTGAGAGTATCGTATCTGCCCGGCCCTTCCCACAGGTTTCTGGTGAGCTGTTTTGGGACCAAATGGTCTGAATTTGGACAACGGATATTATTTGAGTTGCTGTTGTATAGGGAACAGCAAAAGGCTGGAAACCAAAGCTGTTTGTGACTTGGAGTTGACTTGCTGTGTGACATTGCATTAATTATTTCACTGGGAGGCTTCAGCATCTGAATTTTTAAACTGAAGATAGCACAATTATCTGGAGAATATTGAGGCAGGTTCAGTATGTACAAATTAAACTCTTTTTTTTGGCATCATTTGCTTACAGAAAAAAAGCCTAAAACTAAATTTAAGACCAGGAGAGTGTGTTACGTGTTTGTCAGCATTCTCTTTCATGTGTCTGGCTTCTGCTATTTTAGTGAATTTTTATTGAAGGAAGGAGAGAAAAGAAATGCAAAACTGTTCAAATATAAGCATAAAGGCAGAAGTTTTTATTTGACAAATCACCTGAAATTACATTTAATGCACTTTTGTGCTGCATTTATTTCCAATTGATAAGTCTTTTGATTTAAACACAGATATGAATACAGGCCTGAAACTTTTTTTTGTACACTTTTACAGCTAAGGTCACTTTCTGATCAGTCTCTTCATCCCTGTGACACTTGCAGTGTTAAGAACTCTTTTAGCTTTTAATCAACCTTATGACTTGGCATTGTCTCTTTGGAGGCAAATGTCAAAGATATAGGAAAATTGATTCTTCTCCAGGTTTTGTGTTGGTTTTTTTTTTTAAACCTGCTTTCTAACAGGCATAATGGTTTTTTGATACGGTTGCTTAAATATTTCCACGCTTCAATTAACGCTTAGTTGCTTCTCTGCCACGTGTTCTTAATAAGCACTTGTAGGAAGAAGTCCTTTTTAGTATTTCTAACTTGCTAATCATGTCGGTACACTTTTGTGGAAGTTAAAAAGATCCCGTGAAGACTGTGGAATCGTAGAATGGTTTGGGTTGGAAGGAACCTAAAAGACCATCTACTTCCAACCCCCCTGCCATGATCAGGGTCACCTCCCACTAGACCAGGTTGCTCAAAGCCCCCTCCTAGGAAACTCCCAGGTCTAGGAAAAGACCTTTTCCTATTGCAGGGATGAACTGGACTAGACTTTTGCCTTGAGTAGATGCTGGTGCAGATGCAAAGAGGCACACAATTAGCAAGGTACTCAAACCCCAGTAGGTGTAGGGTAGGTGGTGTGGTGCATCTCGCAGTCCCGTGCCCCACATTATCCAACTGGGAAACAAACCTATTGCAGCATTTTCCCTGCCTGAGCACTTGGTTTTTCTTCCCAGGGAAACTGAACCCAAGGTTGGTGTGTGTCCCTGCCAGTGGGTAGCGTTTTCCAGACCTGAGAAATTTCCCAGCTGGGAATGAGCGCTGTGAAGCTCACCACGAATCCCCCCCGGTCCTGCAAACAGCACAGGCAGTGATTTGAGGAGCATTGGGGAATAAATATGCTCTACTTCTGGGCTTGTTGAAAAGTTTTGAGAAGTTTGAAAAGTTTCCCCCAAGTTTTTCATTTTAATGGGCTGTCTAACTTGTGCCTGTTAACTCTTGGCACCATAGCAAATGGTTCAGTAAATTTAAAGGTAGCTTTGTAGAGCAACTAAAAATGTCAATGCAAACTTTCTTAGCTGTGTCAATTATCTAAATTTAATTTTTTAAGGATAAAACACTTTTCTGTCTCCTCAGTAACTGTAGGGATGTCATAACTACTCCAGAGTGGTGATATCCTCCTTTAATTATGTTTTTGTAAGTCTCCACGTTTCTCGGTCCTTAGAGTCTGCAGGAGAAATTAGTATTTCACTTGTACTAGATATTATTCAAACACAAAATCCAAGATGGTTCATGTTGGAGGGAGTTCATGTTCTAAACAGAGATGGACAAAAGAAGTGATAACTTGGTCTGATCTCCCTTTTAGCCGTGGAGAGAATTAAAACACAAGCAACTTGCCCAGAGTCACACAAGAGGCCAGTGTTACAGAGCCGAGAATCAAAACCATAATCTGAGTATTACCCTTATCTTCACCGCAAGACTAAGAAGGGAAATTCTAGAACGAAATTCTTATTTTCTAAATGTACCTGCAGGCGGGAGTTGGCCGGGGGTTTGAATTCATGCAGTGATGTGAGAACCAGCCCGCTCCGACTGCTTCGGCTTCGAGATAAACCAAGAAGAGATTAGGTTAAAGGACAAACAAAAGAGCATCCCCCCCCACCCCCCCCGTTCTCCGAAGCTGAGGCTTCACAATAGCGATTGTGTTCCTTCAATAAGCACGGGCTGGTTTTCCATAATTGCTTTTTTTTTTTAAAGTAAATCGCAGCTTATCATCATGTAAGGATGTAATATCTTCATAAGCCAACTGTACGGAATTTTAATAATTCAGTATAATTTTATTGAATTAAAAGCAAAAATCGTTGTTAGGGTTTAAGGACAACTTTTGTCGCGTTATTGTTATTATGAAAAGTTGGGATGAAAAGTGGTGCCTTGGCCACCAAAGCTGTGTGCCCAGTTCTCCCTCCCGAGGCCATCAGAGGGATTTCCCTCTGTCAGGTCAGGGAAACTGAGGCACTTAGAGGATTTTGAACTATTTTCAAAAATAGTTCAAATCTTGGAGCCAAATTACACGTGTAGAATAAACTCCATCCATTCCTGGACTGTTTTCTTGGAGGTCCTATTAAATTTAGACCCTGACTGCTCTTTTTTCATAAAGATTTTTGTTGTAGAGTCAAACTGAAATTGCACCTGAGGAAATCAACCCCTGAAGTTTAATATAAAATATTCTCTCCTTATCAAACCACTACTTAATATTCTTTATTTCATCCGGGAGGTATATCTAACCGGTAGGTAAAAGTGACTCATAGTTTTTGAAGCCTGTAGATTTCATCTGGTGGAAAGATACTATGTGAAATATTTTTGTTATCAAGAGATACATGAGATACCTTCTCTTTTTTTTCTTTTTTTTTTTTTCTACCCATAAACTACAATTGGTTCAACAAAATGAAATTGTTCATTTTCTAGATTGGAAAAATAACACGTAGTTTGTTACATACTGGTAAAGGAGCACTTTCTTGGGCTTGTTTCCCTCATCTGAATGTACATTTTGAAATTTAAAACTATTTTAAGTGCTGTGTTAATTGGGGGTTGCCGAGTGAAGCTGCCTGTTGCTGCTCCCTCGGTTTTGCATGGTTTGCTTCTTGAGGTGTTGTTTTTATCCGGTATGAATTGAAACGAAGTGGTACAAAACACTTTTAAATGAGAGTGTGTTCTTAGCCTGAAACATTGTGTGAAACAAACATTAAACCCGGCAGAACTGTGGGGCCATAATCTCCCTTACTGGTGATACTGGTGGTGAGCCGAAGCGGGTTGTAATCTCTTAAGTGTAGACCTGCAGGTCAATTTTTAATTATTTTTTTTTAAACTGGCTTTTTTGCAAAAATGTTGTTCTTTTGTGTTTTGTTTTGTTTTGTTTTTTGTTACAGATGGCCGCACAGATCCGATTTTGGATGATGTAGGTGATGCCTTCAAGCTCATGGGGGTTAACCTGCATGAGCTGGAAGATTATATACACAATATCGAACCTGTCACCTTCGCACATCAAATCCCTTCGTTTCCCGTCAGCAAGAACAATGTCCTGCAGTTTCCCCAGCCGGGAAGTAAAGATGCAGAAGAGAGGAAGGAGTACATCCCCGATTATATGCCACCCATTGTCTCCTCTCAAGAAGGTGGGAAATTACTCCTTTGCTTTAAGTTTTGGTCCCCGTGCGTCTGCGTTATTTGTTCGCATCCTCGAGCGGATCGAGTGGTGCTGCCCATAGGGGTCACTCGGAAAGGAACCCTCTGGGTGTTACACAAAAGTGGTTTCAAAGCAGGTACAGGTGCTGTGCCAAGCTTCTTTCCCACTCTTGCACTTCCCTCCAAGATTAACCGGTGACAAAACACACAGTGTTAATACACGTTTTTTTCTATAGTGCGTTTAAATGTTAAGTTTTCGGATGACAGCAGAAATGAATGCTTTTTATTACCATTTATCTGTTCACCTCCCTCTTATATATATTGCAAGAGCTCACATTGTTTGGCAAAGGTAAAAGAAGGAAAGCTGCCCAGACTGGCACAGAATTCCCAGCTCCTGACAGCCGGGAACAAAAAGCTGCCTTTGAACAAATTTAATGCAAAAAAACCCCAAACCCTCCTCCAGTTAAAATCAAGTCAGATTTAAAATAAAGAAATAAGAGTCGTTCAGAGGCAGGGTGCCTTCTTTTCCTTCTCTTTGCTAATGTTGATTAGGGTTTCCTCATCACTTTTCCCACTGCTCTCCTTCCCTTTCTTGTGTAAAAGTCCGCGGCAGAGGCAGGGCTTGGGGAGCCCTTTAATGGTGAAACCAACTACAGAAATGCTCCGAGCAGCAGTTCATCAGGGAATTTCAACAGCAAAATACTTCTTCTGGTTTTCAGCTGCACGAGACTTGATTGCTCATAAGATAAACCTTTTAAAAAACACGACCTAGTCTTAACTTTTAACAGTGAACATCACAACTGTATTTGGTGGGGAAATCAGCTTTTGTACACTTGCGGACCAGGTACAAAAATCCCAGACAGAAGAACTTTATTTTCCAAAAGAGTGTAATGAACAGATAAAGTCCTTATAAGACACTTAATTTATAATTTCTATGGGGACAGAGTGGATATCATGATCTATTATGCATATTATGTGATTTTTTTTTTTTAAGAACTAACGCCTCAAAGTCTGAACACTGAAATGAGTAGAAAAATTCTGCACGGTGTAAAGATGAACATAAACGACCTCACCTTATTGGGTGAACGAAATTCATTGCTGGGCTGCGGCAGGCATCGCATGAAGCGGTTTTTCCAATGATTTCCTAAGCTGTTGTAAGCGTATGTTCAGCTTTTCATACATCACATTCAGCTGGAGAGATGCAGTTACTGCATGCTCCAGTGGGACTACGCGAAATTATAGTCAGGAAAAGGCACCTGAAGTGTAAAAGATTGTCGGGTCAAGGGGTTTAGTGTGTGCATTAGAAAAAAATACACTATTTCCAGTTACTCTTCAGCATGAGTAAGTCCTCACCCTGTATTTCTGAAGCTCTGTACATCTGGCTTCTCTGTTTGCTTTAATTGCATAGAATACATAGTTATTTTATAGATCGATAGCATTTTAATGCCTCTTGCCTTAACATAACCCAGGAAGTAAAACTGCTGGGTTTTGGTGAAACTGCAGAAATATTTTCTTGGATTGATAACAAGGTACTAAAATCCCCCCCACTGTGAAGTTTTGAAAATCTTAACAATGAACTCTCTTAAACCAGGAGGAGGCAAACAAAATGTAAGTATCGTATATGTAGGGAACATTCGAAAGAGAAAATTAGGGTGGAAGAGGATGTCGAGAAGTGAACGTGGATTTTTAGCAACCCTGTTCTGGCTACTTTATTCTTTCTTGAATCGCTTTAGCCTGATTTTTCAGGAGGTAAACGAACACCATTCTGTCAGAGAAACTCAGCATCTTTAAAGTGTGACAACTTACCCAGCACTTTTGCCTGCCTTTTTTTTTTTTTAATTTTTTTTTTGTTTTCTAACTTGGGAAATCGTACTTTAAAAATATGCAAGAAAGATCGAATCCAACAGGGGACAACACAGCTGAAGACGAATATCTGAACCTGGGGAATGAGAGATGAGAGTATTCCAGGCTCAGGCTGGCGGTACGTGACACAGAAAGAGAGGCTAAAAATTGAAATGGGGACAAGTTGTGTGCGCTTTTTTTTTTGTATGTAACTTTTTATACTCTTTCTCTTGCAAGTTAGATCCAGGAGGTAGATTTTAGCAGTCCTTATAAATAATGTATGAGTCCTTTTAACACCCGAAGCAAGAAGATATTATTTCCAAAGTTGGATGAGAACCAGGAAAACTTCTAATGCCTGAGGGTAGAGTATCAGAGGACCTATAGACACAACTTCAAAAAATGTGTACTTTTTTTTTTTTTAAATGGAAATTGAAAGCAAGCATGAAAATACAACTGCTGAGTGCAGGTTTGTTAGAGTTGATTTAAAATACTTACAGTTGAGGACGCTCTCATTTTGAATTAAGTGAATTAATTTTCAGAATTAATTCTGAAAATGCTATTTGTAGTTTTGTGCCCTACCCTTTGGTGGTTGCTTGGTTTATTTTTTTTTTGGAAGGGGTGAGGTGGATGAAGAAACTCTGTTGTATGTGTTTGGTTGTGTTTTACTCCAAGTAAAATTTGGAAGAAAAACTTTTGCAGATTAAAGGAATGCATTGTAAAAATTCTGAGGAATTGGTGAAGCTGTTTGAAGATCTTTATAGAGCAGAAAAAAGAAGTGCTGCTGCTAAGATTGTGTGGTTCATAACATTTGAGTTGCTTTGAGCAGACCATAATTAGTCGGTAATGAAGGAAGGCTTCATGCATGCTACGATGTATAATGTTTATCTTTCAGTCACTTCAGGGAACTGTCGGGAAGATGAGTTATGTCCCTTTTTATAGTGAATCCTAGAGCTCAGCTCATGTTATGAATATTTATTTACTGATATGATTCAGAAATCACTAGCGCTGATACATTTCAGCAATAACGTAACCGTGACCGTCTAAGGGTATGAGCAGATCAAGGTTTATTGGGAGAGGCAGTATCTTTTAATTTTATCAGCTGATCTAATTAGAAGCATTCTTTCTGGTGACAAACTGACTTCACAGGTAGTTTTAGCTCGATGCTTTAGTAAGAAAAGGCGCTTTTTTATTAATTTTAAAAAAACAAGCTAGTGTTCAGTATCCACCATGACCAGTAGGTGTTGCTAACCTCCTTCTAAAAATTCCTCTGGTTCTGTGTGTGGAACTAACTTGTTATTTCCATTTGCTCTAGAACTGGTGTGGGGGGGTTCAGAGCGTGCAACCTTGTGCGATGTCGCACCGATCATTGCCAAAGGCTTGATAAGAGTAAAAAGTCCCGTCCAGCCCGAGAGGAGCCGTTTCCTTCATACCTTCTCCGTAGTAAGAAACGCTGAAACAGCTCTCTCGGCGATTTCTGAAGCTGTTGGGGGGGGAAAGGGAGGAAGGCAAATCAGTTTTTCCAAGATCTGTAATTTGTGTCGGTCGGAAACTCGGTTCAGCAACACAAGTTTTGTTCCAAGAAAGCAGAAATTGCTTTCTTCCCTTAAATCTGGAGTGCCTCATTTCAGTGCCACGCACTAACCAAACACTTGTGCTGCGAGGATCTGCATATATAATTATATATATTATAAAACAATCTGACTCAGTATTGCCATGGCAAATGTTGGGATTTTAGCAGTATTTTTACAAAGGACACTGAAGGGATAATTTTATGCCAATGTATCATGATGTTCGCTCTCTGCCTATTTTTAATTAGTCTCCTTTTTGTTTTTCGAGTTATTTTAGCGCTGTTGTCACTAAAATGTCATGGTAAACTTATAAGACAGATTAAAAAAGGAGAAAAAAATAAATTAGTTGCAAAACATGATGGTCATGCTTTATTTCTTACGCTTTAATGTAAAAGAACATACATTTTCCAATAATTCATCAACTTCATAGAATTTGTTGATTGCATTTGAAGCAAAACAGGACCGTGCCGAAACTAGGCCAGTTGAGAAAGCCCGGATACTTTTCCACAGCTAATAATCATCACTGTTACATTGTGTGATAATGTTGAGAGCTCTGGATCCTGGTGCTTTAAGAACATGTGTCATTCTTCATAATTTAAACAAAGAAAAGTGCGGTGTGAACCCTACATCTGCCATGGTGATCTTATTTTTAAGCCTCCTGGGATGAATTTTTACCTGTGCTTGCCGCCTGTTGTTATTACCTCAATTTAAATACTAATAGTAATAATTATTATTATGGGTTTTTTTAAGAAAAAATAACCACTTTACGTCAACTGCTTTCTTTTTCTGACTTTCTGAAGTCACAGATAGTCGAGTCCCTGTTTCTCTCACCAGAAGGCAGAAGAAAACATGTGGCTTTTGTGCATGCAATACTGTTATAGTCTATTATATTTGCATTAGACCCTCATTCCTCTCTTATCCTGTAATTATGCTGGGGTACATATAAAGGATATGAGGGAAAAGACATGAGAGTCTCTTCCCAGTAGTTGAGACGTTTTAGGAAGAGGGGGGTAAGTTTTAGGGGTCCAAACTTCCTCTTCCATTCTTGCTTCATTTTTTTTCTGTCTTCTGCTTCATACCACTTCGCTCCCACTTCGTGCAGGTTCAGCTCCTTTCCCTTAGAGATGATCTGGAACCAAATGTCATTTTTACCAGGCATTAAGTTGTGTGGTCTTTCATTCTTGATAACGTATGTTTAAGCACTGGCATTGTATTTCTGATTGTTGAGTCAGGACCGGTTCTTGGCACGTTGTACAAATTCGGATTTATTTGTAGCCTTTTCCGTCAGAGCATTTTATTTCCCTGCCAGATCAAAGCATAAAATTGTTGATCTCCTTACAGTCCTGCCTTTTACCTTCTTTGCTGTTGCTGGGATGTTAGGACCTGGTACCCACCAAAACCTGATGCTTACAGCCACCTGAAAGCATGGAAACGCAGCTGTCAAATTATATATCATCTCAGAACATCTCTGGGTTTTTTTTCCATACATTCGTTGCTAAAAATCACATTTGAATTGATGGGAATGGGGGATGGTGTGTGAAGGTGCTAATCAAAATAACATGATTTTTGCATCTCATTTCTAGGGTTTACCGGTGTTAGAATTGTAATTGTAGAAAGCCTTAAGTATCACAGTGCTATAAAGCATTAATGTCCAGCTCCAGTAGCTAGATACTGGGATTTTAAAATTGTCCCTGGCCCCTCAGTCCAGCGGGGCTTGCTTTGGCCGTGGTCCAGGGCTAAACGTAGCAAGTCTTGGATCTCAGACCAAGCGGCATTTCAGTCTCTGGTTTCCCCTAGGGTTAAACAAAGCCAATACCTCTTTCTAAATCAACATGTGATGGGCTTTTAAAAGTCGATACTGGGGTACCAGCGTTTCCATTTTGATGACACAGGTCTTGCTGTTGTGGGTTCTGAGTCTTTCTGTCTTTCCCCAGATCTAGTTTAACCCCACAGACTCACAGAATCATAGAATGGTTTGGGTTGGAAGGGACCTTAAAGAACATCCAGTTCCAACCCTCTGCCATGGGCAGGGACACCTCCCACCAGACCAGGTTG
>JAOXJM010000001.1:5023563-5042715 GCA_026413425.1 Tringa solitaria
TCCAGCCTGGCCTTTAGATGTCCTTTCTCCCTGCAAATCAAGTTGGCTACTGACCATTGGTCAGGGTTTGGATTCCATTAATGAGCCAATCATACAGAAAATCCACGTTCCACTGTTTTTTCTCTTCATCAATCTTCTAGATATCCTGAACATTTAGCTATTTTCCTTTTCCCTCTTAAAACACAATCAGATGAGATCAGGCGTTTTCACATAAGGCGGCTGTGGGGGTTTTTTTGCGCCGTAGTTATCGTATCTCGTTTGCTGCTTAATGCAAATTCAATAATCGTATTGGGTCAGACTTCTACGCTGGCTGCATCGCCTGGTTTCTCACAGTAATATTTCACAAATCACTGCAGGAACCCGTAGGTTGCACGCTATTTTCAGTGGAATTTCCAACTTGAAAGCGGGGTGAGCTCTCTTTAGATTAGCTAGAAAAATCCCGAGGTGTAAAAGCCCGAAAGGTCTATATCACTCTTCTCCCTTCAGACACCGCACGTGCAAACATTTTATAGCATCGTTCCAAGCCTCAAGTTGAGAAGTTATGACTTAAGGCTATTGAACGTGTAGTTTTTCACACAGCTGCAAGTTCTGCTAATTTTAAAGGCTTCTTCACGTGCAACAAAAGCTCCGCTTATTCTGTGCAGTAAAGCATTCTAATAAACTTTGATTTAAAACATTTTTTGATATTTTAGCTGCGTTTGGCTAATAGCAAAGGAATGTGGAAGGAAATATTTGGTGAAGTCAAATAGCTGAAGTCTTACGGCAGCTTTCTCACAGATATTCAGCTCCTAAGTGGAATCCACGTTGTATTTCCAATAGATACAGTTGGTTGTTTTTTTTTTTTTTTTCCCTGAGAATTATAAATGTCTGAGGCATGATTTAAAATGGAAATAGCCTTCACCATCATGTCACTATTAATTTGCTATAGTTAAACCATTTGGGGAGATAAAATAGATTCAATAGAGCTATCAGATAGTATCTCACTTTTATTATTTAAATCTCACTTTTTATTTAAATACACTTCAGTCTTAATGCAAAAGAGAGCACGTATATATGTGCCCGTGTATGTTACCAAAAGAGCATGAGTGCTGGTGGTGCTCAGTGAATTTTGCTTTTTTTCTGTTTGCTGGTGTTTTTGCAAACCTCAAATACTCTTTTCCCCCATCTCAACTTTTACACACGTAGTACTTTGCTAAACTGGCACGTTTAGGAATTAATTATTATTTTTTTTCCTCCCTCAAAGCTCAGTCTTTCCAGCATTCTGGAATTTTTAAATTTTCTTACACCCCTTCTAATTTGTCTGCCACTTTCCCAGCTGGAAATGGAACCCAGTTTTTCCAAATGGTTCCATGAAACTACTGTTTCCATGCAGTGCTGGGGGTCTGCTAATACTGAGACTGACCTAAATGCTGCGGTCACATTCGCTCTGCCTTTTCTCTCTGCCAGTGCATTCCTCTTACTGGGAGTTACCACTCCGAAGTATTCCGTGCTTCTCTTCCTAATTAACAGGTTTCTTGAAATGCATTAATTAACTTTATTCCTGCGTGCCGAGATCAGCCTGCATTGTTCCAAACACAATAGTTTTATTTATGCTTGTATTTCTCATAGCTGCTGTTTTCCACGAAGGCTCGCACCACGCTTTCAATGTTAGAATTTCTGACAAGTTTCATGAAATGGGATCATCCTTGTTTTCAGAATATGCCACAATAAGATCATGCCTAAATTACAGTCTTTTGGTTCCTTACTAGATAGCTCTCTCCGCTTGTTCATTACCACTTCTCTGCATTCTTTCAGCATGTTTAATTTTTTGTCCAAGACTTTTCAAGTAAGATTTTGTGATACCGTCAGATATCGAACTTTAAAGCTTCTATTATAGTTTCCAGTTATCTATTATTTTTGTAGTTCTCTCAGAAGAATCTGAAAATTCATCAACTTATCTTTTTTCTTTTTTTTTTTTTTATTATGTCTAATCTTGTAGTGTTTTTTTTCTTAATATGTCCTAATTCTGTTATGGGTTGAAGTGGTGGTTGGTAGGGTCATTCTTTTGAAGTGTGTATATGTTCTGGACTTACTGATAATATTAATTAGATACATGTAATAACAAGCAGCTTTAGTAATTAGTGAACTCCTGACAGATAGCACAATAATTTGAGACATGAATTTTCTTGAGCAGCAAGAGAAAATGATCCAGATGTTCTTCGTTTTAGTATTAAAACATCGTTGCTTGCGATGCACAGGTTTCTGGGGTTCAGGATACACACACCATTTGGTACCAGCTGGCTGTTTATAATTCTGGAATTTGGTAGTGATGGATACAGTCTGAGACTACTCAGAATAAAATAATTTTTTTTAAAAAAGAGAAAAAAAATTACAGTACGTTGGTTCTACATCACTGAAAAAGCTTTTCTTCAAGTTTTCATATAGAAATGTGAAGATATTATTAAGTGAACAGAAGCAGCCAAAAATTGAAACTGCCCAAGAAGTTCAAAAAAGTCAGCGTAAAGTGCAGAGAAAGAGAGAGGCTGAAAGCATTTGCAGTTTGTATTTCCAGCCCTGTTCACCTTCCTGGAAACTTGCCTTGGGTTCGTACTTGGGACCAGCTGGGCATGGAAGCTGATACAGAGATGTGGCTGTAACCCATGGCCACCCTTATAGGCAAATCTTTTTCTCTAGAGTTCTTGCTAAAGGATAAAAGTAAATATTTTTAATTTTGAATAAAAATATTTGATGGAAATATTTGGTAAAAATAAGTATTTTTACTTTTATCAAATATTTTCATCAAATATTTTTCTTTTTTATGCAAAAAAATACAATTTTTTGGTCTTCTCTTGCTAGAGTTTCCTTTTTATTTCCCTAGTTTGTGTTCTTCTGAAAAGGCAAAAGGGTTTTCCTTGTGTAGCTGGACAGTGCAGGAGTCTTTGACTATTGATTTGTCTGGCTGGTGTTAAGTCCAAGCCTATGGCTGCTGTGGTTCAGATTTAGCAGGTCTTAGAGGTTTGAATCTTTATGTCTCCTTAACATGAAAAAAGTTTTGACGAGTGTCTTGACACTGTTCCATCAGTGCTAACCGCATTTCTTTTAATCAAATAGAAGATTTACTGTTGTATCCAGTTATTTTTCTCTTTAAAATATGCTTGTCTTGGCTTACATACCCCTTATCCTAATTTTCAGGTCATTTTCTTACACTCAAAGCCTGGCGTGAGATATTGAGGGTACAAGGAACAGAAGTAACAAGGATGAATGACTAAAAATGCTTAAATTTCACTTTTACAGGAAGGAAATTAGTCTGTTAAGTTCTGCTTTTTTTTTTTTTTTAAATGAAAAACTGGCTTAATTTTTATAAGCAAACTTTTGTGCAGATGTCTAAAAGGGAAGGAAAGTTGGATGCAAAAATGCTGGATGTGGCCATCAGTGGTTGCTTTCCCCACAGGTGCTCGTGGTCCTCCTGAGCATCTTCTTGTCTTGCTGTTCTCGCTGCTTTTACAGAGCTGGGAGTATCATTATCAATTGTATCATTAACAATATTTATCACTCTGGTATAGAAATCTAAAGGAAAAAATATAATTTTAAGGTACCAAAGGTAGGATGTTCCCTGTAGGTGTCTCTTAGGAAAGTTCTCACAGTCACATTTAGTTTCCCCTCTTCATATTCCTTCTCTGTATTTGTGATGATCCCTCTGTGTTTTCTCAGCTTTCAGATTTTTTTCTGAATCTGTTAGAAATCTTTCAGATAAGAATGATGCAATTTTGATTTGTTTGACAGTCATCACTGTTTGGCAAGAGTCTTCTACCTATAAATGCAAATTATTTATAGTCAGAAGTGAGAATTTTAGGGTTTGTGCTGTTTCCTGAATTTGGCTAACAATTTAGCTTGGAAATAATGTGCTGCTCTTGTTCCTTTTCATTTGGTGTCCTGGGTTGGGTTGGGTTTTTGTGGAGGGAGGAAAGATCAGATTTTGGTCCATTCCAGTAATTTTTAAACCAGCCAACTTAAAACATCCTTTGGGGCTAATACTATATGCACACAAAAAGCTTTGTTTCCCTTATGACCAAAGTTTAAATGCTTTAATTCCATTCACTTTTAGAGGAGCCATCCATGGTGAGAAAAGTTCTCCATTTAGTGCTTTGTTATCAGTATGCTGTTTCAGAAGACGTTTCTTCTATTTGTTTACTGTAAATTTGTATTTTGCATTTAATGTAAAAAAGCGTGTCTGTAAGATTAGATCTAATGTGCTGTCATTGATTTTCACGTTGTGGAAAATGTAACCGTGAAAAAAAAATTAGTTCGAGGCAATGCATGAATCTGGGATAAAACTCTTAAGTTTACTCTTGGAAAAAAATCTGCTTTGCCTGTTTTAGCCTGAATCCACCACGAAAATAAATAGTGATCACAAAAGCTGACAACACACATCCCAGCTATTGGCAACTCGTGAGAGCTGAGCACGTCGCAATTAGGTTATTCTTTCTCATTTTCATTAAGCTGAGAGCTAAACGTACCCTGACCAAGTGCTAACGAAACGCTTTTAGGGCAGAAATCCAAGATTTTTATGATTAGAGGGAGGCTACTTTGCGGAGTTACTGTTGGGAAATCTGTGCTGTAGGTGTAACTCGGTGTGCTGGCCACGCAGGGGGAGGGGGATTTGTACTCCTCATTTTCAGCTTGCTTTGACATCCGTGCGTCCGCTCTGTCTGTCCGTATGCATCTGTGGACAGATCGTTTGCCCCAGTGAAATATGGTTTCAGGGTATTATTTTTTTTTCTCCCTGGTTAAAAAATAAAATAAAATAAAAATGTTTGTTTGGCTTTGCGAGGGGAAAAAAAAAATAATAAATATGCTCTGAAATGGGCTCCCTTATTCTCTTAAAAATTCTACCAGCAGCACTGACCGGTTGGGGAGCTGGAAGGGCTTTCTGCATTGCTCTGCTTCACCTTCCCTCCCCTCTGCTCACTCCAACTTTCCTTTTCTCCTCGGTGCAGTGACTGGCAGCAGGTACTGGAGGGGGGAGAGAAAGATGGATCTCAAAAATCAGGGGAAACTCTAAAAATAAAGTTACCAGTGCTTAAACCCCAGGTGGCAAATGAATTTGGGTGGTTGATGTGTCCTTTTCTGGCACCTGAATGGAGAATAACTGAAAATCTGGATTTTTCGGATGAGGGAACAGATAGGTCTGCACTAAATGAGGGCTATATGTCCTCTTTGATTATTTGTTTGCTATTTTGAGTACTCTAACCTGCTTAAACTCTCTGTAGGAAAAGAAGGTGGCCTGATCTCCCCATTTTTAGCTTCCGTGTCTCTTTAAAAAGCCTCAGTTTAATAGTTAGAGGAAGAAAAGGCTTTTTGCCTTTATTACTTGCTGGTCCTTTGTAGCATTTTGCACACTCAACTGTCAAACCTCTCACAGTTCTTCGTTACTGTGATTACTCATAAAACTCTGCAATCGTCTTAAGTTTTGTTGACGAGGAGATTAGTTTATGCCGGAGAAGTTTTGCTAATCACAGCCTGTTGGGTTTTCCTAGAAATACACACCGAGTTTAAAAGGTCTCTCTTTTGGGAATGAAAAGGAGTAACTTCATCACCCCTGGCACTACCCGTCTAAAACAACTGGAAGACAATGGAGTGAAATTTTTAGATTGCACAACTGTCCTGCAGAACTAACACTCCCATCAGAAAGGGAAAAAGGGAGCCACCCACAAGCAGGCAGATATTCCAGAATGATTATAGATTTAAACGGCAAACGGACCTTTAGGAATCAACAGTAACAGTAAATCTTCCAGCATTTGCATTAACAACTTGAGTAAACAAGTTGTGAAATGGTTTTGTCTGGTTTCAACGTATGGTAACGTTACACATGCTTAATATTGCTTTATTAATATGCTTTTTTATGCACTGATGTGGCTTGAAGGAATTTTATCACCTCCGTTTAACCTTTGGCGTGCGTAAGTTTAAATCCGTGTCCGGTGGAGGCTCACCTGCCGCAATCTGTGCAGTGGTCTCTCGTGGGGGAAAAAGAAAATAGAGACCTGTGAAAATTAGGCTCACAAGACGTATTTGAAATTTGAATAAGCCCTTGTTTGAGAAGGGGGGGTGCCTGACTCCTCAAAAAGCCCCACTTTTAGTCTCAGCCTTTTCTATACTACTGTGTTTAAGCGACTAATTTTTCAGGACACAGTGTTCCGGCTTTGCTGGAAGAGGCAAAAGAGATGCAGATCTGGATGCAGAAAGCCCAGGGCTTGTAACGGTACGGAGTAAATAAAAAGGCTGTCGGGATTGGTAAGAACTCACGTATTTCTTTGAAATTAGCAGCACCTGTAGGTACTCCCAACCCTGCAGGTTTATGCTTAGTTTTAGCATCCTGATTCCCAGCCGTCGTGCTGGATAAGGATCGCAGGAGCTGGGGTCGGTATCAAAGCCTGGGCGAGCATCCCGCGCTCGTTCGCCAGCATCCCCAGCTAGATGAGTGCCTGATAGCCCCCCCCCGCCTCGGGAAGCTTGTGAGGAGCTGGAAAAGTTACAGTAATCTACAGGATGGACAAAAAACCCACTCACTTCAGGGCTACCAGCCTGTATTTGCTTTTTGCATTGAAATTTTGTCATTTTAAATCCCATAAATTCAGGATTTCTTGAGAATAGGGTAGTATTTTGAATTCCTCCTTTTAAAAATGAAAACAAGAAGATCACTGTTTCCCCCCAGGTTTGTAAAAGGTGTTGCTTAAGGTGGAAAAATGTGAGTTTTAACCCTAGTCTGTGTTTTTCCCCTTTGTGCCTTCCACCTCTGCCTACCCAGAGAGCACCAAGTTCCAGGGAGCTGCTGGTAGGAAACGAGCTTGTACAATTCATGGCCATTTTTGGCCTTGTGTGCTTCCTGCAGCCGTAAAATTATCTGGATTTTATGGCTACAGTCAAGTCTAAAATATCTGGGTGCTTGTGGCTGGAGTTTTTGCAGGTGACAAAACCTATTTGCGAGCAAGTTGTTAGGGGGGTGTTGAATAACTTGTGAATTTGGGGAAAAGGGAATGTTCCGACTTTCAAAGCTGTGGTTCATTTTTATTCATAAAAATTTTTAAAACTTTGGCCAAAGGAAAAAAAAAATTAAAGTGGAAGCAAATACCTCTATGCTCTTTTTATTATCCCAAATTAAGGCAGGAAAGCCAAGGAATGGAAGGGGGGGAATCTGCCACACTCATATCTGCAAGAGGTCAGTCCTGAGAACCTCCATTTTTGTGCTGCTGAAGTAATTCCCCCAGACACATAAAGTTAGAATGATTGCACTGAAAACCAGATTGTGAAAAAACACCCTCTCAGGAAGAGTTTACGTTTATTTGATTCTTTTAAAATCCCAGTTGTAATGGGGAGGGAAGGGGGGGGTCATCTGGTGGGATCTTTTTTCCCATAAGGAAAAGGGAATGGTGAGGGAGCTGTCAGAAATTTCTGTGCTACACTTTTTGGTCATCACAAGATCCTTTGCCTCCTATTTCTCTTTCCCCTTTCCCTTTTCCACTTGAAAATGGCATCTTGACAAACAGCTTCTCCCTGGTGCCTGGGAAGACTGTTATTTTGCTGGTTTATTGTCAGGAGCCCAACAACAGTATTTCGGGGGTATTTACCATCTGAAGGGGAAAAAAAAAAAATCTGTTTTCTTATTAAAATGTATTGAATAATGCAGCAAATTTTTTTCTTTGGTTCAGATTATTTCGTAGCCTGTTTATTTTCTAGTGTTTCTAGTATCGTGTAGTTACATCTGTTGTAAAGCATAAGAAAACTAAGAAAAGCAGTGATTTAGTACAGGATCCTAAACAGATTAGTCTTCGGGAATATCCCGGCTAGATGGATCCTGCGAGAAAACACAAAACAATTCAGACCTCAGAACGTTGCTTTTTACCTCTTTTTTTTTTTTTCTCTCTACGACTGTCTTTTGAAAAAGATAAGTTGTGATCTCATCGAAAAACTCCGCGCCGGCCTATTCGTCCTGCGGAAAGTTGGCTTAATTTGGTTTTTTTTGAGGTTGCCTGATTTTTAAGCAGAAATGATCCCGAAATCCCAACGCCCGGTTTTGTGTCCTGCAATAATTCGGCATTATTTGGATGCCTCAGCAGAGGGCACTGTTGGAGCATTAAAAGCACTTGAAAGTCTCATCTCCAGCTTTTCTTGATTTTTCTTTCTTTTTTTTTTTATTTTGGAAAGTGTTTAATGTTCTCCATGTAATTAAATTCAGTTCCCTGTATAATTAGCAATGGAGCCTTATTCTTTGTGCCACTGCTGCGGATAGTATTATTTTTGTCTCTATTTGCCTTCAGTCAATGCAAAATACTGTTGCCCATCAAAACGTGGAAAGTTTTATTGCTATCTCTCAAAGCTGAGCAATATTTAAAGGTGGAAATTTAAAACGGTGCAGTTAGTTTCATTTAGTTGCTCGGACTAAATAGGAAACCTTTAAAATTCCTGCTCGTGGCTCGGGAAATAACAGAGTTAATGCACCATAATAATTTTACCTTTGTATCCGAATGTGTATTAGAATATTGTCGGATTTGTCAGTACTTGCAGGTTGTTAAAAATACATACGCAAACCCATAATATTTAATTATGTGGGAAACCTATTGATTTCATTTGGCAGATATTTTTTTTTTTCCTCTTGAATTTGTTTTCCTCTGTATCTTTGCACCAAGTTGTACTGTATTGGTGCTGGTTAGCATATTGAAATATTAATTACAGAGTGATCAGGCATAGTTATTTTTCATTAATTGCAAATGCAAAGTAATTACTGCGACCTAGAAAGAGTTTGCTTGTCCAAATACCTGTAAACATCCTAATTTTTTTTACAATTTATGAAGAGCAGCTACAACACATTGTGTCAGAAGGAAATAATTTTCTGAGGTAGTAGAGATCTTAAATCTTAACGCTTACATTACGTTAGAATATTCTTACTGCTTGGAAAGGGAAAGATATTTGAAAGGTGGAAAGTCTATTAATATTCTGATGTGTTTGGCTCTGCAATTGGCGAATACATACAGAATTAATTACAAAAAAAAAAAACAACCCCACGTTTTAGTTTTCTTGCAGAAAGTGGCTCTTTGTCCGTAACTGCTTGAGTTACATGGAGAAGCTGGAGAAGTTTGCATTAAAGATCGAGGGATACGCTCTGCCGCCGACTGGCAGGATGCTCTTATGTTCATTTAAAAATCAACCACAAAAGACAACATCTCTAAAAATCTCCGTTGCCTTAGAAATAGCGAGGGTTGGGGTTTTCTTTAAATTTTATTTTTTTTTAATAGTCAAAAATGTTTAATAAGTTATCGACAGCTAAACTCGGTCGGGAAAGGAGCACCCAAGAGTTTGAAATGAAAGCGGATGGTACGGATCCGTCCGGCTCTTTGCTTCCAGGGGAAATCCTGGGCTCGGGGCTCGATCCTGCCGCGGACCCGATTCCTTCGGGATCTGTGGGAAGGGTGCGGGATCTTTTCCCAGCCTCCCCGAACGGGTGTCTCAAGGCCAACGCCGCCGTCTGGAGTCGCCACTAGGATCGCAGCTGGGAACTGGGCGACTTGAAATAACAAAGGCAAAAAAAAGTTGGTTGCGTTGCTTTCGGTCAACGCGGGGCAACGTGACCGGCTTTTCCAGCAAGAGAGGAGATTGCCTCTCCCCCAAAAAAAAACCAACCCCCATACTCAGTAATATTATTGTGCAGCCGGTTGTAACGATCCGACGTTGCATATTTTCGAAGGGGACCAGCATCCTGCCCAAGACGACTCTTTAATTAAATGTAGGGTTTTGCTCTTTAAAGCTTTCTCTCGTAGCGTTTCCTTTTTATGAGTAGCTCCTTCCGCCTGCTTGGTGTAGGGCTAATATTCAAGCAAATTCCTGTTTCGCCTGAAACATTAATACTGATGTAGGGCTCCCGTATCATCGCTGTAGCTGTTATCTGTTGTGTGTTTTCCCCAGGAGAGGCTATCGCAAGGTTTTTAGTCCAGGCTGTTTTGTATTCGACAAGGTCAAGATAAGTTTTATCTCTATAGATAAGTCAAGTGCATTAGGATCGATACACTTACAGTAAAATACATTGGCAATATTTATTGCCAAGAGCCTAATGAATTTTTAAAGCTTGTGAGGCTCTGGCAGTGTAGGGTGGGTGCCCTAAATGGTTGTTTATAATGGGACCTATGCAATTATTGAGTTAGGTACTTTTTAAAAATTAAAAAAGAAACCCCACACAACTTTACATTTTTTTAGTAGGGATGGAGCATTTTGCTTCTCCTCCCCCAAATCCCAACAGATTCTTAGGACACAATCAAAATAAGTGTTTGCTTTCCATTCACCTGGGTGTCTGTATAGGGATTTATGAGGCTTATCCCCAAGTTACCCGTTATGATTATAAAGTTGCTCTGTTTTTAGCTCACTAATAGTTTTTTTGAATTTTACCTTCCATTTTTTTATTGACAAGATAATTGTCTTTGTTTTGGCTTTGACGGAGCGGCTTAGGCCACTTTCATTTGTGATATAAATTTCCCTAGGTACATATTTATGCAGTTAAATCAATAAGTATTTCATAATCTCTCTAAATACTTATGTAACTTAATAATTCCAGCCATTATGATGCATCGACTTAAATATGTATTTTATGTAGGGGCATTTAAAAATGCAAATTATAGGGATTATTTTCCTTCAGGCTTTGTATTTTTCTGTTGCATCAGATAGAGAGCGAGAAAATTAACCCACAAAAAAATCCTGCTAAAGTAATACTGAAGATCTGACTTATATCCGGTAAAGATAATTTGTTGATAAGGCTGCATGGCTCGCTCAAAACTCATTTTGCTTTCTCTTGTTTTCTGTAGTTGATGGTTTAAACCACGCGACGCAGCCTTGGTAGGATAAAGACTAAGTTAAGGAAAAAGTTTCCACCTTTGCCACAATCTGTTGGGGTTTTTTTTTGGTAATAACCTTTTGTCCTATTTTGTAGGGATGTTTTCTAACCCCCACCCCGGTCCCCCTGGCTCCAGAGCACCCAAAGATTGCTTCTTTGTATTTTTAATACTTTGAAATTCAAAATCGGGATTGATAATACCGTGTTGGGAAACTGCCGTGTAGCTTCTCTTCGTCTTTACCACGGAGGTTTGATACCTGACAATTTTAATTTAATTTAATTAGGGAGGCAGAACCCCATCTTGGTGTTCATTAAGGGGATTATTCATCAAAGTTATTGCTTCCTTGATGGAGAATAACAATATCACTCGCAATGGCTGATGTTGCTCTCATAATTATATTACTTTCTACTATTTTTCTCTCCAGGGCTTTGTACTTAGACTCTTTATTTGAAAATTTTAAATTGAGGGAAGCGTAAACTTCTAGTATAGCAAATTCACGAGGGCCACATTTATTTTAGTCTAGTAGCTTTATGTCGTGTTGGTTGAAATTTATTATTTTAATTTTTTTCCCCTGCTCTTTATTGGTTAAATTATTATTTAAATATTTGCGTTTCTTTCCAGCTGAGCTGCTCTTGGGCTGGGGGGGTCTCGGAGGTTTTCTGGCTGCCTCTTTGCTGCCATAGCTGAACTCTGCCGGGCTGAAATCCTGCCGAGATCTCCGCGGCGAGGAAACCTCGCCGGAGCAGGGAGTCACCGCGGGGTTTTGCTGGAACAGAGTCGAAATCTAATGTAAAATTAATAAGGGGGGAGAGGGAGGGAGAGAAGGAGGGAGGGAGAAGAGAGAGCAGACTGTTTGCAAAAGTTATCTTTTGTAACGCAGCCCTAATCAAATATTCAGAAAAGAAAAAAAAAAATGACAGCTTTAAAAATAGAACAATTGTCCTTTTAAAACATGACTAGTTTGGTTAATTTACCCCGCAAGTATCCGGTGTCTGTGACTCAGAAAAACCCTTATCTACTAAGGAGGTGGGGGGGAAAAGAGAACTGCAGAAAAGGTGACAAGTTTTCACCTCTTTCCTCAGAGAACATTTTAATTCCACTTTAATCAGCCTGCCAATAAAAGAGTACTTGGCTTTCAAGGGGAAACAAATCAAAATATGCATTTATCAGTCACGAGGCAGAATTCAATCGCTCACAACTGATGAACTCCAAAAGGAATGAGACTGGTACTATCAGGCTGCCTTGGTGGGTTGCTTTGTACTATCAAAGAACTGGTACTATCTTTTCCTGCCACATCCACTGTTTGTCTGTCATCCCTAATTATGGCCTTTCAAAAGAAACGCTTCATAATTGCTGTTAATAGTTAAAATAAAATAAAAAAAAAATTCGTATCTAGATAACTAGTGTTCTGCTGTGTGCGGATTTGCATGTTCTGCGGCTGCCAAAATAACTAAAAGGAAAAAAAGAAATAATAAAATAAATAAATTAGCCAGAGATGAGGCAGAGGGAAGAGAAAGAGGTTGCAGAGTGGTACTGTCAGTGCTATCACCCAGCAGGGCTCCTGGGAGGGCATGTCGCGGGCCTGTCTTATGAAAATAAATAAAATAAAAAACTTGATTTTCCGCTAGAAGAGGAGACGGCAGGTTCACGTCGCGCTGCACAGGTGGGCTCTCATTTCACGCTCCTCTCCGCCGCCCCGCTTAAGAAAGAAGTAGCCTGAAGTGGAAAGAAGTTGGGTTGGTTTATTATTTCTTTTTATTTCTTTTTTTTTTGGTGCGTGTATCGAAGCAAAGTTGGATGCTGCATCGCGTCGGGGCTGTTTCCAGGTTGTGGGAATCGGTTGCTCTGGGTTTTCTGCTTGTTTAGAGGGAGGTGAACACGTTGCTCACTTTATTGATAATAAACGGAGGCGCCCTGATGGTTACAGTAGTTCGACTTAACAGCGTTAGACACAAAGCTGAATCTTTCTGGTGAGAGAAACTGCATTCTTTGGGCTTATCTTGCTCCCTGCGCTGGAATTTACATGCGTAACTACCAGTGCATCAAGATGAGTTTTTCCCCCTTTGTGTGGTTTGCATCTCAATGAGGGCGCAGAGGTGCAGCCTCCTTCGTTTGCCTTCTCCCTGCCCTGAAAAATGCTTCAAACTCACCTCCTACTTTATTTGTGCTTTGTTCCGTCCCACTTCTCTTCTGCTCGCAAGGATTTACGTGGCCAGAAAAAGCCAAACTGCTCTTCTGTTTCATTTTCTCCGTTTTTTTTCCTCCTTGTGTGCTTTCTTCTTGATTTTTTTATTTTATTTTGGTGCAGAACACACGTACCCCCATAGAGCAAGGCTGGGGGCAGCCCTAAAGATGCTGGGCTCCCCTGACCCAGCACAGTGCCCTGGTAAAATCCCTTCCTCTGCTCTGCTGGCCTGGGATCGCAGCCTCAAACTGGAGTTTGATGTGCAAAAACACCGGGATCTGACCTCTTGTCTCTCCTTTTCCCCTTCCTGCGGTTCCACAGTATCTCACTTATGTTGGCCCCAGTCTGGGGAGCTCTCTGCTCTCCTCCATCCCACTGAGCTCCATCCTCTCTTCAGATCTCACCCCCTGACCTCCTTTTTATTTTATTTTTTTTTTCCCCGGGAGTGGATTAGACAAAGGAGGTACGTTGTCATGTTGGATGGTACATACAAATAAATTGTGTTGTATTTTTTTCTCTATTTTTTTATAGTTGATTTTCATCTTGGGTCTCAAAAGCGCCCTAACATCGGTCGCAGGTAAAAGAAATATAAAGTAGGATTGCTCGAGTGCCCCTTTGGGTTTGTGAAGATGGATGTGTTGATATTGCTGGAATAGAGAGGACAACTTGTGATAGTCTAAAATGAAAAAACGAGGAGAAAACAAGGTAGAAATGTGATGGTGGAGGAGAAACTTTCCTGTTCGAGGGGTGACGTCAAGTCGTAGGACAGTAGGAATAAAGGGGTTTGTGCACTCAGCTATTAATTTCAGGACTACTTGTATTTAATTGACGTGAAACTGTGCATGCTTGATTTAAAAGGTATGTTGCACAGCTTCGGAAAACAAAGTTTAGGAAAACCAAGTAGAACTGTAAATAAGTTTAGAAAAATACTCTTGTGGCTGCGGATAAACTTATTTAGATAAATAGATTTAGGCTTATAACTTGCCGTTGCTTCAATAAACAGTTGGCTTTACAAACAACCCGAAAGTTCTCAAAATAACCTTAATTTTTAAAGGAGAACTAAAGGAGAATTGTAAGGCTTTGCATGGAGCTTCTTACATTTCATGTGCGCCTTTGAATTCGTGCTTTTGTCGCACAGACCTTCGCAGGCTTTATCCTCTCCTACACGTTGCTTGAATTCTTGCCCCCGTTGCCCAATTTTCTGATGATCTACCTCACTCCAGAAATATTTACATGTTCAGCCTGGGAAAACACGGAAACATGACTTCTCCGTTAGGTAGTTTTGCTCAAGGAGTAATCCACTGAAGATGGTAGTGTATTATGTATCTGAACCACTTGGAATATTGTATATACAGGCTGCTAAAACCTTAAATTAAACCTCCCCTACTGCTGTGTGTGGATATAGATATATAGTTCTGTGTTTTCCAGAGAGCTGATGATGAGAAAAATGATAAATCATGAGAGATCGCTGAGGAAGGTATGTCACATGCAGGTTGGAGGAGGGGGAGGACTAAGTAAAGGATGAATCAGAAGCTGACGAAGTTCTTCAGAATTTGCTAATTAACAGAAGTGAAAATAGGAGTCAGCAGGAGCTGGAGTGACAAAGATCTCTCACTTCTTTTAAGAGTGTAGAAATCCAGGTGGTGTAACCTCAGGTCTGTGTCCTGATGGAGGATTTGGTTTGTTATCCTGGGGGGGGACAGGGAAATTCCAAGTATATCACAGAAAAGTATGAAATGTCCTTTGGAGGACAACTGTAGAATGTCCAACTCCACAAAAAAAAAATGTTTTTTTCCCTTAGGTCTCCCTGTAAGGTTTGTGTGCTCAATCATAAGAACTTAATTTATTTTTTTTTATGAGAGCTTTGGCTAGTCTTATTAAATGTGGCCAATTACATCCAGACTTTTAATGAACTTTAGAGGGCTTTGGCAGTACTTTTCCTGCATTTAGTGCTTCCGGGATGGGTGAAAAAAAAGATGCATTTTTATATTGTTGTCTTTGGGAATTAAATGCCTAATTTGTCTTTACCTTCTCTGTACCTCTACCTATACAGATTTTTTTGCCTTTTTTATTTCTTTTTTTATTTCTTTTTATTTTTTCCTTTAGTAAAATAAGCATGCAAAATGACCAGATACTTGGGCCACAACTGTGACCAGTGAGTTCTGCCCTTGCGGGTCTCATTAGCTGCCCTGTTTTATTGCCATATTATGTTGTTTGGCACATAACAGCCACCTTTATTTTTCTTCCCCTGACCCTCCTAAAAAGGGAAACCACGATAATTGAAAGGGCTCTGATTTTGTAGTTCTTTCACTGGATGTGTTTGTGTGTGTTACTTTAGTATTCTTGAGCAATTTTTATTAAGCTTCTCGGGGCCAAATCTTGTTCTCAATAAGATTAGTGGAAAATGTCCCCCTTATTTCTTTGGGGGCAGATTTTGTTAACGGGCATTTATAACTTCAAAGCCAGTGATAAATAGCTGGTCCCCATCATTGGAGCGAAACATGCTTGAGTGAAAGGTCAGAAAGAGGTGGCAATGCTCAGAAATGTCTCTTGAGTGTCACAATCAATTAAAATATTACTTTATTTAAATTGCTGAATTCATGGCATTATTCTAATTCATGGAGCCTTTTAAAGCCATGAGTTCTATTTGGAAATATTAGCACTATAAAGCATCATGTGCCTGAAAGCTGTGGGTTGGGGGGGGGGCGGGTATTACTATTTTCTTTAGGAGATGAGTAACTCGGAGCCCATCTAGTTTAGGAAAGCAGAGATGCGAGGCACGAAGGAGAGATGGATTCAAGACCCTTTCCTTGCTGCTTTTTTAATCTGCTGCGATTACTGGATCTTCTTAACCCTGCAAGTAAATGAAGTTGGAAATTCAGCTATCCCTTGGAAAAAAAAAAAAGGAAAAAAAAAAAAAGCCAAAAAAACCAAACAAACAACTTTGATGCCTTGGGTTTTGGAGCGAGGTTTTTGGAGCCTGCGGTGTGGGGGTAACCCGAGGGTCAGGGGAACTGGAATCGTGGCATTAGGTCTGTCGTTAACATCCATCGAGCTTTTCCTGCGCCTCGCCGCCGTTTTCACAGCAGCCCCTGCCCGCTGCCATCGGGAGGGAAAAGGAGAGAAATGACTTGTCGTCTGCTGGTTTTGAACTTAATATTCAACTCGGTAACAGCGAAATCCAGCTTTCCATAAGTAACTTCTCGCTCTTAGTCTCATTTTTCAAATTTTGGCGTGGCCCATGCCATTTTAAAATATGATTTAAGCTTTGCAGAAATGGCTCTGTTACAAGGGTTCGTTCACCAAACACGTGCTTGGTTCAAAAGTTTTTTAAATAAAAACTCTGGTGGTCGCTGACCTGGAGGAGAGACAAATCGCCTTTCCAGGAGTTCCCCCCAGTATTGTTATTCCGTCTTCCTTAAAACATGGCACTTTCCAAATTAGACAAGTCGACCAATGAAAAATAACAGTTTTGTGAAGTATTAGCTTCTGATTTTGAGTATCACAAACCCAAGGAGCGATTTACACTTTGGATTTTACAGTTGTGATGAGGCACAAGGTGATTGAACCAGACTGAACTTCCCATTGGTTTTATGTACTCGTGGGTTTCTTTTTTTTCTTTTTTTTTTTTAAAGCCAGAGGAATCATCGTAACATTTATTTCAACCTTCAGTATAACAGGCAGTAGATTTCTCATGGGCTTGCTTTGTGTGGAGTCTGGGATGTTTGGAATTTTAAATCTTATTTTCCCCTCTAATACTCTCTGCGTGCACCTCCTGCAGCAGGCAGATACTCTCACTGGCAGGGCCAGGCTGAGGAGCACTTACTGATAAGGAAAAGTGACAATAAACTTCAGAAGAAACAAAATAAAAGAAAAAAAAACCTAAAAGACAAGGGTGTTTGAAAGCCTGACCTCTGGTAACGCGACCCTCTTTTTTGGGGGGGACATTTTATTTGAGTTGGATGGGAAGGGATGGCTGGGGGTCGGCAGCAACACAGCAGCCGAGCACCAAATCCCACAGCTGAAGACTCCGCAGTGATTAGGTCTTGTTTATGGGAATATTTTAATTACAGTCTTGATTATTTTGTTATTCCTGAATTCTGAAACTTCTGGATGCGCTTAAAGCACATGGTGTTCATAACCAGGAGAATTGGAAAGTGTTTGCAGTGAAATCCAGGATCACCCACTCAGTCTCATGGACCTGCACATAAAGTCCAGAGAGAAACATGTAATACCTCTTCTTTTAAAAAAAAAAGTGATAAAATTTAGAAAATTTCTATTATGTTTTTTTCTTCCTCTTTTCTTCCCTTACCTTCTTGGGTTAGCAAATTTAGTTGGAAGAACTTCCAGCTTTAGTTTAGTTGGAAGAATGGTTTCTATTTTTAATATTCTCCTGGACCATTCATGCCCTTCCAGGGGTTTCTCAGGAGTAACAAGGGGACACCCACCCCCCACCCCATATGGACAAAATGTTTAGTTATTTTGGGAGAAATTTCTCATTCCCAACAGCTGGAGCAGGAGCAAGACATGGGCTTTTTTTGCTGTTGCTGCCTTTCTGCTTGGCAAGGTGGTGAAGGACCGAGAAGGAGGGGGTGAGGGGGTATCTGTGGAAGCAGGGGATGGAGCTCCATGGAATCAATTAGGGCCGTAGAGAGGTGTTTGGATCCGAGAAGGAGATAGTGAATGACAGCACCAATCTGGTCAGTTTTTGTGTGAGGGTGATTTATGCAAGAGTTTGTTTAAACAACAACAAAAAAAAAAGAAATATTTTTATAGAATCGCCGAAGAGGTAGCACAGCGTAGCAGGACATCATAATAGAAATCATCTTTTAACAACAGTAGATAAAGGAAGTGTTGGGGGTCCAGGTACCCTGATCTGTTAGAGATGCCAGTAAAATGCCAGTTGGATTTGGGATTGGGTTTGTGTGGATATTCCCTGCTTTGTTAGGTGCTCCTGTGCCCTGAAGGAGCCCTGGCTGCTGCAGGAGCTTTAGAGAGGTATGAAAAACATTCCTTCTAAAAATACTGGGAAGCTCCCTCCACCCCCATTGTTTATTGGAAACTTTTCCCCCCCCCTCTTAAGATATTTGATTATGGTGTAATGCAGCTAATTTAAGCATCTGTTTATCACTGCCTGGCTAGACTGAATGTGAAATTTCAATTGAATTACCTCCCTAGAGAGCTTTGAGCTCGGAGGGTAAAACAAATCATTTTCTCTCCGTTCCCCTGGGATTGTCAATAAAAAGAATTCATCTAAATAGTTTACATGCGTTTTGAAATGTTGCAGCTACTCGACTTGGGGTTGTTGTTAGTGGAAAATTGCCAGCCTGAGTGGAATATCGGCTTTAACTCGACTGCGGCAGCGTTATAGCGTGGCAGTAGAGCGCCTGGAAAGGCTACTGCTGGGAAAGCATTTGCATTTCAGTTATTCATATTTGATCAATAAATGCTTTATTGCTTTATTTTAGGACAGAAGATAGCGTATAAACCAGGGCTCACTCCAACCTCAGACGTGAGCTGCCACCAACCCGGTGGCTTCTCCAGCTCTTCCAGTTGGCGTGCTAAAATGAAGTGAATTTTGGCTGTGGGCTGCTGGTGGGACACTGGGAGCTCCTCAGCACCACCACGGCTTGGTCTGCTCCTAAATATTTGTGTGGGCACACGTTGTTAACAATATTTCCGCTTCCACAAGGTAGATTTTTCTCTTTTCTTTGTCATCATGTCAACAAAGCTGTGGGAGAGGGCAGAGTACAGGGTTTTCTTGCTCTGCAAAAAAACTGGTTCCTAGGTTTGCATCTACTCTGTCATTTTGTTAGTGGGAAGAGAGGAGATTTTCCCTTTTTTTTTTTTTTTTTTTTTTTGGCCTTAATTAGATTTTCAGTGAAATCTGCTGCCATTGACATGCAGAAGACCCACAGATCTGATTTGTAGAGTCCTGGTGGACAACAGGATGAGCATGAGCTGAAAATGTGCCCTTGTGGCCAAGAAGGCCAATAGAATCCTGGGGTGCATGAAGAAGAGTGTGACCAGCAGATTGAGGGAGGTCATCCTCCCCGTCTGCTCTGCCCTGGTGAGGCCCCATCTGGAGCACTGGGTCCAGTTCTGGGCTCC
>JAOXJM010000001.1:5051560-5065500 GCA_026413425.1 Tringa solitaria
CCCTAGTTCCCTCAGCCTCTCCTCATAAGACTTGTGCTCCAGACCCCTCACCAGCACGCCTGAGGACATTCAGACACAGCCAGTGCCTTCTTTTGAATCTCCCGTCACTCCTAGAAATAAACTCTGCCCTGTCTGAATGGCTGATCGATAGCAGGTCGGTCCCTTCCCCTCTACCAGAGGAAATTCAATGGAAAAATTGATTATTAACACAATGCGGTAGAAATAGGAGGACAGAAAAGGCAGGAAATCAGGCTTGGGGTTTTGGTAGCTGTTTTAATTTGGCTACATCTGTCATAAAGTGTCCACAAATTAAATGATGTGCTTCGGTTGTAACATGAATATGGATTTTTGTCTTCTGAACTCTGCATGCACGGGAAATCTGGGTTTGGCTGTGGAAGATCAAAACATTTTGGGATGGATAGACAGGGATGTGCTGCCCATATGTTGAAATATATATTTAAAAAACCCCAACACCCAGAAAAACACTTTCAGCTACAAAGTGTATTTTCAGGCCTTCATATGGTTGCTTGACTATAATCTCATTAACTTTTCTTTTAATTGAATATGGAGGCAGACTTGAGCTCTGAAATTTTAAACGTTTTAAAAAAAATAATCAAAATTGCTCCTGTTGAGGGATGTAGTTCAGGATCCTCTTTACCCATGTGTGGGAATATTCACAGTGACTAGTACAGGCTAATGCAAATATCTACGTTGCTTAACTCGTGATTCCAAATGGGAATCAAAGATTCCTATAAAGCCATTGACCAGAGAGACGGAGAAGATGATTCAACACCTTGAATATCTAAAGTAAATGTCTAAAAAAAATTAAGCAAATATCTCTAATTCTCCCCTATTTTCCACCCCACCCTGTTCTTCCAACGGAGGTTTCTATTAATCCACTAGAAAAAAAAAAAAAGTGGTTTCCTCCTTTGTTTCTCAGATTGCTTTGGCCTTAAACGCAACGCAATCTCCAAAAATGCGATTATTTTAAGTTTTTATTTTTAATGTGGCTCTTCATTGGTAAATTGAAGAACCGGGGATTAAGAAAAAAGCCCGTAATGTGAATTAAATGCGGCGGGTGGAGGGTGAGTGTTTGTGTTACGGCAACAGTATCACAGGTTCATTTCCTTTGTGTATCTTACTGCAGGTTTTTGCAAACTGGGATAGGCTTTTTCCAGCTTTTTCTGTATACTTTGCCCGCTGCTTTTGTTTCCCGAGATGTAAATTGAAAGGGATGACATTTCCACGCAAAGGGGAAGAAATGTTTATTTTAAGAAGGCACAAGTAACCCGTTAAGATAGAACTTGTTGAATCCTCCGTGCCAGACTGGCTTCGTTTAGAAGATGAATGTGGATTTGAAAAGGACCCTGGCGAAGTAATTGGGCTTTACGGCTCGCTCCTATTACCCAAATCTCTGCTTCACGCTCCTCTCTTCTGTCTTTTAAGCCTGCAGTAGCAATGCTTAAGGAAAAAAAAATACAATTTTGCACCCTTGGTGCACGTGGTAAGATATTTTCATGGTTTATGTAGCGTTTCTAAACACGGGCTGAGCCTTCCCCTCCACCCCCTGCCCAAAAAGAAGAATAAAAGGAAATAAGCACCCAAAAACCTCCGTAAAAGTGGAGAGAAGTAAAATGAGCCAAACTTCACGATGAGTTTTGGAGTTTTATTTTTGTGCCCTCCGCCCCCAGCTAAGGTGGATGTCGTGGCTGATGTAGGTAAAATGATGGAGCAGGAGATGTGTCGAGGTTCTGGGTGGGTTGGGATGGAGATGCTGGAGGACAGAGCTGCCACCCGCGGGGTCCCCGGCCGTGCCTTCGGTCCCCCGGGCACAGCGGAGATCGGCGCCGACGCGATCACGTTTTCAGCTTGGGTAGAAGAGGAAATTGGTCGTTTTAAAACAGGCTGTGCCCGCTTTTTTGTCGTGCCTTCTTTCTCTGCCGAAGTTGTACAGATTGTAAGGAGGGAAGGACATCTTCCTGCCACCTTTCCAGGGGTGTTTTTATACCCGCGCTTCACCGTAAATCGGAAAAGGAATAAAAGAAGGGAAAAGGACGGTGGAAGGCTCGGCTGAGCTGTAGCAGTCGCTTCCCCAGGGTGCCCGACCTTGCATATATTATTTTCTTTTTATCTTAACTGTTGCATATATATCCCTAAACAATGTGCTGTTAGAAAAATCAGAAGTGGGAATTAAATACTGTGCCACGGGATGGTACGGTAACGCTGGGAGTTTCTCGTGTAACTTTGCAGAGGGGTCCCACTTCCCCCTGATCTTTTATTCAGCATTTAGAGATGGAAGATTTGCAGTCCTTTTTCTGGCATATTTTTTTTTAAATCCTGGTACGCTTCTTGCACTCTACTTTCCCCGTTTGGGTTTCTATATTTTTAAATGTCATGTGTACAGACGAGGGTTCATAAATATATATGTTCCTTGACGGTTTCAGCTCATGCGTGCGTATATGAATATATATATATATATATATATCCCTCAATGGAGTTTCAGTTCTGCTGCAGACGCGATGGGTTTCTCCCTCTTTATCAGTGGCACCATTAGTGGAGATAGAAATGGAAACTTTTTCAACTAAAACCAGCTGGGATATCATTGATCAAGATACAGCCTAACCCAGGAAAGTGGGGTGTAAGTAGTAATTGGAGCTGTACTACAGTTTAAATGACGTTTTTTCTTGCTGTTTGTTTTTAAGATACTTCGTGACCTATTCATTCGTTCATTCTCTCTCCCCCTTTTTCCCTTAAAAATATAAATTTCTCAAAGCTAAAGATAAAGAGGGTTTATGGGCTGCTTAAAGAACAGATGGAAAGGCTATCGTTTTGTTCTTTCCGAAAATATTTAGTAATAGATTAGAAGTTTACAGAAGGGGAAGTATGAACCTAAGGAATTTTCAAATCAGTGACATCTTTTTCCTTTAATATGTTATACTTAACGTTGCTGTTTAAAAGCGTGGAATGAGACTTCACAGGTTTGGGTTGTTTGGGTGGGTTTTTTTGTTTGTTTTTAAAAAAAAAGGCTTCCCAAGACATTGGATTTACATTTTAAAAAAGAAAACATGTTACAAAGACCCTGCTAGTAACTGTATGGAAATGAGCATTTAATGATGGGTTTCAAAGGGAAGAGGCGAAGCAGCGAGCGAGTCCTGTGGCATTTGGCACGTGTGCGGATTCAAGCAAGAAGTCAAAAAGACGCAGATAAAATATTGCCAGGGAACTGGCTTTGTAGCTCCTGTTCTGATGACAAAGATCTAATTTGGAATTATTTTGACAAATCAGAAATGCAGTTGACACCAGCAAGGATTTTCCCCTTAAATTTAGAGTGCCAGGCAGGCAAAACGACTTGCCTTGACTGTCTTCTTTTCAATACTTATTCTCCATAACTAAGTTCCAGAGTCAGCTCCGGAAACTAATTTACTTTCCTTTCTAAAACACATTTTAAAGACAAAACCTAAACTGTATTAAATATTTACATATCATCAGTCACCGTAATTACCATAATGTTTATATTCCATTTGCAGAGATGGAGGGAGGTGGTCATGCAACATCAAGAGGCAGTTGATATTTAGGAGACAACTTCTATCGTAGCGTGATCGCTGGGAGAATACTTTGAGGCAAGGAAATACTTTTTTCCAATCAAATGTGTTTTATTAGAAGATTCAATCATCAATCCTGCCTTGCAGTCCTCCTGCCTCACTTGGCTGCCAGGACGTTATTAATTTTTACTACAGGTTAGCCCAGATACAGTGGAGATTTTCCCAGTTTTTTCCTTCTAATTCTTTCTGTTCTCTCCCTCATTCCAGGTGTTTCTTCCCAGCATGTATCCATCATTTTTATACCCTTTTTTTTTTTTTGTAGGAAGGTGATATTAAAACACTATTATAGCAGCCCCCAGTAAATGTGGAATCTGTGTCCATTGGTTACATGGGATTGGTTATTATAGATATACATACACACAAAAATAATTGTTGGGACATCTTTGGCCAGTTGACCTCGCTACTGATTGGTCTCCATTGGATTTCTAATATTAAAAGGATCATAACAAATTCAGAAAATTGTATTTTTATTAATTCTGGAAATTAAGGAAAAGTTCTTGCCTTTCTTACTCAAATTTTGAAAGATCCTCTGCAGTTCCTGCTGTAGAAAACACCAAAGCCACATCCATTCCTAGGTTCTGTGTATCGCGATAATACATTACCCCAGCTATTAGGAAGGGGCATGGAGCACCAAATTTTAGGTTGTGTAATTCATAATATATAAGACTTAATGTTGATGTAAAAAAAAGCTGTTTTCTTTTAAGTGGGGAAAAAAAAATTGTAGCAATCCCCAGAAGTGCTTCTTTTAAAAAAAAATTTAGAAGAATTTTGACAGTAATATTTTGGCTATAAACAGACAGAAGAAAATTGTAAATGTCTGAATAATTATTTGTTAAAGCTGAATTACAGTCTTTATTTCTAAATACACATGCACACATACACATCACAGTTCTGCTTTGGCTTTTAGCTTTACCCACAAAAAATGCGTTATTCTCACATCAGGTCAGGAGAACTCCTATGTAGGTATTTTGTATGTGCTCTTTTTTGGACATAAATCGCTCAGTGTTTTCATTTTGTGCTGAGGGAATCCCAAAGCATCTGAAAAGTCATTCCTGGATAAGGCCACATGAAGATACAAGAGCTATATCTCTTGTAAAAGGTAACAGGTAGATGTTTCACAGCCCTTTGCCTAAACTTCGTCCTCCTGCACGATGGACTTTGTTTTATACACCCTTGTGCTGTGAAAATCTCAATAACAGATTTAACAGCCCAACAGGGTAAGAAACCTTGATTATTTTTTGCCTTATTTACAGTCCCCTTCACTCCTGCAGAGATGCATCAAGCTCCACGGGAGTTGTTTTAAAAGATTGAAGAGCAGGTTGGAAATCCCTTTGGGATTCCTCGCAAGGGTCTCTAAGCGTTCCACGTCCGCAAAAAATAAAATTAAACATTTCAGCCCTTAGGATTGCGAAAGTAGCACTTATTCCTTGGTGCTTGTACCATGAGTTGCTGCTTCTTCCCCCTACATTGATGCAAAGAATTAAGATATTTTGGCCATAAGACAGACAGAGGCATGAGAACAAATAATTGGCATTTTCAAGTATTGCCAGCATCGTGTAATATTGTGTTTTATTTTCTCGTCATTCAGGAGAGTTGTTTATTTGATTATTATTTTTTTTGACAGTGGCAGTTAGAATAAACGTGCTACTGTCTCAAAAAGCATAATAATGCATTGTTTTTATGGGGAAACAGAGCTCCAGAGGAAATGATGGTTTGATTTTGTGCATATTTTCTGCAATAAACATTTTTGGCATTCCTCTTTTTTTTTTTTCTCCTCTTTTTTTTTTTTTTTTGGAATACTTTATTTTTCCCGCTTGGTTTAATGCAGCGTGACCTCCTCTAAATTTAGTGGGAAGTGTAAACGTATGTAATGCTTTTTCTGTGGTTGGAAAATACATGTAGCATTAAGTTATTAAAGCTTGACTTTAAACTATGTCTTGGGCTAATGATTTTACAGTATAATTGCTTTAGTTAATTTGAAGGCAGGTATACATACAGCTTATTCCATTTTGGCACTATAAAGTTTGCCATTGGTATTATACCTCATTTTTTATATGATTTACATAATTTGTGAAACAGATTTAATATTTTGTGTGTGAGCTAATTAGTTTCTGGTTTAGAGCCTTCATCCTATGTTCATTGGGTTTTGAACACCTTTTAGAGTAGCACAGAAAGTCATTGTGGGATCTAAATTCTTTGTAGAGCAATCAATCCCCTTTTAATAAAATAAGTTGCCTAATTTTTTTTTAACGTAATTAAATTGGCTTACGCGGAATTGTTTTCAGCTGTAAATTTGCAGGAATTGGAAGAAATATGGTAGCCATGTGTTAATTACTGCGCCGGGCTCTTTCCCTCGTTATGGTGTGGTTGGAGATTCCTGGACTTTAGATGAGCGCAATTTTATACGTCCCTCTGAGGAGCTCTTTGAGGGGTGTCCAACTTTTCCTGGTAGAGGGGGGGGCCAGGAAAAAGACCAGGAACATTCCCAGTGGAATTCTCGGGCAGGTGAGGGGGAGGTTGGGTGCCTGAAATAAATGTCCTTTTTGCCAGAGACCCGGAGCCCCTCGGTGCACAATAAACATCTTACAGTCACGTCACACGACAACCCCCAGCTTCCCCCCCCGAAATAAAAAAGCTCTTTTCCTCTGGTATGTGATTCCTACACGAGGGCACACGCTGGCTGTTTTCCTCTCAAAGGAATTGTTTTCTTGGCTGCCGCCGTCCAGTGTTTCACAGCCCTGAGCAGCTCCAATGGCTCCTGGCTTATTAGGAGTCTAAACAGTCTCCTGTATCCTTTGTGTCAAAATGAGTGAAAGCTTTAGAAATCATTTTGGGATTCATGGAGCAGGAAAAAAGAGTTGCTTGGAAGAGTCAGAAAGGCTACTTCACAAGTTTTAAAAGGCCAGTAAACTTCTGAAAGTTTTTTGCCTCCGTTCCTTGTGCCAACTCAAAATCTTAATTCACTCAGATTATTTCCGTGCACAAATTATTTCTAATTTGGATTTTACGTGTCTGCTTCTACCTCTCTTTTTACCTGCGGAGCTCGCACATGCGTGCTCGTGCTTTTCTTTCTCTTGGTAAAACAGTTGCACTTAGTACAGAGATAAATTAAAGTTAATGAGACAGAACCAGAACACGGTGCAGGTATTTCCCTTCCCTCTCTTTGTGTGCCGTTAGGAACCGGTTCTGGGATTATTTTTTTTTTTAAAAAAAGAAAGAATAAAAAAATGCCATCAGCCACAACGCAAGTCTGTGTCTGGTGGGACGGTTAATGAGTATAAATAACCCTGGCTCTGCTTAAATGCATTTTGGATCAGAAGCAAATACTCACAGTTGCCTTCGTGCTCTTTGCGAACGTGCATCTGATTTCATTTAAGAGGGGACATGAAGCCTCTTACGCAGACACTGCCATAGAGGTTTTTTGATTATTTCTACTAACCTTGAATGAGGTTGTGGGTTTTCTGATGTGTTAACCTATATACATAACTATTAAAAAAAAAATAAATGACATTTTCTCGTCGTACTTGCAGCCGTTCTCGCTCAGCATAGAGTCGTTAGACCTTTGTGATACAATTATACCAGTGCAAGCCTTTAAGGCATTTATTTCAGAGTGGGAATACTGTTTCTCCTACTTTAAACAATTAGATGAAGTCTAATCTCACTTTCTTCCCGTGGAATGCCACACTTTTATTGCTATCATTTATCAGTTGCGAGATGTAAATAAGACGTATTCTTAGGAGCCTGGCTCAAATAAAACCAGATTGTATTGATTCTGGTGCGGTACAGAACGGAACGGGAAATCATCCGCCATCCACTCGGCGTTCATCGAAACGATTTTGAAAGAATAAAGGCTGAATACGTACAATATAAATTCCTTATCTTGTTTACCTGATGTACGCGCGCAGTTGGAAAGTCAGAAACCCGATAAAAATCACAGCTAATTGCGGGAGATAGTGCCTACTATTCCGGTGATGGGTTTAAAATGGGAGATGCCGTGGCTCGGGCTAAAAGCAGCTTGGAAGTCCGGCGGAAACTTTGGGGATGCGCTGACAATTTATTGACGGACGCCTAAAAACAGGGGAGGGGGAAAAAAACCCACCGAAACTTTCACATCGCTGACAGCAAACGAAAGGGAGTGAAAAACTGAGGTTTTGTCCATGCAGCGAGTTAATAATTTTCTCTTCTTTTTTTTTTTTAAAAAAAAACACCAAAAAAAACCCCAACTTTCCCCATCCCCCTGCCGCTGCTGGGGAGACAAGACGGCTGCTGATTTCTTAAAGCCTTAAAGTTAGCTGACCTCCCAGCTGAACCCGACTTTAATGTAAACATTTTCTTGAGATGGTTCGTAGCCGGGCCAGCAAATCTGGAGAATATTAGCGGCGCTGTGTTTGCGGGAAGCAGGAATCCCTTGGTAATTCTCGGGAGCTCTTTTCCAGGCCCGGGCGGCCCGAGACACGGTTGTGTTTTCAGTTTTGCAGGGTTCGTTGGTAATGCCCTGTGTATCTTTTTAAAATGTAATTAGTAAAACACATAATTAGTTGGCGCTTTGAAGTCGAGTTTTTTTCTGACTTGCTTTCTCTCCGTTAAAACTCTTTCTCTTCCCCCCCCCCTCCCCGTAGGTAAATAATATGAAAGCTTAATATTCGTGTTGCTTTAGCCGTCGACATTTTGGCATTGGGAGAGGAATCTAAACAGGAGAGAGAAATTAGAGCAGGGCTTCCTCCGGATCGCCCCTCTTTGCAAGAATATTAAGTTCCTTTTAATGCTTCGCGCTTAAGCGAAACGCTCGGCTGCTGACTCGACCCCCTTATTTTAAAGGAAAGTTTTAAGCTTGTTTGGGTCTGTTACCCCTTTTGGGATCTTCCCATTCTGTACAGCGTGAACTGGTGACAGCGAGTATTTTGCAGGTAGATATTTGGGGCTGGGCTTCTAAATTTTCTTTGTCTCCGTGGTTTTGTTGGGGTTTTTTTTAAGATTTTTTATGATTTTTTTTTAAGATTTTTGAATGTCGTGTTTATCAGAAGCTTGAGCAGCTGTTGAAATGCTGAAAAGGGGATATATAATAATATATAATTTTTTCTTATTTCTTGCTTTTCAACTTCAAAGCACTTTTCACACATGAATTGCTCTCCTCAAGGTCCCAGTCTGCCCAGTACTTACAGCCTGCCTGGAGTGGGTGCGCTGGTGGGCAAGAGTACAGACATGAGTCAGTCACTTGTCCTTATTAAACCGTGGCACATCCTCTGTGTTGTATTACGCTGGCTATAAAAACCTTAATTTTACTGGCACAAAAAAGCACCTTTCCCCATAAGAAACCTGTGCCTGTGATGGGCAATTGGTTGCTGTCGCTGTGAGGTGCGTGTTAATCAGTATTCCAAAAAACTGGGCTCAATCTGTGGACCCATTAGATAAAAAAACTTGATAGAATAGAGAGACTGATGGAAAGAAACCCTGTGTGTAGCTGATTTATTTTTTTTTTTCCTGTGGGGGGAAAAAAAAACCCAACAAACCAGTAAAATTGCTTTTTCGATTCAGAAGGAAATTTTACAATTCTTCTCTTGAGGAGTGTCTGAAAACCAGTTTTCCCTTTCAGCGCAGGGCCGCAGCGATGGCAAACTCCGTTTAGATCTTTCCTGTAAATTATTGAGCAAACTTGCAGAAAGGAGGGGCGGGGAAAAAAAAAGCTGAAGCCTGATGTTTCCCCCTTTTTTCCTTTTTTAATTTATTTTAATTTCTGCGGTATGTCCCGTTGCCGTCTTGATCAAAACTCCCACAAATCGCACTAAACCAGTTCTTTTGCTGGTTTTCCCAGATGAGTTCCGTCAATTAATCCTTCTTTCCCTGCACTTCTGCCCCAGCTTTCTGTAGCCGTTGACCGTCCCGTACGTTTTCTGGAGCAAGGATTCTCTTCATTTATCCTTTTTGTAGGTTTTCGGGTGCTTTGAACACGCTGGACACTAGTTGGAGCATGTGTGACTTCCTGAAATATAAATAATAATGTAAAGGGTTTAGGTTGTTGTGTAACAATGCGATTGACGTTTCTCAAAGTATTTTATTTTTTTTTTCAGGTTTTGATCACAGATATGTTTAATTGCTGTTAAAATTGGCTGTTGTGTACGTTCGTTGTCACGGCTTGTTTAATACCTCATGTTTGCAGTTGTCCTAGTTTTACCATCTTGAAAGATGGTTTCTATTTAGTTCCCTTAATGTTTTCCACGGTTTGTTTTAAAACCCACAAATTTAGCTGAAGTGTTTGTTTTTTCACTTAAGAATGTTAACTTTAGAAATAAAATATTTCCTGTTTATCAGCAAAAGTGTTTCTTCCCACTTGCTGGCTTGATTTTGAAGATGGATTTTTTATTTCCTTCTCTTACACCGTCTTCCTTTCTTGTGCTAAACGTAATAAACCCTGAGCAATGATAAAGCTTATTTAACCCAAATATAGCTGCCTCACCTCAAATAAATACAAAATAAATTGAGCAAAAGAAAGAGATAATATTTTTGAATCAGTACACAAACATCGCTCGCCGTAAGATATTCATTGTACGGCAATAAATGGGGAAAATATATTGAATTTATGCACACATGATTGACTTTTCATACAGCGAACCCAGGTTAAACATCTTGAATGTGGAATATGAATAGAGCTAACATTTTCATATGAAGCAATAATGAAAATGAACAGAGCTCCATTTCGACTGATAGCAAAGAACATTTGATACTCCAAGGCATAAAATGTGTTTAGTACTTGGGTTTTTGTTAAGCCTGACAGAAGCCAGGAAATGGGACGGTACAACCCCCGCATAAAGGCTTCTTCTGTACCCGATGACAGGCTGGAGGATGTAACTGGGTAAAAAAACAATAACGCCGCCCGACCGCTCGGCGTTCCCCGCGGTAAGAGGAGAAGGTATTCAGGGCTGAGGGTCCTCAATGCCTCTCGCCTCCCAAAAAACCCCCCTCCGTCCTTGGGACCTGGGTTTTGTTCCCGGGGCCGAGCCTGGCGCCAGGCTGCAGGGAGAGGGGCGGGAGGCAAAGGCGGAGCGAAAGGGCTTTTCCCTAGGTTTTCCAGGGGGGACTGTATGCCTGCCATTTCCAGTTCTTTCTTTTTGTCTTATTTTGTCCTGTAATAGCCCTGGATGAAACGGGTTTTAGTCCAGGTAACGGGAAGGGTATCCCGGTGCTCTCCTGTTTTATCAAGGTACGTAGAGGTCTTGCAACCAGTTGCAGTTTAAAAGGACTGGAATTACTCGCTCTGGGTTCCTAATCACGATGGTCCTTTCTTCTCCCCCGGCATCTTCTAGTCGAGCCGCTCCAACAGAGGATAACAAGCCTCTATGTTCGGGATTTTCTTCCTGCGGTGATTTCAGTCCCTGATGAGCTTTACTTGTGCGTGTTACCATTTGACAGGCAGAAAAATCAGAAGTCAAAATACGCAGGTCGTGCAAAAACCGCCCAAAACTTTCTTTATATTCCCTTCCCTGCTCACCCACCCCTTTCACTCCTAGCAGAAGCTCAAGTTGCTCTTCTCTTGCAGCCCTATAAACGCGCATGTTCCCTTAGTTGTAACCCTATAAATGCTCTTGTTTAAGATGGACTGTGTTTGAAGAGTTGACCTCTTACTTGGTTTTAGTGTTTTATGTTAAGAGTTTAAAGGCACCTAAAAACCAACCGTAAGAAAAACTTCACCCAGCAATTACGGTTTGATGAGTCTCTCCAGCTCCTACGTACACGCAAGGAACCTTTCCTGAAGAGTCACATAAGGGAGAAATGTGTCTGAGCGGGGAATGCACAGCCCATATAGCTCTGAAGGAAAGCTCGGCTTCCCTTCAATTAAAATAGGCTCTTAATTGATCCTGCACTACCCCAGAATGGGAGCTTTTTGCCTGTTTTCGAAGGAGATGGAGACAAAAATAACCCAACAAGGATACCTGTTGGCTTCCAAGCTCTGGGTGTTTTCAGGCTGTCTCTGCTGAAAGGGCGATGCCATCCTGCTGGTTCAATCATCATAATGATGATTTACCTTATCAGCTTAAATATATAGGACTTCCTCTAACTAAACCTGTACTTAAATTCATTTGGAATGACCTAAAATACCTTGGTGTTGTGTATTTTGAATACAAATGGTGACTCAGCATCCAGGAGAGTTCAAGAGCCGAGAAGTGACCCATTTTAGTGTTCTTCAACATCAGCTTCAGCCAGTGTAAGTCAGAGGTCTTGGACCACTGATCTTGGCAATGAATTTGAAGTGGATCCTCTTAAATGTGTTTTTTAACAGGTTTCTCTGCACGTCTTGCAAGTTCCTTATTGCCAAGAAAGAGTCTTAATTCAAGAGCCCTTTGAATTTGTGTCGAACCTTCAGCTGATCCAGCAAGGAGTCTCCTTGTATCATTTCATCTCAGTTTGTTCATGTGTGAAATGGGTGTTTTAACAGCTCAGTGTGATGTAATGCTTAAAAAATGTGCTTAATACACTAGTATATCCTGCAAATAAATGGGATATTATGTATAGAGAACTTGCTGCTGCGTGGTGGGACAATCATAGAATAGAATCATAGAATCATCTAGGTTGGAAGGGACCTTAAAGATCATCTAGTCCAACCACCAACCAACATCAAACTAACAATGATACATGGTACTACCTTTTCTGGACACAGAGGACATAGAAGGGACAGTTCAGTTGTGGTTTTTGAGCGTTGTGTGAGAATAAAAACTTCTTAGTCCACCACGGAGGATCCTGTACCTTATTTAGAAAGTCCTTTGAGAGCCCCCACTGACTGCTGGAGCTCTGTTCTCCAAACCACAGAAATGAGTGAGGAAAAAATGGCAAAGGGAGAAGGCAAATAAAGATTTTTGTCTTCTTGTCCTTAAAATTATCATAATTCGCACTGTAAAACTGTTTTGTTGCCTCGTCCGACTGGAGCCCCGAGCTCTCCTTGGTGCAGCATCAGCCTTGCTGTGCCAATTCCTTGTCTCGGGAGGAAGACGAAGAGCAGTTTTGCAAGTAGCGCAGCGGGCTGGGATTTGGAAGATCAGGGTCAGACTTGCTTTGTGACCTTAGGTAGGTCACTTCCTTCATAAATCAGTATTATTGCAGTAATGTTTCCTTTCCTTCATCTTAGGTAAGTCTTCCGTGTTTGATTTGTAAACTGTTCTGACTGAGGGCTTCTCAGGTGAAGTCTGGGCAGCATCTCCCATGACGGAGTTCTGTTGGTAGCTGGGGTCTCCAAGATGCTTCTTGAATAAAGGCAATCATAAATTCAATGCTACTACCATGTTATATCATTCTTTTAAGCATTGAGATGCATGTTAAGCTCAAAAAAAAGTCAGGAAATACCAGTGGTGAGGTTGGATGTAGAATCTTAACGTGTCGTTGCACGAGTGTGTTACAATAATTCTCAAGTGCTCGGTATTGTTAATATTTGACTTACTGGGATTCTGTCAGCAGGAAAGGATGCGGCGTGATGATGTGCACTCAGAGCAGGGATTTTCTAGAGCTTGATTTAGCAAATCTGGATTTATAAAGCCGTAATTTAGTAGTTTTGTTTGATGTTTACATCTAGGCACCTCATGTCTAATTTAGTCGTCGGTGTGTAGTTCTGTCGGTACTCGTCATTGTGTATATATGGGATTCTTTTCTGCTTTGACTTTATTCACTTGTAATTACATATTTCAGAGTCCATGGCAGTGTTGCAGAGGAATTTTAATCCGTGTATGTCATGTCAGTGAACCTACTGCAGAAGCTGTACTCCTGTGTACTCCTGGTTTGTCCAGTGCTTCCCAGTTTAGAGCTGACTGTGCCTTTGCAGCCTGGCCGCTGTGCACAGGAAATCCCTGCTCATTCCTGAGCAGACCTAGGAAAAGAAAACAACAGGAACGAGATGCCTTTGCCAGGGCAGGTCATTCAGCCTGCTCTGATCTTTCCCAGTGTTCCCCAGACGTGCTGCTGTAGAAGAGTGGGCAGCAGACTGGTTTCTCTGTTCTGGTAGGACATATACAACCAGCAGATCATCGCTTGGGGTCGTCTGCATGGCCAAAGATCTGTAACTTGACTCAAAACACTTCCAGTCTTTCGAGAGCTGGCAGGCATCTCAGGATGGTTTTATGTGAAATTTGTTGGATACTTAAAAGAAAAAATATATATCTCAGCCTGGAGAAGAGAAGGCTCTCGGGAGACCTTATAGCAGCCTTTCAGTACCTAAAAGGGGCCTACAGGAGAGATGGGGAAGGACTCTTGATCAGGGAGTGGAGCGAAAGGACAAGGGGTAATGGTTTTAAACCATTAAGAGAGGGGAGATTTAGATGAGATATTAGGAAGAAACTCTTTGCTGTGAGGGTGGTG
>JAOXJM010000001.1:5122673-5134945 GCA_026413425.1 Tringa solitaria
TGGACTAGATGATCTCTAGAGGTCCCTTCCAACTCTGACAATTCCATGATTCTGTAATACAGAGAGGGTAAGTAAGTGCAGCGCTCAGAAGAGACTATCTTGACTAGTGATTTTTATGGGGAGGGCAGAGATATCAACGCAGAACATCCCTCCCCGGAGCGCTGGGGATGCACTTTTTTCCCTGGGATAATCTTCCTTCGGGGCTCTATGTGGTGCTCAAAGCATCATTGCTCTGCTTGACAAGGTGTTTCTTTTTCTGAAGGTGTCCACAGCTAAGTACAGTGAGGATCTTTATGCTCCGCGACTGATTTGTGATTCCAAACGTCCTGGAAGAGAAAAGGAGTAAGAAAAAAAAAAAAAAAAGCCCTGAATCGGAGGGTATCAGAGCCTGCTGACTTTGTCTGGGCTTTCCAGAGATAAAATATAGTGTATTACTTCGCTGTATCACCTAAACCTTCTTTGTTCTCCTTTCAATAGGACGATTAAACAAAGACCTACTAACCAAATTAAAGTATAAAATGAACGCTGAGATATGGAAACCTTGCCAGGAAGAATGTTAATGAATGAAGTTCACTAAAGGCACGCTGGCTAAGTTTTCAATACAAATAGTTTTATGGCCAATCTCTTTAGATCATAGCAGTTTTCTTTAGAAGTTTTAAGTCTGAAAAGTAGATGAGTTTCCTTCGCCGGGGAATGAATTAGATAATGCTCTGAATAAACTCCCTCTCCGCAGTCTTGTCAGTCATGCTACTTAGGAAACTCTCCCTTTCTTCTGGGGACTTTGGGCTCAGCTGTAACCTAAAAAATAGAAAGCTGCTGCTAATCCCTGTGTGCTGTACGGCAGGGGAGGCTGTAACGGGAGATTTACGGCTGGCAAACGCCTCGTACCTGGAGCAGGAGCCTCTAAACGGGAGCTGTGGCAGCCGATCACGGTGGGCTTCTCCTCAAAGGTGCACTTTCAGCCTCTTCAAGATTTACGCTGGGTGAAGTGAGGGACTGTAGCGATAGGACAAGGGATAATGGCTTTGAACTGAAAGAGGAGAGATTTAGACTAGGTCTAGGGAAGAATTTTTTACGATGAGGGTGGTGAAACCCTGGCCCAGGTTGCCCAGAGAGATGGTAGGTGTCCCGTCCCTGGAAAAATTCAAGGCCAGGTTGGATGGGGCTCTGAGCAACCTGATATAGTTGAAGGTGTCCCTGCTCATGGCAGGGGGCTTGGACTAGATGGCCTTTAAATGTCCCTTCCAACCCAACCCATGCTATGGTTCCAGGATGCAGCTCTTTGTGGGTACAGAGTGACCTTTTCACCAGAACTTTAGATCCTGTGATGCTCTATGGAGGGAGAGTGGAGGAGAGCTAGGAGCTGCAGGACCAACATGCCACCTTCATGCACTGGCCCTTGGGAGTCCCGCCCATAATTTTCTATCCAGTCTTTGTTTGCTCCAGAGACCCTGACCTTTAATTCAGGTTTCTGGTGGCTGGTGCCTAAATCACAGCAGCTCAGTGGCTCTTGGGTGTCTTGGACAGAGGTGCCAGTGTGGTGACACCGAGGTTGAGGTTTGGTGGAGCCTGGCCTGGAGTTTTGGCCAAGGAAGCCCATTTTTCAAAAAGCAGAATGTCAAGTAAAGCCAGAGTTAAAGATAAGTGGAAGATCCTCTATGTATTTTTAAAACACAAGGAGAAAGTTCTTTCAAATGAATGCACAACTCCTGGTTGTGTTCTCAGTCTGAGCGTTCCCATAAGGACTTTGAAACAGATTTATAAATCCAAACAGAAAATAATTCGGTTATTTTATTGCCTAAACAAGGGGATGAGGGAGAAAGAGACTTAAAACACTTTTACAAATTTTAGGTTTCACGACCTGTCACGGGTAGGAATTTGGTTTATAAATTAGAAAGTCTTGCCTGTCGATTCCTCCCTAAGCCTGTCGATTCCTCTCCTGTGCCTGTCGTTTGCTTACTGTGGGACTAATGACAAGTGTGATGGGGTGTCACCGTCCCACCACCCCCGTGTCACCCGGGGCCTCTGGCAGCAGCGTGCGGGAGACCTTCAGTCTTCCTTCAAGCTGATCCCTCCCCAGGTGTGGGACCGGGCACTTTTTGCTGTGGATTTTTTAAATTTGGTTTCCAAATTCAAATAAAAAAAGGAATAAAAAAAATCCTTATACAGAAACAAATTGGGAAATAGGGGCAGGGAATAGTGTGCAATTGTTTATTTTTAATTTAGATGTAATTCACAGCACTTTTCTAATAAACGCTGTAAGAATTGTCATCTTAGGGGTGTCCATCTGCTCGTAGGTTTGGTTGTGCACGTGGTGACCATTGCACATATTCAAAAGGAGAAACACTGTCTTGTTATCGGGAAAGCTGGATGCAGTTCTCAGCTCTGCCCTGGCTTTACTGGTGTGTTTGGGCACAGGGTCGGTGTGTGTCCCAGTTTCCATCTGCAAGAGGAGGATAACGTTTCCTGCTCTGGCAGCTCCGCTTCAGCCTCGGACCCAGGTGAGCTTGTAAAGACAGCCCAGACCTTCCCATGGGTTAAATAATGAGAATAACACCCTTCACACAGGGCAGGTAAAACCGAGGACCTATTAGGAGCTTCCCCAGTGCTGGGTCTGTCCTTGACCTTGCTCCTCAACTGAGCCCTTCTCTGCACTTTTGTTTGCATTGAGGTTGGGAGCTGGAAACCGTAGACTAGACTCCTGAACCAGACAGATCCTTTGGCTTTGCAGGTTCTAGGTGACCCTCGTCCAAGGCCAGGCTGGATGGGACTTTGAGCAACCTGGTCTAGTGGGAGGTGTCCCTGCCCATGGCAGGGGGGTTGGAACTCAATGATCTTTGAGGTCCTTTCCAAGTCTAACCACTCTATGATTTTATGATAAGAGGTTTTCCAACATGAATCCAACCCTGATGTTGAGAAAGGCTGAGTTTGAGCCTTTCTGTGGAAGGAGCCTGGCTGGGCTCGCATCAAGACCCTGTTTTGCTACTGGTTCTTTTTAATTCCATGGATATCTGGTGGGGTTTATCTGAGAAGCAGCTTCATGCTTAAAATTACTTCTGGGACATCAAAACACACCCCTCATAAGTCATACAATAGCTGCCTTCTCTGGGCTTTGTGGGCTGTGAAATGTGGGAGTTAGTGCTTGGAGTGGGCACGTATTGAGATGCTGAGAATGAAGCGGTGCTGTTGTTCTCTCTACTTTCTGCAAAGACAGATGCTCAGTCAAGCCCAAAATCCAGGCCTTGGCCTCAGTATCTAATAACCCAGCCCGACCATCAACTCTTAGTGCCACCTACTTTCTAAAAGGCTGGATTTGCTGTGCCACGGCTTAGGAGGAAGCCCTTCAAACCTCCCAGTTGCTAACTGGCTAAACAATGTGCTTATTTGCTCTCAGGATTGCTTTGGCCTGACCAAAACAAAAAAAATATCCCAAAGCAAGGACTTTGTGCTGAGGATCCCACTGAAGGTATCGTAGCTCTCTAAAGCGTGAGGTGACGTTTAGGGAATATAACCATGACCCATGCAAAGCCTCGAGCTGAACCAGCCACAGAGTCCCTTGGAGATGCTCTGGCTTAGTGGAGAGCTTACAATGGAGAAATGTCTTCCAAATTCACTGAACCCAAAGTACAGGTATGACGCCTATGTCCTGTCTGAGATGTCTTTTAAGTCTGCCTGGAGGTTTCACAGCAAACATGGCAAAGCCATGAGCTCAAGCAACCACCACAGTGCATCTGCTTAACCTTTATTCAGACTCTATTTACTCATTTTGCTCAGACTACAAGGGATCTATTTTGCAAAACCCTTGTGTCCCTTGGAGTTGGGAAAAACTTCTCCTGCCTACCAACCCTTTTGGAAGCTGATCCTGCTCCTTCTGATTCTCTGTGTCTCGTGTTTCTGTGCTCTGCCAGGTTTGGCTACGTGACCTGTGGGGGCCAGAAGGATGGACCCGTTTTGCCCTGTGCTCCCAAGCCACAGTGATTCCAATCCAGATGTGTTTATGATGACTATTTAGCTATTTTGAAGACAACACGCATACTTCCCCTTTCAATCAAGCCTGCATCTGGGCCGTGGACAACGGAAATGTACTTAGGAGCAGCACAAGGAAGGCAACTGATGGCAGGCTTGTCCTTTCTGTGTGGCCTCTAGGTCAGCAGCTGCTCAATATGCCTTTGAAAGGAGTAAATCTCAAGTGTATTCAGTCTTCCACCCAGAAGACCATGGTGTCTTTTCCCTCTTTATTATTAGAATAGAATCATAGAATCATTTAGATTGGAAAAGACCTTTAAGATCATCGAGTCCAACCGTATTATTGTGGTAACAAAAGTGCAGGAGAAACAGGTAGTTCTTCCACGATCCATATTCCCAGTGGCAAAGTTTCAGCTGTCCTCTGTAAACATGGCAGTCACCTTTCCAACTGAGTCTTTTCTCCACATCTGGCCAAACACAGATTCTTCTGTACCACTCAAGGCATGGAGCTATTTTTCTCAGCCTGGCTTCTGCGAATATAGAAAATTAGGTTCGTTTGTCTCTAATGAATCTAATCATCATGGGATCTTTTCATTTTTTTGAAGGGCTTGGATGGGAAAATGATGAAGGGGCGGGCAGGGGGTGAAATGTCATAAACCACTGAGGAAACAGAGAGTTTGAGTTGATGTATTTGTCCAGCGTAAGAACGGCTAGATTCTACTTTCACCCATCATCACCTGCATTGCAGGCTTTGGAGTTCTTCATTTGCCCAGTGCAGGTCCAGCTAGTCTTTGTGCCCAGGATCTTTGGAAAACTTAGTTATTTAGAGTTAAAATAGGTGCAGCGTGCAATTTCTTGCAAGCAGGTCCAAGGGCAGATGTGCTATTGCTAACGATGGTGAGGCCCAAGGTGAGCTTATGGCAGGTATCAAATCCTCCTTTCAAGCCAAGAAGTTCCCACTACCAGAGCGCAACGCTATGGTCTACTTAAGTTTTGTAGGCCCTTAATGAGTCACTTGATATCAGCCAGCCCAGTTCGCTTACATGGAAAGGGCTCCTGTTTCTCCTGGTGGCGTTGACTTCGGCGTGTGGAGCAGGGGAGCGCGGAGCTCCAGTGACGGATCCTTCCTCCGCTCACTTGCACAAGGGTATGGCAGCGCGATGGACTCATCTCGGATTCCTTCGGGAGGTGGTGACAGAGCTCCACCTTAATGAGTTCATCGCCCTGCCAGCATTCTTCCCACACCCAGGTGCCCACGTTGGCAAAGCTGCGCTCCACCGACTCGCTGGAAAACGTTCCCCGGGCTTTTAACAGGCTACAGATCTCGGGATGCCCGCCCGACTCCTCATTTTCAGTTGGCCTGGGTTGATGGTCCGGTTGTGTTTACAAGCAGAACCAAGCGGGCTGGTTTGGTGTCCGGGAAGGAGGGAGGTGGGGAGACGTGGGGGGAGGGGGGACACACACCAAATTAATTTGCCAAGGCTCCCACTAGGCCAAATTTCGTACAAGTCATCCAGTCTGCAGGTGGGTGGAGGGAGGTCCCGGTGCCCGAGGCCGCGGTGAGTGTTGTACCAGCTCTGTTTACCAAAGCCCTGCTTAAACGGCTGAGGAGCTGCATCACATCTTTGTTTTGCTTCTGGCTTCTGGATCGTATGCACTGGTCACGGAGTTAACGCTTACCAAAGAGTATTACTCAGGCTTCTGGTATGAATCCAGCCTTGGATGCACACCTTGCAAAATAGTTTCAGGTCTGAGTGCGCTCCTGGCATTGCCTCCCCCAAGGTACTCCAATTTTCTGCCACTACTTCGTAGTAATTTAGCTGTTTATCTCCATTTCGTGTTACCCTTAACTCAATCAGAAGTGCCCTCCCGCTCGCCATGGGTCCCCCACTTGTCTGACGCTGCACGTTACCCCTCTGTGCAAGGCAAGTGCCTGTCGTCATCTTCTGGAGAGACACCTTTCACACCTCTGGTGTCCAGGAGCACGGGAGCTGCTGGAGGTCAGACCTTTTCAGATAGCAACCTGCCTCTTCCCTGCTGGCAACACGCCCTGCAGCTGGGGAACACAGTTGATCGCTATTTATATTAATTTAAGACATAAGGGGACCTCCTGAGACATGTAGTCAAATTTTCCACCACGTCCCACCGCGCCGTGCCTACACTCGCATGCGTTTGGGCAAGGCAGGGTGGCTGTCCCCAGCAGTGGCTGGGAGAAGGTAAAAAAAAATACAGGTAACTATTCAGCGTGGGTATTAGTTTAATGGCTTAAGGACTCAAAAGCTGTGGTGGTTCCCATCAGATGTGCTTGGAGAAATCATTGGGCCGGGCTAGCGTCACTCATTTTCTGGGAACAAGGACTGATTTGTTTTCTGCTGGCGTTATGAACAGCGAAACTGAAGCAGGGCGGTGAAGTGATTTGTGCCAGGTCACAGAGCACGTCAGGGACAAAGCTGAGATGGGAACGGGCACCTCCGAGCTCCCGGCTCCCCTCCCAGCAGACAAGGCTGGTGCCGGAGCCACCTGAGGCCAAGAAGGGCGGTATCTGAGGAGAAAAGTCACCTAGATGATACCAGAAGGGAAACTTTCTTCTGCTTTCTAAGCTTGAGGTCCCTTCTAGCAGCTAATCCTTGCTTTAAGAGTGACATCTGTTGCAAAATACACCTTTGGGCCTCCTTCCTCCTTGGGTACCTCTCTGGGTACTTTTCCAGGCACCTCTATATGAACCTATCACTGCGGGCACCAGTTTATGTTGAGTTTTTATTCCAAAAGTGGGTCTCAGCTGCCAAGATCTCCGCGTAATAGACGTGCAGAAGTTTGGATCCCTCTGCAAGGTCCTTCCAAACCCAAAGGCATGGGGAGATGTCTGTACGTGGGCTCCCCCTGAGGCTGCTTGACGCACCTCCCAACCACACAACTGGGATACAAGGCGAGATGAGCTCAGCAAAGCACTTGCAATAATTGGGCAGGAAGTGGTGATTTTGGATAAAATCAGGTTGATTTCTTCTGGAACCAAAGGAGAGGTCTCTGTAGAGACCCTGGTCGCTTTGTCTCAGGTGTACACCTCGCGAGGACCGTGGTCTGGTGAGCAAACTGGAAATGAGAGTCTCCCAGTTGGTTGCGATAAACTCTATCAGCCAACAGACACCTGAGAAAGGCATTTCCATTTCTGTGGTCCCAGGTGAGGATACTGTGTTTCTAAATCCACACTTGCTTTTTCTTTCTGTTCCTTGCGTGGCACCTCCAAGTTGAAGCCATTCAGCTGCCTCCACTGTAATTTTCCACACCCAGCTTCTTTGGACTTCTTTTTTTAAGTCTCACCTTAACTCTAAATATATTGGGGTTTGTTTTCATTCGTATGATAATCACAACATTCTTTTGATATATTTTTTTTTTAAGCCTTGATTTACAGAGATTCGCTTGCAACCTTCATTCCAGTTTACTATTTTTTGTGCGTGGGGATATTTTAAATGAATATAATTATATTTAATAGCTTTTGCAGGTACTAAAGCACCTTTTGATTTGAGTCCTAACTTTCGTTATTACCCCCCACACGCATACACACCTTTTTAGATATTCTCTGTTTAACCTATGCCTAGAGATTAATTAAAGTGTCATTAAAATGCCTTTAGTACGTTTTGTGTCCTACATGCCTGGAAATATTTTTTTTCCCACAGTCAGAATTGTTGTGCTTGTACCAACAATAACTGGCATGTGGCTTGTTTTGTAGATCACCATGAGATATAACGAACGCTCCTAATTAGAAGAAAACACATTAATTCTTTGGATGCCTGTTCAAAGTTTTCTCAGGAAGACCCACTAGTTTTTCATTTAGATCTCTCCATGTCTCTTGGCCGGCTTTGATGCCGGGGCCGAGAGCTCACTCGGGAGCACAGCGTGAGTCCCCCGTTGCAGATGATTGCAACATGGAAATTTCGGATCTTCCAAACCAGTTACAGGGCGGGGTTTCTACCACATCCACAAATTTTCAAGCTTTGAGGGTTTAAATGTGTACGGTCCAGCCTTGGGTACAAAGTCTCCCTGCTTTTTCAATATTTCTGCTTGGGGAGAACCCATAGCTGGAAATTAATCCGGATTTAGAGCGTATACGCCAGGAGTGGGTTTATCTACAGCCAAATCCTTCAGCTGCCCTTGCAAAAATGGAGCTGGTCAGAGGATGGGAGTGGATACGCTCTGACCGTTGTTATCAACGACCAGAAAAAATAAAGAAAGAAAAGAAAAAACCTCCAAAATTTGCTTAATCATCCATTTCTTTCTCCCTGCGTTGTTTCCAGCCTGGTCATCTCCTGCCAGCTGGATTGCTCGGCCAGAGCAGCATTGGGTCAGCACCGTTTCCCCTTCGAGCGGGAGCCCTCGTGCACGGTGCTCACGAGGACCCACCGGGGTGTGAGATGCTGTGTGAACACTGAATCTGGAAACCAGGACTCTGAGCTCCTTATTTCCAATTCCCTGGGCGCCGAAACATGACGTCGGGATGAGCAGCAGGCTCTTGTGCAAAGTCAGCACCGACTTGGAGGTGCCATGGCTGCTTTCTGGTCTCACCTTCATCAGAAAAGGAGCTGAGACTCCCAGCATCCCGGAGGTTTTCAGCCAGGGAGCTGAGCTTGGAGCCTTCCTCATCCCCTTGGTTGGTGGGACACAGCGGGAAGGCACCGACCCGAGGGTTGTGGCTGCTTTTAGCATCACCCCAGCACAGCTGCTGCGATCTCTTCTCTTAAAAGACATAAAAAGACACAAGGAGAATAAACAAAAAATGACACAAGAAGAATAAAACAAAAAGAAAAATGGGAGCAAATTACTGACTTGTCAGGGAAGATCATGCTGAAGATAGTGTAATTATAATCCCTTTCAACAGCTGAGAGGAGTTGGGTTGTTTCATGGCCTGACTCCTAAAACTTGACAGGTTTTGCAGCCGTAGGCTTTGGAGAGCCTCTGCCGAGGAACTCTCCCCCTGCTGGCGATTCATCACCAGCTCGACACGAGCCTTGGCCATGCAGGCTGCCGTGTTGGTGGGGACATCCTTGGGACATCACCTGGAAGCATCGTGGGCAGACCCCATGGCCCCTCTTCTTCTCCCCATGACTCAGGGCCAGGGCGACCACATCGCCTCTCAATAACAATTCCGTCTTTTGTAAGAGGGCTGACATGGAACCCACCTTGCAATTAGCAGGTTGTTTGGGGAGAAATGCTAATAAGCACCCTGAAGAAGGCGAACCAGGGAGGGAGGCGGATGCTGCCTTGACTCAGCGTCCTCCTGGGTTGGGGGGGGAGAAGGATGCTCGGGATCTGCCGGACATGATTTTGCAACATACCCTTCTTCACTGCCCATTTTCCAAAGACTCTTTGGGGAATCCCATCCTGGATGAGCTGGTGAAGAGCCCTGGAGAAAAGGTCACCACCAGTTTTAGGCTGGGGCTGTCCTCTGCCACCCTCACCCTGGGAATTTTTGCAGCCTCTCTGCTGCCACAAGCACCTTATTGCCAACATCCTTTCCATCCCTCACCTCTCTGGTGGGTACCACTTTGCAGAGTGCTGGAAAAGCCTTAGCAGACCACTGTCGGTTCAGAAACAAGGGGTCACCACCCAAAAAAAACCCCAAGCCTTCACTCCTATAGCCTTCAACCCTTCCATCCCCCCTCACAGGTCAACGTCGTGGGTTATAATTTGTGCTACAGTAGCTCCAATCAGGACCTGGGGTATTATTTATCGCATTTAGTACCTGCCATCAGTCATGAAAACTTAACAAAGACCCTATTGGGTTTATCTATAGGCAGCTAAACAAACGTATCTTGCTCTGCCGTTATCTTCTTGTTAACAAAACACTATCAGGATGTTCTAAACATCAGCATTTACTGCACAAGAGCCCTTTATCTGGCATGATATATAGAGAGCCCATCAATTAGTGCAGGGGGCTCGGAAATACCTGCCACGCTTCGCTCAAAAGTCCCAGCACCATCCCAGGGCAGCATCACAAGCGAATATCCCTGTGCGTTTCCCGGCCTCGAACATCCCTGCATGAGGTGGGAGAGCTCATGATGAGCAGAAATCATGATAAATATATTTTTTCCAGCCTTTTTTTTTAATGTCAAGCCAAGCAGGATGGAGACCTTCCCATGGAAGGAGCGGTGCCAGAGCAGCCGGAGTGCTGGATGGTGGGATGGGGAAGGGGCTTTTATTCAGAAAGGGTGGATGTGGTTTGGGAATGTAGTGAAAAGAGCCATAAGAGAGCGCGTCCTCCTACAGCAAGACCTTGTCTGCAGGATCAGTCCCTCTCAGGTGGGTCCCTCCACCATAACGTCACGCGAGAGGAACAAGCCTTGCTCTTGCTCTCCATCAACTCAAAGGGGTGGACGTGGCAGGTCTAGGACACCGACCACCGAGGATCCAGGGCAGCTGCTTTCTCCAAACGCCTCTGCTAAGTCACCACCTCAGCAGAGGAGCCACTTCACCCCACGCCATAAACCACGCTCCCGTGTGTCAGCTGGACCCGGTGGTGTTTCACCCTTCTCCGTGGTGGTTGCATCATGGTGGGAAAGTGATTTTCCAGATAAACGGCAGATTGGGAGGTTTAACCCCAACTCCTGTTTGTCTCCGATTATTTGAATATCTTGCAAAACAGAAACTTTGTAAACAAGCACATGGCCTGGTTTGGAAACCACTGCTGGTGTCTCCCAAGTGATGGTTTGCTTTTGGGAGATGTTTTCCTCTAGGTGGATCTCCAAGCTCCGGACTTCACGCGCTTGCAGAGGCTGGCCTCATGTGGACTTCCCAGTCATTTCAGTGGCTCCGTGTATCCCAGAGAAGCAGCTGAGTCTTTAAAGGTTGTTTATTATTTTTGTATAAATCCCCAAACTAAAAATAAAGGGAGGAACAGTGGAGGACCTGGGGCTGGGCTGACCTCTGCCTGCCTTTAAAGAGGCAGCATCAAAAATTTATATGAAATAGGTGATAAAACCAGCGAAGCCAGTGACGGGAGCCAGAAAGGGCAGATGGGATCAGAGCTTTGGGCCAGGCTGGTGCAATTAGGAGTGTGTTTTGCACGAAGCTGAGCAGGACATTGTAGGAGGGAGGCCAGAGAGGTGCAGCAATATGGAGAGATAAGATCCTGGAGTGGTGCTGCAGCTGTCTGGACGGAGGAGAGTAGGAGGCACCGTAGAAATTTCCTGGGAGCTTATCATCGTGGGCCATCTTCTCCTCCTCTTTCACACCCGCAGCAGACCTGATGCCACGGGACTGTCCAAGCAGCCGCCCAGCCCTGGCCCGTCCCTGCTGCCGTCGGGCACCGCGGCTGCAAGACCCATCGCAGCGGCGGGGGTCGGGGGGGTGGGGGGGTGTCTCTTCTCCTGGTATGGTTGGACATTTAGACCTCCAGAGATGTTTGGCTGCCTTAAAACAGAGGCAGGAAGAGGTGATTGATAAATGACCTCAGGCCAAGGACTCGTGGTCCCAGGCACTGAGGGGTGGTGGGGCCAGCAGACGCCGAGTGGTGGACGTTTGGTTGGCCTCGATGCTAAATTCACAAATCCACGATAAAACCTGTTTGCGCCTTTATCGGCACCGTTCCTGGTGGGAAAGGGCTGCTCGCTGAAAGCCAGCCCAAAGCGGCGCATCGCGTTCGGTCTCCAGAGGCGAAGGATGGGGCTGAAATAAAATCCAGCAGCTTGGCCCCATATGGGCAAAGCTGGTGGGGAGGGAGCACCTCAGGTTAGCGGGGGCCTCTTCCAGCAGCATATTAACCCGTTGTCCTCTCACAGCTGGCTTTTAACACCCTTAAACCAGCTCTAAACACCACGAGAAGGTGTTTAAAGAAGGACACCCCCCCCACACCCCCTACAACTTATACCCAGGGAGCCCAGGTGAGGAGCCGGAGAGAAATTGGACTTAAAAAGAAAATCACTCCAGGGTGGGGGGTGGTAATTGCCAATGGTTCTTTAGTTATTTGCTTTGGGGAGGTGCTTGGTTTTTGCTGGGCGAATCTCCATGTGGGTTTTGCATTCAGATATTCACCTCACCCCGCTCTCGTATCGTTGCTGTTGGCTGGTTTGTTGGTTTGGTTTTTTTTTTTTCCTCCAACTGCTATTAAAGTTACTATTTGATAGGAGAACAAAAGACAAATAGGAATCATTGGTGCAAAACCTCGCCATCTAAGCGTGATCTTTCTGGACCAGGAACTCTAAGCCCTTGATCTGTGTGATATATAGTTTGGGTACAATAATATCTGCTACAGTTATTATTACCTGTATTACCAAGATCTCAAAAAAAAAAAAAAAAAAAGGAAAGGGGGGGGG
>JAOXJM010000001.1:5160492-5187703 GCA_026413425.1 Tringa solitaria
GTGTGGTGTGGTGTGGTGTGTTTTGGGGGGGGATGGATGACCCAGCGCTGATGCGCGCTCCGCGGAGCGGGGGTGCGGGGGTTGCGCGGCTCCCGGCTGCTGATCGCTCCGGGCTTGGACGGTTTTTGTGTAGAGTGTGAACCGAGGGGTGTGTGTTTGTGTGTGTGTGTGTGTGTGTCAGAGGAAAGGGCTATTAGTCAAAACTCTTTTTTTTTCTTTTCTTTTTTTTCTCTTTTTTCCTTTTTTTTTTCTCTTTTCTTTTTCTTTTTTTTTTCTTCTCTTCTCTCTCTATTTTTTTTTTTATTTTAATTTTTTTTTTTTCCGAGGAGGCTGCTGCAGGGTTGCCTGGCATGAATGAGATCAGTTTTCAGGGTTTTTCCAGGGTGACATTTACTCTGTCTGTCTGAGCAGGGACTGTCTCTATTTAGCTGATATGTTTGAGCTAATCCAATTATTTTCAGACTGCTGCACGCGACAGTTGCATTGTTTATCCAGCGCCAGGAACTTTAATAGAGTCCGGATGCGGTTAGAGTGACAAAAAAACCCAGACCTGTATGTTTTGTACATGAAAGCGGGAGAGAGAGAGAGATGGAGTGAAACAAAAGAGAGGGACAGAGACTCAAACAGCCCCGGCAGCGCCTGCCCCGTTTAACCGGAGGGGAACAAAACGACCCGGGTATTAACGGGAGCGGCTCCCCGCGTCCTCCCCCCACTCCCCCCGGTACGGACCGGGTGCTGTGTCGGGGTAGGGACCGGTTTATTCTCTCCCCCGGTGGAAGCCGGGGATGCTGTGCCGCCCCGGGGCACCGGCTGCGCGGTATTTTCAAACCGTCTTGCCCACCCCCTCCATCCCCCCCCCTCTACCCCGCCTCCTGTTTTCCTTTTGCCACTTTCTGTTACTTTACCTTCTAGAGAGACATCTGCGGTTCGTGATAAACCAACCCCAGGAGCAACACCTTTTTTTTTTTTTTTTTTCCTCTTTTTGTGTTTTTTTTTTTTTTTCTCTTCTTAAAGTTGATTTTTAGCAAGCTGGGAAGCTCGCAGACAAAGAGCGCTGGAGGAAAAGGAGGGAGGGGAGGGTGTTTTTGCGGGATGAAAGGGGGGAGAAACGGCCGCAAATGTCTTTTTTTTTTTTATTATTATTTTCGGGGGCTGAAAGGAGAGGGGTTTAGTGCAAAGGCTCTGGAAAAACGGTTGCCGTTTGTGGTTTGGGTGCGGATGCCTCTTGCTCGAAGGCGGCGCGGGCTGGGGCAGTGGGGAGCTGGCTCTCTTGCTGAGTGAGCTCTTGCTCTGGCCAGCTGAGGTCTTCTGCTGCTCTCAGGTGGGCTGGGAGCATCATTAGGTGTAAGAAAAAAAACACGAAAAAAACACCCCAAAAAACCAAACAAAAAAAACCCAACCAAAAAACAAAAACACAACAAACCACCAAACCAAACACCCAACAAAAAACCCACTCAAACTTCTGAAAGTAGCTGGGAGGTGTGCCTGCATCCCTCCAGCTCCAAGCTGGGAGCCGGTGGGCTGGGGGAAACCACCCTCTCCCCTCCCCGGCCAAGAACCCAGGGAGAGGAAAAAAGAGGTGCCAAAAAGAAGAAGGAGGGAAAAGACCTTAATCAGGGCTCAGGCAGGCTCGGGGCTTGTTTGGGATCCCAAATATCAGGGATGGCCCGTCAGGCTGCAGATGTGGTGGGGACACCAGAGAGGTTTCCGCGGGCTGGGCAGCGGAAGTTTAATTGCAAATTAATCGATAGCGGATATTGGCAGAGCGGTTGTGTATTGGCTGGGACTGGGGAGGTGTTTTGGTTATCGATCTGTGATTCATTTGAGGCTCCTTGATGTGGTTTGACCCCAGGCCAAAGGTAGAGCCCCCCTGGCTCGTGCACCCCTCTAGGAGCTGGGGCAGTTCTCAAGGAGTGACCCTGGGGTCCTCATACACATCAGAAAGTTGGGCATGGACTTAAATTTGGTCTCCGTGCATCCATCTTGGGGTAGTTGGAGGCTCTTGCAAAGCCTACTGAGGTTTGTCTGGTCCGTATGGCAACGTGGGGTCTGGGGGGCTGCAGGAGCCCTTGGCTCAGAGGTGAGGGGGGATTGCCAGCCCACCCTCCCTTCCCAAAAGGAGGGACCTGTGAGAGGGGTGAGAGCTTCTCCAAGGAGCCCCTCGAGCCACCGTGGGGCTCAGGTTGTCATTGTCACCATCCTTCTTCCCTGCTGCTGGGACACAAGCCTGATGCCACCTCCAGGGTGGTGCTGGGGAGGGGGAGAGGATCAGGCCCCACCAGACTGTGTCAGGGATGTCTCTCAGCCATGTTCTTGGGCCCTTGTTTGGACATCCTGAGCTTGGAGAAGACAGGAAGGGTCTGGCGTGGCTGGGGCTCTCAGGGGGTTGTTGTTGGGGTTTTTTTTTGGGGGGAGGGTGGGGAGCTTTTTCTTCAGCCCCTTTTACCTCTGCTTTCCCTAAGTGAACTATGTGCTCTCTTGTTTCCAGAAGGCAGGGAGTGTGTAAATTGTGGGGCTACCTCAACCCCCCTGTGGAGAAGAGATGGCACCGGGCACTACTTGTGTAACGCCTGTGGACTCTATCACAAAATGAACGGGCAGAACCGGCCCCTGATCAAACCCAAGAGAAGACTGGTGAGTCTCGTTCTTTTTTTTATTCTTTCTTTTCCTTCTGCTGCAACTTTCACTCCTTGTCCCCATCCTGGGATGGAGGAAGGAAGCTCAGCCAGCTTCAAAATCTGGTCCCACTGCATCACAGGGTTGGGAGGGGGCGATGCTCAGGGAGATGCTCCCAACTGCTGTGGGCCTCAGATGCCTAGTCCTCTTGCAAAGTGCAAAACTGATTAGAAAAAAATCAAGATCCAGGGCTTCTTGCAAACCAGAACTGAATTTTCTCCCAGGCCACAATGGGGCAGATGCTTCTGCATAGTGGTGCTGGATGATGTCCTAAGGATGGGGCTCTTTCCAGGGGACCAGGGCAGAGTGATCATTTCTTAATGACCAAAGAGATCATCAGGAGAACAGGATGCTGCTCTCCTCCCCTTCCCAAGTGTGACTCCATCCCCCTTGGCCAGCAGTGTCACGGAGGGGGGACCCAAGCTGGGTACCAGGTGCCACCAGGGCATCAGCCAAACCTTGGTCCTACAAAGTGCCTGGCTGATGATCCTGGTGCCACTTGAACCTTCTGTGGTTGTTTGTACCTGAGCCATGGGGGTCTGAAGTTGTGTCATTCCCCTCCAAATCAGCGTGACCAGGGACACAAGGTAGGGGATGGCAAAGCCCAGTGAGCGTAAAAAGCCCAGCATGTGCCCAGGGCCACAGAAGTTGGAGGAAGACGAAATGCAGGGGAAAATATTTGAAATAATAGTTGCAAGCCTCACGACCGTGCTACGAATAGGGAATAGGGTTACAGCATCCCCAACGATCTATTTATGAATTTCCCTGGAAGCCACAAAAAGGTCTGGAAGCTGTGGGCATGGCTCATGAATGCGTTGAAGTACATTTGGCAAATAATCAGGCAAACCACAAAGGGGAAAAAAATATATCAAGCTGGGGAGGGTGGGGGGGAAAAAGTACATTCCCTGCTTGGGAAGTTATTGAATGTTTCAAATGGAGGCACGTTTGGTTTCGTTAGGATTAAAGACGTGGATGGGCTCCTGGGAGCGGCTCGAAATGCGGAGAAAGAGCGGCTCTTGCCTCTCTGTGGAGTTTCCGAGCTGATGGATGGATCCGGCCGGTTGCGTAAGGGCTTGTGCCCAGCACGGCCGGATCCTGAGGGCAGGAGAAGGGTTTGTTGGCCTCGTGTTCCCCCTGAAGGTGCTCACGGCCTCGGTCGGGCAGCTCTTAGGCAGGGATTCAGCTTCCTCACCCTGTGAGATGCCCGCTGGACCAGCGTTATTCCCACAGGTGCCGGGAAGCCTTTGCAGGATAGCAAGTAACAAGCTCTAACGTGCTCTGGGCAGTCCTGCTTCAGCAGGGGAGTTGGACTAGGTGATCTCTATGGTCCCTTCCAACTCAAAAAATTCAGTGAAAATTCAGTGAATTTCAGTGATATGGCCCCAGGAGGGGTGACGCTGCCGGCTCTGCCCGGCCGTGCGGGTTTTGGGGAAGATGCGGGTTTGCCTCTCTACCCCCAAACTTCCCACGGGCAAAACCTCTCCGTGCCTTTTCCCATATAGGAAGATGCTGGTTTCCCCCGTCTTTCACAGCCTTGTTAGAAAAAAGGAAAAGCTTTCTAGGGAGGGAAGTGCGGGCTGGGATTTTTAATTTTTTTTTTTTTTTCAGGCAGCTCTCTTGTTCTCTTCTCCTCCTCCCACCGGCCCTTCTGTCTTAAACACACACACACCTCCTTTTCTTTCTTATTTATTTTATTATTTTTTTTTTCCTCGTTCTCTCTTCATGTGTAAAGTTAACTTCCTAGGAAAAAGCTGCCGGATATCTGAGCCCTGGAGATAACTCCTAAACAACAGCTCCGTTTCCCCAGCCCAAACACACAGGGAGCTTGAGCGTATCCAAACAAGCGGAGGGGGAGGCAGAATAGGAAAGCGGCTGGAAAAGGGGGGGAGAGCTTTCAAAAAGTGCCTGATGGAACCACGAAAGAATGTCCCGAGTCACCCTCAGCCCGGCACATGTAAAATGAACTATGTAAATAAATACATTGTAAAAGGTCATTCTTGGGGAAAAAAAAAAAAAAAAAGAGAGTAAGAAAAGTAGAGAGAGCCCCTGCCTTGTGTAATCACTCCAATCTTGGGCATTTTAGTTAAAGTTACAAAAAGTTCCCGTTCTTCGAATGCAGAGTTTGCTAGATGGGAACTTTTAATTTTTCTATATATCTTTTTTTCCAGCACTGCCTGAAGCCGGGGGGAAGGGAGGGAAAGGACAAACATTTCTAAAGCGGTTTTCCCCTGTATTTATTTCCCTTATAACCTCCTCGCCCCCCCCAAAAAAAAATCAGAAGGCACCAAAGCTGGGCCCACGTTTGCATTTCGTGTGCCTGGATGTAGATGTGTGTGTGTCCGTGGCTTGACTTGATCTTTCCTGACCTGTGAAGGCGAGTGTGTGTGTGTGGGACACAGCACAGGGTGGGGAACCAGCGTGTGCTCCTCTCCCTCTGCCACAAGTTTCCTGCGTGACCGTGGGCTGGTTTTGGAGGCTCTGATCCCAGGCGGACTGAAACTAATGAAAGGACTCCGATGGGTTGGAGAGAGAAGGCAAATAAGCCCTTAGATGCTGAGAACCCAGCCCAAGCCTTATTAAATCCAGTGGGTGTTTTTTTTTAAGGGCTTCCTTTAGGGGAGGTGGATGGAGCCTTGGTGGCCGAGGGGGCTCAGGCAGCTCTGTTTCATCTTGAAGGGAAGGTGGAAGGTCTGGAGATGTTGGCAGGGGGGTGAGGAGCAGGTAGGTGGTACCATACCACCACTCTGCTTATAAGGTCTACAGCCCTCTTGGAGACTGTTTCTGTGCCCGTTGGAGCCAGTGGCAGCCCTGTAACTGAGATAAAACCTTCCTTTGCATTTTCTTCCTTTCCCTGCCCGTGTGGATGTGGAGCTTTCCATTCCCGTGTCCAGCTGTGCTGGTTTTGGAGGGATTATAGTTAATTTCTCAGAAGGCACGTGCACCCATCACCTTGTTTTAGGAAGCTGATGCCTGCAGCTTTGTGGGTGTCCCATGTAAATCCAGACACCGAAAAAGCCCCTTTATTGAAGCATCTTGATCAGGGTTTCCTTCCTCCTGCACTGTCCCTCGATTCCGCCTTCTCCTCACTGCCAGTGCTTCTGGAGTTGAGTCCTCACTCCTATTGAACTGGGCCATGGGGTCTGGTCCCACAGATGATATAGGGCACCCTATTAGTCATCCCATTACTTACATGGTCAGGCTCAGGTCGGTGATTAAGCGTCAGTGGATGCTATTGTCGGGAGCTTTTACAATAATGATATTATTCATTGTTTCCTGCCCGCTGCCGGTGTCTCCGGTGTAAGTTGGTAGAGCAAAAAAGGTACAGCCTGGGACCAAAAGAGCACAGAGCTTAAAATACTCAGCTAACGATGCTGATGGAGAAGGTTTCAGAGAAGGCAGGGGATGTTGTGATTTATTCGGTTATTTAGTGTCAGAGTTTGCTTGAAGGTAGCAAGGTGGTGTCTTTTAAACGCTCTTGCCGTAAGAGAAATTACGGGCGAGCGCCGCGTAGAAACCCCAAATATCTTCAAAGGGGATGTTTCCCCTGTGTGGGCTGAGTCAAATATCACTGGTTTTCAGAAATTTCCTTAGGCTTGATTTTTGGGTCTGATAAAGGCAAAGCTGCCACCGAGAGACTCAATCCTGTCCCTGGGCCACCGGTGCTGGTCGGTGGGAGCTGTGGGGGAGCAGAGACCTGCAGAGTTGGACCCTGGATCTTGTTGATAGCCCAGCTCTGCAAGATGTAGTCTCTGTGGTGCCTTTGAAGCACGCATATTAACCTGGTGATTTTGATGGGAACCAAGTTTGGGGGCCGTGGTGTGGTCCAGAGGAGGACAGGACAGAGGTTTGTGTCTGCGCATCTGCTGGGGGTTCTGCCGCTCGTGGTGGGATCCTTCAGCTTCTCCTGACGGCGCTGGGATTTTTACAACCAAAGACCCATGTGCTGGGCCCAGCTCCTGCTCGTCATCAGCATGGAGAAATCAGCTGGAGACCTCCTTGGGCTTGAGGTCGGTTCGTTTCGGTGGGGTTTATGGTCAGGCCGAATGGAACTGTCCCCACGGGCAGCCAGTGAGAGTCCCTTGCCATCAGATCAGGCTCTCTGTGATGCTTCCTAATGCTCGTTGGGCATCGTAGTATTTATTTTTTTAGACAGTCCTTTTTGTATAATTAAAAGGGGAAAAAAAAGAAATAATTCCTACTCTATCTAAAACAAAACCAACCCGTCCTCTCTCCACCTACGCCGCATTCAATTATGATTAAAATTGCAACATGACCTAACAAGAGCTGGTATTAACGCTAGCGCTCTGCCAGTGTCCATGTTTGCATTTGGGGTTTGTTGTACGGTATCCAAAGATGCGGTATTTTATTTTCTTGGGGTTTTTTTTGTGTTTTTTTTTTCCTTTCAAAACGTTGGATGCGCTACAGTGTGCGGCTGCGTGGGGTGAGGGGTAAATTTGAAAGAGTGAGAGCACAAAAGAGAGCATTAAAGGCTCAGTTCTGCAAGGTGCCAAGCATTGCTATGATCTGGCAAATCGCTTGAGCACATGTTTTAACTTTAAGCACATGAGCAGTCCCATTGAAAGCAGCGCATCGGGATGAAATCAGAGCTCTGGGACTGTGTCATATTGATGAAGAAGAGATAGGACGGGGATCTAAAGGTCTTTTTTTTGTTAGGAGCTGTAGGCACTCGCACACAGGCAAACATGCAAACGCGTTCACGCAGAAGCCTGCAAACTGCTTTTCCTTCTTCAGTGGCTGAAGGACAATTTGTTTGCTAAAGTTACAGTTTTTAAATGATAAGCACCAACTCATGCATGTGAAGGAGAAGCGACTTCGCTAATTTGGCTTTGTTAAACATTATCACAGCTAACAAAAAAGCTTCTTTACGCACCTTGACACATAGACTTTTCTTTTTTCCCTGTCCCTCCTCCTTTATGAAATGGTAAATTCTTCTTTTGGGCTCATTACCAATCCTTAAATAAACATGAAGGTTTAGGTTGCGAAAGGGTGTAATTAAAAAGTTGGGATTCTCACTCTTTGCCACGGTGTTATTTCCGATCCGGAGCCCCGTATCCTTTGAAGCTGAGCTGAGTTGACGGGACCGGGCCGTGCTTGTGGTCAGAGCTGGGGAGCCAGTTGCCCACCGAGCCCAGCGCGGGTCTCACCCGGCCCCGGCTGGAGCCGGCGTGACTCATGACGTTGACTCCGGCAATTGTTGGTTCAGGCCCTGACTGCAGAATTAGACCCCTGAGGGGGCCTGAGAGAATTAAGATGGAAAGACATGTTGGCATTTAAATAATATTTTCCCCTCTGGAATGGGCTGTGCCAGCGCTGCTAATTTTGATGAGTTCTATCAGAGGTTTAGCACTCACTTTTAGGATGCCCTTTGGCACCTGATTCAGTTCATATATAATTTGGGATTAAAGTACCTCGGGGATTTTTTTCAGAATTATTATTTGTTCTCACAAGCCAGTTTCTGGAGGCCTCTGCCGATGTGCGTCAGTCTTGCAGGGTTGATGTTTTCTTTCTCAGCAATTTTGCTGATTGCATCTTCTATTTTTTTTTTTTATATATATATATATATATATATTTTTTTTTTTTTTTAACATGGGTGCTTTTCTCTCCCTCTCCTCCTCTTCCCCTGTCCCTCTCCCCCTCCTTCCCACAGTCTGCAGCCAGGAGGGCGGGCACGTCCTGCGCGAACTGTCAGACCACCACTACCACCCTGTGGAGGAGAAATGCCAACGGTGACCCCGTCTGTAACGCCTGCGGGCTCTACTACAAGCTGCACAATGTAAGTGTGACTGTAAATGTAAGTGTGACTGTAACACTCAGTAGTGGGGCCTCAGTTTCAGCGCTCCGTGGTCAAAACTCTTCCTTGACTTAAGGATTTCCAGTCTCGGGTGGTGCTGAGACCTCCTTTATCCTTTTGGGGGATCCTGGGGGTTGGAGAGATGAGGTGCCATCCCCTCAAATGTAGCCGATCTGATTTGGGGAGGTATAAAACAGAGCTGCCCATGGGTAACGTTAGAGCTTTCCCATGCCCGAGCCAAGAAAGGAGGGGTGGATGGACACAGAGAGACATTATCTGCTGATTGGGCTCAGTGTATTGGAAAAGACAACACGCCGTCCTGCAAGCCGATACCCCTTCTATGTGTAGCTTGGTTCCTCTAGCAAATACAAACTCTGGAAAAAAAGCAAAATGTGCCAGCAACTATTTAGATCTTTGCAGGGTTTGTGGCTGCCTTTGTCCAGTCCCTCCACCCGTCCCAGAAGATGGTTTATTTAGGTCTTGTGTTTGCCCCGGTTGACGCAAGCGGTTCCTAAACCCAAAAGGACTTGATTTAGTTAGCGGGTTGCAGAGTCTGCTCAACCTGTGGAGCGAATTTTAAAGTGTCCGTCATGGAAGGGAAGGAAAAATGAAATGAAATGGCTGGCAGATTTAATCTAATATCGCTATGCAAAGCCAGCTTGCAGGAACCAGGGATATGTGCCCCAGGGAAAGAGCTAAAGGGATCTGAAAAGTCTTCTACTGAATAATACTGCTAATAAAGGAGTCTTAAGGCTACTCCTGTTACTCTCGTTCCACATGTGGCATTAGAATAATTCTTATGTCAGAAGAAGGAAAAGACTTTAAATTTCTCTGCTTTGATATAATTTTTTTTTTCTCTAGTGGTCGTTTGCTTTATGTATGACTTAGAAATCTCGGGCTATGCTTTGCCCTCATGTCCACCCACACAAACACATCAAAGGAAGATTGGGTTTCATGGGGCACCCAACCCTTATGGTGTCTCAGTCCCTTCCATTTGTTATTTCAAGTTCTTTGGTTTCTTGGGATGAGTAAACAAGTTTGGATTAAGTAGAAAAAAACCCCAAACCCAACCAGGCTAATTTTTCACCTGTTCTTTGAGAGGCATCTCTCTTGGAAAAAAAGGAAAATGTGTTTACTCTTTAGTGGGAAGGCGTCTCAGCATGTTTTGAGCCCTATGTAACAAGCAAAGCTTGTCATCAAACTCTTGGTGTGATCACTGCAAACAAAGGAGCTGGACCCAGAGTGAAAGCTCCCAGAATATCACAAGAATATATTCTGTTTGCTATTTCCATGGCAAGAAGGGAGTGAGGTCAGCCAGCTTCACTGGAGGCGTCTATGCCTGTCCTGTGTTTTCATTTTAGCCTTGTAGCCACTAGTGGTAGGACTTAAATAACGTAGCTTGAGAGACCTGTACCTGAGTTGTTCCCCTTGTACCCTCTTTGAAGAAAACAGGCTCTTCTCAGGTGCCATTCATTGGGCCTGATGGAGATGCCTGTGTTTGGACGAGATTATTTGTATCCTTGAAGATGGTGTAGTTTCTCCCCATGACTACAAAGGTCAGCAGAATGATGAGTTCAGATGTGTTTACCTGCATGGTAGACATCTGAGTGGAGGAAACCCCCCCTAAGGTGTCTAGAATGGTGTCTGAGTGGTGACGTTCTCCAGAAACGTGCCTGCAAGAGCACATCCTTTTCTTTTTCACACTAATGTTGTGAACCCACTTGGCCTGAATTGACCCCTAGATCCACAGTTTAGGGAAACTCCAATCCAGCTGTGAAATCTGTGACATGGGGCAGGCCCTGGGCACATTGGAACCATTTTCATATTCATTAAAAACACTGACAGCTGCTTAAAAAGCTCAGCACAGCTATTTACCAAAGTCAAGTAGTATCTTGCCTCATGAGCAACTCCATTAATGGGACCTGCTTAAATGAAACCCCTAGAGAACCGAGATACTGTGTGCAGCAATGTAACTGGGCAAGGATACTAAAACCTGGCTACGAGTGGGTAGATCCATTTTTTCAAAACCTTTAAAAGAAGTTAGTTATTATTGCAGTGAAAAACAGGCAAAATTGCAGCTGATAGTCCTCGAACATACCACCCTCAGCTTTAAAGGTCCATGATGGACCTTTATTCTGCAGCCCAAGAGGCTGTGACTTTGAAGGCCACGTTGTGCTTCAGAAACTAAATATGAGTGAGTTGTTTGATAGCTTCGTGGAGGTGCCTTCTCTTTTCGGCTGCTGGGAGGCAGGACCTAGGGAGCTGTGCTAACTGGTGTTTCACCAGCTGTGCTGGTGAATGGTGCCAGCACCATCCTTTAATACACTCAAGGCAGGGAGAAAGTTTGGTGGTTGCACGTGGACAAGGTTCCTTGGTCTGGTCTGTTAAAAGTGCAAGACTTGTTTGTGTAGGCTGCGGTCAGGCTCCCTTTGTGTCTCTCATCTCGTCTGCACCGGTTCTCCATCAGGAGGGGTGTCAAAAATGAAGAGACTCATCGTAGCGTGTCCCTCCCAAGCAACTCAATGTTTCTGCACAGATGTGCATCAATGCTAGTGGAAAGTCTTTAGCTGCTCAGAAGATGCCTTCACCACCTTCCAGGTTGTAGCAAATTTCTGACTGCTATTATCTTTTCTTTGGGTTTAATGAATTTTCCTTGGACCTCCAGATCATTAGGGTATTATAATGGATTGATTGATCTCAAAATGAAACTTGTCGAGTTTTTCAGTCCAGACTGGGAATGATTGCAGTGAAAAGGCTATATTTTCACGGGGCTATATTTTCATGGAGCTATTTTTTTTTTAGGGGGCTATATCAGTTTGTTTTACTGTTGATTCCCACAGCTTAAGCAAACCCATTTGTCAGTAGGATATAAGCAATAATCATAATAGTCTTGGGGTGCATTTAGTGAAGCTGCTGGCATTTCTCCCACCGGCTTCAACAACAGCCGGCTCCATTAACACCAGTATTAACAATGACTAATATTTCACATTGATACGGTGCCTTTCATCCCGTGGCATCCCAGAGTGCTTTCTAAGATACAGCCAGCCTGGAAGATTAACCCAACATTGTAATGACTATGTCTGAAGGATAAATCCGCTTCAGTGACAGGACCCTATTGAGGTCAATGGCAAAATCCCATTGTCTTCAGTCAGAGCAAGATCAGACCTATAATGTTTAAGACTATGCCCTGGATTTGATCTGTTCAATGTGAGGTTCTCGTCCTTGTTATTTTAGCCCTTCTGAGAAGTGGGATGAACCTTCACTCACGTCAGGGATGGGTGAGATTATACTTTGCTGGAGGTGCAGAACTGACCAGCCTGTGCCTGCAGAAATGAGTCAGTTGCCATTGCTTTTTTGGTAAAAAGTCCTCAGAAAAGGCCCCTTTCACAATATCCTAAAGCAGGGCTGCGCGTCCCAAGAGCAGAGCAGTCGGTATTTTGCATACGATAAAACAAAGAGCATAATTCCTGCCCATAATTAATTGGCTCCATCTGAAATTAATGAATTTCATATACATGTGTTGGGCTGGTTTAATTTTAATTTAGCATGTGTTTGTCATTTTTATTACAATGAATTTTCATGGAGAAGGTCTTCCCTCCGGGTCTCTTGTTTCCCTACCCCAGAAACAGAGATGACTTTATGGCTTTGATGTTTTGGGGATTGCTTCCACTCCGCTGCGACCGGCCTTTGAAGTCACTGAAGTCACAACTTGCTGCTGTGACTGAGCTGGTCTCACTCCTCCTGATGTTCATCCGAGTCCTTATCTGCTTGACACTTAGGTCAGGTATCTGCTAGGATGGTGAGACCGCCTACACAGGGGTGATGTGTCTAGCTTGGATGGCATCTCTGTCCCCAGTTGGCTGTGGCTTTGTCACCGCTGTGAGCCAAACTGGTATTCCCATCCTTAAGTTTCACATCAAATCACAGCCTGGGCCAATCTGTTTTTAACAATTGAGTAAAACATGGATTGTTGGTTTGGGGAGAAGCGGTCATTGTCCTGCAGGACATGACACCAAGGTGCTCGGGGTCAGGATCTTGCAAGAGCCAGTATGGCCCCAGACCCAGCACCAGGCTGATGTCCCTTTGCCATTGCCAGCCCCTGAGCTTGCACCTTTGCTGCTTCACCTGGAAATCAATTCTGGCTGCCCCTGAGGCTTTGTGCCACAATACAAATCCTCATTAGGAGCTGCCTCCCCAAATCTGAGCTGGATTTGTCAGGGATCGAGACTTCCAGGTCTCCTCTGTCATTGCTGCCTGGTGGGGCTTGCCTGGGGCTTCCTCCTGGCTTTGAACCTGGGCAACACGTCCCCCCTTGGCTGACTTAAAACAGGGCAGGCAAAGATTTCCCATCCCAGCCATCCAGCTGGAGCAAAGGGGCTGCCTTGTGTGCGTATCCCTGCTCCCTCGGCGAGGACAGGAAGCCAGGGAGACGGGTGATGTTGTATTTAAAGCCCGTGACATTTGAGGTTTTCGCTTGTTATTGCCCCAAGGCTGCTGTTGGGCCGGGCATGGGCAGCTTTCTCTCTTCTACCTTTAGCAAGCAGGGCTGCTCCCTCCGGCTCCCTTTGCCCAGAGGTAGAGGAATCAGCCTTTTATCCACCATTTGTAGGATGAGGTGAAGTTTCCCATCACCGCTGGTATGGAGAACACAGAGTCGCTAATTCAGACTGGGAAAGGAACTTTGGGATGCCTAAACTGGAGCAGATGAGCTTGGTCCCTCCTTTCCCCATGCCTCCATCCCTGCCTGTAACAGGGAGCTATTGTATCCCTGCCTTCCCCGGGCAGAGAAATCCATGACTGATTTCCATGCTGCTGGCAAAGGCAACAAGCAGGGGTTGATAAGCAAGAAGTGAAACTTTTCTGTGATCTGGAAGAAGGGAGTGCTTTGTCCCTTGTGCTGATTTAAGATCTTACGAATGAAGATTTGCGCAGGACCCTTGCAGGAACCTCTTTTCATTGTCCTTCACTGGAGCTGAGACAGTAGTTGCTGTCTCGGATCCATTTTTTTCCCCCTTTCTCCCCCTTTTGCAGAATATCCATCAGCACATTTCTTATGAGAAGTGGTGCTCAGCCCTGGAGGTGGGTGGGTTTGCTGGGCTCTCCTGCCTTCTGCTACAACTGAAATTGCGCAGAGGAACCAGCGCAAGACCTATAGAGCTCCCCATCTAGATTCCCAAGTCCAGATTTTTAAGGGTGTTTATGGATGTTGGATGCATAAAACCCTTCCCGAGTGTGATCTCTGGGGCTTTCATGGCACCTGTGCTAATGCATGTTGTGTTGATAGCTCTCTCCAGCAACAGGAGGTTCAACGGTCCTTTTGCTACTATTTCCCAACACGGTTGGTCATTGCAGCTGCTTATATCCATGCAGAAGACTATAATGCTTAGGTTTCCTATAGATACGTCTGCATGAAAATAGAAAATGCTCTGCCGGGCGGCACAGATGCCTGTTTCAGTACCCCCTAAAAAACCTGGAAGAGTTTTGAAATAAAATCAGATCAGCTAAAGGGTGGTCAAAGCAAAATCTTTCCAAAGAGGACGAATAGGACAAATACCTGTCGCTTCTGTGAAGAGTATGCCCAGCTCCCTAACGCCGCTGAGAAAGATTGAGACCCTTCGTAGGACTGAGATCCCAGCAGCCGTTGCCGCTAATGGTTTTAGATCAGTCAGGAAGCCTTGGGGTGAGCCAGTGTCTGTGGGGAATATTTCCAGGTGATAATGATTGGTTTCGTTCCTAAACAGGGTGTAATTACCTAATGTGCAGATAGCTGAAATTTTTCAGCCGCTGCGAGTTACTCGGGGATGTTTTGCAGCTGTGAGGCTCTGCCAGCAATTTTCTGTTGTCTTGTCTTCAGAAATTTCAACCGAACTCGGGATTTTTTTTGCTGGGGTCTGAATTTTGGGATGGGAGGAGGGAGAGGTTGTGTAGCCGTGGCGTGCAAAGGGAGGAGGGGGGATCTGCTGGTTGTCCAGCTGGTCCTGAGCACAACCCTGGGACTGCCCGGGCATGGGATACACGAATCCCACAGTGATTTGGGGAGAAAGGACGGAAGCACAAAAAAAAATAATTGATTTTTGTTTAGATTAACAGACCCCTGACTATGAAGAAAGAAGGAATTCAGACCAGAAACCGAAAAATGTCTAGCAAATCCAAAAAGTGCAAAAAGGTCCATGACAACCTCGAAGACTTTCCCAAGAGCAGCTCCTTTAACCCCGCCGCCCTCTCCAGACACATGTCCTCCATCAGCCACATTTCACCTTTCAGTCACTCCAGCCACATGCTGACTACACCGACACCGATGCATCCTCCATCCAGCCTCTCCTTCGGACCTCACCATCCTTCCAGTATGGTCACTGCCATGGGTTAGCGAGAGACTCCCCTGCTGAATGCTTACGGTCTCAAAATGAGATTTACTTTATATACTTGCATTTTTGCAGGCGTGCGGTTATGGGTCTGACGTCCCGAATCAAATGGGAGGGGGAAAAAAGAATCTAAAAAAAAAAAAAATTAAATAAAAAAGTTATTTGAAGGCATAAGAGAGAAAAAAAAATAAAAACCTCAGAAAAAACTACAAAAAGCACAAAAAAAGGAAAAAAAAAAAGAAAAAAGAGAAAAAAGTTAAAAAAAAAAGTTTTAAAAAAAGTGATGTTTGCCACTTTTTAAAGGAACTCACTATGGCGTCTATGTATTCTTACCCACTGAATCTGGATACCATTTGTGAATAAGCCATTCAGAACTTGCATTCCCTATTGGACAGGATCTCTAGTGCTGTGAAAAAAATAATAAAATAAAATAAAAAACGCGGAACATTGCATATAACTTATATTGTAAGAAATACTGTACATTTGAGGAAGACTTTATTGCATCTGAGGAGCTGTAAAGAAAAAGGCATGAAGGACTCCGAGAGATTTTTTTTTAAAGGAAAAGAAAAAAAAAAGAGGACGGGAGGACAATTTAAGAACCAGAAAAACAAACAATGCAGACCAAGAGGAAACGCGGTCTTACGAACAAATGGACCAACTGCCAGTCATGTCTTCTCCTTTTATTTTATTTTAATTTTGGTTTTTTTTTTTTTTGGTTGGTTTTTTTTTTTTTTGGGTTTCTTTCTCGTTTCCGGGGAGGGGGAGGGGGCTGGCTAGAACGGTTTTGATGATGCATTAACTAACTAACTAATTAAATAAATAACTAAATAAATAAAACCTGTAGGGAGATCATTCATTTCGGGCCACGGGCCTTTTACATAGGAAGTACCAATGGTGTCAGGCAATCAGTGTTAACATGCGGACATTGCCAACAAGGGGTTTTCAGATAGCCATTCTCCAGGTCTATACGCATTGTGAACAAGTTCCTGTAATTGTTGTTTGTATGTATAATTCAACGCACCAAAATAAGAAAGATGTAGATTTATTTCATCCTATTATACAGACTAAATGGTTGTACAAATTTATTTACTGCTAGTGATAAGACCTGCTTTTTTTGTTTTGTTTTCATATTTTTTCCTCCTTTTTTTTTTTTTTGAGAATAAACTAGATTAAATTCTGTTGACTTAAAAGTGTTTTGTGCTTGGGGGTGGGAAAGGGAATATGTTTCTTACTTTATTATTATTTTTTTTGCTTTAATTTGTTTTGATGGTATTTATTACGGAGTTACCATGGGTACGGGAATGTGTGTCTCTGCGCTCATGCTGACAGCCAACACAGTGTTTGCGGTGACTTGATAAAAGAAAAACACACAACAAAGTTTTTTAAAAAAAAAAGCAACCCTCAAAAATAAATGGACTGCATGTTAGTGTAACCCCACTGTCCGGTGTGTGCTCCCTGTCCATCGAACCACAGCCCAGACGCTTCCCCTGCTTGATGTTGGGCTCCCACGTGGGATTGGGTCCCTTTTGGTCTCAGTCAACCATGGCCAGGGTGGCAAACCTATGTCGATGACAATTTAGGACTGGGATAAGCAGAAAGGTATGGCAGGGTCCTTGTGGTCCTGGCTGGTTTTTGGGCAATATTAGGAAAGACCCCAAGATTTTGGGCAGGAGCTGGAAAAAACGCTTTCTGCTCTGTCCCGTTGGGTACTCGGTGGTATAATTTGATGATCTAAAGTTGGCATCTTGATGTGAAATCAACATGGACCAGACCATGTCTGTTCTTGGAGGAGTGGACAAAACCTGTTACAAAAGGCTGGGTTTGGTGGTAGACAGAGGACAATTCCCAAAAATTCAGAGGCCATCAGCCAGCCTCTTCCTGCAAGAGTTTTCTTTGAAATAATGACATTTATATTAATATTATTACTATTAATAGCAAAGTTTGGCTCTTATAATTTGATTTCTCATCCTTAATGGTTTAATCCTTAGGAACTGGTCTTCCTTTTAGTCTTTGTATTTACCCTTCCAGCTTCTTTATACCATCGTAAGGGTTGGGCATTTATTTTCCAAATGAAGGGTTAAAGGTCTTATCACCCCACTCCATTTGCTGGAGTTTAAGCATGGTGTGACAAAACAGTGGCTGACAAGGCTATGAGAGAATTGTTAAAAAACCTCAAGCTAAAAACAACCCCCAAACTTAAAAACCTCAGCAGATGTGACCTACAAATGATTTTTTTTTCTTTTTGATGTGGAATGAAATAACTGAGTTCTTTCGCCCAGAAATATGCATACTCCTGGCTTTCAGTGCCAAATGGATGGAAAAATATCACCGTATCTCTCAGATGCTATTTTGAACCCACTTTCTCTTGGGTGATAACTGGAGAGGGTAAGAGTGGCAGGGTCTAATCTTCTTCTGCAGGATCGTTCACATGAGTAAGGATGTTTCATGTAAGAAAGACCACTTCGAAACTTAAAAGATGATTATACAGAGGTCAAACAGTCATTTGATTTGGAAATGGGGGAGGAGGGGAAAAGGATTGACCTTTATTTGGGCTTTTTCTCCCCTGTTTCAAAACAAACTCAGTTAAACTATGTCTACTGTAAAGAAGGATTTAGCAGACGTAAGCGGAACAGGCAGTAATCGTTTTTAATGTTGTATATTATTTCCTTTTTACTCTGTTGACAAAAATGTGTAAAAAAGTCGGAACAAATGGCACACATTTAAAATCTTATGTTAATCACCTTTCTGCTTTCTCAATGAATATTTTAAGCATAAAGACTAAATGTTGAAATAAAACAGAGTGAAGAATTACCGAGATGCAAATGGAGATCTTGTTGGCTCCTAATTAATCATCTGTGAACTATAAAGCTATTTTCAATTAGTCCGACAAATCAAAGGAAATAATCATCTTTGCTGATATTAAGCTTGAGAGATTATTATTTTTTAATTTGTGATGCTACAACCTTTCCCTCCTTTCACTCATCATCAGATTGCAGTTGGACTAAGATATTGCTTCCATGACCTCAGCAGTGGTGAAAATTTGAGGAAGATTTATACGGCTGAATTTTGCATTCTGGTATTATTGTGTTTGAATATTTCCATTCGCTTTAGAGGGAACAGGCTCCTGAGTGTCTCATTCTTAACTTCTTTTTTTCCTAAAACCTGGAAAGTTCTTCTTGCAGTTTCCTTCTGATGTTGTTTCATAGGTTTTAGGGGCATTGAGCAAGATGAAGCAGGATTTGGGCCAGCTCAGAGCACGGGCATTCTGAAAAGGATACAAATGCAGACTCTCTGTCTGCACCTACTCTAGGAGACACATACAGTTCATCTAGAGAGTTCTTACATCAATTATCTTATATTCTGATGCCAGGAGCAGGATGAATATGATCTCTCACGTCACATACCCCCTGATTTCTGCCTGAGATGCTAAATAAACATGAGTGTCTACCAGTTTCTCAGTTATGGTTTTTTTCCTCTTCTTCTTACAGAGCAAATATTCCAGAACTTTAATGTCTTGAAGGGTTTTATTTGTTTGTTTGACTTTTTTTTTTCCTGTTATGTTTTTTGTTTTGTTTGTTTGCTTGATTCTTTTGTTTCTTTCCTTCCCTGTAACACATGGGAAAAAGCTGGTTTACGGGAAAGACCCAGAGCTGTTGTTCTTGGGCAAACATCTTGTGAATGGGCGACTCTACCTTCCTTCATTTCTGAAATTGCAGGGAAGAGCTGATGATAGGCAGGTTGGAGCAGGAAAGCCCTCTGAGTCATGGCTCTACTTCGATAATCTATACTGTGTAGAAAACACCATGGAAGTCATTAGTGGGGTCAAATCTTGTGGTCTTTTTGCAGGCAAAATCCCTTCTGGGAATTTGTGTCAGTAATAGCTGCTCTGCTGATGTGACCGTGGTAACTTTACTCATGATCCAAGCAAAAGTCCATTGACATCAGTGGAAAGACTCCTAATGAGTAATGCAATAAGACTTGAATCAAGACCTCCTAAGTATTAATTTCAGTGTTATCACCTTGATTTATCTGCCTTACTTTTCTGCTACATCGGTCCTGTGTCCGTACACATCTGTGCACAGAGACACACGCGAGATATCCAAGGGACATTTTTAAGATTGCCAAGCTCAATGCTTCAATGTTGAAGAAATGAGAAATGCTGTAATTAACACCATCTGCAAACCCTTTATTTTTTCGTATACCTTTGAATTATGAGTTGTCTTAAGAAGCATCTAGACCTGTTCACTTATGTTCAGATTAGCAGAGTGTTTTTGATTTCCCAGTAGTCCCACCTTAGGGTGATGAGATTTTACCTTGGCTCATGCAACGTGGTTTCCTTGGACCCCCCACTTGATGTGCTAGTGCACTAACGGGAACTCAGGCCACAGGGCTGGACTAAAACTACCCTGAAACACCCCAATATAAGGTCTTTGGGTCCTCAGCACAGATTGTTTTTCCCTCCAGAGTCACTCCTATTGCTAATGCACACGTTGCCTGTCATAAACCACATGTTCTCATACTCCTTTTTTGGTCACTGAGACTCCTGGTTCAGGACTGGGTTGTAGTCTGGGGAAGAATCCAGGTGAGTGATGACAGGAGGGAACCTGCCTCTTTTTTTTTTGCAGCGTTTCGGAGGTGTTTGGGATAACAGACTAGAAGACAATCTTATGGAAAAAGCCCTGTAAACTAAGCCTTAAAAAAATGTAATATTTATCCCTATCGTTTTCACAGAAGCTCTATATGACATTGGGAAACACAAACCAGTCTTGTCACATGGGACACATGGGGACAGCCAGTAATCACGTGACCATCCTTTTTGGGGATGCCTAATTTCACACTCTTGAGTTCTGCTTTGCAGAAATGTTCAGTGCTCTCAGTGGTATCTGAAGCCAGGGGATCTTGTGCCTGAATTAATGCTGCATAATACCGAATTCTTTAAAAATACAGGGTTTATCTCAATCTGAACTGCAAATCCAGGATTTCATGTCTTTTACTTTCTTCCATCCCCAAATCTGGAGAACAGATAATAACTCCTTCTCTCCTAAAAGATGTGTTGTGAAGATAAATCACATCACCGGTGAAGTGCTTGGATGCAGGTTGATGAGCACCATGGAAAACCCATCATCTTCAGCAGGTCTGCAGGAAGGAAGGCGTGAGGAGTAAGCAAAATACAGGTCCACAGCCCATGAAGGGAAATGTCCTGCCCTGAATGAGGGAAAGGAAAAATATTTGGTGTGATTTTCATATGTAGAAGGAACAGTAGGGGTGGAGAGAGAGAGAATAATTCAATCTGGTGTTTCCTAACATTTCAGTGGTTGTTTTTTTTAATCTGCACACTTTTTAAAATGAAGCTTTTTTTGTTGCATTCTTCAGTAAAAACATACATGTCCATAGATGAGTGCTGATTTGTGGTATGTACTCCATACCTTATTAGCAAGGAAATGTGACGTGTGTCACACCTGTGAGTAAGTATGTCTAGACCCAGAGAATTGGAGGGCGCTTGTTGTCACCTGTCTGTCTTCGTTGGTTGTGTGATGCTCTGAGTGTGCCTGTGTGGATATCGAAGCTACAGCTCTACAGAAACCAAAGCACAACACAAATGCATAGCAAATTGATACCTGTTTCACACAGTTCCCTGAGGCCATGCAGGCTCCCGGGTGGATGTTGAATCGCTCTATCTTAGAAGTATATTTCCCTTGTTATAAGTTTAAATTAAGGCTTTGACCTGAAGCTCAACTCATTTTTTTTCTCTCAAGGTACAAAACACCTGGTTATTTAACCTGTCCTTTTACATTTCCACTCTGGGTTACTGTCGACTCCAGAGGCACTGAAATAATTCATAAGAACCTGTCCTCTGGGAAGACAGAAGTGACTGAAATGCTCAGGGAAAGCTTCCTTGTGAGCCTTGCAGGCTGCTGTTCATGGTAACACGGATAATTAGCCGACCTTCTGTTTGCGTATTTAGACTTAGCCCATGAGCGGTTTGAGTTCCCAATTAATATTATGTTGCAATATTATAGTGCAATAGTTTACCTAACTATTTCTGTATTAGAACTACATTAATCTTCTTACACTACCTGACTGAGTACCTCTTTTCTTGCTAAGCCACAAATCACCCAGTGCATAAATCGAGGTGGTCCCGTCGACTGCAGGGACCACTGCTGTCCGCAGATCTGGGTTGCTTTATTTCAGGTCAGGATACAACTCTTCAGCTCCAATTCTACTTTTAATTACAATCTTCTCTAATATTCACCAGTCATAGGAGAACTTCCTCTCCTAGCTGAGGTCATTATGAATAACTGAGAAGTCAGACGAAAGCAATATGAACTGCTGTCAATGCAGTGGGACGTTGACAGTTGTTGGCTTCTTGAGACTCTTGGTTTCTTCTTCTTCTTCATGTACAAAGACTGCCTGTGACCAGGGAGGCCAGAGGAGCCCTCTCTGCCAGAGGTGAAGTTGTCTCACTCACAAAACCTCAGGCTAGTTGCAGAAGGTCATCCCTTTCCTGCATGCATGCAGAAATGGTCGCTGATGAATTTACTTCCCGCGGAGTCGCACTGGAGCAGATTTATAGATACTGTGATAAATTTTATACTATATTTAGGGACTCTGAGGAAACACGAATGAATAGGCACAGGTCCTGAACTGTGATTCTTGATTGCAGCTGCTTCATAATAGACATTTTTTTTTCCCAAAGTACCAGTATGGGACAGGAAGTGGAGGGGAATATAGAATTATGCTGAGCCTGGAGAGAGGAGGATCCTCAAGTTGGACTTGAACAGGACCCATGGGAAAGCCAAAAATGAGGAAGGAGGGACGGAACCCATGATGGATTTCTGAACAGTCACCCAGGGTCTTTCCATTAATAGCAGGCAGGATGTTTTCCTTTATGAAAACCCGATTAAGTTTGTCAGACACTGATAACCTTTCTATAAGAATTTTCATACTGTGTGTACTGTATATATGTGCATAATAGGGATATTATTGTCTATTAATTTCCGTAGGGTGGCTTTTCTATAAAACCCTGTCCATAAAAAAAGAGTTATACTTGCATATGGGTCTGTCAACCTTGTTTGTTTTTAGTAGACCTTTTCCAAAAGGGTCATGGGAGAGGAAGGTGAAAGCCTATGGATTTAATGACATTTATCTGTCCCTGTTGTGTATGCATAGGTAATTCAGGGATGGCACACAAGAATGGCTGTTATGTTTCCTCTACAGAGTTATCCTTTTGCATCAGGGGATGTAAAAGTCGGGTGCAGGCTCTGGTAAGGACACTCTCCTTGCCACCTCATTGGCAAATTGACTTGAACAAACTCTAAGCATCAAATTCAACACGTCTGCTCTGAGCCACTGTTTCAAAGTGTCCCTTTTCTCTGCTCTTGCCCTTAGAGCGGACAACACCCAGGTCTTGTTTGGCTTCTGGCTGTAGCAGTGTGTCTCAGACTTCGCTTGCCCATGGAGTAGAGGAAATCTCCTCAAACTGCTCCTGACCTGTTTGAGTGGAAGTAGCTGGTCTCTGGGAGGTTTTATTTGGGAAAATTGAGTTGGGAGGCAGGTAGGAGGCAACAAGCTTCCCAGGCCTTCAAGTGATATGTCTTCTTCCCTCCTGGCTTTTGGAAGACCTCAGGCTGGTCAAGCACATAAGTGCTTGCTTTAACTTGAGTAGGATGGATCAGCATAGTGTGTGTTGGCAGCTCAGACATGATTTACAATGTTTGGAGAGGTGAGGAAATCCTGTGTTTTCACTGACTTTTTTTCCCATTCCCTTTGGTCTACTTCATCCACATCACTGACATGATGTCATGTATCTTTACCCTGTAGATAGAGTGAATAAAACTTCAACTCAAACCTTTCTTCAAACTTTGAAGATCAGATCTTCATCCTGCTGCTGCTGAAATCAATTGCTAGGTCTCATTCTCTGCTCATTCTCAGGAATTACTGCATTCCTTTGACTGAGTTCTCCCTTCAAGCCATTGGATTACCAAATTTTCTCTTTTCTACACCATAAATTTCCTGCTGGGTTAGGAACATGAATCACTTTTCCTTTAAGGCAGTGGGAAGCCTGTAGTCAATGAGAATCCAGTGGCATGGAAGGGAAAACATCTATCACACTTGCAGAAGTTTATTGATTTTGATAAGTGCTTGGGCTAAGATCAGTCCAGATGAACAGATTCCTGCTGTTTAAGGAAAATCACAAAGATTTGTAGGTGTTTTTTAGATAGTTCTGTAATATATTTTAAATGTCATCTTTGCCCATTTTTCAGCTTGGTGGCTGACTATGGCTTAGGAACACGGAGGGACTGCATTACCTAAAAGGGGGATGCACCCTTTTCACAACTCCTGGGTGCAGTGACATTTGTGTCCACACCAGTGGCAGTAATGGATCAGGAGCAGATCAGACTCACAGGCTCTAGTACATCTCAACATAACAGAGTATATGTCAGGTGGACAAGTACCCACAAATATAGTTAATTAGGTTGACTTACAAAATAATTTATTCTGCATCCCTTCTGCTAAACCAAAGCCAAACTTTTCCTATGTATAAATATGTGTGATCTCATTTCAAAGGACCTTACACTCAAGTGTCTGCTCATTTGAGTCCATTTCCCTGTCTTATGTACTCCATCCTTAAGGTTTTCCTATGGCCTCTATCCTTTGCCTAGGCTGATTTTTTATTTGCTGATGCTGCTATTTGCATTCAGCAAAGCAGAGGCAACTTGCAGCACTAAGTGCAGCAGGATTGATTCAAATGACTCAGCAGTTGATTCAGAAATATGAATCAGCTCCTATCCTGACCTTCTGGAAGACGTTGCTTCTGAAAAGGTCCTCTCCTCTCCCTGGAGGTCCACCTCCAGAGTCACTGGTGCTGCTAGAAAGCCTCCGGCCTCATTTGTCAGCTTTGGATCAGCTTTTAGGAAGGACGGGATGTTGGATTTCCTGGGCTGTCAGACGTTCTTGGTCCTCGAAGGAACAGACAACCTGTCAGAGCTGATCAATAAATGACATTGCCTGCCCTGGAGTTTGAGGGTTTTCAAAGAGAAACTCCCAGGAGGATATTCAAGCCTGGTGTGTAATCTTGACCACACTCAGTTGATATTCAGTGAAGGAGGCTATGAAGGTGGTAGCGTTCCTCTGAAATGTTCACAGCACATGCGTCCTCAAGCAATGAAAAAAGAGCTGGAAAAGAGGTGGCCTGATTCTGCTCTGGCATTGCTTTTTTGTACCAGTACCTTGGTACATTTATACCTCCTTTATACCTCAGGAAGATGGAGTTACACCTTATTTATACTAGAGGTGTCTCACTGTTTGGGCTGGATCCTTTACATTTTTAGATGGTCAGGAAAAGTCCATCTCTGCTCTCAAGTGTATCACTAATTCATTTTGGTGGTGTTAAAGCTGTGAGACTCGAAACAAAGTTATATCCTGAATTATAGCCACCAGTTGAGCTGTGTGAAATAGGAACACTGGTCTTCAAACTCCCTTTGTAGTGAATATCCAGGGAAAATATTCCTGTTTCTGAAAAATGACGTGTTTAGGATCCTCTGATCTCTACAGCCTGCACCAGTGTCTATGGCAGTGGGTCAGTGACTCACTGTGGACGTAGAAAATAACTGATTTTTCTCCCTGAAGTCTCTTATGAGAGGTTTCTGACTGTGTTTGCTATGTTACCTGGCTCATTTTGTGTGTGCCTCTATCTCCTCATGCTTGGAATTAGGTCTGTAGACTAGTCTAAATGTCCTGCTGGAGAAATGCCTTTTTCAGGTATATCTAGTCAACTGTCATATGTCATCAAACTTGAGGTTCTTGCCAGACAACTTTGGAGCCTGCAGAGAAGAGGTTTACTTACGGGCAGTTGTTTGGTGTTTCTCAACAGTAAGTGGAGAGAAAAAGGTACTTCTAAGATTTGAATCTTATTATATCAATTTTAGACAGTCATTTTAGGATGAGGTCAACCACATCCTGAAAGCACCCATTTCTTTCCACTGAGTAGTTCTACTGAAGATATTGGCTTTGCCAGTATCTGGAGGTAGGAGAGATAAGTTCCAACCCAGGCATCAGTGCAAAATTTGCCAGAATTGTCTTCATGCAAGGCGAAGGGTGACTTTGCTGGCCTTCAACCTTTGCACAGAAGATTTTCGGGTTAGTCTGAAAGTGGTCTGGCACTACACAATACCAAGGAATTTTCCAAGGAATACAGGAGGTAGAGTAGGAAGGAGGCTTGCATTTCTCCTCCCCTAAAACCCCCCTCCTAAACTGGCATCCCAGCAAAGTCTCCAATGCCCAAACCTTTTCAGATCTGTGCATCTTTGTTTTTATCAGCACTGTCAATGTTGTACTCGGTGCTGCTGTGATTCTTCCTTAACTTTGTTATGATCAACTAATTTACACGAATCAGGTTTTCTTTTTGGTCTTCGGCATGGTATCAAAAGGGCTTCTGGCAGCAGCAGCAATAATTATAGACACAAATTATTTTAATATTTATCTTATCTAACATCTGAGCATGTAATTGGAGGGCACCCAGACACAGCAATGATGTTAAAGGAGCTTGAAATGCCATTGTATAAGTAAATAAACAAACACATAAATACTTTGATTCTCAGCTACACAGAATTAATGTTTCACACATCTTAAGGGGGTGTTATTTCACTGTTAAAACACTGTTAAAGCACTAAAATCAAGTCAGAACTACTGAGTCCTATCTTAACTTCTGCATTTAACCAGTCACAAAATGGTGAAAAAACCAGACACATCTATGAAGTTCCTCCTAATTAATTATATACATATTTTTTCCTTGCCCACATTAGCTTTCAAGACTTTATCTGGGATGGTGGAAGGGAGGTTTAGGTTCCAATGCCTATTCCTGTAAATTGTTAGGTTCTCATCTATTTGTGCATCTGAAAAATCATGCTAATTAGCCTCATGTCATCAAACATTGCAAAACCATTTGAGATGCAAAGTATTGTATCTCCTTTATTATGCAAGAATAACAACACATTTCTGAGTGTTATGTTAAAGGCTTCAAAGTTGAAAGAAGAGAATAAAGTGGGTGCTATAACAGTACAGACCCTGTCCAACTCCAATTAGTGACCACAGAAATGCTAAAACCCCTTTTACAATATGCTCACTTAATATTACAGTACTTTGCCGTGGCAGGAATTAGGTGATGCTCTGTCTGAGAAACACTGTTTTCTGAGGATAAAGTCCTGATGGATCTTCTAAATCTGCAAGTGTGCCAACGCCCAAAGGATAGATGTGCAAAAATTGGTGGGCTGTTTCAGTTGCCAATCTTAAAAAGTTAGTAACATGAAAAATAGTTCTGGCTACTACAGACGGTGTTAGATTATGGCACTGCAATGGTTTTTTCTCACAGGAACTAACTAAGTTCCTGGTGGAGCAAACAAGTTTGTCTTCTCCCTGCAGCTGTTTGTTTTTTTTTTTTTTTTTTAAGTTAGATAAGTTAGATTTAGTAAAAAATAGCATGTGAGATGGAGACTCATTTCGAAAACTAGGCTTGAAGCTGACTCAAAAAAGTGGTGGGAAAGTTCATCTCCAAATGTATAATCTCAACACTTTTAAAATGCTTCTCTTTTGAAAATGTGTTTGCTTTCATGTTTCCAAAGCAAAAGGTTTTGATTTTTCATTTTGAGAAGGCACTTTTCATAAAAACTTGATTTACCTTAAACAAAAAAAAAAAAGGAAAAATTAATAAGGTTAATTAACATAAAAATCAAGCTGAACAAAACATTTTGCCTTCACCTATAATTCATTAAAAAAAAATTCAGCACAAAATTAAAAATGAATGTTAACTCTCCTTAATTTTTTAATTCAATTTCTGAATGGAACTCCTCCTCACCTTCTAGTGAAGGGTGAATGTTTTCCCCAGATCATTCTTGGTCTTAATCTTCTCTATTTGTGATCAATAACCAAGCTAGGCCAAGATGGCCTGACTTCAGAAATCCCATCATTAACAGGGATCCTGACATTTTAATGCTCTCTTTAGACATCCTATAGAGATATCCAGTAAAGAAAGCTTTATTTTATCTATGAGTGACATATTGACCAGTACCCATGAATGAGATCACACATTTCTGTCCAGGCAGAATGATGAACAATAATAATAACAATGCTGTGTAAAAATAGCTTGCACACATATAGACAAAGTTAAGAGCTAGACTTCTTGACTGGCCATATAAATCTAAAGGCTTTCAACTACATAGTTATCAATTCAGCTGTCAAATAATTGTACCACTTCCCACTGGATTTTTGGCATAAAGATCTCTGAGCCAAAACAGCACTAAAAAGTAGAGGAGAATTTGCCCTCTTCTCTTCTCTTCTCTTCTCTTCTCTTCTCTTCTCTTCT
>JAOXJM010000001.1:5189902-5201606 GCA_026413425.1 Tringa solitaria
TGCTTGAGAAGAAAATTTAAAGTAAAATCATTTTATATAAAAAAAAATCTTTTTTTTTTTTTTTTCTAAAAAAAAGCAGATATTCATTAAGTGGGACAGGTATAATTTGACTGCAAGATTTCAAGAAAAAGCTAAAAAAATTCCAGGACTCCAATATTTCCCCTACCCATCACCACCCTTTTAGGTAGGCAAATACCCAGATACTAAGCTGAGAGCTGCTTCTGTCAGGAGAAATGTCCAAATGGCCATGGGAGAAGTGATTTTTTTGTTACTTTTCCAAACTTTATGCTATGAGGACCACTAGGGAAAATGTAAGGGTCATGGACTGTAGCCTTTATTTTTGACACTTGACCAGCTTTTTGGTGTGCAAACATTACTGTTGATCCACACAAGCTCAATGGTGGTCCTGAATTTCTGTCTGTGGGCATCACGCTGGCTGTGAGCCCCTTTCCTGGGATAATGGCCACAAAAAACTGCTCTAGTTATGGCACGGTTTGATACAGAGCCTGTTACTTGCTGGGTATTTTTGTCAGAGCACTGGTGATGACTGAGAACGCTGTCATGTCTCATCCTTGCTTAGTAAATTCAGCTTTTGGTAACAAGCAATTAGCATTTTGTACTGTATGGTGTGGAGGGGAATGTATACATTTTAATAAATAGTACATTTTTACCAGGGACAGGAATGCTGGTTACATTTGCTGTAGAAACTTGTGACCAAAATAAATAAGGGAAGTGTTTAAAAATCGTGGCATGTCGATACTTTTAGGGTAAAATGTTTCCTTTATAGAAATAACAATTTGATTTGACTTTTTTAAACTGAAGCTTCTTGCATTTTTCATTTCCAAATGGCATTTTCTTTGAAGGATTGACCTAATTTAGAAAAAAAGAAAGGAAAAGATAAGAAAGAAAAGTTTTAAATGACTTCCAAATGATACTCAGCATTTCGTTTTCAGCTGAAGAAAATGTTTTGGGCTGACTCAAATGATTTTTTTTTGTTTGTTTGTTTCATTAAAACCAAATGAAAACCTTCAAACTTTTCGTTTTGCTTTGCTTTGACTCTGTCTTTTTTTTTCCTCTGCACTTATTATGCTTGGCCATGCCGCTGGAAAATGCAGTAATTCACTGAAGTGAATCACCACTGGTGACCTCTTTGAAAATACTTTTGGTGATACACCTCAAACATCTCCAATCTTCCACGTCTTTCCTCAGCTCTGAGCATTTGTTAATTAAGCATTGCCACAGAGTGCCGAGGGAAAAAGCTATTACCCTAAAATGAATGTAGGATTTTATGTGACCTGGCTGGAGATCTTGGGACCATCAGTTTTACAAGAGAGGAGAAAATCTGAGGTTCTTGGAGCGTTTCCTCTTCAAACTATGGTAGGCAATTTTGCATCACTGCTGTGTGCAAAGTGGTCAACGATGCAGCCACTGCAACACTGCAACAACTAGGCAAATTTGGCTAGTAAATTTTTTTACCCATGTTTTTTTCTATGGTTAAATAGAAATGTGTCCAAGCCCAGTGTTGCTTGTCTAGGACGCTTCACAAAGGGTAACCGGGCACTGGTGCGAAGAGAAAAACAACAACCAAACTGAACTTTCTGTGGATGTGCAATGCAAACAAAGCCGCAGCTTTGCCTTCCCCACCCTTGCACCAAAACTATGTTGAGGTTTTGGAAAGTGTATTCATATTTTCATTTTCAGTCCTCCAAGGTAGGGCAAGGGGCAGGATGTGCTGAAATAACCACAAAGGTCCGGCTGGTGTGGGTAGGTGTTCGGCACACTTCTGCAGAGCCCAGGAGGGCCCTTGTTAGTGAGTGGGTTTGGAGGTGGGACTTTTAATGAGAGTTGAAACCTGCACCCGGCCTTGCCATCCTAAGTGTAAAAATCGAGTCTTCATTGTGGGTGACTGAGAATGATCATAGAACATAGAATGGTTTGGGTTAGAAAGGACCTTTAAAGGCCATCTGGTCCAACACCCCTGCAATGAACAGGGACGTCTTCAACTATATCAGGTTGCTCAGAACTCCATCCAACCTGACCTTGAATATTTCCAGGGATGGGGCATCTACCACCTCTCTGGGAAACCTGACCCAGGGTTTCACCACCCCCAGTGTGAAAAATTTCTTCCTTATATCCAGTCTAAACCTCCCCTCTTTTAGTTTAAAATCATTATGCCTTGTCCTATCGCAACAGATCCTGATAAAAAGTCTGTCCCCATGTCTCCTGTAGGCCCCCTTTAAGTACTGAAAGGCTGCAACAAGGTGTCCCCAGAGCCTTCTCTTCTCCAGGCTGAACAACCCCAACTCTCTCAGCCTGTCTTCATAGGAGACGTGTTCTATCTCACTGATCATTTCATATGAACAGAGGAAATTTTGCCCTCTTTACATCCATAGGCCAGAATGATCCTTGCTTATGTATGTAAAGAGGGCAAAATAAAATCTTCACTCCTAAACTAATTTTACAGTTGATCCCTGTCACTAGTCAAGTCCCTGTTGAGGCTGCAAAACTTCCTGCTGTGATTGCAATTAGGGTGAATTTTACCCCTATCCTGAAACACAGCAGAGGTGGCCTGCCGATAGGGACCAGCAGCAGAGGATTCAGGGAGAATAAAGCAATATTATTTAATGGAAGAATTACAGTCTTTTATTTGCATTGTTTCTTTTCCTCAGCTCCAAGCTTTGCATAAACCTGTCTGTTAAAATATCATGTTGGGCTGTGGTATTCGATTGACAAAAAGGCATTTATGCTGGGGTTTAATGCAGCACAGAAACAAGGTATAGTTGCTTTAAATGAAAATCAAGGGTAGGCAGCCTCCCGAGAGCCTCAAAGTTTAAACAAATTACAAGAAGTATTTCTCAGGTGAAATTGGAAAGAGTGCTCTGTGATGCAGAAGAGTGGCCATGAGTCCTCTGTGTTCACACCGTCTTGGGTATTGTAAGGAGCTTTCTTGTGAAACTGTTTGCCAAACCCGAAGTCCTAAATTGAAACGTGTTGACAGAAAGAATCTTACTACTTATTTATAATTTAAATACATCTTGAGGCAGGTTATGAGATGATGCGGGTAAGTCATGATCCACCCTCCTTCCTTCCTCCCCACGTCCTGGCGCTCCCTCCAGCAGGGCTGCCAGGGCAGTCGACGTTTTGGGTGCTGATGCTGGGCACCAGCCCTTCGCCCCGCGTTTCGGAGGGGGGTGGGAGAAGGTGCTGGGAACTTGGCAGGATCAGGCCCTTCACCTCACGCAATCCTGTGACCCCGAGGGAGCCCACACACAGATTTGTTCCGTAACACATAACAAACAACTTCGTTTTACTTAAAGGGAGGGAGATGAGCACTTTGAACAAATGATGCATTAAATCAGGGCTGCCAACTGCACCTTGATGCGAGTGCCTTATGCCAAGATCTGTCTATCTATCTATATAATCTTTTATATTCCCAGCTCTTCCTGCTCATCTATCTATCTATCCATCTCTCTCACTCTCTCTCCATATGTATCTTCCTTATTTCAAATTCTTTCTGTCTATCTGTCTGTTAATCTATTTACTTATTTTGATGGCTGTCATCGGAATAGCATCTATTGCATCTATTACAGTGTTTTAACGATGCTGGCAAAGGACCCATTACAATTCCCCTGACAAAATTACAGCTGCGTGGAAATGAGGACCCATTTTAGCTTGACTGAAATCAAGTGAAAACAGCAGCTGGGTGGCAGGTTTTATGGGCCAGTGGTCAGAGCCTGGAGCTGGGGTTTAGGGCCAGTGGTCAGAGCCTGGAGCTGGGGTTTAGGGGCTGTAAGATCCAGTTCAAGGTCTGCTGCGAGATAGCCTCCTTACAATCTCTCTCATGGCTTCATAACATTTCCCTCCTCTTTCTCATTTCTACCCTCTCCAGGCCTGCTATGGGCATCATAAAGAGGTTTCTTCTTTTTGCCTAGAAAACTGACCCATGGGCTTTCAGAAGCACCACTCTTGATGCTACTGAAAGGAAATAACATTTCAGTTTCCTCACACTCTGTCCTCACATGGGAGAGGTACCCTCTGTCTCTCTTTCAAAGCTCTCGGTGGGGAGCTGCCATTTTGCATTTGAGCTCAGTGCAGGTAACTAGTTGCACTGTCTCCTTCAAACTATTAAATTTTAAGGTTTTTCTTTTTTTTCCCCCTATTTATTTTTTACTTTCTGTCATCTGAAAGAAAAGGAATGTGACCCCTTCTCCTCTCCCCCCTGTCCCTTCTCTCTCTTGTCACCGTGTTTTACTCTCTGTATATAGTAAAACACATGCTTAGCTTACTTGGATTGTATTCACATGTATTAACTTCTACAGCCTGCAGCGAACAATGAAAACCCATCCTAGTAGGGAAATAACAGTAGCTGCGCATTGGCTGGTAAAAGCAGAGGAAGAGTTTCAATGTACACAAGGAAATCGAACCTCCGATTTGCATAAGACTAGACTGTGCTAATTTGTTAAGTGAATAGATAGATGAGAAACAAAAACATGCCTTAAAGCAGGCACGGATGGTTACTGCAGAAACCAGTACCCAAAATGGGTCAGATCCAAAAGGGAAGCCGGCAGAGCCCACCGGCTGCTGCTGGAGTTGGTCTTGATCAAAGGATGAATAAAAAGCAAATATTCATCTGCTCCGTGAAACCGCAGCCCTTGCATGTGAAAGGCAGCAGGGAGCCACCTGGCACTAAGGGATGCTCCAGAAGTGATGGTATATCCAGAGCGCCATGTGCAGGATTTCCCAGGTCCCCCAGAAACCTAGGATTATTTTTTATTTTTTTTTTTTTCAGGCTTCACCATCCGTATCAGCCTGCCCAGAGTCTGGCAGAGAAGTTTTGCTGGAGAAGCACAGAGCGAGGCAGATGGGAACACGATCTCATTTCCTCTCCTTCCCCAGTGAAGTGCTTGCCACTCTTGCAGACAAAACTTAAATTTCCCAAGGGAAATGAAATCAATGGAAGTCTCTGGGACTTTTCCTCTTTGTTACCTATGAAAGAGATAGTCTTGAGGTCTGTACTCAAGAAACGTGATCACCTCCAGCAGCAGAGAGAGACTTGATATTAGCCATCACATGAATGTACACACACCTATGATACACATATATGTGTTTGTGTGTGTGTATGTATGTGTGTGTATATATATATATATATACACAAATCCTGCTGAGTAGGTTTTCCATGTCGAATAAATACCTGGGATCCCCTGGATCAGACATCTTGATGAAATACACTTTTGCTAAGCATTTGCTATTTTCTCCACCAATTTGATTTATTTAACTAACAATAAGGAGTGATCTCAGAGCAAGAACAAAAATAATCGTTTCTTGACGCGAAAAGGCTCTAAAATAATAAATGCCAAGAACTGGCTGAGATGAAAGACCTGAGGTGGTTGCTCTGGAGGAAGGGAAGCTGCTTTGTGGAAGTGCAATAATATTTTCCTTGCCTTAAGACTATGAAGGCTTTTCTGTTCAAGCTTTCCCCTGGAGCTTTAGCAGGATACGGCCGTGTTATTACACCTTTGATAGCGCGCAGTCAGGCGATAGCTGCATTAGCAGGTGTGTTAGGGGTTGTAGCGAAACTTTACAGCCAGGGCTTGTTTTCAGGAATCTGTTTGATTATGTCTTTAAACAGCACAGCTAGGTGGCAAGAGACCACAGCAAACTAGTCCCGGCAGACCAGGTCCTGGGTGGCTCAGGAACATTGCAACGTTTCCAGCCAGAGGTTATGTGAGCCCCCCAGGTTGTTGAGCTGGGTATCTATGAAGGCTTTTGCTTCTGCTGCCTGACTTTGGCTTGCTTCTGATGTCACTGAATGGGGAGATACTGGTCACGATCCTTCCAGCAGTACTGAAAGTTGTCTGAACACCTCCAGGCGGAGGGGATACTGGGACTTGTAGAAAGCATAATGGAAGTTAATAAAAGTTTTCTTGGAAAAGTAGAAAAAAAATATAGTGTTTTCCTGGAAATGCAGTAAATAGCACGGGAAGGAACTTTAGAGGTGAGGGAAGTCAATCCCTCGCTCTGACCTCGAAGTGTCTGAAGACAGGTTCAGTTATATTCCTTATGGGCTGATATTTGTCAGTGGTTCTTAAAACCTCCTCTTCCTGCGATTAATATACTCACCATTAGAAATAATTTCTCTCGTCTTGTCTGATGTCTCCAAGGAAAAACACAAGACTTCATAGTATCCCTAAACCACCAATTACTTATTAGTTACATGGCAAGCCAAGGAGATCACAAGTTGCCCCTCGGGCAAACAGCCGTTACCCATTATGGAAAATAACGATCTGACTTTCGGATAAGTGAAAGGGGAGGAACATGAGTGAGGCGCTCAATCTGTCAGAGAACTGCCAACCATTTTATAGCTGGGGATGGTTGAGAAGGTATCATCTCCTTTTGCTGGCAAACCACTAAGGGAAAATATGCAGCTATCAAAGGGGTTCACGAACCTAGATACATGGCTGGGGTTGCTGCTTTTCCACTGGGCATTGGCAGCCCTCTGGCCCTCTCTGGAATGGGGTAGACAATGAGATATGAGCTCTGAATGTGGGTGTAGGCTGGGTGAGGACTTGGATCTTCCATGGGAAAGGCTAGAAGAGTTTGCCTTGTCAACAGTTCTATGGGTATTGCTTTAGACTCTTCATAATGACGTTTACCAAATTCATTCGCTATGCAAGAGAAGTTAATAGGCATCTTTACTCTTCCAGACCCATCATATCCAAGAGACATGTGTGTCTCAATTTCTATAAGTGACTTTCTGCCTGTTTAGGTTCTGTACATCCTCTCTGTCCAGGATCTCTCAAGTAGAGATGGCCTGTCCACTTGCTTATTTTTCTCCTGGATGTCGTGGGGGTGTATTGTCCTCCTCACCACGATGCCAACATGTGCAGTGCGAAAACCCAAATCAACTGATTTTAGTATATTACATTGATATCCCTGTTGACATATTTTGACTCTTTGAAATAATTCCCTAACTACATAACGCAACAGTGACCACAACAGGGATCAGCAGAGTTGCAAACCCTTTTGTAGCATCTTATTCAGAGTTCTCTTCAAGTCCCTGGGAAAATCCTTGATGACTCTGGATGGGAACCTGCATGGCCTGTTCGCCACTGAGGAGGGGTCCCCTCTTGGCTCAGGGACTCTGAAGCTGATTAAACTATATTTTTGCTACCTTTCTTCCATACCCCATTCCACTTCTTAAACTGAATTGTTTATCCTTCTTCATGTGCTCCTTCTCTCCTTTCTACAGTCTTCCTTTCCAAAGGGTTGGTTCCCAACAGGAAAGCTACTGGTGACTCCTTGGAATATATGTAGCAGTATATTTAAGGGAGCATTTGGAGTAGGAGTTTTGGGGGTAAAGTGGCTCCACCATTGAATGCCCACCTCAGGATTTTGTTGCTGAGCTGTGTCTGTGGTGGATGAATGTGCAGGAAGCAATAAGTTCTTGTGGCCATGGCCACTGTTTGTCTGGCCAGCCACCTACTTCTTGTCGTACTCTCTCGGAAACCTTGATGGGTGAAATGCCCAAATATCTGAGATCCTAATGCATCCCTTCTCCAAAAATGTCCTGCTGACTCCAGCCTGCCCCAAGCTCTTGCTGCAGCACCCAGTTTGGCAGAATCCTGCAAGCCATTTTGTAGATCATAATGATTGCACAGTCCTCATTTTGAAGGCTCCCCAGTGTTTGCTTCAGGTATGCCAAAAAGAGAGGGTGCGGTACAGGCTTCAGTGAGTTGGCACCCACTGACTTGAGTCAGTATTTTCAAGCCCTCAGTTTTGCAGACAGTGGAACTTGGAGCACTGGCTCTACTCGTGGTCCTCCTCCTCCTTCCTCCCTTCTTCAAGAAGGCTGGTGCATGAGTGCATGGAGCGCTGATGGAAGCCACCATGATGGAGCCCATCATGGCTGGCAGGGTGAGAGACAAGTGGGGAAAGGGGAACAACACCCAGATGGCAGGAACAACCCAGTGTTCCTCACAGCATTGGGATGGCCACTGGGCCATGCGAGGCCCTCATCTCTGAGATAACATTGTGGGCTTGAATCTTACCACCTGGCTAGGAGGTATCTCCACTTTGCAAGTGTGACATGATAACCACCTAGTGTGTCTCCACATGTGCAGGGTTATCTTTGGCAATACAATGTGTGGAACCAACAGCAATGAGATAATACAGTGCCATGGTTATGTATTAAAACAACTAGCGATGGGGCAAAGTTGAGCTCAAGTTGATCCTACATATCAAAAAGGACCTTCTTTGCTGTGAGACCTTATGGGTAGTGAAGTCGGTGTCATATAAAAGTGAGGATTCTATCATAAGGAGTGTTTAAGGCTGGACAAGACACTAGGGAACATACCAATGCCACCTTCTCAGCCTACTTTTCCTCCTTTCTAACATGTTGCCTCACTTGAGAGCACCCATATCTTGGTGACAAAAGATCGGGGAGGCCATCAACCTTGTCTCCAACCAAAACAGGATTCTTCCACCTGCCCTGCCTATACCACACAAAACAAAGAGATGGCTGTTAGTTCACGATCATTTCCCTCCCCAATTTTTTAATCCTGAAGTAAACACGCTGCAGCTACAGGAGGGGTGGTATGCAGACACCGGGCCAGGGCTGGCTTCCACCGCGGTGGTAGGAACGGGAATTCCACTGCAGGCTAAGGGGAAGGGAGAGCCCTCCAAGCTAATGTGATGTGGGAGGTCTAATTCCTACCATCCCAGGTCTGATTTGTAGGCAACAGATTATTTCACTGGCTTTCACGATGGTTTTTATATCTCAAGTTTGTTTTTTTGGATTGGTGTTTTCTTTTTTTTTTTTTTTTACATGAAAGCAGGAGCATGTGGATTTCGCAGGTAAATTATAACGAAAACTGATGGGTGCTTGTGTAGGCTTGTAGAGGGTTTGCGCACAGAAAGCAAGCAGGGGCTGGAGGGAATAGCTCTATGCCCAGGGAAGGTTTAATTAGCATATAGTGAAAAATCTAAAGGTTATACCTAGCCCCAATTCGGTGAAGACAAAAACCCGACTGTTCTCAGAACATACCTCTGCAGCAAACCCTGTCGCACCTGATGCAATGCTTCCCTCTTGGGCCACCCACCTCCAAGATGTGATTATGCTGTGAGAAAGGAGCAGCGCTTTGCACTTTCTGTTATCATGGTCCTTCTTAATTATACATGCGTAAGCGTTCAGACACGGCCGCAATGAGCATGGTACACATCCAGGGGAAGTGAGATTCATCTGAGAATCTTCCTACCGCTTGGCAAGCATTTATTAACTCAGCCTCCCAACACCCCCGTGAGGAAAAAAGTGTCGAAACCCTTTTTTGGTATTAATTTAAAAAAAAAAAAAAGCACACAACAAAGTTAAGAAAGCAAAGTGATTTGCTCAAAGCCAAACAGCAGGTTGGTGTGAAAGAGCTTGCCTTAAAACCCCAGAATAAGGGATTTTGCCCTTTGTCTCCTCACACGAGGCCATGTTCCCACGTTGCCCTGTGTTTCTACAGAAACTACAACAGGGGGGTCCCGCTCTGTGACTCAGGGGCTTGGTTCAAATCCAGAGAGCCGTGTTTCCATGATTACTCCTCCTTTATGTAAAATGGCCCTTGTACAGGCTCATCTTGCTGAGCTGTTTGGCGCGGTTCCTGGGCCTGACTGCTACCATGGGGTAGGACTGCAGGATCACATTTCCATTTTGTAAGGAGACGCGCTTTCTCAGGATGCGTGGAGGCCTGGCTAATTTCAGTAGGAAGTCTGCAGGAACCAGAGCTGCAAGCTTAGATCTACTGAGTTATTATTATTATTAACATTAATATTCATTGCAGTAGTGCGTCGAATTCCTAATCAGCGATCAGAGCTCTTGTGCTAGGAAACAGTAATTGTCCTTAGAGATTTCAGGTCTAGATCCACCAGAGTTTAACTTCTAATTATGTGCTAATGTCCACAGGTTTCATTGGGAAGTCGTAAGTTGGGAATGAAACGAGCTTTGCAGACCTTGGCCCAAGTCTCTGCAATCCAACACCTTTCCTCGCATCCCGGTGCAAAAAGCTGTGCTCCATGGGAAGAGCTGCTTGCCGTGTGGGAACCGGCGATCCCATGCGTGCTTCATATTGCAGGATCAAGGCCTCTATTAATGACAAGGCTTGACAATGGGATGAGACCTACAAAGAGAGGGAGAAGGAGGTGCCGAGGGTGTCTTGTGATTATGCGGTTAGCGTGTGTTTCTCCACCGTGCAACAAAAAGGGAAAGAAAACCAGCCAGACTACAACAGGCATCATTGTGTGGCCTCCAAACTGCAGCGTCATTCACAGCCTCACTTGGAAACCCTTGCAAAGTTTTATTAACATCTACCTCTCCATGAATAGCGATATTTTATGCACAGAAACTCAGCTTCACCTCCCTCTTCTACCTTTTTCTTTCTTGTGTGTATGCTGATTTTGTCCTCTTTTTTTTTTTCCTCCTTTTTTTTGGTGGTTGCCTAGTAGCTAGCAGTTGCATTCTGCCTTATCAGATTGTGCCTAGTTACAATCTTTATGTGCCGAGGGCAACCCACCATAGGAGCATATGGAATATTTTAGCGTGCGTTGTTGTTTTTTCTCTTTCTCTATTTTTTTTTTCTTAAATAGACTTAGGTTTTATTCCCAGCGTAGTTTTGTTGCCATTCAGATTGTCTTTTGTCTCCGATAAAAGCTGACATCCGAAGTCTGGGAGCTATCAAAAGACTCAGGCAAACTGAGGAAGGTGGTAAGGTTTGATGACTTTGGGGCCCTTTTTAGCTTTAAAAAAAAGAAAGAAAAAAACACATTCTGAGCTGGATTTAACCCTCCTTCCTTCTGGCCTCTGAGTGAGAAGCCTGTGTTCAGCCCATGTAATGACTGAATTGCCTTTTGGAGGTGCCTACATTTCCCCCAACTGAGAGTAGAGCGAGCCTCCGAAACGTGGCATCTGAAATTCAGCCTGTGCAGTATAAACAGCAGAAAGCCACACATGTAGCATGCTCTTCCAGTTCTCTTTTACCATGCTGGCTTTGTTGGACAGAACAAAAAGGGAAAGTCAATGACACCTCTTCATTCAGACTCTTCCTTCAGCAGTGTCAAAGGAAGGAATGACGCACAGGCTAAATGAGGGCTGTTGAGCTGCCTGTTCTTGGACTCTTTGCAAAGTCTGATCTTCAGTGTTTGGTGGTCTGATCAGTGCTTCCCGCCCAGGGTGCGAGCAAGGGGGAGTTGGCCATGTTGCTCTTCTTAGGCTTCCTTTCTGATGGAAATTTGGTTCATGAGCTCATCTTCTGTGCCGGGATACATGTGCATGTCTGTGTGTCTGTCCGCCCGGTAACTTTGGAAGCCATTATCCAAATTCAATCACATTTGTTTGACAGCAGGGCTTGAGATTTAAAGATATGCAGCTCCTGTAAGCTGTTGGAAAAAGGGCAACTGACTGGAGCTGGAGGTTTTGTTGAAAGAAAGGCAGCAATGTGAGGTCCGCCCTTGTTAGGCATTAGAGAATCCACACAGGAAAGATGTTTTGAGTGCCCTACCTGTAGGAACAGCTTTAATCAGTTTATGACCTATTAGACACCACAAAAATCACTACCTGCTTCTGTTTTCTCTGTGGCATCAAATAAGTTACAAGTACATGCTTAAGCTTTCTTTCTTTCTCCTTTCCTTTCCTTTCCTTTCCTTTCCTTTCCTTTCCTTTCCTTTCCTT
>JAOXJM010000001.1:5201805-5225024 GCA_026413425.1 Tringa solitaria
TTCCTTTCCTTTCCTTTCCTTTCCTTTCCTTTCCTTTCCTTTCCTTTCCTTTTTTGACTAGTAAGGGAGCTCCTGCAAGCTCTTGCTGTAACTTCAGTGCTACCCTATTAGAAGTTAATCAACCATCAGATAAAAGTCACTTGGAGACAGGCTCCATGAGACCTGCTGTCCACTTGCTATTTTTTTCCCTCTTCCAATGTCTTGGAAAGGGAGTTCCAGAGGCTGGAAGAAACACTTATTAGTGTATTATTTGAGGTAAATCTAATCAGCAGGCGATCTATCATAATGACATTTCTCCGAACATAAGAGGAGAAAAAGCCTGGGGACAAATTGGTGATAAGTTTCCTGCCCAAGACAAACCAAGGTGAGCCCTATTGGGTCAGAGCATGACTGATCACCGTGGTCGTACCCTGTCACATATCTTGCAAGGAAGCTCACATCTTTTTGTGGGTAGGTTAGTACTGTTTCTCATTATTATTACGGCTCTGTAGGTGTGCCAGGCCCTTTCCAGACTAATTAAATAAAAGGTCTCTGCCCCAAGGAACTAACCCAGCAAGGGATGACAATAAACAACAAGAGGAAGAGGGTTACGCAAGTGAAAGATCATGAGATACATCTCATGTTGTACCAGTATGTTGGGCCAAATCCTCAAGTAATTACATAAAGCCCAATTTTGCCAAGTTGTTCATTGTTAAGTTACTCCACCCTCGTGTAAGAAATCCCAGTGAATTCACTTAATTAGAAAAAGACACGGGGTTGTACTGAGAGGAAAGCAATCACACCTTGCAACCCAAGACAGTAGTTCTGGTTGTGAAGAAAGGGACCACTCAACAGGAGGTAAAGAGTACAACTGAGCTTTAAGCTGTTATCTAGGCAATATGTAGATACTTTGTTTTACTTAGCACTTGCAACAAGGTGGAACAAAGCACACAGATTCCCTCGAAATTAATTCCTTGCAGGTTCAGCCATTATGACTGGATCTCATAAGGCACTTAGGAATCAATGGGAGACAAGTGCCCTTGAGAATCTAGCTTCATATCTTTAAAACTGGATTTTCTGCATCAGTTATCAATTCCCATCTCTCCCTCAGAAAGACCTTGTCTGAGAGGTTCCCTCCTTCCTGAAGCCACAATGACTCACACTTGCAGTTGACATTCAAGGAACAAAGAAGTCTTCAGCATCTATCTTGATGTTCATGTGGGCCAAGATGGCAAGTCACAATCTGCCTTGCTTTGAGCTTGGAGAGAGAGGGGCTGATGCTATAAAGATCAAAATGAGGTCCTGATTCCCCTGACGTTATTCTGCTTAAATGTAGAGATTGGGGATAATTCCCAGCTCAAGTTCCAGGGAAACGTAAATTTCAGCTGTGAGTCTCGGTCTGTCAAGGAAGCGAATGCTCCTGTGCCACGAGAATCCAAGTCTATGGCAAACAATGGCATTGGTGGTAGAAGATTTTTTTTTTCTCCACTGGATCCAGGCCACGTACAGCTGAAACATAATTCTGAGAAGTGGGCAAAACAATTGCAGGGAGGGAATAGTTGGGAGTGGGACTGCGTTCAGGTACGTAGGTTGAAGGCAAAGGAAGCTTTGTATATGTTGGCTCCGAAGCCATGTGAAGTAGAGGGTGGTACAGAAAAGAGCTCAGACAGTAGCTCACCTCGTTCTTCCCCTGGGGCAAATGCCTCTTTTTCAGTTAGAAATGGATACATAATAAAAAGAGCCAACTCTGAAGCCGTCATGATGCAGAACCTGGCAGTGCCTGTTTCAGAATGCTGGCTTAAGCATAAACAAGACCACAGGAGAACACGGAGAATGATGATGGACCCAAAATTTGTTAAACTACTTGAAGAGCATACATTTTGCCTGTGCTTTGATAATCAGGGCTCTTGCAGAGCTTCCTCAGGTCTGTGTGTTCTCAGGAGACTTGCTGCTCTCGGTTGGCAAAGCCAGAAAGATGCTGTGACTGCATGGTTCACTCGTGGCCAAGGTCAGCTGGTCGAGAAGAAGGAGCAGGACATCAGGTAGCCTAGCAAGAACCTCAAGCTAATGTGATACCCTGTGAAAACTAGGGACTTGCTGGTCAGTCCACTGTAAGCACTTGTCCCAGCTCCTGATAAGTGCTGTTTGGCCACATCCAGCTGTGACAAAGTGTATATATATATTTTTATATATGTGTGTGCCCGCAGGAAGCACAGATGGGTGTCTGCTCAACAGCATCAGGGACTTGAGTTACCCTGGTCTCCTGCTTGTGCTGCCCGTCAGAAGTGATATAACCCGATGGCTCAGGCAGGGGACTTGGAAGGGAAACTGATACAGAACGGTTAATACAACACCGGTCCTTTACACTGAGGATGAGCCAGTCACTTCTGAGCAACATAAGAAATCCACTCCAGCTGAAGAGCATATGTTTCTCTTCTCTTTACAGCAAAGCTCCCATTTCAGGCACCGCTATTATTTGTTTCTCGAAATCCCCTTTCCTGTGTCTGCTTCGCTGACCTGATCATCTGAGAGCCCCGAGAGTGGCAGTTATCCCTTCCTGCTATTGTTTGCTCTCAAGACCAGTTTGGAAGTGCTGTGTGCATGTGTGTTTGTTTTGTTTCTCCTGCTACTTGTTGTGGGGTTTTTTTGGTTCCCCCCCCCCCCCCTCCCTTTTCTTCAGGCTTAGATGTACACAAATGCAACAAAGAAATCAGGAGCAGGAGGACTGTGGCATGCAAATCTGTCAACGTGCTATTCAATTAGTGTATTGTTACAAGTGAAACACCAGCAGCCTGGTGAGAAAAAGGAAGTACCAGGTGCTAAAAGGACAGCCATGCAGTTTTCGGTATAGCACACCAGACAGGTTTTTCCCTCCTCAAAAAGTTTACTTGTTCTCTCTCCCGTACAGACCTGTAAAACTGGAGGGCACCTCTCGAGTCCCTAAGTCATATCTCTTCCCTCTTTTAATATCTTCAATGAGCTGAAAAAGGTTTATAGGGAAGGAAGTTTCTCGTGTGAGTATTTTTGCTCCCATTATGCTAACTGGAAGCTGTTGAGGTCCTTCACCCTAGTCTTTCTTTTACTAACCTGTGTTTATTTAGTTTCAGTTTATGCCATTTGTTGTGCCTATGCTGTCTTTTAGTTTAAATAGATCTTTTTTTCTCCCTATTTACTCTTTACATAAATCAGTGCTGTTGTCTCAGTCTTCACTTCCTTCAGCTAAACAAGCCAAGACATATATTCTCTTCCCATGATTTGGGTTCTCTCCCCTGGAATTGCTCTGGTGCTTTGGAGGTTGTCCTCCGTGTATTTTGTGCAGATCAAGACAGAAGTTTCACTATCCTAATTGGAAATACCTTGTAAGACACATTTTTGACAGCTGTGTCACATGTTCTTTCCTGATGGTTGATATGTGTATCCCACTTTTCAGACCTTTTTCAATGGAATAGCTTCAAAAACTCTCATTAGCATCTAATCTATTAATGCATCCACCGAGCATCCAGCTTGAATGTCTGTAGGGTTGTTGTCTAGCTTAGGCTAATTGTCTGTGGTTCCTCTACAGATACAGGAGACAAAATAGGTACCATATCCTACTGTAAGTGCCTAAAAAAGACACCCTCAGAGGCTGATTTATCTACTTCTGTCTTGAGTATAGCAGGAATTTACCTTGGGCTACACGTTCAACATAGCTGAAGTTAGGTGAGATGCAGGACCCCTTCAGTACAGAACTTCCAGTTCTCAAAGACATGCAGTTTGTCTTATATGATAACTTTATGCTCTTAGGCACTGACAGCAGTGCCTTCTGAGTTTCTGTTAAGAGCAAATTTTAATGATGATTAATAATTTAATAAATTTAATAATAATAATTAATAATTTTAATATTTGGCAAAATATTAATTAAAATCAGTTCCCAAACTGATTTCTGAGTAACTGCAGTTATAGCTTCCTTCCAGCTCAATACTTCCTCTCTCGGCACCATCTGTTGTCATTTCCTCTGTAGTGACTCCCTTTTCCATCTTAAAATTCTTCTCCTAATCTCCATACTTTACCGCTTAATAATTTCCCATGAGGTACCATAACAAATGCTTTTCTGAAGTCCAGAGAGATTAGATCTACTGCATTTCCTTTCATTAGAAAATCAGTGATCTTATCAAAGCAAACTATCAGGTCAGTTCAGAATGATCTATCTTTGTCAGAAAACATGCTGTGTTTTATTGCAATTTTCATTTACATCCATGTCTTTAATTATTCTTTAGTGCTGAAGGTGTTCCAAAATCTTATTGCTGATGCCAGCCTGCATTTTCTGGATCAACTTCTTCAAACGAGGACTTGTTAGACCTCTTAATATTATTAACAGTCAGACTTTGTACCTATGATTAGACAAGTAAATAAATTGGTCCAGGGCTGATTCTCTGATCCCAAAGACAAACAACAGAGCACAGCTTGAGACAATGCACCTAAACTCCAAAATCCACTTGCCCAACAAAGAAGAGGGGTCGCAGGGGTACTGTGCACTGGGAATGATGTCTGGCACATGATGTCTTCTGAAGCATGCCTCGGCAAGCCAGGTGCCACAGGACAAAACTTACAAGGGACACAGCTAAGAGCAGGGCAATCACATGCCCTGGCCTCATTTAATATACCAGTATAGGCAAAACTAATGATTCCCGGTGCCTTTTCTCTCAGACCTTTGTAGGGTGATTGTTTATTTTCCCCTTGAGCTGACGGCACTTTCAAGGAGGCACTTCCTACTCCCATCCCTTCTTTCCCATCAGCCTTCATGCCTCTAAGCCCGTGTTCAGTATTCGCATCCTTTACTGGAAACTCTTGTGATTTGTTTGAATTTCCTTTGCAAATTCTAACTGGGTTTGACTTGTGGCAATTCTCCCTCTTGGTGCGTTTGTTTCAGACATCGTACTTCAGCCATAAAAAAGTTCGGCGCCCAAGTTTGAGATGGGCTGAATCTGCCTCTCTCTGCCATGGGTGGAGGAACTGAAGCACTGATCTCCATTCCTATCCCTTGGAAGCTGGGGGAGATGGGTCTCACCCTATGTTTATACGCCACCCTTTCTCACTCTTATTCTTGCTACAATGAACCAGAAAACTGAACTTTGTAGGTGAGGTCTTCAGTGGCTGTAAAAGTAAAGCCAGCTCCGTTGGCTCTTTGGGGATTTTCACCAGCAGAGACCTGAGCTTTCCCTGGTGAACCAGAGTGAGAACGGCTTGACGCCATTTTTTCCCTACGCAAGTCAGACACAAGCGGGATTGTTGCTTCCATGCAAAGATTCTTCCTCCCCACCCCTGTGACGTGAAGCATAAGGCTGCACATTTCAGCTACTTTTTGGGTAGAGGCAATAATTTCTTAATTTGCCCTGAAGGGGCACGCGCAAAAACGGGGAAGGAAAAAAAAAAAAGAGCTTGTGGAATTGATTGGAGGAGAGATGCATCTTGTTCAAACTAGAAGTGAAAATATATTCCAAAGGAGAAATCATTAGCATTTTCATTAAATGCCAAAGAGTGTGACTATTAGACCTACCTCAGGCAACCCTGGGGTTGAAAACTTTTCAACAAGATTTAATTGATCCAGATGGATTGAGGTTGTTTTTGTTTTTTACCCCTTCCACCCTTCTACCCCCTGCTTAAATCTCTGTACTCCATCACATGTGAGAAAACCCCAAACCGAACCAAATTAAAATAAATAAACAACGCCTTCAGCCCACGCCCTGGAATGAAAACTGCAGTGTAATATGAAATGTGTCCTGATCGTCTTGTTATGGAGCCCGGTGACTCACCAACTGTTACAATTGGGGTTAGATAAAATAAAGGGGTTATAATTAAGGAGGCAGCAGGAGGATGTTAACTGGGCAGTCAGATGGAAACAGGCCCATTACAGATTTGGGTGTGCTGGGGTTCGGCTTGGCTTTCGGAGGGCTGCTAGGGATGTGTGGACACATGACTTCGCTGGGTGGTTTGCAACAAAGAGTCTGTTAAAAAGCATAAAAGGGGCCCCTTTGGCTGAGCCACTCCAGCGTACCATGAGGAGTGGGCCCCAGGTCCCATTTGGTCTTCTGTAGATATCCCTCAAAAATGAGCAGTTCCCAGCAAACGCGAAAGTGGGTGGTGAAGTGCTCACCTGCCAGTCCTGGTCAAGGGAAGTCATGGGCCCCTTACTGCAGTTGTCTGAAGACTGGGCATTATTTCAACCCTGGACCTTGATGTAGGACCCTCTTCCCTTGAAAAAAAATCTGAACCAGCCCTCTGGACAAAGGGCAAACGCCAGCTCGGGTGACTATCACTAGGGCCACCATCCTCCATGGCAGCAGGGAGCAGAGAGCTTTACTTGTGATGGGGGAGAAGACAACAGCTTGGTGGCACATGACTATTGGGTTTAGACTATGTACTTGGCACAGTGGCAGTAGCACTTTAACCTGTTGGATACCAGGTCATGCAAAAAGTAGGCAGGTTGGGTCTTCCAATGGGATATTGGGTCTACCATACCAATAGGACTATTTTTTCTCCTCACGTTCCCAGCCTGCTTTGCTGCTTTTTGGCCTCCTGGAGGAAAATGACCGCAGAAGTAATGCTGTTAAGATCTCCTGTGTATTTAGCATCTTACTTTCAACGGCCTGAATGAGCTGACCTCAAAGTCCCAAAGTCAGGTGGATCGTACGATGGTGTTTCACATGTCAGCATGCCAGAGCAGTGCCACAAATGATATATGGCCAGTGCAAATGCTTCTTATTTAAGCCCATGCAAGCCATTTGCATGGGCCAAAAGCACCTAATACTTCAGTTTGGGCTAACTTAATACCTCCAGTAATTATCCAAAGGAGCCCTGAAGACTGTCATGATTAACTATTAGGTTGGAACTGGACCTGAGATGGAATCGGTGAAAATGTAGTCATGGTTGGAAAGGGCTGCAGGAGTCATCTGGGGCTGTGACCGCACTACCAGAGTATCTTGGAAGGAAAAGCGCAACGATTTCTCTAGTGAAAACTATAATGGGAGTTTCGGTAGGATGTTCTGTATTATTCCGCAGCCTGGAGTTTTGCCAGGACACGGGAATTTATGTGCCTGAATCCAATGCTTCCCTGACGGAGTTGGTAGCTGGCTGAACCCAAAGCTTTGCTCCAAACCTTCACCCCTGAATCAGCCACTCCGGCGTCCCTGTTTCCTCATACTCCTCCATCCGCCTGTATCTGCCTGTTGTCACTCATCTGACACTTGCACTGGAAATGCCCTGGGGCTGGCATCCCCTTTTTTGTTCTGAGCTTGCACCGCCTCTTGCACAACGAGCCCTGTGGTAACACGGCCAAACAACAATTGCTAAGGGTGAAAGATCGCCAGGTTATAGATGGCAAAACCAGTCCGCAGGACTGGCTGTGTAATAGAATAACAACAACAACAAATTCATAATAATAATGGCAGGAATAATGAATGGGTATATTCAAATATTAGCTAGCTAGGTAGAGCTCATCACTTGCCTTTTCTGCAGCTCCTATAAGACTCATTCTCCTTGCTGAACATGTATTTGCCTGCACTGCCAATGTGCTAATTCTGCTCCTCACCATTTTTCCATTCGCCTTGCTGTATCTTTCTCAATTTAAAAAAAAAAAAAAAGAAATAAAAATCAAATCACATGGCATCAAAGAGCTACATCAGGAGGTCATTGCATCAAATGCTGCCGCTAGTTTAATAAAGGAACTGACTAATATACTCATTAGTGGTGCTCGTTGCTAATGCCCGATCAGATAATGAAATTGAAATATCATGTTTTAGGGTGTAATCAGGATCCCTGCAGGTGCTGGGATGGAATTGCCCCATAGGTACAGCATTACACAGTTAACTAGGTGTGTTACTTGACGGGGGTGTTTCAGCTTCCCAAGCCTGCGGGTAGGAAGAGATGAGCAGGACTGTCAGTGTAGCTAGTGAGAACAGGGAATCGGGTTGGAAACAAGGGAAAAAAAGCTGAGATGACCTGGGTTGAAGGGGATGGAGGTAGCTGGGAACAAGTGCCAGGTGTCAAGCCACCTTTGGGATCAGCCAGGACCAGGTGGAGGTGTGGAGGCTCTTCCGGAGGACAAGTCAAGCTGCCGGCAGATGAGGAGCTCCCTGGGTCGGCGGGTGTGTGCTGAGAAGCACACTGAAGCTGGGCTCCTGGGAACATCAAAGGCTTTGTTGCCTCCTTGGCATTAGGAAAGTAGAGAAGAAAGACTAGTGTGAACACAAAGTCCCATGCCTGGAATTGGAGGTAGAGGGGACCTGTTAGACCACCCATGAGCAGGGACACCAAGCTGCTCTTAGCACCGGCTCTAGCCTAATTAACAAAGCCCTTGGTTAGCAGGAAGTAGTGAGAAGGGATGCACCTTGCTTCCCTGGGTCTGCAGTGTCACCTACACCAGGCTTTTAATCCCCAGTGTTCTGGGGGAGCTGCAATTCCAATTTCATTGTCCAGGGATGACAGACACGCATGTCAAAAACCTAGCACCAGCTTTCTCTTCCCCAAGCTTTCTCTTGCCTTCTAAGTTTTCCAGCAAGTTGCTAAGTCCAAAGAAGCTAGCAGAACTCTTTTAATTGCATTTTTTTTTAATTAAAAAAATAAAAACATTAAAAAATTCAAACCCAACCCCAGCCTAATCAATGCTACCAGACTTTGGGTAAACCGGGATGAATGACAAGAGTTTTCCAGAGGAATTTGTTCTGTATGGAAGTTAACTTTAAACACTTTTCTTCATTGCCAGATGATTTAATACTGGATGAGCCAATGAAAGACAAAGCACTTCAGAGACGCTCAAATTACTTCCCAAGTTTCTCACAGAATATGTTCTGCTGAGACAACTCCAGGCTAGAGACTTCAGTGGGATTAGCAGTAAAGCAAAGTTTTGTTTTACTACAGTATTTTAGATTGTTTTCCAATCTTTATTTCTTTTTATTTTTTCTCTCTCCTGCTCCTAAATGCTTAATAACAATGGCATACATGTCAATAACAACCTGTCCTGGCTAACATCTCTCAACACTTTCTATTTGTCCTTCAGCATCCCAGACCTTCCTCCTTCTACCTTTTTTCATGCACTCTCCTGGAAAGACGATTCAAATCCTTCCAGATGAAGGAGTGAGCTCACCTAATACTTACGCATCTGCTGTGAAGTCCTTCAGAAGAGGGATAAAAGGGGTGGGGAAGAGGAAACCTTTCCTTGTGTTTCTGAAAGAAAATTTTTTGCTTAACTCCAGGAGAGGGGTCAGGGCCGTAAATCCTCTGGGAAGCGAGATGTCCTCTTGCCACCCAGAATATGGTACCTACATCCTAGAGGGAGGCAGGGTTTCAAACATTTCCTTTTTTTCTCTTTTCCCCTTAGTGTTCTCTATTGGTTAGCTTAGGCAGGCTCCTGAGCCATATGTAGGCTGCTATGAAACCTTTTTTTAGGTGCATTCTACAGGGAGATCCATGGGAATTTGGTCCCTAAATAATTGCACTTAAGCACCTCAAGCTATGGTTGTGTTGATAAACTAAACAAGGCCAGGGCTTAAGCCCAGGTACTGGCACAGGATCTCCCAATTTATCCAACCCTTAGCATGGTCCCTGGCAATGGTTTTGTCTTGTTCCAACTAGCACTCTCCCAGACAATGCCTGGGCATGGTCCAGGGACATCCCGGGCCAAGGAGCATCACCACAGGGGGTTCAGATGCAGCCCCCCGGTTTTGGAAGGAAAGACGCTTATCAGCACGGATGCAAATCGGTCCATGCCAATTGGCCTCTGGGCCAAAGAACAGCCCCATGCATGTTTTATTTACTAGAATAGATGAAATTAAATGCTTTCAAAAACGTAGCCTGAGATGCTAAATAGGGACTTGGGACCATAGCTGGTATCCTAGCGCTGAAAAAGAAAGGGGGATAAAAGTGGTGCTTGGTATATCCAAATATTAACTAGTTCATTCCTACAGACCTACTTTGCACAGCTTCATTTCCAGAAGACCCAAAAGGGGCCAGATTCCTCATTGCCCTTTTCTGCTGCTGTTATTCTCTTGAACCCTCATAATCCACCTGTGGACATTTCCCAGGTGTCCCAACAGTGTAAAAGTCTTGAAGATGGACAACTGGGACAGTAAATCAGGGTTATTTGTACTGGAATGGAAGTGAAGTTTTTAGCAGGAACAAGGTGTTCTGGTGTTTTCCTTCAGGTTATTGTCAGAAGCATCTGACAACTTTGTCATAACTTGGTGAAACAAGATTTTTCTCTCCCTCCAGTCTGTGCCAGTGCAATATTTGGTGGAAGGTGGTAATGAGACTTCAGCATTTGCGCTGGTGAGAATAAATCTGGGGAGATGGTGGTGGCCCGTTCTCACAGCTCAAAATGAAAGCTGGCATATCTGTATCCCTTGCCACGAGCACTCAGCCGTCTGGGTGAACAATGGGGCCTGTGTTCGTGCAGCACCTCATGGAGGGGTGTCCGTGTCCCCAGCCAGCCCACCAAGCAACATGACACCGCAAGCACTAAACCCAGCAGAGCATCCACATGCTTCGACCTGGGGGGCTCTGAACATGTTGCTTGAAAATCTTTGTTGCAGTTGTCTTGGCATTAACATTTAGGGGAGTATCTCAGACCGCTGATATTTTTCTGAATTGGACAAAATAGCTGTGGAAGGGAAAAAAATAAAATTAAGCTTTTAAATTCTGACTTTGAAACATATTTTTGGTTTAATCTGCTCCAATTTCTGCCTATATAAAATTATCTTGCATTAGAACTTAGGTGTATATTATACAGGCATATGTGATGTGTGTGTATTACGAACAGAGGTACGTGTAATAGATTTGTATGTGTATTCTTTATCGCTGGATGGATGTTTCATTTTATAATCCCTAATTGATCCCTGTGGCAATGGAGACCCTGTTTAAAGTCACGGTCCTGCTGGGCTAGGTGTTTCGCTGCTCAGTGACTAGTGCCCAGGTGTCAGCAGCCATCTAGCCTGAGGGGTGAAGGATTAGTCTCACGGTCTCTTCTCGTGATCCTGCTTCCTCTTGGGCATTCCACTGCAGTATATGTGTTACTAGGACATCTGGAGGCAACGTCCCCGCTCCTGTATGTGTCACTTGGGTGTCTGGAGGTGACATGGCTGAGGTTGGAGAAGAAGTGTGTGGCAGAGTTTAGCTAAACTCAGCCTGCTGGAATTATCGGTTTTGATCTTAACTAGAAGGTCTTTTTTCTGCTCACTTACCCTTGCACACACGCACATAATTGCAGTGTGAATTCATAATATAAACCATGATGTAATAGACACCAACTCAACTCAACTTAATTACTGTACAAATGAACAACAACTTAAATCACAAGCAGAGTCCCATTAAAAGTAATCAGATCCTGGGTGGGGAGATGGTTAAAGGTGGTGTTTGAACTCCAAAGAAAAATATGCTCTTGTTTGGACATAATTGGGTTTCTTTTTTTATTGTTATTTTTTCTTATACAGTGTATTTTTGCTCTCTCTCTCTGGCTCTCTCTCATTTTAATTTTTTCAACCTTTTCCTGATAAACCAAACTAGTCTAGACATATCTTTTGAGAGCAAATGTTCTCTAAGCTATGTTCATTCCTTGTGAGTTTGTACGTTAATCATTAAATATAATTAATTAGAACATCTTGTAATTAACTTGGAAAGCAAAATTATACAAGGGAATGAGTTTGTAACCACATCACATTTGAAATAAAAATAAAACTTTGACTAAAAGGAATAACTGCTCTTTGGAATTAGATGAGTAACAATGTTGGATTGGCTCCCCCGAAGCTGTAATGTTGGCTCTGAACTCATTCACATATATTCACCATATTTCGCATTGATACACACGCGCACACACATACACGTCCACACACACCATAGTGCCATAATCCAGAATTAGCCCACTGCAGGGATACTTTAAGCCACCTCTCTGTCTTCTTGGCTCTCTGCATTGCAGAGGATACATGGGACTCGGCAAACGTGCCATCAAGCAGCCTTAGGGTTGCTTTAACTTGCCCTGACTAGTTGTGATAGCCCTTTGGGTATGATGCTGGCTGGAAATTGTGGCATTTCATGGCAAGCTTTCCTGCCAAGGCAGGAGCGACCTGGCAGGGGGTGGCAGACAGCTGGCTGTGGGGCTACCCCCCAGCTGGAGATTCCTGGTCCAAAGGAATCCTCACATACATGCTGAGACCAGTTTTCAGGTCCACCACTTGTCTAAAAACCAGGTTCTGGGCTGACCTATGGAGCATAGATAATGAACCACCCTTGCTGTCTGGTCAAAAAAAAAGGGGGAATAGAGTTTATCTCTTCTTCCTAAGCCATTGGTGAAGTTAAACACTGCAATCATTTCCTTCTATGTGCAAAGAGTTCTGCCATCTCTGCTTGGCTGCATGAGTCAGGGATGTCCTGGGAGAGGGGAGTTTTACCATGCCCAACAGGAACACTTCTGCTCATGGCTGCTAAGGCATTCCAGGGTGAGATACTGGGCTTGGGGACTTTGGGCTGAGAAGCCTGTGAGGCCTGTAGGAGCAGAACTCCTGGGGATTCCCCAGCTGACTACCTGGAGGCTGTTGGGGAGGCCATTAGTGACCATAGAGCAGCCCCCAGGGCTGTGCTGGGATCTGTCACTTGCTTGCCATATGGCCTAGGGCATGTCATTTCATCTCTGTTTCTCCTTCCCCTATGCCCTCATTGAGCACACTGTGTTGGTGGGGAGATCACACTCCTGCTACACATTAAACAGACACTACCGCTAGCCAAAAGGACTCTTTTGCCCCTGTTACATCCCTGGTTGGGACCATGCTTTCCCCAGCAACTGGCGTCTGATTAAACTGGCCGTGGGACTTCATTGCTCTGAGCTCGCTCTGTTGAATTTTGCCTTTCACTCTTTTGGCAGGAGGAATGGCTAAGCCTTCCTCCAATTAAATTTCTACCCTCCACAGTGAGACAATCACTTGGCTGTGTTGTTCATCACCACCTAGGCACAGAAACTTTCCTTGCATTTTTGTGGTCAGTTTTCAGGCTGACGGGAGGGGAGGCAGCTAGGGAGGATGGGTGCTAAGGTGGAGATGAGCAGAGGTAGAGCGGGAGAAAGGTTCCTCAGAAGATGGGGGAGATGAAAGATGGGGTCATCTGGAAGTCCCAACCCTCGGATAGGGGATACTAGTGAGAGGAGAGACATCATAGGTGACTGCAGTAAGGCAAGGTCTTTTCCTCTTCTGAGGTCATGAGTTGAGTGACCAAAGGACTTGGAAATACGGCCTTGGGTATCCCTCTCTATTCATCAGGGCTTCCTTGCTTTATGCTAATTTCTCAAACTGCATGTTGGCCCCCCATTACTGGTTCCTTAGACTGGAAATCAGCTAAGAAGCCATCCCTCAGCTAAAATTTGCTCAGGTTGTGGAGGGTTAATTAATTTCAAGAGGCTCGAAAATATGATCTTCCCACCTTGATGAGCAGATGAAACAGGGTGTGGGTTTGTGGGGCTAGGGTGGAGAGGAAGAGGCACTTGGAGCATAACTGTGTGCTCCTTGGCTCCTGTCTCCTCCCTGCCCGTGGGTAGCACCCTGCTGCTGGGGCAGGTACCAGGGGTGGGACGCAGCCTGCCTGCCTGATGTTGAGGAAGTTGATGTTAGACGTCTGGGGTAAACTAGATGGGTTGTAGCACCTTCTCCAGGCAGAGAGGAGGGGCAGGCACCTCTAGGAGAAGAGCATCCTATTGCAACAGAGGGCTAAGATCCACCCAATAGAGATACTCAGAGTGATAAATGAAGTGCCCGTATTGCCCTTCAATGGTGACATGAATCCCACACTCAAAGGAGGAATTGGAGATGGAGTTATCCCCCTGGAGAGAGGCTGTACGCTGCCTCCCACCCCCATTTCACCCACTCTCACACCTCCATCTTAGCTGCATCTGTCCTTCCTGGTCTCTTCTCTTTGGCAAAGCTCCCATTCTGGAGAAAGATGAGATGGGACTGATCCTGACATGTAAGAAAGGGTCTGCTCTATGTGGGACAAGACATCTGCCCACATTTATTGCATTGCAGACATGGGGCGCCGTGAATAAATGAGGGCGCATGCATATTCCCAGGGAACAACGGCAGTGAAAGACAATTAAAAAAAAAAAAAACAACTAAAAGAGATGTGACAGTAGTTTTGAATAGAGCTGACACTGAGCAAACACTTCACACAATGTGGAGGGTGATATAATATCCTGCCCTTTCAGAGTGTCACTGTGACGGGTATTTAACATTCATTGGCAGCAGCAGCCCAGCTTGATCTTCACGCTGCAAGGTGCTGTGCATATATCTAGGAAAAAAGAAGATAGTCAAAGAGATGCGCCCAGTTCACTGCCCTTTCTTATGTGGGTGTGAATCTGCCTTAGTGGAACCCATGAGAGCTTTACTACTCGCTTCAGTCCCTACTAACCTCCCTGATGAGTAGTAGGAAATTAGGCATGCGTGGAGGGAAGGGTGTTTATGAAAAGCAAGGTCTAATGAGAACCCGGTTTCAGAGTTAATTATGGAACAACTATTGCCGCTCCCTAACCCAATACTGCGCCTGATTCTGATCTCGCTGCATGGGAAAGCGAGATACTTTATACCCATGGGGGCTCTTGGGCTGCATATGGCTCTTGAGCAATTTAAGTGCATTTATGCTGGGGTGATATCATGTGATCGGCAGTGGGACTGCACCGATGCGGGGCTGCTGGGTAATCTGTGGGATGAAGCAAATCAGCAGGACTTGCCAGGTCATGCCCAGCCCCATCCCATCCCATCCCATCCCACAGTGGTGCAGAGAGATGGAGGAGAGCTGTTGTTATCTCCTCGGTGAGCCACTCCTGCTGCTCTCCCTCCCTTTGCTCTCTGATGTGCCTGATACGTGTCTTCTGTCTCTCGGCTGAATGAAAGGTGTTGGTAGATGGTTTGTAAGGTCAGCAAGATGGGCCAGCGTGGGGATCAATTGAGTTGTACCCGCGTGTGTATGTAATCAGGATCTGGCCCTCTGCTAATTAAAAAGCTTAAACAAACACATGCAAATGAGACAGATATGAACACGCAGGTGGATTGCTGAAAACAACACCCTCCACTCCTCCAACCGAGGGGGCAGCCTGTCCCAGCACTCCCTTTTGTTTTGTTGTTTCCACAAAAAAGCTGCCTCTGTTGTGGGGAAGTTTCCCCTTGGTTTCTCTCAGCGCGTATGGTCCTGGGGCATAAACAGCCTCTTGTCCCAGGACACACGCTTGCCCTGAGATTACACACAGCTTGTCAGAGGTGGCACCAACCTCTTCACCGGGGGTATAAGGGAAAGCCACGTTCCCATTTCTCTCGGCCTTGCATTTGACGAGCTGGGAGCCTTTTTGAGAATGAATCTCAGGCAGTTTGCTGCATATCACAGATTTTCCTGGGTCCGATGCTCTTTCCCATGAGGCCATCTTACATATCAGCCCTGGGAAAACCTTCTGGGAAGGATACATTTCTTACTGTGAGAATGGTGCATCAAACAGGTACACAGATGACACCTCTGGGGCCACTAAACCTAAATCAAAATGCAATTGATCATATTTTTTCTATACAAACCAGATTCTGGGATAACTTTTATAAATACTTGCACTGCTCTTGTCACTGCACTTCCAGAGCCCTTTGAGAATAGGGATTTTTCCCACTAACATAAATGGTCCTTTGATAATGGAAAATTTGCCTGAGTAAAGGCTGACTGTTTAATGCTGTCGTTAAGTCATTGCTTTAATCTGGCGTAGTTCTTGAAAAATCTGCTGGAAGGAGTTACTGGAAGGGTCCTTTGAATCCCCTTTTCCCTACAGCCACTCATTCCTTTTGTGCTTACGCTAGTATTCATGGGTCTGCCCGGTGACTCAGGTCAAGGAATTGATCTGGTCATAAACTCACTTGGCCAAAAAAAGAAAACAAACAAAACATCCCAAAATAAAAAAATAAAGCTTGGTTTTTCAGCAATGCATCAACATGAGAGCCATTGCCAGCTGGAGGGAGATGATGGGAACGAGAGGAGGTCATGGATGTGATTGAGGTGAGCCCCATGCATTGTGCGCAGTCAACAGAAATGTGTTAGTGCCATGGAGCAAGCTGTGCTGAATGCCAACCTACAACCCACTTTCCACCTAATAACTGCCAGATGCCTGACATACTTAGCAAAACTTATACTTAAAATGCTGTAGCCCAGGCTGTGAATCAGGGCTGGTCACCTTGGAGTGGAGGATGTCATTCTCCAGTTTCATGCAGCAAACATAACTTGTTAAGAGACAAAGTCAGAGGAAGGTCTACTCAACACATAATTGCACATAATTTCTATGATCTTTACCTCCATGGCTGACTTTTCTCCCTCTACTTTGGGTAGCACCAAATGTGGGAGGAACATCAGATCTTTCTCTGCTATTCTTTTGGAAATGCTTCAGATATCTCCCATATTCTCTTCCCCCTGCATGGCTCTGTAAAGGACAATTGTATCAAAACACCAAAAAAGACTCTTGCTAGGCCTAGGTGCAAAATATTCTATTTGATTTCATGTATCTTAACTTTCAGTAGAACTTAGGCCACTCTAAATCTCTGTCTAATATTCACAGACTTGGGGGTTCGGCAGAGACGGGCAAAGCGTTGTGTTAATTTGTTTGGCATAGCCTTGTCATGTGGGTTTTCATTTTGCAACTCCACAACCAAAATGAAGGGTAGCTGAGATCAAAGTCATTTACTGTTTAAACTCTAATGCTCAGGGGAAGGTAGAGGTGCTATTTCAGATAGGAAGAAGTCTCTGATTTCATGTCATTAAAACCGTATGTCTCAGTTCCTGAAAGCACATAAATACACTTATAGTTGAGCTTAAAGACAGGAGCATATGTAAATGCTTTGATAAAGCAGAGGTAGGATTACATGAAGTGCTTCTTTCTCTTGTATTGACTTACTTTAGTTAGCTAATTTAGACAAAAAATGCCATATAGGCATAGTAACTTTGTTTTTAACTAGATTAAAATTAGAAGGAACAGATTAAAGCATAGAGGGGGCTTGGATGCTGAACATGAATTACTAGTTAGAGTTGATCTCAAAATGCCCTTATCTTTGATCAGTTCAAAAGCAGAAGTAGATTCAAATGGAGAATTCCAGCTCATATTGGAAGCCTTCACCAAGAGTTTGATTAGGGGAAGGGCCTGGGACAATCAGTCCCTTACAAACAGTCTAGACAGAGATGGAGCTGCTTTGTTTCTAGATTTTGTTTCTGGGAAAGTGTAGAGCCATCAATTTTTCACGTTTGCTTTGCCGAATCTGATTGGCCATGCAAGTTCAGAATCATCTTCTTTTTTTGTTCCTCCTGAAAATAGACCTTGAGTCCTTGATTCAGTGTAAAGTTTTGGCTGGCTGAAATCCTTGTTCCAAGACCTTGGTGTCAACAACAGATTCCAGATTCCTGTTTACTTTAATTGGCCTTGCTTTTAGCCACAAGTAAAGATTGCAAAACTCAAAGGCATGGAGTGGCTGTCCCCTACTTCAGTGGGGCTGCATTACCTTTTTTTTTTTTTTCTGGGCTTCTGATGCGAATGTGTTTTTGAAACCACTTGAATCAGGAATTTTGTTTTCAAGTGGGGACCTAAATTTAGGATCCTGAATCCGTATTTAGAAATGGATAAAAGTAACAAAAAGTCCTTAGTGCTCTTCTCCATGGAGATTTCTTGGCCTTGAGAACTGTCAAAATTTTGGATGTGGAATATCATATTTGTCAGCATAAAGACTGCCAAAACTTTTCCAAACATAACATACAGCAGAAACAGCAGATTTTTTGTTTATGTTGCTCAGAACCACTCAGCGAATACACTCATGTCATGTGGGTGCAATTGATATGCACAGGTACAGGAAAAAATGGGACAAATGACAAATTTTCTACAGCAGAGCACTCAGTGATATCTTCCAATGTCATGGCTGAAGTTAACTCTTCAGGAAGAGTCATCTGATCTATTCTCAGCCCATTCCTTACACCTCAGAGTGTTTTGGGCTGGGATTTTCCAAAGTGCTCAGTGTTGGCACAACTCCACTATCAAATTTACTGGTAGTGATTCCCAGTGATTCATTAGGAGCAGAGCTAGGCCAGAAGTTAGACCCTCTGAAGAAGCCCACAGTGAGATCCTGTCCTGAGGTGCCCATCTGCTGAAGAAGGTCTCCTCCCGGGCCTTTTTATTGGTGGCTGCAGAGAGAAATGGCCCAAGAAAACCGGATCAGTGCACCCTGGTAGGAAAACGAATGCCATTGCCATGAATCTTTTGCAGATGACAGTGATGAAACTCTTTCTGGGGAAGTTATCAAAAATCCTTCTTATTGCTCAGTGTACTGTGTCACACCACTTGTGAGCTAATCTCTCCATGCAACCTGCTCTCCTGGCTGATAGACCTAGGGCATCTCTCCCACTCTGCTTGTGGCTTTGAGATGTTTCTTCTTTCCACACTGGGGTGTGATGGACAGGAGATGTGTGTCCACCTTTGCTCTTGGTGTGATTTGAAAGATGGAAAATTTAGGGAAAGCTCTCCTACCAATATCTTTCAGGAATTATAAACTGTGAAACAACAGAAAGACTCCATGCAGGTTGGAGACCTTCAGTCAAAGATGTCCAGAACAACAGCAAAAAACATCTATTAATCAACCATATTGCCTGTCTCCCTTATTTTCTGTCCTTCTCACAAGGCTCCTTTCAGTCTCCTCCTCACTTCACGATCCCAGTTCTTTTATCCCAGATGATGGTGGTAGTAGGAGATAGATAGCACGTTTGGACATATTTGCCCTCATGTGGCTTGTCCTTCTCACCCCACCCATGCTCTGGCTGGGATGATGCATATCTATGGGAGTCAGTGGGAGATCTTTTCACAAACACTCACTGTGTGTTGTGTCTCTTGTGGGCAGAGATGTTGCTGTGTTAGCCATCATTAGTTGATCTGCTTCTCTGACAAGATTGCTTTAAAGCATAAATATTGGTTTCTGTTCTTAGCTGGGAACATGCTATAGTTATAGTTATAGCTTCACCTGCGTGGCCAAGTCCAGTTCCTCAGCTATGTTGGGATTGCCTGGTATGATGGAATGGAAACTGTGGAGAACAAAATCTGGGACAAGGAGTGTTGCATGAAAGGAAGGGAATGCCCTATTATAGTACTTTGGGAGCAATAATTGTTTTGCTAGGGCAAATAATACTGCCCCCAAATATGCCTCAGCTGGAGCTGGAAATACCCACCAAAGTCAATGGAATTTTAGACAGTCGGGTGGGAGAGGGGGAGAAATACTTGATTCTACTTTCAAGTGGTGGAGGTAGAGTCTAGATTCAGATTATAAGCCCCTCCGCACTCTGCCCCCTGAGTTTTGGTTTCACCTGTTCTATAGAAAACAGTGATTTATATAATTTTCAATTTAGAACAGAACTGGAAATTTCCCTTGCTCACCAAGGTCAAGAGATGGAAAAGAAAGTCACCAACATTCACCATGTTCTTGGAATGCTCTCAATCATGAAAACTAAGTACCCACCGAGGTGGTGGTTGTCCTCCAATCTCCATTGTCAACAGATTGAAAGAGTTACTCTAATCAGTAAAACTAAGATCTAAACCAAACTCCGGTAGGAACTGTCTCTCTTGTTTCTAATTGAAGTCTCTCTCTTAGGAGCCGGAAATTGAATGGAATGTACCTGGGTTAGAGTGCTTCTCTACCAAGATGCTTCTTCTCAAAAGAAGAACAGAGGGCATGGGAAAATGTGGCTGAGTGAGGATGGGACAGGGAGAAAATAGTAGACTCTGTAGGACAGAAAAAACAACTTCTCCTTGGGAGTAGTATAGGAAGGATGACATTCCCCAAGGCAAGCCTTTTTCTCAAGGTTTGAATATGAGCATTTTTATGGGGTTTCTGCAGTGCTCAAGGCCAATTATCTGTCTTTGGCCCAATACACTACCCTGAGATCAGTTCTAGTTCTTGATGAAAGTGGGTGTTTTGAACAGTTTTCTAATCACCATTAAAGAAAGCTTCAAGGAAAGCTGTCAATGGATCCTCAAGGGCCTGGTCTTATGCCTGAAGAAGGCAGTAGAAAATGTTCTGCAGACTTCAAGAGGTTTATATGTGTTGGCCTTTCTAGACAGAGGTGACCTTTCAGGGAAAGGGGAGAGGGCTGAAAACCGAGGCACTGGAGCAGCTGAGATGTGACAGCAAAAAATTAGACAATGCGTTTCATTTTTCCACAACTGCATCTGATGGCATGGCAATGTCTGTATGTATCAGGGAATGTAGGCCACAGAGATGAGAAGGAAAACCTTGGTCAGTGTGAACTGGTGGGATGCCAGGAGGGTGCAATGCAGCTGAAGAGCTGTCTGGTTGCAGAAGCCCATGTTTTCCCAGAGAGCAGAGCAGGAACCTTTCTGGGAAAAAACCAAGAGAAGTTATTACATCTATCCAGGGATTTCAAAACACTCTTTTGTGAGGAGGGAATTCTGGGTATGAGGTACTGAAAAGATGAGGTGTAAAAATAAGAAATAAGGATGCTGTGACCTGCCTGGGGGTCTGAGTGGGGTTTGGTATGCTGCTCCAGTCTCACCACGATGCAGGACCAGGCTGCCTTAAAGCCAGCAGAGCTGGGTGTAGATGAGAAACAACAGACATCTGAATAAAACCTCCAGCGTTTTTTCGGGGTAAAAGCTACTCTATGAGTGAAATACTGGAAACAGCCAGGGGGAAATCGGAGAGAGATAAGATAGCTGTGTTTCTCTGGCCAGTGTGCTCAGCCAGTTTGCAGGATTGCAGATTAGGTCCTTTTCTCTGGTTTCTCTTGCTGGTCTCTCTGTGCAAGCGCCACAGGGCTGTGATAAGGAGGAGGTCAGAATCGTGCTCTAACTACAGGACATTTTTTCACATGCAAGCGGGATACACCAACTGAAAGCAAATATGCCTGAATCTTTCCTCTGTTTGTGGCTCTTTCCATCCAGCCAAGCCAGGGTCTGGGGATATGCAACAAGTGAAGGAGAGAGGGTCTGTGCGAGGGCTATGGAAAAGGATTTGGCACCCTCTGTGCCAAAAAACCTCCCCACGGTTCCAGCATGGGTCTGTATTTTGTTGCCCTGGTGTGACTATTGATGCTCAAGGCTGCAGTTAGATAGTGCCTTGTGCTTCACCCTCCAGCCATCCCCTCCTGCCCTCACAGAGCACCCCAGGGTTCAGCTGGTGTTCTTGGGAGGGATCATCACAGGTAGAGGCAGCTGCAAGCAGCTGCACGGGGGACACCAGGTTGCCATTTCTTTGGCCTGATGGCTTTGGTGGTGGGCCCACATGACCTGCTGGCCAAACCATCCTTGTGGGTTCTTCCTGATGAGGTTGGTGTAGGCAGCTTAAATATCAGGGGTTATCCAGGTTGGAGCAGGCAAGGGTGTTCACAGTCAGTCGATTGAAGAAGGAAACACCCAAAGGACAGGGGAATCGTGGCAAGTCAGATGGGCACGGAGATTTTTTATTTTTTTTTTTATTTCAGCCGGCACGGGTGGATCTGGAACCAATCCCGCAGCCTGAATCACCCATCCTCAGGGATCAGCCCCCACCTTGCAGCTTCTTGGGGAAGGCAGAAAATGCAGACTCTCCTGCATTTTCCCGGGAGAGGGAGGAGCAGGGCAAGTTTCTGCCCGGGGATCCAGTCACCCTGGCAGCACAGGGGTCGGGGGTGGCCTTCATGATGTTTCTTGCAATGTTGAGTCAGGGCTATGATGAACTAGCCTTGCATAAGCAGAAATGCCATCGCCAGTGGTAAACTGAAAAACGCCGAGCTCTATTTTCAAAGACAGCTCAGAGGTTATTTATGTACGGAAATGCTCCTTATCTCTTAATTCCCAGACTGATGGGTGGAAGATATGCAAAGAGTGACTTCTGTCAGAGACAAGCTCACTAGCACTGCTACTGTCTTGGCAAGAGGGGAGGGCTCTCTCTGCCTTCCCTGGTAGCAATGCTGACTAAGGGCCATAGGAATCTTAATTCCTGGCCCAGAGACGGCAAGCCAAGCTATCTGATGGGCTGGTTGGCTGACAGTTAATATCCTGTCGCAGAGTAGTAAGTATTCATGATATAGCAGGTTGTTTTTTTTTTTTTTCCCTGCACCTGGAAGACCACAATGGGAAGAACGAACAAATTTTCCATTTTGTGCAGGTCTGCCCTAAGAGAACCTCAATCACACCCATTCTGTTATCTTTTAAAGACTACATCAAAACTCCTTGGTATCAAAAATGCCTTTTTTTTTTTTGGCCATTATTAGCCTCAGAGATTCAGGCTGGAAACTGAAATTCAATCCCATTTCCTTGTGGCTTGAACATTATTAGTAGGTAGAAATTTGCAACTGGAAATTAGTTAATGATTCCTCTGTAAAGTGCAGCAGACAGATGAAAATCCAGCTTTTTTTCCCTGGTTGCTCTGACACTAGCATGCTAACTAAAAGTAGTAAAACATTTATTAATGAGTGGGGCAGGCAAAAGGAAAAAAAACCTAGAGCAATGAACACAGGTAATAGGGTGTCATTATTAAAGAGCTATCTGTCAGAGTCGGACATGCATAAGAATTAGGTGTCCTGGAAAATACTGTGAAAAAATATCGCTACTTCTGTTTGAAAGGAATCAAATTTCAATTTTCATGAACTTTTCACAGACTAAATATATTTGTGTCTAATGAAATCCTATCTCTTAATAGGCAGTAATGACAACCTTATTTACACTGAATGACATTTTTCTACCAATTGGGCCAGAAAGAATGAATTCTTCTCCTAGTGCAGGGAAAAAATACCTCATTGATAAATTTTTCTTGGTGATTGTGTGCTGTGGATCATGTGTAAAGTGAAAATAAAGCCTACTGCATAGGATTCACAGTGGATTTATAACACAGAAGAAAACAAAATAAAGGAAGCTGGTTTTTGCATGGGAAGGGATTTTCTAACACATCCCTTTTGGGAGAATTGGATGGAAGGTTCTGGATGGCTTGCTGGCTTCCTGACTCTTGAGAGGAGCCTTGCAGGCAGGGAGGCTGAATCCTCTGTTTTTCTACTTTGCCTGGCCTCAACCTCTGTTTGCTCTCCCTGATCCAGGCTTCCAGGCAGACGGCTGCCAGTGAGGAGCAGAGGAATCATAGAATCATGAAATCATAGAACTGTCTAGGTTGGAAGAGACCTCTAAAGTGATCCTGTCCAACCATCAACCTAACTGATAAAAACCATCACTAAACCATGTCACTAAGCAC
>JAOXJM010000001.1:5235851-5251833 GCA_026413425.1 Tringa solitaria
ATTTTCACCCACGATTATTTTTCGTTTTATATTTCTTCTTTCTTTCTGTCCCATATTTGTCTAAAAGAAGAAATTCTGCTTGGCACATCTTGGGATCTACATGGAAACTTTAGACTGAAGATGTAATGATGTTCCTCCTTGCAAGTCCAAACATTTGCTTTTTATTTAATGAGGAGTTCAAATTTAGAAGAATAAAATAAAACTGAGTTTAAAGTTGTATACAAGAATTTTCTTTGACTGTTACTTTAAAATCTATCAGAGACATATTTGATGTTTTTGCAGCTGTATGGCTCTTATACAACCTAAGGACCATTTATTGGAATTTTTGAGTGAACTTTTGTTTTTATAGGTGTGTAAATGTGTTATCGAAGATATTTTGGCATTTTAACCAAAGACTTAAATTTTGTCGACTTTAGTTAAAAATGTAAGTCTCCTTTTTGACTCTTCAGAAAACCCCTTTGGTTGACAGGTGCTGTTGGTCCCACAGTGAGCCTTTCAATGTGTTTATTTTACTAAGAGGTGGTTTGGATCAAAAAATAATAACAAAAATGAGTTAAATCTAGTGCTTGATTACACCACTGTAAATCTGGAGTAAAATCATGAAAATTGAGGGAATTATTCAGCATTTGCTTCTACCTGTGTGAAAGAAGAAGGATACTTTTGGGCAAAACTAAATCTGTTATAACACTTTGCATGAAATCTAGTGTCTTCTGTCTCTTTCATTTTAAGAATGGTTCTTTCTTTTTTTGATGAAATTGAAGCGTTTTGCTCACAGCCTGAAGCCAGGAACTTTTCAGGTATGAACTGATGGCTCTCGTATTTTGAGATTGTGGTGTTACCCTAATGGCAACATCATCCTCACTCATTCATATGTAACCCTAAATTCTCTGAATATTTCAACTGCATGAGCTTTTTCTGTGGCCAAGGGAAGAGTCAGATGAGTGTGAGAAGACCTTTTGCTTCAACTCATTGATTACCATTTGATTTCATGATCAAATCATGAAGTTTGAAGGAACAAAAGAGTGACTGGAAGGAATAGACATAGTGCCTGGTGGGAGCTAAAGCACTAGTTTGTTGGGCCAAGAGACAAGGAGTTTAATTGTTATCACTGAATCACAAAATACAGCTATTTCCATTCCCCTCCACCTTGATAATGTTTCTAGTGTAGTCTGCTTTCCTGAGTGCCAATGTGTTTGTAATGAAAGAGAAACTAACCACTACATTAAGAATTAGATATTTTATATATATATATATACAGCACTCAGCAAAGTGTTAACAAAAATTACTCTTATATTCTAATTAAAGAGATTTAAAGCCTAGTTCCTTGCCACCTCAGTCAGTGCGAGCTTTGCCATTGACATCATTAGGAGAAGGATTGACTTGATCGTTCCCAGGAGTCCTACGCTACAGTTTTCCAGTCCTGATTTATCTTTACTTTTGGCTGGGCAAAATCCACAAGGTTTGTCTAGTTTGATGGAAGAGAAAGATGGGCATACCTGGGTTAGCTTTCAAGTATGGCAGTGGCTGTTTTTTATTGTGGCAGCACAAAGCTTGTTTCCTGAAAAGTATTCTGAGAGCAGGCTAAAGTAGATGTGTTCCACCTTGTTGTGCCCAGACTGTCTGAGCTGGTTTATTTAAGCCCAGCTCAAGCATATGCTCCATGTCACAACTATAGGGGGAATATGTGAGATGACCTCTCTCAGACTTAGAAATCCATCCCCATCACCCTTTGTTTATGGGTCGTGTTCTCTTAACTTTTAATCTTTCTTATTGTTCTCGTCCTGACTCATTCCAGTTTGTCAGCATTACTTTCAAAGAATGATGCTCAGCCTGAACACATAAGGCCAAGTCTAATGTCCCAAGTACGGTTGCATAGCTTGCTTCTTAAAGTTACACACAACATGCATGTTGATGTCCAGAAAAACTTTTATTATTTTCTGCTACAATATCAGGTTACTGACATCTCAGTCTGTGAGCTGACCTCTGCTTCTTAGGTTTGCATAGCTATATTATTATCATAGCATTTGCATAGCTGTTTTGCTGGGCAAACAGTATTCCAGCCTAAGACCTCTCCACAAATTTTGGCTCCTGCAAGCAGTTGGTACCAAACAAATTATCAGGGATTGTGCTTTAGCTAACTGCACTAATTGGTACTTGATCCAATCAGTTGCTCAAGGCAGAGCCTGAAGAGCATGGGGTGCACCAATCCAGCACTCATTGCTGTGTGCCGCTCCTTTGACATCATTGCCTTCAGGATGGCCAGAGCTGCCCTTGGTTCTCCATTTACTTCCTCTCCTGACATCCCCTCTTGACCATTCTTTTCTTTTCTCCTTCTTTCTCTGTGTCAGAACTGACAACCGAGCTGGATGTTGATGAGTCAAGACCTGGTGGAACCCCAAACACCTATTTGTGGATAATAAATTCAGACCCTGACTGAACACCCATGTTGCAGTAGACGGGTACCAGCTGGGTGTTGCAAATGTGGGACGTGAATTCATCTAAAGGATGCTGGGGCTGTAATTTACAACCTCCTGGTGTATGTTATTTTTAAACACTTGATTCATTAACACTTCTCTAGATGTTAAAAGAGGTTCATAAATCGATTGGTAGCCAGGAAAAATGAGCAGCAATGAGGTCATTTCAGTTGGAATGGGCTCATTACCATGCCAACTGTCAAAACTTTTTGAAGCCAGACTTATTCTTTCTCCTCTCTTTCAACAGTCAACACAGGCTGAGGGTCCTTTGGTTTGATTGTTTCTGGTAGGATGAGAAGAAACTAAGGAAAATAGTCAAAATCTAGAAAAAAATGAGTAAACAACAGGTTTTCCTCAGAGCTGAAAAGCACCTCATGTAGAGATGCTCACTCGTTTTGGATCCGGTTTGGTCCAAGACTGGACAGAATGATGTGTAAGTTTGTCATGTAGAGGATTAGCTCTATCCTCTCTCAGCGCAGCATCATTTTCAAGTTGTGGCAGGGACAAATACTCATGCAACAACATGCTAAAAAAGGGAAACCCCTTTCTTTTTTCCCCCCTCTGGGTTGCAGCCTGGTGAGGCTGGATCATGAATGAAAATCTGAGCCCCAAGAGCAAATCAATCAAGTCAAGGAAAAAGGTGGTCAGGGGCTAGATCTTCAGGTGGGTGTAATCCCTAGTGCTCACACTTGCTGAGATAGGCTTTGATGAGTCCAGTCAACTCAGGGGATCCCCATCTCTGATCCATCAATAGAGGCTACCGTGAAGAGATATGAACGTGTTCCTGAGGGCAGATACAGTCTTTCCCTCAGGTCCAATATGGACAAATGGAAAGCAAGATATCTTTGGGCTAGTGGAAGATTATGAATCCCTACACTGGTGTGTTTATTTCTCATCAGGTAACACACAATTACTCGGTCCTTCCCGTTCATCCACTCTTGCCCTTCTTATCCTTTTCATTTTGTGATAGTGGTTGAATTGCTTGATCAAAGGAAGCTCTGGCTGGGATTTATCTCAGCTAACTGTAGGCAACCAAAATATAGACAGGTAAGTCTGAGTTAGTCACTCTAGGCTCCTTTTACTGTCAACAGAGATAAACAGTTATCTCCAGAGAGCAATTAATCTGATACTTGTTTGATATCTATATTAGGATGAGATGAATCACCTTCTCTAGACACCTCTTCCTCTCTATTGACTGTAAAGGGAACTGAGGGTGACTAGCTTAGATGTAGGCATCTGTGTTATAGATGCTTCAAGATAGGGAGATAAATCCAACCTCAAGGGAACCCCAGTCCTGAAAGTTTAAATGGGTAATGATTCTAGAAAATTTGTTGCAGAACTAAAAGTAATGGTTGAAAAGAAAATAGGATGTCTTAACATGAAACATACAGCCATTTATTATGAACTGCATGAAATCCTAATCAACACATATAGAAACACATGTTTGAGACATTGGTACTGTATATTGCTGTGGGATGGTGTGTTTCATGCACTGCTTACTCTGCAGTAATGATTCCTGTCAATTCGCCACCCTTGTGCTGGTGACAGAAACTGTGTAGTGTCATCATTGTGTTTTTCCTACTCATATCCACCTCTGATTAACTGATTCAAGTTAAAGGACCCATGAAATATAGCTTTAAATCAAAGGATTTGGGCCCTAGTTTTGAACCATACAGCGTCTTACTAGTCTCTGGCTACACAAACCTGTCCAAGGACATTTGCCTCCCACAGTCAAGCTCTTCAGTAGGGACATTAAGTTTCTGTATTCAGACACTTCAGTAGGGAAATTCTTTCTCCTGGGGAAAGCACCTACTGATAGGATGAATGACCTTTTCTTCCTTTAAGTATAGACAGAACCTACACAATTGATTCTGACAAGATAACTAAATTCTAAATCAAGCAAAGACTGCAAATCTTCCACGTAATGTCCGTGTTCTCATCTAGCTTATAAAGTGCTGGAGGGGATAAACAATGGGAAATGTGTATGTCTGCAGGCAAGGAGGCAAATTTCTGCTGGAGAAGATGTTATGATCAGAGGTGTCATTCCAGCTTTTCATTAAGGCTCTGCTGAGTACAAAGGGATCATACTTCACCAGCTCTGCTGCTGGTATTGTTTCCACCATCACTGGCTAATCAAGGCACTATGGATATTAGACGGGGGAAAGATCTTTTGCTGGTAGCTTGCCTTGTTGGTAGTTGTGTTTCTTTTTATCAGACAGGAGATGAGAGCCAAGATAATATAAGCTTCATTCTCCCCTCATTTGTATAGTTTCTCTTGACACTAATGGTAGTTACATATCAGTGTTACCTTACAGTTGTCATTGTCTCTGTTTTTGGCAGGTTATTTTAAGAAATTGAGGTCAGATGGATACTTACTACACAACCAAGACTTATTAGGGAATAAGAATAATTCCAGGTGATTGTGTTAACATTACTCTCTACTGAATCCAGTCTTTAAGACCCAAATATTTCTTCTTATTCATTTTCATAGAAAAACAAAAACCAAAAGGAATTTAGTTCAGGTCCTTGTAGCTGAATTAAGGATGAATTTTATTTTTTTTTCTTTAGAAGTATGTATTTACAACTCAAAAACAAATAAGAAGCATTGAGTAAGGACACTTGTTTCCTACTTACTCTACTTCAGAATAATTTTTTTTTTTCTGTAATTTGGTAATAGAGAAATTGCAGTTTTTGTAGGTGTCAATATAAATGTCCAGGTACCTTTTTATCTCATGTATTAATACCACACTGCTAAAGACCAAGGAAATACTTGTCTCTTCCAACTCTCCTGTTTTATGTAGGCAACTTGCAGCTGTTATACGGGTGCTTAAACAGAACTTGTGAAGAAGGTGAATTTCTGAGGCAGGAAACGCTTAGCTGTCTTGGGATTCCTTTTCTGAAGGTATGAATGTCATCATTTCCTCTTTCCTTTGTTACTCAGAATTAAAAGACAAAAAAAAAAAAAAAAGACAGAAAAAATGGAAAGCATTCTCATTCCTTGCTTTGACTAGAAGATAGTCAGGAGAACAGAAGCTGTCAAGTTTTCCTTGTGGGATATGTATTTGATACACATAAACAGCTAGACAAGTACAGGTAGAGTTTAATTACCTTCTTCTAACTCTGGCATAAAATGAAACTAATTCCAGGGCAGGCAATAGAGCTACATTAGGGCTAAATTTTAAATAGATAAGCTGAAAGCAAAGGCATCCTCATCTGATGGGTGGGGAAATGAGAACCACGGAGATTAAAGACTGGAGCACCAGAGGATTTAGAGCAAGCATTAAGGTCCCAGGCTCTGAAGGCGCCCAGAAGCCAAGGGTAGCCAGGCTCCTGGGCTTGTTTCTGTATTTTAAATTACTCACAATTTGAGTCTCCTTCTCCTTGTGTGAAGCACAGAGAGCTGGCTCCAGAATCCAGCTCTCTCGGGCTGAGCCCTTTGCACTGCACTGCTGTGAAGTGACATTTAGGAACTGTTCTGCAGCTCGGTACTCCAGGTATAGCCCTTGTCATGTAGAGTGCAGGCATCACTCTTATTCCCTGAGGAAGCTGGTCCAGCCAGGGGCTATAATATCTCTCATCTCTGGCCCCCTCCACACCTCTGACAGAGGCATATTGCAGTCCAGTCAGGGGCGAGTTACTCACACTTCAGCGCTTCTATTTTGACTAAAAATACAAGTCAGCATCTGAAACACTCTTAAAGCTGAAACCCCTCACAGGCCTGTAGGTCATTTCTGGGATCTTGTATTAAATCACAGGGTGGTGCAGTGGAGGGCAGAGCTGGGACCACTGCCTCATGTGTCTTGGTGGAAAATAACTGTGCATCCTACAGTGAACCTTGTAGGACCACATTAGTGAACACTCTTGCTCTGTTGACCAACCTGAGCTTAAATCTCGCAGGTATTTTTTCCTTTCCCCACCTATCATTTCCTTCCTCCTCCCTCTTTATTTTCCCTATTTTTTTGTTTCTAAAGATGCTCAGGTCTCACTCACGTGCTGCTGTGGGAGAAATAATTGAGTGTTTCACCTGCGTTAGCAGGGAGTTCATCTTGATTTTAAGCTTTTATTTCATTGGTAGACTGGGATATTTTTTTCTTCTCTCAAAAAAAACACATAGTGAAAGAGGCCAATTTTCTGGGCAGTTATCAGGCAGCTTTCATCCTTTTCCTGATACACAGGCCACCAAACTAATAGCTTCATGCTCTCAATTTCACACTCCAGGAATGACACAGAAATGTATCTGGGACACATGTACCGCAGAAACAGTACCAGAAAGAACAGATTTGCCCCTTATTATCAGTTCTTCCAGGATGAATTGATTTTTATATTTTTTCCTAAAAGCTTTTAAGTTCAAGGAAGCAGTATGCTTCTATCATAGAAAATATACCAAATTTCTGGGAATCCTCAGTGGGTCCATTCTTCCCACTTTCCCCAGCCCAGTCCTTTGTCCTCAAGCCATCAAATTGTAATCAAGTGACTCCATCAAAACATGGTAGGAACTCCTGGGTTTTGGGGACGTGATGAATTAAGCATTCTGAAGGTAAATTCAAATTACATATTGATGTGTACATCACATGAATTATCTGTATGTTACAGGCATCCAGGCTTTATATATAATAGCCATCTCTTATGTCAGACATGTATATACTATCGTGTATCTGTAATATCCACAGAGAACACAAAAGGTCGTCTTTTTAGTAGGCAATGCAAAATCTGTAGTTCATTGCACAAATTAATCTTTTGCACAGTGGTCAATCTACTTAATGTAAGAGAATTTTGTACAATGTACTTTGTAATTTCCTCTCCTCTCTTCTTCTTCCCCCTTTTGCATTTCCCCCACCCCCTGGGACATTTCAGAGAATCATAGAATCATAAAGTAGTGTCAGTTGGAAGGGACTTTTAAAGGTCATCTAGTCCAACTCCTCTGCAATAAGCAGCAGCATCTTCAATTAGACCAGGTTGCTCAGAGCCCCATCCAACCTGGCCTTCAATGTTTACAGGCATGGGACATCTACCACCTCCCTGGGCCACCCTCATTGTAAAAAAATTCTTCCTTATAGCTAGTCTAAATCTCTCTTCTTTTAGTTTAAAGCCATTATCCCTTGTCCTATTGCAACAGGTCCTGCTAAATGTTTATCTCCATCCTTCTTATAAAACGTCTTTAAATACTGAAAGGCCACAATAAGGTCTTCCTGGAGCCTTCTCTTCTCCAGGCTGAACAACTCCAACTCTCTCAGCCTGTCCTCATAGGAGAGGTGCTCCAGCCCTCTGATCACTTTTGTGGCCTCCTCCTCTAGACTCACTCCAAGAGGTCCATGTCTTTTCTGTGCTGAAGGCCCTAGAGCTGCATGCAGTACTCCAAGGGGGAGGTCTCACCAGAGTGGAGTAGAGGGACAGAATCACCTCCCTCAACCTGCTGGCCATGCTTCTTTTGATGCAGTCCAGGAAGCAGTTGACCTTCTGGGCTGCAAGCACACATTGCTGGCTCATGTCCAGCTTTTCATGCACCAGTACCCCCAATCCTTCTCAGTGGGGCTACTCTCAATCCCTTAATTCCCAGCCTGTCTTGATACTGGATGTTGCCCCAACCCAGGTACAGGACCCTGCACTTGTCTTTGTTGAACCTCATGAGGTTCACAGACCCGCTTTTTGAGCCTGTCCACGTCCCTCTGGAAGGCATCCCGTCCCTCAGGCATGTCAACTGCACCGCTCAGCTTGATGTCTTCTGCAAACTTGCTGAGAGTGCACTCAATCCCATTGTCTATATCATTGATGAAAGTATGGAACAGTACTGCTCCCATTTTGGACTCCTGAGGGACACCACTGCTTTCTTTTTATACTGAATCACCTTAAATAACATTCTTGAACTTTGTAGAAACATTCTGTTGGGTTATCTAGAGTGAAACGTAGAATTTCTAAGCAACATATCAAACTTTTCAGTTACATCTCAGATGAGAAAACATAAAGGCTTTATTCATATTGTGTTTGTCTGTGCCAATAAATCACAGCTCCTCAATGGGGAGACTGTAAAGTGAAATGGAACGAAAGACCTCATGGTACCACAGAGTGAAAAAGAAGTCATATGCCAAGGGAGTGACAGTCTTCCAATAGATTCTTTTCACTGAACACATGGATGGAATTAATCTTGCCTCTAGCCACTTAGATCAAACCTTGGCCAAGAATGAAAATTTAATGTAACCATACTTCTGCAGTTGTAATAGCTCTTATTCCATACCATCTGGAGGGCTCATTCTTCTTAGCAGATCCTGAGGTGAATTTGATTGTGATGCAAAAAGATCTTCTTGTTCTAAAGGCACTTGTAATCCAGCATAGGAAGCCTCACAAATTTCGCTTATGTTTTAGATATGTGTTTAGTTTTTCTCCTCATTTTTCTCCATAATAGGATTAGATAACTTTCTGAAATCTGTGCTTCACTTAACAAACTCAGGCTCCATACTCAGGTGGATTTATCCCAGGTGTATATGGGAAATTGGGTAGAAGCAAAGAAAAGTCCCTTCTACCTTTCAAAAGAGTTTATATGTGAATCTATTCTATAAGAGCCCCACTTTTTCTACTTTTTCCACCACTCCTAAGTGTAAATCCAAAGGAAAAGCACAACTTATATTATGGGATAAATATGAGGGATATTAATATGGAAGCTGCTATAATATTACAGAAATTTGAACCAAAGTTTCATCTTCAGCCTGGAAAAACATTGCATAGCTTAAATACAGGGTGTGTTCTCTTCCATCCAGGTAAATATTTCATGCCATTGTCCAGGCAGACAAGACGACATTAGTTCCACTCTGCTCTAAAGAAGGATCTAGGTGTATCTAGGCAGTCCCTACTCATATCCTTCTACCATGGTCTTGAAGGCTGTGGGACAAGATTCCACAACCTCCCTCAATACCCAGTCTCTGTGATTATGGGTCTTGTTGTTCAGCATGCCCTCTGAATAGATAACCTAAATCCTTCCTGCTACAGATTGAACCATTTTTTCCTCCCTGTCTTATTCTCAGTGCCACTGGAGAACAATTGTTGCTCTCGTCTCTAAAACAGCGTTTCATGCATGAAAGGAAAGCTCGGTTGTTCTCACTGAGCCTCTTCCTTTCTAGACTAAATAAATCTCATTTCTGAACTCCTTCCTTGCAGGCAATATTTTCTTCTAGCATTTCTTCAGTTCATTTATGTCCCTGTTTCTAGAGAGCTCCCATCTGTTAGGCATTTATGTTCCCAAGCATATATTTCCATGTTTGCCTGGGCTAAATGTTACTTCTTTGGATTTCTGACCATTTCTCTAGTTTACTAGGTAAACAGGAACCCTGATCTTTTCTGAAGTTTCTGAAAACTCTTTGCTGATAGCATCGTATGTTGATTCTATACAGCTACTTCCCAGTCTGCTATCGAGTGGTTTTCAACTGTGGGGACATCTCTGCCATACCACACTCGGCAAATCCCCCTACTACATCTTCAGGCTGTTGATAGGGTTTCATTGAGTATTTTTTTACAAGTCATTCTGCACCTGCTTTCAGTGATCATGCCCAAGCCTCAGAAGTTCTGTTTGCTGATAAAAATGACTTACAGGAATATGCCAGGATAGTTTTGTTATATAAGATTTTCATATTCCCTCCATCCATTATACCAACTATCCCGGTGTTATGGGGAATTAGATTGATTTGACATGATTTCCTCTTCACAAACTCATGTTTTATCTTACTGCTCCCTGGCTTGCTTACAAATGGTTCAGTGAATAATGCGTTCCAGTATGTTTCTAGGCTTCAAAGTGAAACTGGGTCTTGCTTATAATCCCTGGTTTGTCTTTTTATTAGAATAAGTCCTATGCTTGCCCTTCTGCAATGCCCACATATCTCTCTTGTGTTCTCAGATGAGAACTTGTGCTCTCAGTCACAATTTCACAAAGGAAGTCCTGTGAGGGTCATAACCACAGAAATGTCTAGCTTTATATATTCTCCCAGCCAAAGCCAGAACCCACAGTGTTCTGGCACACTGCTGTCAACTCCCTTCACCTCTGATCCAAAAGCTTGTTCCACCAGCCAGCTGCGTCTGTCTGTCTTTGGCCATGGGTTGAGCTGGTCACCTGCTCTCTAGTTGTGGTCTTAAGTGGGAATGTACTTTCTCCTATCTGTCTCTCCTCTATGTTGTGTGCTCTCTGGCCGCATAGTCCTTGACATTATCCATTCGTGCATCCTCATCCATCTCTCAAGGACGAGATGCCCGATGGGTGCTGGAGTAGAGAAATGAGCTGGACTACCGTCCTCTTTCACAACAGTAAAACAAGGGGACTTTCAGCAAAAAAAATAAAAAGCACAAAGTTTAAAATAGATCAAAGAAAATGTATTCTCTGCAGTGCATTGTCACATGATATCAATGTGATAGGATGGATGTTGGACTTCTTATCCCAGCCCTGTTCCTCCTGGAGACTAAGAGCTATATTCTTCATAAAGACTGAAGTCGTAAAAGGATTAAAAAGAAAACTAAATACCGTCAAGAAATAATTATTTAATAAAACAGTGTTTTACCAGGTTGCATTTAAATACTGCAAACCTTACCAGCTAATATCAGAAGTTAAGAGGCCTCAATTGAGGTGCAAACAGTAACACTCTTAGATGATTTAAAAGGTGGGACTATATTAAGCCACCAGATCTCAATTAACGTTTCCCCAGTGGAAACATGGTAACTGTCAGATAAGGGACAATAATTTCATATAAAGCACATCACATTACTGTCTGAAACAAAGTGGACATACAGTTTGGTGAACAGGGAATACATTTGGAAAGATTATAAAAATTGACGGCATAAGCAAATTTCTACTTAATGAACAAGGAAGAAAGATCTCTGGACAATTCACAATTATTCATCATCATCATCATCATAACCTTTATTCCTCTTAACACCACAAACTATTCCTCGTAACATCTTAAACAGGATACAGAAATAACTACATGAGTGGTCTCATCAGAGTAGCACTGACTATTTCTTTACAGTCTGTTCTGGCCTTTTTTTATTACCTGGCTTAGCTTTGGCAGGGGGGTTGGACTAGATGATCTCTGGAGGTCCCTTCCAACCCCATGTGATTCTGTGAGTTTACAAACTGGAAACAGCTTTTGCTTCCTTTTCTGAAATTGCAGTTTCTCATAGCTGTGCTGTTTCTTCAATATGCAGACCCAAAAACATTGCTGGTACTGTAACAAATGTAAAGAAGAAACACCAGAGAAGGAAATGTCTGATTGTGATCTTGTCTAGAGTAGTTTACAGGCACCTTTCCTAGAAGTAGATGGTACAGCTACTCAGAGCAAAGGTTATGGCTTTTGAGGCCTCCAGAAATTCTTACCAAAATGTATGAATAAAGGATTTTGGGTGGGAGGGGGTGAAGAAGCCAAATTATTTTAAGAATCGCCTGTAGATGATCTGGAACAAAAAAGTTTTCAGTGCTTTTTGTCAATGAGATAAAAGGAAGTGAAAAGAAAAAGTGCATGGCTTTTCAACCTACAAGCATGCAGTTTGAACAGGAGGAAATTTTTCAGTGTATTTACACTAAATAACTGAATGCTATATTTAATAACAATCACAAATAAGTATCTGAGACCTGTTTGAAAGAAAAACCCCATCTCAAAATGAAAAAAACCAACAACGACAACAAAATTAAAATGCATTGAAATGATGATTTCTCCAATTGAATCTGAGCCTGTGGGAAGTCCTCTGGGGCTGCCTGGTTTTGACGAGTCAGAAGGCATTTTGCCCAAGCCCTTGTTCTTTGTTCAAACTCTTTCATGCTCCAGTTCTCAGTTTCCTCACCGGTTTCCTCGGCTGGCTCACCATGTCACAGCTCTCTCACCGTCTCTCTCCTCTCCTGGGGACACTTCTTGCAGAAGGAGTCGCATTGTTTGCAGGCAAATCAGGTGGCGGAGCTTTTTACTAGACGCGACTTCCTCTCGAACACAAAACTGCACTTCCAGCAATACATCACTGCCATTGTACAGGTTGGTTTGCAAAGAATTTTCTGAGGTCAGCATCCTTCGCTGCGCAAGGCCAGACCTTCAGTTATTACCTCGCTTATTATGAGGGAAATGCACAGCTGGCCGTGGGGGCTTCTGGATAACGTGTCTCTGCTGCTTGGGAACAGCTTTGGCCCAATGGTGAGTAGTAAGGACATCTCTAGGGGCAGGAGGAGATCTCTTGGAGAAAGAAAATGATGTATTCCCCCTTCTCAGCTGGCTGAATAGTGGCTGGGGAATTATTTTTTCAGCTGGTGCAAGGCAGAACAGTCTCCTTTGTTTCTTTATTCTATACCTGGAGGTAGTTTGACCCATGACGAGGGGAAATATAAAGGTGCAATGGATGCCTTGGTCTGCGGGGGCAGTGACATCAGGGTAGTTTGGTTGAGTCTGAGATCTTGGCAAAGACCAACTGGTCACTAGCCCTACTGCAGCAGGGCAAGAGCACGAGCCAAGAAGAAGGTCTAAGAAGCACTTTGGAGGGTGGTATCTCTCACGACCCAGGCATTTCTCTCCAGATAGCACAGCTTCCTCCCCACCCTGTGCATTGCAGTGGAATGGTACAGGTAATAAATTAGTGTTTGATGGTCTGAGTTTGCTAGGTGGGAGAAGAACTACGGTATGGTCCTGTGCTATGTTTTTGCAGCGTGCTTCCATATGGTGTTACCAGGACCAGCAAAGTTAATCTATGAATAAAGGCTTGGCATTAATCTGGCAGCCGTTATGTGTGACTTTGAATTGCTGCAAATATAATTTTAGAGCTTCTCAACACTGAAATTAAAAGAGATCACGTGCCAGAGGAGTTTAGCGTCCACTGAAATTTTCCTTGAGAGTTAGAAACTGAACTGACAGACAGCATTCAGTCCAACAACCCCCCTTTTCTCCTTGTCGCCACTTTTCAAGCAGGAAGGGTTGTATCAGGAGTAGAGGATGTCAGATGCTGTGGACCCCAGCCAAAGCAGAGAGGATGTGTAAAGCTGGTGGAACCGGTAGGAGAGAGGAAGAATGACTTAGCCTTTTTCACTCGTGTGGGTGGGAGAAAGGTAGTGCTATTAAACACCTTTCAGCTCCAAAGCAATGAAAAAAAATATATCTGTATGACAGGCTGTGAAACTTCCTGTGAATCTGACTCATTGTTTGAGCCAACATTACCTTTCAGTGACTGGAGCAGCGGTACGTAGTCAGCTGGCAACGCGCCGCCAGAAAGGGCAGTGAGGGAGCTGTATCACAAATGTTAATCTTGCTATTAGGATATCTTATTTATCTGTGGTTGCAGAAACAATGCACCCAGCGTGTGGCAGTGAGAGCGTCAGCCAGCCACAGTGCCATGTGTCCTAGCTGTATGTCATAGGAAGCCCAAGGCCAGCTCTAACATGGGAATGTCAGGGGTTGCTTAGGACAGCATGTTGCTGTGACCGGCAAAATGGCCATGGGCCTGCAAACTGCTTTGCCTGTGAGAAAGCAGGATGGCAAAGGAAGGGCAAGAATGCGTGAATGTTACAATGCTTAAGAAAGACAACCAGGCCCTGCAGCTATGGGAACTGCAAGGCTAACCCCTGGGCTCTCCTCCCAGCCCCTCTCCTACCATGAGGAACAATTTCATCTCGGGACTCCTGGGGAGAAGCTGTGTGTTGCCTCTGCAGATAAAAATCAAGAAAAGGAGTAACAGAGAGCTCCATTTCTAGCCCAGTGAGACTGACCGTAGGCCTGCTTCCAAGGCTACTGTGGTCATGGGAGGCCTTGCTTCCTTCAGGGAAGACGGTCTAGGAACATCTTCCTAAGAGTGGATTTTAAGTAGCATCTGTAATAATGTGGAATACTTATGTGTTTGCTAGCACTTGATGATGATACTTTGGAGTTAGGTCATCAGATCATAGTGACCATGACAGCGCCCTCGAAGCCAAAGGAGTGGTTGCAACTAAGCATGTGTTCCTTGGGTTAGGTAGGTATTTCCATGGAGGTTTATGGTGGAACTGAAAGGCAAGACATGGACATGACCTGATGGTGAGAGCATGCTGCAATGCCTCCACCATAGGGTGCATTCATACTAGGTAGGATCCCTGGGCCAGCCTCAAGCAAGCCACGCGTGGAACAGAGAAGGTCCCTCTTTTCCTCTCAATGAGTGATGGTCGTTCAGCAGTCCCCAAGTAATAAGGTGTAAGGTGTGTAAGCTTGTCAGCTCCTGAATGTGTCCAAGCAACATGGTTGCAGTCCATCAGTGCCACTAAACCCTTCTAGATGACACAGGGTACCAGGCTGCTGACTGGAAAGGTAGGAGGAGATTCAGGCTGCACTGGTGTGAGAAGTGTCAGGCTTTTTCCCATGCCTTGGTGACTTGTTTTGGTTTTGAATACAACTTATTTTTTCTGGAACTTTTTAGAAAAACTCTAACCCCTCACATACAAGTAGGGGATGATTGCCAAGGAGCACCATGCAAGGCTTAAATTTACAAATTTGCGGTGTGGTAGGAAGTGCCATATCCATGCCCTTCATATGCGAACCCAACTCTTCTTAAAGACATCGACAAACTAAACGATTTGTCCATAGTTTGGCATTGGCCCTTGCTGTTCAACCAAGAGCAGCAGGGAAAGGCTGTCATTCTGCTTTCTCAGTTTGGATGATGTCTGTGTTGTAGGTGTCTCCTTCAGGGCCACTCCGTGCTGGGGTGCTACAATCAGGTCTTGGTGGGTTTGGGACAGACTAAGCGGGATAGTGTCTGCATTATTTACCATGCAGGCACCTGGCCGCTAGGAAGTGTGCTGAGACCACCATATGGATTTCATCTCCTCTACCAATCAGCTTAATTTCTTTGCTTTAGGCTGAGTGCTCCGAATTGGGTTACTTTTGAAGTTGTACACCCCTTTCCCCCTCCCCTCCCTGCCCCACACGCTCATCCTCCCCTTCCCTCCGAGGGAAGTGCCGCCACATAACGCTGCGGGGAAGAAAACAGGGATGACTGACACCAGATTTATTTGAAAGGTGCTTTTAAGGCATCAGCCTAGGGACGCTGTGGGAAGTCTGGCCCCAGGAGGCGAGAGGTAGCTCAGGAGTCAGGAGAGGAAGGTGGAGCAGGGCCAGCTAAAGCCAGGTTAAGCCAGCTCTTCTGTTCTTAGCTTTTAAAGTTTAAATCCTCCTGCCCTCAGCTAATCTATCATCTGCTTGTCATAGAGCTATTGATTTTACATGCAGGTAATATCGTGTCTCAGTGCAACATATTTATATGCGCACACATAAAATAATAAGTAGATTAAAGAATAGGCAGGTAGATAGATAGATGAATTGATACTTTGTGCTTCCATACAGTACTGAACACTGGCGTAATGCTACTTGAGTGAAAATCAATAAATAACAAACCAGATGATAGAGGAGCTGGAGGAAGCACCATGTGTCTGTCTGTCTATCTGCCTGCCAACCTACCTGATTTCCACTTTGTCACAAAGGGTCTCTTAAGCCCATAAGCCACCTTGCTGATTTGGGGGCAATTACTTTAATATT
>JAOXJM010000001.1:5251843-5263904 GCA_026413425.1 Tringa solitaria
CTTCCCCCCCCTCCCCCACCCCTCCAATATCAGAATCTCTGTGTTTAACTCAATGTCCAGTGAAATAAAAGGGACTTGGACAGGCTTTGATCCCTGCTTTTTGTAAAATTTCTGTCTAAGGCACATTTGAAGAATAACGATAAAATAATAGGTATATCTGTAGCAGATTTTTATTATTCTGTGTGATGGCTTGCATACCAAGGTATGCACAGAAACCAGAGATCTCAGAGGCAAAGAGCCCCTGTTGTTGCAGCTGAAATTCTTTATTACTCTTTAGATCTATGTAGTTATTCAGTATGTATGCATGTCTAGACAATCTATCTATACATCTCTACATTACATATATAATATCTATAGATGTCTATATACCTATCTATTAAAAATGTGTGTGTTTGCCATCTCTGTGTGGTGTGTGCACGTTAGAAAGCAGTGAGTATGTTTGGCAAAATCCTCTGTGTTGTATAATGCAGACAGGCAGTCAAACATTCGGCAAGGATTCCAGGCGGTGTTGAAGGTAAGTTGAGTGAAAATGTTTATGTGAATGTTCAAAGCTGGGGAAGTTTGAATCTTGTACAATACAATTAAAATGTGTATTTTAGTGATAACTGAATCAGAAATAAACACAAAGAAAATAGGAGAGAAGAAAGGAGGAAAAAATTACGCACTGCCGACATGCTCTGAATTAATTTGCTAGGTAGAAACCATGATGTCGATGTAGATACTGTATCTGCAGCTAGCTCCACAGTGAGAGGAATAACCTCTATCTAATACTGCATTGATATGAAGGACTTTGACACAGTTTGAAAACACGAGTGATACATTAGAGTTAAAAAATAGCATTTCTGCATTATAGGGTCCAAAGGAAATAATTTATGCTGCAGGCTTTTTTGTTCTAGTGACGATTATTTTATGAGAAATAGGGTTTGATTTCTAAACTTAGCCGTGCTGCCCACAAATGGTACTTTCTGGGGATTAACGATTGATCTTTCCATTTCTCAGCTTTTCTTGGTTCTCTTCACATCTTCTGCTTCCCAATGTGTGTGTGTGTGTGTGTGTGTGTGTCTGTGTGTAAGCTCTCTGTAGCCAAATGCAGAATAGTCATCTGGCAGAAGCAGTAAGTCACAGGAATACAGACATATTGCTGCCCCACATTTTGCCATGTCTTCAGTCTGAAGACCAAGGATGGCAGAAAGATTAAAGTTTGACATCCATTTCCATTACCCATTGAAGGGATAAGGGAATTCCCTTTCTTTGGTGTTCTGAACCCAGAGAATAGATGGCTGGAGGCTGAAGCCAGTATCCAGGCAAAACGTTTGCTGATTTGAAAAGGGGGATTGTCAGAGCAAAGATTTTAGAATTAGAAAGGCAGCTCAGAGGAGTGCTAGAGTACATGCTGAAATCTGTCCTTCATGATGGAAGTAATAATCTTTGCAATTTAGGGTGGGAACTTGCATGTGTTTTATTTCCCTCTGGCCCAAGCTCATTTCCCAGGTTTCTAGCAAGCCATCAATTAATTTTTCAGGTGAGCAAAACTGGTCATGCAATTGATGGCGAACTGCTAGACAGTTCCTATACGCAATTATCTAAGAGCTGATCATGCTTTTATAATTATTATATAAAATTATATATTTATAAATATATTTATTACCCTATGTACTCTACTTAGCTCACCTGCGCATCACATGCAGGGTAAATGTTCATCTAGTGGGAATCTAGTCTGATTGTCTTCAAAGGGCAGCTGCTATATGTATATTACATTAAAATAATAGCACCCTGCAGAGTCTTTTTTCTGGAGCTGGCTGGACGCAGCAGAATAGTCCTTGTAAAAATTGCCTTTTTGAATTATCCTTCTAGACCCAAATCAACTTCTTCAAATTTCAAATTCTTATTGGAGGGCCTTAAATAGGCAAGCACGGTGCATGGTCACTTTACGTTTCCTCTATAGTCAACAGAGCTCCATAGTCACCTGCTGAGGGTGATTCACATTATCTCATATCTGAATTGTTCTGCGGTTATCACTATCTTACCTCAAGAGCCACTACCTGCCTAAATTAGGTGATCCTGTTAGTGCCTTAGGTGGGAGAAACTGGTCCTGGGCTTGATTTTATGGGATATCTCAATGCACTTGCCATTCATGACTTCCTCATTACTTACTTTTTTAAATTTTCAAATAATCATGTACGTAGATGACACAGAAAATACCACTTGATCCAGATATTAAATCAAACATAATTGGCCAATAATCAAGTTGAGGAGCTAATGAATACCAATAAGTTAAAATCCGTTAACGTAAGCTACTGGGGCAAATTCTTTTGAATAATAGATGCATTCTCAGAAATCAAGTATGATTATAAAAACCTGAAGATTAATGACTGAATAATTGTGTATTGGTGTATTATCTGAATTGATTCAGATAATTCAAATCATCTCTAAGACTTTAGATAGTGTATGCAGCCAATATGATCCCTGGGAACCAAATTTTGTAGCCAGTGACCACACAGTGGGCTGAGGATCCTACAGTCCCATCCAGCCATTTTTGACTGCATGAGCTGGGTCACTGAATACCCGCCTCGGTCTGAGCAGGGTGTGGGTGGCCTTTGTTACAAATCCAGAGTGAGATTTAATCATACATCACATGCCTTCAGGCAGACACTTTTCTTTTTCAGCAAATAAGCACCTATAAAGCTGTACCAATACCATAAACATGATCAATAATACAATAGACTATTCTTTATAGGAGCACTCCCATCTGAGATTTTCTTTCTTGTGCTAGAGACTAGAGAAATGCAAATAATTCTGAGTTTTTATGACTTGTTCCTACTTCTGTTTCATAACTCACTTTTCCTTGCTGACTTGCGAGAAAGTTATTGTTAAGCACTGATGACCTCTGCACCTTAAACTCTGTGCTAATCCTGGCATAGTCCTTTGCATTTCAGTTTGCTGCATACCTTAACGTGAGACCGGCATGTTTTGCGTTGCAGAAAGGAATTTCGGGCTCAGAACCTGTTTCATGGAAACACGTTCTGCTAGTGGAAGCACCAGTGGTTCAGGCATATCTTTCCTTTTTTGACATGGCAGAAAAGAAATGCTTGGAATGAGGCAACTCAAATCTTTTCTCCGCTTTGTAGAGGCTTTGAGAAAGAAAGAGAAACGGGAAAGCTGGTGGTTGGGAGAAAGTCATCATCCATTTTTCTCCTATTGCTTGTGATTAAATAGGAGGGCCAGTGTTGTGTTGGATTTTTTGGATAGCTGCCGGCCTTTGTTACTGCTCTTTTTGGCTACGTCTATTTTGTATCTCAGGAAATAAGTCAGAGAACAAACAGAAGTTACCAGCCCTCCGCTACCTAGCTTTGTGGGGTCAAGATGTCTTCATGCAATGCAGCAGGCCAAGCTCTTCAGTGTGCCCAGTGATCCCATCTGTGTGTGGTTTTGGGTCCCTCTTGGAAAAGACCACAGATTATTTGATTTGCCTGCCCTGAGTCGTGTGACTTTGCCATGGGAGAAATGGAACAATTCGTGCCCACCATGTCTGTATCGCTGCTGATCAAATCTAGTCCATGAAGCAAGTTTGAGTTTAACATAGGCTCAGACTCCAGGTATTTCTAGTGGAAGGGGTTTGGCTTCAGATTCAGATATTTATATCTGCATATAAATGGACTATTTATATCTGTATATAAATGGACACAGCTGTGTCTGCTGAATGGTGCCCTCCTGGCTGCAGTGATTACACTCCTTGCATCTTTACTTCTTTTCCTGTGACTGTGGCACTGAGAGGTCCCTGTGTGGGTCTACAAAATATGGAATCAGCCTGAGTTTCCATGTATCTTTGCTCTATTGGGTACGGAATAATAAGAATAGAAACTTGCAATAGGAAAAGGGCATCTGGGCGTCCTTAGATGTCAATCAGAGGACCAACTATCCAAAGATTTACAGCATCATTAAGGACATTTTCCATAGGCTTTGTAAAGGAAGGAAGGAAGGGAGGGAAGAAGAAATAAATAAAGAAAGAAAAGGAACAGAAAAAAGAAAGAAAACAGAACAGCAAACAATTCTCTTCAGAAAAGTAGTTGTAGTTCATTGAACCTTGTCTTCCTTTTGCCTCCCTGATCTTAGGTAAACATTTGAGTGAAGTCCAAACCAAATACACACACCAAAATAGCATAGGGTGTAACTGATACAATCTCCAGTACTAATAGAAAAGGTTACTCTGAAGGGGGAAGGGAGAGACCTTTTGCTAGAACAGCTATTGCTTAGGTGAAGACTATCGTCCCTTTGACTGTACAATAGGAATTAAGTACTTCCTATAGCAAGCATAACAAAATGTCCCGTTTTAGAAATGTGACCATTGCTGAGATGTTAGAAGAGGTCTAAATGTTCAATGCCCTTTTGCAGTGTTTTTTTGAAATTGTCCTGAAATCCCTCATAAATGTATTATTGGAATAAGTAATTAACCCATCTTTTCTATGCAGTGACAACATCTCTTTTCTAACTTTCTATGGATGCTGTGCATGTGTTGTGGGGAGGAGGTGAGGATGAAAGATAATGTATTAGCAGAAAGGATAAATCCAGGCCAAAGAAGTTGAGTAACTTTGGCCAGTCTGCAAGATAAAGGTCCCTTGTGTAACGCTATGAGGACAGCTAAATTCAAGGCTTAGGCTCTCATGTTCTTGGTTAGGCAACAGAGGAGATATATAGGACCAGAGAAGCAGCTGGATGGAGATACTCTAGGTCATTAAGTCCCTGAAGTTAGCTGTGAGGAGACCAGGCCGTTCATCATGTCACACCGAACTGAACTACTTCAACGGGAGCACCGCATCTAACATGCACTGAAGATGTCCTCACACATCTGTGTTTCTAGATTTACTGGTCTTGAGTATCCTGCAAGTTGCAGGAAATACTACCTGATGGGGACACTACATTGGTCAAAGATTGTGTTGCATTTTTGTTGGTGTAAATCAGCATAGCACCACCCATGGTTAAAGCTGCATACATTTAGACCAGATGAGGATCTGGCTCCTTGCCAGTGTTGGCTGCTACAGAAGACATAAAAGGACTTTATATGAGGGGGAGGAGGTTATGGAAGGGAGTGGTGACTTATTACAAAGATGGGGTTGAGCCTGCATTTGGGACAAGTCCGTGTAGCTGTTTAGGAGACAATAAAACTCGGGCCTGATGTGTCTGGCACTTGATTTATGGGGATTAAAAAGGATCTTTGACTTCTTTTGCAGTTCTGAGCACAGGATGTCCCTTGTGCTATTGCACTGTGCTGCGCACAGCTCTCACCACTGCTTTGTGCTGGGTACAAAACGTTCCTCTCTGGAGGGCCTGTGATCTTCTGGGAGTGTTGCTGCTGGCTGTTAAAAGGCTGCTGCATTTGCCCTAGAGGAGAGGAGGGGTACGGATGCACACCAGATTTCCACATTGTGTGAAAGGAGCCTTATAATTATCTTATACATTACAGTTGGGAGCCTTAGGCAAAGGGTAGGCTCCTGTGCTTTCTCCTGACCCATTGTATGAAGTTTCATGTGATGCAGAGTGGGGAGGTGGCTGCCTCTAGACATCTTTGTCGTGTAATGACAGTCATTATGTGACAAACGGGGCTGGGCCAGCCTGCCTGGGCTTGGGCAGAGGTTGGATGGAGTGGCTGCAGGTCCTGTTGGGCACTGCGGTGGGGAAGAGGTCGGGACATCACTGGGTGCTGGGAGCTGTGGGCTTTCTCAGAGGGCTTCAGAGGGTGAGTCATGCTCTTGGGTGGCTGTGCAGTACCCTGATTCTCGCTTGGAATCCAATGGCTGCGTGTGGCAAAGACTAACCTAGCTGCCTGCCACCACTCACCCCAAGAAGATCTGTTTCGACCATCCCTTCCTTACTTATCCTCTGACAAGGTCTCATCTGCGTCTTGTCCCTTTGTCCTTAGAGATGGGCCAGTTTAGCACGTTTTTGTACCTTCCAGCTTTGTCTCCATAACAAGGATGAGCACGAGTCAGTGTACGATGCAGAGCCACCTTCTCCATGCTGGTTCAGGATCTCTTTGGAAAAGTAAAGATGGGATAAACCAGGGAATTTTTGACCTCTGTATGAACAGATTGTACTTAGCCCTTGTCACTGTGGCATAATAGGAGGGGATTTGCTCTTGCGAGAAGGGATGGATGCGCTGTAATCCCCCTTAGCCTGGTCCAGCGCACCATGTGTGGTCTGGGTGCTGAGGTGCTATTGCAGATGAACTGACTTGCTCAGGCTGTAGCTGCATGCAGCCAAAATTAATTCCAGGATTAATGCTTGAGCTGGCTGCGGAGAGGCTGCTCATTTCATAGAAATGCTGCAATTGTTGAACTAATGGTACAGTCACCTCTCAGAAAGGGATGAAATCAAATTCACATAAAATTTCCACAAAGAAAGCAGGTTTTTGGGGGGCTTTTGGTTCACATAATTAAAAATTTTCCCTTTGTGACCAGCTTTCAGGTCCAACAGCAAAAGCACAAACTTGGTCTTTGAACGTGCTGAAGTGAAACGCTTTGATCACCTTGAGATGTTTTTCCAGCAATGCTTGAAGCCCACCAACCTGCTCAAAATGGACCTTGGGCCATGGGCAGGGTTGGCTTCCAGGAGCTGACAAAATCAAAGTTTTATGAAAGAATTCCCAGTCTGCGGCACACCCCACCACCCCACCCAGGGGAGAGAGCTTATGGGAACTCATATCACAGAAAGATCAAGCTCCAGTTTAATCACCTCTTGTTAATGCCTTTCTTATATTGGATTTTAATACATTTTTAATCTGTTTTTCATTCTTCATGCTTTATCACCTGGGTGATCTGAGGGAACAGGAACCAACCTGATGCTGGGACCGAAAGGCAGCAGGGGAGGTGTAAAAGCAGAAGCAAAACTTCCCAGGAGGTTGGGGAGGAGGGATGTAAGTTGAGGACTCGTCTGGCAGAAAAACTCTAAACTGGGACTGGGGCACTTGATGTGACACGGTCCTGTTGTGTGACCTTGAGTCCCTCCATCCTGTGTTCCTCCTGGCTCTTGATTGCCTGGCTATATTCTCTTTTGGTAAATAATTTTTACCAAAAAAAATTGTTATGTACAGCACCGAGCACACTGGAACCTTCTTCCCAGCTATATCCTCTAAGTAATACCACACACACAAAAAAAGACAGATCTTGAAAACTTAAACTAATGACACAGAGAACCTGTCAAAACCCTCTTCTGAGGGACTTTTCCCATCCCCCTCCATGCTGAACTTATTTTTCCTTCAGTTCAAAAAGACCCTTATCAACATTTCAATCTTTCCATGTAAATACACTGACAAGTGTCAGGCCCTGGCAAACCTATAATTAAGGCTGAACACAATTTGCTAATAAAAGCTTAGAAACTCTGGGTTGAGTTTACTTACATTATCCCCACTGGGCACTTTCCATCAGAATCTTTTATCTGCCTCTGCAAATGCCACTTTGACATTATTTTTACTGAATCAATCAAATGCGGACACTACACGCAATCTCCTTGCTGAGAAGACGCTCCGGCTTCAGAAATAAAGATTTTTTGTTGTTGTTGTTGTTGTCATTGCAGCTCCTCTGACTCACAAAGCACAGTGAGCTTCTGGAAGGAGAGAAAGAATGAGAAAAATAGAGGGGGGAGAGAAAGAGAGAGAATTGGAGAGAGAGAGAGAAAACGTGAGCCAGAGATTGTGGCAGGCTTTACAAATTGGCACAGTCTTATCAACAGCATTTCATGGTTTTCTGGAACTCTTTCAAAGGGAACTCGCCTTTGTGTGCACTGGCTTAAGCTTTACTAATATTTAAAGCTATATTTAAAAGTTTATGAAAATTACTTCAGAGTTCCTCTGTCTCTTAAAATCGCCGAGCCCGACGTTTGCTTCTCGCTATTACCCTCCTCGCCCCCCCTTCCCCCCAAGTTTCTGTGGTTTTCCTGTCCTCTTCGTCCTTCCTTGGCAGACTCTCTGCCGTTCCCTCTTCCCCCCCATTTGCTGTGCTCCCTTCATCCAGACTCCCCCTCCCCCGCCTCCATTTCTAGGGTGGCTGGGAGAAGGGTTTTGTTTGGTGGGTCTGTTTGTAATGGGTGAAGTCCGGCTTTCAGCAGCGCCACTCTCCACTACATCTGTAAGTACGTAAGTAAATACATCTCTCATGGGCTCTTTCTCTTGGCTTGCTGCTTGGCAATTTCCCCTTGCTGGATTTTCCCCTTGCTTCCCTCTCTACCCAGATAGATCTGGGTCAGCAGAGCATAGTTTGACACCTCTAAGAACCCATGGTGTCATCCTCATCCTAAAGCATAAGTTGAATTAGCTCAAGTGGTCCTTAGCGCAGACTTTTAAAGAGTTTCAAGGTTAGAAATTATCCCAGCTTTCTACTGGTTAGAGAAAGACTGGTGCAAGACCCAAGTTATATCCAATTTTCCCACAGCCAATGCTGTTTTTGTGCAGGAGGGCACTCAGATGCATGTCCTACTTAAGCACCAAGGTTGTTTGAAGGAGGGAAAGTCTAAACAAGACGTTGAATGTCCTGGTTCGGAGATATGCCCTTGTTCTGGGCATGGATGGAAGAAGGACACGTGGAGATGAGGGTGGTCCAACTCAGACCTCTGTCAGCCCATTCCTGGGTGTGGCTGTTCCAAAGGGCAGCAGTGACACTTGGAGTAGGGTTTGCTTGTCTGTGATGGCCTTGTCTAAAGTGCTCACCCTTTTTGAAGCATCATGCCCACACAGACACCTGCAGAGGAACTGCACCTTAATAATGCTCATTTCTCATCAGGGTTGTTGATGGAGCTGGAGGTGGCTCTCTCAGCTACATCTATATCCACATGTTAGAGTTCAAAATAAAGGTAAGATGGATCCTTCCTGAGGCAACTGTCTTAGAGAGGTTCAAAGACATTAGATCCCAGCTAATACATTTTAAAAGGACTTAAAATTTTTCCGCTTTAGAATTTTAGTTGTATTATAACAAATCATGTTAGCTAATGTGGTTTCAAACATGAAGTGTGTGACAGTGGCCATACCAGGTGAAGTCAGAGGTCTCTGCTGGTCCAGGGTCCTCTTTCCAACAACACTCAAGGATAAATTGTTAAAGAGAAGAGTAAACTTCTCATAGAAAAAAAAAAGAAATTCTGTACCTCCAGCAATCACTGATGTAGACATTTTCAGAAGACTATGTTTATACCAACCAGGCTTAATAGCCCTCAGTGTTTATTTATTTTTTTTTAAATAGAAAGTTTATACTTTGGATATATCCAGCAGTGATGTCCAGCTTTCCTAGTTTAGACCCAGCCGATGAAGCCACTGGTGATTCTTTCCCTTCCCAATGTCCTGGAAAGTGCTTGCTCTGCACCTGGGGCTATTTGGTGGAGCTCTGCTGGCTTCAGACTGGCTGATCTTCTACGACTTTGCTGCGACTTCAAAAGAGCTAGGCAAATGTGCCCTATCTGAGGAGGTGACCCCTTACTTTACCTCTTTCTATGGCATTAAAAAGAGCAGCTTTGGTGTAGGAGAATGTCAAGAAATGCTCTCATCTCTCAGTGCTTAAAAGTGCATAGGAATGAACCACAAAGGAAAGCTATAAATGACTTCTGTATCCCATAGTGTATCAGTTATAAGCAAATCCTTTATATAAATGAACCCCAGATCCTTTAGATTCCCTTTGAAGAAATCTTGTCCTCTGGCAGCTGGAACTACAGTGGTGGGAGTGACAGAGGTAGTGGCTGGGAGACATGGCTGTCTGCAAGAGATAGGATCAACGTTCCTGCAAGGGACATCTGCAAATTTGGTGTTACAGTCTGATTATAAATCCTCTTAGATTTTACTGGTGTTTTTGGAGAGACAAGGAAACTAGGTTTAGAAAAATGTGATATATATACACATGTACGTATAAATATTTCTGAAGTCTGTGTATAGATGGTGACACCACGTCATGTGGTAGAAGGTATACTATGCTTTAATGCATCAATCAGCACAGGACCGATGAAATGCAAATGACCATCTCTATTTTACAAGCCAGGGGAAGGTCAAGTGATTTGCCTGAGGCCAGAGACTAAATCAGTGTCACAGATGGAACAGGCTCCAGTGCAGGTGGGATTCTCAACAGAACAGGCAACACCAGCAAGAAGGCCCAAGCAAAGGGCGGTGGTGGCTTGTCACTTCACTGTGCATCCCATCGCTAAGAGGTGTTGCTAGGGGAAAGCTCCTCTGCCCCCTCTTCTCTTTTCTCATCCCATAAAATAGCAACCAAAACTCTCTTTTCATTTTGTAGCCCCCTCAGACTCATCTTTGCCCCTTTTTCACACTTCCAACGTGCTGGGAAATGATTTTCTTTTTATTTTCTAGAGGTCAGACATCTCAGTGTCGTGAAGTTCATACTCCGGGTTGAATTTCTCTGCAACAGCACGAAGCACTGGCCCAGGCTGATCCTGTCATCGCAGCTCCCACTTTGAAGAAAACACTGTTAAAAAGCAATGATCACGCACACCAAATAATTAGTGTCATTAATTATTAGTACTGTGGCGTAACCTGCAGGGCCCAATTAAGATCCGAACCTTATCACGCTAGGTAGGGGAAACATATATTAACACACAGTTTCGGCTTTGAAGATTTTGCATTTTTAATGGATGGAATTAAGACCGAGGAAAAGGAACTTATTCTCCCCATTTCGCAGGTGGAGCACTGGGAGGTATTGAGTTGCCCAAGGTCTCGCGGGCTGTGTCAAAGACAGGAGCTGAACCTGTGTTCCCGCATCCTGATCAAGGAGAACTACGAGATGGAGCTTATAACTACGACGAGCCTTTAATGCAACACGGAAAGTAATAAACAGAAGAAAGAGCTTGGGAAGGCAAGAGGGATGTGTGTGGTTGTGTCTCTCACAGGCAGGCTGTTCAATGACTAATAACAACTGGTCTTAACTGCCGTGCTCCGGGGGATGTCTTATTTCATCCCAAGCCACTTAAAGAGCCAGTTAGTCTTAGAAAACTCCGAGCCTATAATCTAATGCCCAAATAACAACATTTGCCATTAACTTACTGCAAGGAGAACATGTATGTATATGTGTGTACATTTACAAATATATACATATAAAGTGTTTTACTTGATTTAACCTACATCTATATGTATATATAATAACACATGCACACACAAACCCTGCCCTGTCTTAAAATATTATGGTTAAGTTAGGAGTGGGCCTATCATGACAGCCTGAAAATATAGATGATTTAGAAACTGTCATTAACATTTTTAACTAAAAAATGCTTCCATGAAATTCACATTTTTGAAAAGCTGTGCTCAAAGAAAAGCACTTAAGCAATGACAGATTGTCTGTTTTATCATTTGCTGAATAAAATACTGTCTTCTTTTAATTTCACAATATTTTGTCAAAATGAAATGCATTTTTTACATATTTTGGAAAGATTTGAGTGTGATACCAAATTTAAAATATTTCATGGTTGGTGAGTTTTTAAATTTAATCTGTGGGATGGGAAACAAAAAAAAGAGTTTGTATTCCAGTTGGAAAAAAGGTCAGAGTGATAAAAGAAAAATCCCATGAAATGGAAAATTTTATTCTCCTAGCTGGGAAATAAAGTTTCTTCTGCCTCCATGGTTCAGCTCCCTGGGATAAAGGGATAGACTTTATGGATGGACTCTATCCATTCTGATAGAGTCCCAACAGATAATAATAAACTTTCCTCCCCATGAACTGTGTTGTTTATCGCATGGGAGGGACCTGCTGTAGTGATGAGCAGGGTCAGGCAGTGGAGACCCTGTTACAGCCTCCAGGAAGAGGGTTTTTGCAGCCCTTGTGGGTATCAGGAGCTTTTGCATGGCAGAAGAGGATTCTGGCTCTACTTCTGCCAAAGGCTTCCAGACAAACAATTTTGTGTCGTTTTGGTACAGGTGGCCAGTTCAAGTTGCCCCAGGGGAAGATTAGGATGGCTATTGGGAATAATTTTTACACCACAAGTGTTGTCAAGCCCTGGAAGAGGCTGCCCAGGGCACTGGTGGAGTCGCCATCCCTGGAGGGATTTAAAAGCTGGGCAGACATGGTGCTGAGGGACATGGGTC
>JAOXJM010000001.1:5270951-5326992 GCA_026413425.1 Tringa solitaria
GGGGTTGGCTGGAGGGAGGCATATGATTAAGCGTGGTGTTGAGGCTGAATAGAAGTGATGGATCCAACTTCTGGTCCCACAGAAGCACTGAAGAAAGAGGGAATTCTCTGTAAGAGTTCCTGAGAGGTTTATTGTTCCCTGGTGGTAAGGCTGCAGGACATCTCAGTGAAAGGCTGGCCTCTCTGCAGAGACCTTGTGCCTCTACAGTGACAGCTTTCCCAGAGCCAATGCCCATTTTCCCCCAATAGCTTCCTGCCAGAGCTGCTTGCCTCCAACGATGTTGGCCTGGCAGGTTGCCTGGCAGCCAAATGTCCCTGGTCCTCCCTGGATCATGGGACCATAGAGTGATTTGGTTTGGAAAGGACCTTAGGAGGTCTCTATCCAACCCTCTGCTCTGCACAGGGTCAATTATGAGCTCAGACCAGCTTGCTTAGGGCTGCATATGGGCAGTTGGATATTTGCCTGCATTATCCAGGGGAATGCTTCTCTCCTGTACTGCCTTTTGACACCTTGGGCTCTCTAGTTCCTTGGTTGACCAGGTCCAAAGCTTGCAGCCTTCCAGGCTGCTGAGGTTGCAGAAGTCATATTGTCAAATTAAGCTGTCCCCAAGTTTCATGTTATTTCTCCCCGAACAGGATTTGTTTTCCTTTCTCCCCCATCCTCCTTTCCTCCAAACAAGCTTTTCTCTCTCCTACTCTCTTTGTATATAGTTGAAATAAACCCACATTAAAATAGATGTTTTCTGTTGGAGTGAAGTATCCAAGGTGCATGTGTCTTGGTGACTGACATGTGTCATTTCAAGACGTGGGGAAGATGGTTGTGAGGTGTCAGGGTCAGATATCACAGAGCAACTACTGACTCAACCACTGATTTCTCCTAAAACATGGGAGAAAGTCACTTCAGCTGGGGAATTCCTTGTTGCAGGATTTTATGGATCCTAAAAGCTTCCTTGGATTCAGAGTCTTATAGGATAAATTAATGGAGGAAAATCTTTGGAGGACCTTCACATGGAATTAAATTACCCATGGCTCCAGAAATTCATAAACCACAAATTGCTGTTGTTTGTGGGAAAATGACCACGTTTCCTTTTTCTTGTACTTTACTCATTGTAAGGAGTTGTTGTAGATGGGACATGGGGCAGGAGGAATATCGTAAAGTTCTCTTATTGGGCTTTATCTCGATTTGCTTGGTGGGATGAGTCACCATATGCCCTCAGATGTTGGCTTCCTGATTGCCCATGCACAGAGTGATTGTCTCTACAACACAGGCCTGAGCTTCTTTCCTATGGAAATCACTGTGTTGGGTGTGGCTGGTGTCTCTGATATTGTGCATATGCTGCTATCCATGGCTGAAGGGTGGGTACCTGCAGACCCAGCAACTCGGAGTCACCCCCGGAGTCACCCCCGTGTCTGTATTGCCTTTATTTCTCTGCACAACTCTCAAACATACCCTATTTCCTTTAACAGAGTAGCCATCCTTTCTGTTGCCTACATATGTCTTGGCATCATTAACAGTCTATTGACCATACACTGACTTTGGATGGGGAAATGCCCCTGTGTGATTGTAACGAAAGTGTAAGGAGTTCATTCAGGACGGGTTCACACAGAAGCCTCTTTCATGCCATACCACAGATTTCCTCCCAACCCATTTTTTTGACTGACTACTTGTGCATTTCCTCCTCCTTCTCCTTTTTCCCTTCAGGGAAACCTTTAAATAAAACCTTTCCCAGACTGTCATTTGCCTCTGGAGTGCTGTTGAAAACCCGTGGTGGCATCGTTCAAACAGCAACTGGGTCACCCTGTACCACTCACCAGCGTGTTTGGTCTCACTCTGCTCACACTGATCCATGGAGAGGGGAAACAAAAAAAAATCCCACATTGAAGCACATGCCGTACTGGGAAGCCTGGCTTGAGATTCCCAGGATTAGGTCTGTTAGCAGTGCTGTATGTAACCTTGACATGCAATCAGCAAAGTAAAATATTCATTATTGCCTGACTGTCAGCTGAAGACAATTTCAATTATTCTGGCATTTCAATGGATGAAGAAGCCCTTTAGGCTGGCTCATGAGATTAGACTTAAAGGCTCTGTAAATTAAGAAAGTTGCAATCAGTATATTATCTGGCAGGCAGCTGTGGAATATACTACAACAGGGAGGGGAAGGAAGAAAGAAAAAAAGAGACAAATTGCTATATTCAGGTTGTGGTTTTGATATATCAATTTACAGTTTTAACATATGCATTTGTGAAATAATTGTTTTGCATTTCTTAAATCAGCTTTAACAGCATCAGTGTGAAGTTTCCAACTCCTATAGCTTGAAATGTCAGTTTTCCTTTTGCCTTGCACTTTCTTTTAAAGACTAGTTTTGGTTAGAGGAGGAAAAAAAATAAGCATTGCCGGAAGAACAAATCTTTCTGAAAGTTATTCAAATATTATAATATATGACTGTTGATCATAAAATTCCATTAGAAGCAACGTTTGTAATGTCCCCCAGGTTAATTTTTATAATATGATCTCAGCCTCTTTTTGTTAGATATGCACGGATGTGGTAATTATGACCATATAAGGTCTTTACTGCTCCTGTCTGACGTGTTAAGGAGAATAATTTATATCATCATATCTTGCATTTCTAGAGCTTTTATCTCCAAGTTTCCCAAACTGTTTCAACATCTTTATAAACAGCAGCGCAGAACCTGTTTGTTTCCCCCAGTTATATGACTCCTCCTGGTCAGAAATGCTGAGGGACTGAAAAATGGATAAATTTTAGACACTTTGGGTGGAGAACAGGTACAGTTTAGTATTAGAGCGTGCTTATCCTTGTGGGGTGGGATTTTGAGTTGTACCCTTCAGGAACTCTATGTAGAAAAGACAGATTTGCCTCAGGGAGGGAACTGATGAGTTGTGACCTAGAGCAGTTGGTGAAAACTGGTGGTTAAGTTGTGGCAATGAGGGCTTCAGCAGAGGTGACGAGTGGGAAGGTCTCATTGAAGGTTGAGCCATATTCTTCATTGTTGCTGCCACCCAGGCTTACTTGGCTGAGGAAATACATCCACCGTAGAGCTCCCTACAGCCACACTACGTAGATATAAAAGTGATTATAGCCTAATCAGACAGATTATATACCTCTAAATTGCCTTTGGTGATGTCCACTCTGCATTTTAAGGCTGAGTGCCCACATGTTGCCTCTCAACCTTACTAACAAAAATAGTTTTGAATGGCCTGTGTCATGCAAAAATGTCAAGGGGCAACTCTGGACAGAGTCTGAATTTACCAGTGCACTTGAAGTGGTGCAGATGAGATTCACATGTCTTAAGAGACTCTTTCCACTTTTTTTTACTAGCCTTCATTCTGGTACACATGACTCAAGACGCTGAGTAATTTCTTCTGCAAATAGCTTTATGACTGCTCCATAAAGGCTGATAAATCTGGAGGTTTTAGTTTTTAAGGCATTTTTATGCCTGTTGCTTTCTTTTATATTTGAGTGAAACAATGGAATGGAAGCAAGACCTTACCCTTTTTCTCCCATACATCTCGCTTGAAGCCAGGCCCAAGAGTAATTCCTGAACAGGATTCATCTTGCTTATGTTTAGATGTTTACAACATGGAAGGAAATATCTTAGATTCCCACTGCAGTCACTAAGGAGAAAGGCACACTCCAGGAATCCAGACTGTTTTGTCCTAAGGTGGACACCTAACTTTGGGCAGAGGAATCACGATCTAGAAGTTCCTGTTTCTCTCCAATAGCTGTAAAAGGAACCTTGACTATGAGCTCATATACGAATGTTTAAACTTAGGTGAGAGAAATACCACCTGTTTCTTTTCCTGCAGAATGGTTAGACCATACAGCCTTGAGTACAAAGCTTGTGTCTTGCCTTGTGTAGAGCAAAAATTACAGTGTCAGTAGATCTTTGCTAGAACCGCTAGAGATGATGACGACAGCAATAACCATGATAACAGCAGTGACAACAGCCATAGATCTGATGCAAGCATCCATCAAATATAGGCATTTCCACTACCCATCATCCTAAACAACCTTCACTTATCAACCTAATTTTAATCTCATTGACTTTAGTGTAGACTTCATTCCCTTCTGTGAAGCTATTTTCAAATGATAGCAATATAAATATGACTTTGATCTGTAAATCATGTGTTACCAAGAAGATTGGCGACTGCGAGGTTTTACTTCCAGGTTGTGACCTGTTTCTGGATTAATAAAATGATGTGAGTAACATCTTGGAAGTTAGACTTTGAATATTGGAATACAAAGGTCCAAATTAACAAGCACAACTACGGATTCTCAGAGCCTCTGGTTTTCAATGGCTTGAACTTAGGCGCCTTCATGAACTTGATTTCTGAGTGTTGAGTGCCCCCTTTCTGAAATCCAGGCTCTGATAAAAAATTCTGAAGTTGGCAACAGACAGGCAAACACCCCAAATCTCTGACTACATTCAAAAACCTTCGTCAAGGATCACTTAACACACCCAGGACATCCAATCGATAACTTTCATATTGCACACTTGTGTCTTCCAAGTGAGATCTTGACCTATATTTGAAAAAGAAATAATTTTGGAAGTTGAGACCTAGTACTTTTTATGGATGATTCTCTTGAAATATTCAACATTGCCTGTGTTTTTTCTTTTTTTCCCCCTGAGTTTGGCTAGCAAAGCTGTAACCAGATCCTTAAAAAAATAAAAACCTCACTAGCAATTTACCCCACAGTTATGCATCTTTCTGCTTTGGAGAACATTTAGCTAAAATTAGATGACAGCTCTATACCCTTAGAACCAGTGTTATGTTTTTCCTCCATTTCTGATCTACATAATTCAAAACAAGGAAATGTTAGCAGGTAAAACTGCAGGGTAAAACCTTTGGCTGCTGGAAATATTTGCATTTATTAGGCTAACAACTGTAAAGCAGATATGCACATCTTTAGACTTCCTCATTCTTGCCTTATTAAAAAAGATCTTTGAAATTCAAAAGCTTCCATGTAAATGTTGTGGAGGGTTTTTTTCCTTCCCCTGATGCAGATCATTGTACTTGGGTGGCTTAAAAAAACAGAAGCTGGAACCAAACACCTCAACACATCACTGCTGGCTAAAATCCAGACCTTGTCTGCATCTAAAATTTGGCAATGGCCAAAGTCAGGGTCCCCACCATCTCCCTCACACCCAGGAGTTTGAAATTTTCCACCGTACACAAGCTTGTTAGAGAAAACTGGCTTTTGCTGGTCCATTTGCTCGGAGGCAGGCGAGCGTGGCTCATGCTTGCTGGTCTTTTTCCAGCTCTGTAACGTTGTGTGCTGCACAAGCAGTGTTTGGCTTGCCGTCCCTCTCCATCTGATGCAGGAGCGGGTTTCTGCTGGGGGATGGACCACCTCATCCACCCCTGCACGCACTGAAAAGCGGATTTCTCCAGCTGCAGGCTGCTGTGGTCGCTCCTGCGATCTGATGGGCATGCCTTGCTGTGGGAGGTAGGACACCTGAACAGGGCTTCAGTCTGTATCTGGGTCACACCTTGAGACCTTTTCCGGGAAAGGGTGACCATTAGAAACTTCTGTAGACTACCAGATCTGCAAAGGTGACTTATTCATGGCCGTTTTACCGTATGAGGAGCTCAGACACGTGAGCAGGTATTTACCCTCTATCCATAAGTTACCGTCTATCAGCTGTTGAACCAGGACAAACGCCAGCTCAACCTCCAAAGGAAAGAGGACGGCATTTTCACGCTTTTGTCTATATTTTTCCATGCTGCATACATCTATATCACGCAAGATCATCCTTAAATCACAATTACAAATGCTTAATCAGTAAACGCTACCTAATAAAGTATCCCTTGCGGCCTTTTCAAGAAGGTATCAATCAATAACAGAGAATTAAACAAAACAAAACACAAAAGAATGCTTCCCCTCCTATTTGCAAAAGAAAATGACTCACAAGGGACAGTTTCTTGTCTTTTCACAATACAAGGGTAATGCCCTTCACGGCAAACACTGGAGTCTGAGCCCAGACTTTTATAGACTTTGCGTTGATATATTTTCTCATGGGAAAGACTGGACTAGCCCAGACAAGCACCTGTGATTTCGAAGTGGACTGAGGCAAGGCTGAGGAATTTCAAAAGGACACCCCAACTGAGCTTTAACGCTTCATGGGATAACACAAAGTGACAGTTTTCAAAAGATTTGTTAAAATTATTCTTATTTTGAAGGCAGAATTTGACAGTAGATGAGCAGCTAACTTTACTAATCCAACTTAGGGCGTCTTTTTCCCTACTTCTTTGTTTTTTAACTTGCATTGTTTTCAGCAGCAGCTAAATTGCAGGAGCTTCCTTCAATATGGCTAATGCTCTAAACCAATGTTTTAATTTATACGAATTAAGCCCAATCCACTGACGTTTTTTGCTATAATGTGAAGACTAGTGCCCACAGTAACTCACTGAAATTTAACATAAAAGCAAGATAAAACAATTAAAGTGGGAGAATATTTGATTAAGTAGCTCATTGATTTATAGTGGATTAAATTGAAATTGATGGGACAGAGAAATATTTTTTTAATGACAACCATATTTTATGTTCATTATCAGAGTCTCTGGGCTCTTTGTACTTTTGTGATTAAAAAAAAATATGTTTAGGGATAGTAACTCTGGGATTTATTACTCATCTTCCTTTTTAAGGCCCCTTTTTTTTTCTTTTGCTTTTTTCTGCTTCCTGTGGTAAAATATGAAGCCCCCATTGAGAAGGCGTATGGAGTAAATATATTGCTAACCAACCAGTGGCTGTCTGACATCGTTTAAACAGCATTAATCCTGACAGTTACACTGGGTGAAAAAACAAACATGCAGGGTTTTGTTTTGGTGACAGGGATTAAACCTCTCCTCGGGGAGGTTTCGGCACCGAAGCAAGAGCTCGCTGGGAGGGAGTCTCATGCACTGGAGGCATCAGTGGACACTGTGGCCGTGGGCTGGGAAAACCCATCACACAGTGGGGACAAGAAGGGGATGAGGTCACTCTATAGGGCACCGCCAGAGCAAGGAGCATCCCCAAAATTACTGAGTCTCACGCTCTCGATTTACCCACCAGACTCTGCAGATGTCACGTACCTCTGCTAACAGGGATAGGGTGATGAAGGGGGTTATTCCCTCTCTCTCCGCTCCCTTCAGGGTGCTTCCCACTCTTCTAGAATTATATTTACCCTCCCATGACACCAGAGAAGCAGGGATGCTTTCCAGTCCTCCCTATGCTTGCACGAGAGAGAGAGCGAGCAAAACTCCAACGTGCAAAAATATTTAGGTGCATCTTATGAAATGCAAATGTCAAGAGACTTGCCCAAGGACACAGAGAAAATCAGTGGCAGAGTGAGCAAGCCAACTGCAGAAGGGTGTTTATTGAAGGGTGCTCTGCAAACCACAGGTACATGTATCCTACCAGCATGCCCTGTATACTCACGAAACATCTGCCTAAGGCTGCCTTGCCACTTTTTTTACATGGCTCAAAAAACCCAAACTGGAGTGGAGGGGGGAAAATCACACTCAGTCTCCTGTAAATGTTTAACTGTTTGAAAAAGGAAGGGGTGTTCTTATCAGTCTCCACGTGCCCTGACACATACGCACATTTTCACTCTGCGATGCCTGAGTAGATTCTCATGCGGGATGATTTCTAAAAGAAAACACACACAGTAATCCAGGGCAGTGTCTTGCAGCTGATCACACTGGCAAGGTAAAAATAGGCCTGGAGGAAAAAAAAAAAAAAAAAAAAAAGGAATGTAAGAAATAAGCTACCTGATTAATGAGCAGAAGCCTATGAAAGGGTTTTGTTGTTGTTGTTGGGAGTTTATTTAAAGAGCTATTGCACTTTCCAGGAAAGGAGGTGGTAAAAGCAGAAACCCAAGGCAAAGTTATATGTCTTGACCAGATAGAGCAGCCGATGAAATCAGCTCCTTTTCATCTCAGCGTTCGTTCTGCTGCCAAGCGTCCTCGCCATGGAGTTGGGAGACTCCGGGGCCATCTGTTCAGCCTTTCAGAGACCTGCTTTTCAATAGTGGGCCTCTGTTTTGTGGCATTTCTTCCCAGAGCTACCTTTTTGAGGGGACATCTGCTTGAAGGTCAGCTCGAACAAAAGTATCGCTTCTCAAAAGAGAGGCTAGCCCGTGCCAGGAGTGGGGCTGAGTGGGGAGAGAGAGGGACAAGGAAGACACATTTCTCACTCATTTGGTTTGTTCCCTACCAGTCTCCTCTCCTCCCCTATTTCCTCGGGGCATGTTTCAGAGCTGTGACATCCAGAGGAACTTGAATGCACCTCTTACTTTCAGTACTGCTCACCCCAGGGGTCCAGAAATCACAAGCCAAGCTCTTCAAAATTACAAGATTGGGTTAAAAGCCATGAAACTGCTGTAAAAATTACATTTCAGGGATCTTCCTCGTTGTCTTCTGTCTTCAGAGACTTACGATTGCATCCTGCTCATTTCAGGATTACTCTGCAGCAAAAGGCGGTTAAAACATGTATCGTTTTTTTAGTAAAGTGGGAGACAGTCCTGTGAGAAAGCTGAAACTTTACAGAAAATACTATTACTGCAAGGTACGTAGTGGTGGCTGATGACCTAGTTTTTTGCTTAGCATGAGGAATGAGATGACTTTAGGGCCCAGTCTTGGAAGTTGCTGAGGAAACACTGCAAGTGCAAAATGGGGATGCTCAGTCCCTCCTCATCCTTCATCTTAAGTGTTCCTCAGGGAACAAAGTATTTCATCTAGAAGCTGAAATAATACAGTAGCTTTCCAGGGACATAAGTTCTGCTCAGCAGTTCTCATGCTTCTCCAGCCAAGGTGGGGTTGATCTAAAGTCGTAGCTACCTGGAAGGCTAGTGTGTCACCTCAGCTGGTCATCATACCTGGAGAGAGACAGGTACCTCCACAGGGTGCTTCCAGCCTTGTTAGACTGGCAGATGATGGATTGCCATCCGCAAGTGTTTGTTCTCTTCCACTAATCACAGAAGAATCCTCAAGAAATACATAAGTTTAGACTTAGTAAATTAAGTCTCTCTAGTCTGATGCCTTGGAGTCAATGTAAGTATAATGCTCTCCCTGGACACAATGACTGTCTGGTCCTTATGGCTCTGTGTCTGTATTGACTTTTCCTTGAAAAACCACAGATGCTGGTGCCAGAGATGCCCTGGGGGTGAGGGAAAAACTGCTGCTTTCTGTAGGGCTGTAGGCCTGTTGGATGCGAAGAGTCCAGGAATGCAATAGCAGCGAGGGACTTCATCAGGTTTTGAAAGGAATCAGAAGAATTTTTTTTATTAGCAGGACTGAAAAATAACAAAAATATATGTGTGTATTTGTATATATAGATCATGCTAACCATAGGGCTGTGTGTATGCACACAGGGAAGCGCGCACTCACACACAAAAACCTCAACACACATCTGTGTAGTTAAAATTAAAATTTATGCTATTATACTACTCTACACTATATGCACACACGCACAAACAGAATAGTTCAGCCATACTAGCATGTCTTTGGTTTAGGACAAACAGAAGATGATAATATTGAGACCTTGCTATACCAGGGGAATTATAATTCCCTTCTGCAGTCATGGTTGGGAAAAGATTACTGCGCTGGTAGTGAGTTTCCAGCCCTTGACTCCCCAGCCAAGGCGTAGGGGGATCTAGAAGCTGGGGAGAGATTATTGCTACCCAGTTGAGGGAAAGGGATATGTGGAGGCGGGCTTTCAGAGCAGCCTTGAAGTATTTAATCCAGCGCAAGCAGCTGGAGAGCGGTGGTGGTTATCACTGGCAGGGTTGACCTAAGGGGGCCCCCAGCACAGTTTGAACCTCAGTGAGGAGGGAGGATGGGAGGGAGTTTTGGGAAGGGAGGGGAAAGCACTGGGGTCATGGTTGAGGCAGGAATAAGAAGCCCCATGGCAGAGGGCAGCCAGGGAAAATTGTTAAATTTGATAACTTGAAGTGCTGCTTCGGTGGTTTCAGTGTTAGTCTACACAGTAAGTTGGACATCACACTGAGGCCAGAGGGGAAGGAGGAGGTGGTGGTGGTGGTTAGGAAAAGCTCAAGCACACAACCAATGGAGACACAGACCAGGCTGTGCCACTGTCCATCAGCTCCCACCTTGAGGTCAGCTCTTCCTAAGCACATTATTGAACCACGCCTGGGTTAAGTCTTAACACTACAGCCCAAAAGGCAAAGGTCAGAGGGTATTTAGGACCTCTCAATTTTCCTCATCTAATAATCACAGAATCGCATGGGGTTGGAAGAGACTGCTGCAGATCATCTAGTCCAAACCCCCTGCCAAAGCAGGTCCACCTACAACAGGTTGCACAGGAACTTGTCCAGGTGGGTTTGGAATGTCTCCAGAGAAGAAGACTCCACCACCTCCCTGGGCAGCCTGTTCCAGTGGTCTGCCACCCTCAAAGTAATCACAGTTTAGCTTGGCTCACAAAGGATGAACCATAACCCAGGCAGGGGCAACTACTGCAGCACTTGGGACGTGCTCATATTTCCTAGCTGTGCCCTGGAAAGTAATGCCAGCTGAGCTGGTTGCTTGGCATCGTGTGGCTGCGCTGTCTCAAAGTGCAATTTTCTTCATAGCCTGAAGCAGCAAGGAGCAAGGCTGGGTGTCATCTGGATGGGAGACCACTGAAGAAGCAGAGCCAGTGTGTTTCAAGAAAAGGGGCTGGTTGCTGACTCTATCGGTGAACCTTTTGTCCTGTAAAACACTGTTTGTCTGAAGAGATATTAAACTAAATAGCTGTGATCTTCACTTTCTGTGCAGATGCTCTGCAGATGGCTCAGATAACTAGCTTCATTGACAGTTTATTTCATTGTTGACCCAATGTCCTGGAAAAAGAAGCTTCCTACCGAAATCCTCATGCTTCTGCTTTCCAACCTGGTCTCTTTGCAAACCTAGTTGTGCTCAGTACTCAGGCACACGTGACACCTGCCAATGCAATTCCCGTTATTTGAATGCACAAGTCACAGTGGGCTCCTGTTAAAGAGATGTGGAGGTTTTTTTAAATCTCTGTTACCAGCGAGCTGGCTTTGCTTCACTTGTTAAGTGATCCCTTATTAAATCCTTTCTGACTCCTGCCTGAGACATGGGGACATTTTATTTTCTCAAGACCTGTTCTGAACCACTGCAAAGTGGTTCTCAAAACATCATACAGTGTGGTGGTACCCACTATATTTCAAGTAATTAGCATTAATTGTTTTTTTCCAAGCCTGGCGATAGTAGGGAAGAAACTGAGAAGCTGGACACATAGAAGGAAAAGAGTGGACAATAGAGGAAGGTAAGGAAGGGTAGCTTTGGGAATCAACGTCACTATTAAGAAGGCTTGAGTTTTGTCTGGGGTCATGCTCCTTGGACATGGGGAATCTGTAGCCTTTCCACCATTAAAATGCAATGTCCACCTTGACAGTGTCGAACTCTGCAAATTGCAGTGGTGCCAGATGGACAGATCTGTGTTGCAAAGCAAAAATGAAAAAGTCTTGTTCAAATGAACACTGAGCCTCTCCTCAGACCAATGTTTTTTTTTTTTTTTGTTCTCTTTAAGCTTTTCTTCCCTTTTGCAAACACCAGTTGTGTGTGACACTTCACTTCCAGACCAGAAATGCCCTTTTTGATACATGTCCCTGTCCAGCAAGAGGAGAGGCCAGCTTTCTTGCAAACTGTATCCTGATTGTCTTAAGTGACTGGAAGAATTCTCCATGGTCTCAGTAAAAGTATCGTGCATAATTGTGGGAAAGAGGAAAAATAGTTCATTGTTTCATGGTGGTGTGGTGTCCCCAGCAAGGGCATTGGCTCAGGAGTGGTTCTGGGTATTTCAAGGACAGGGTAAGAACAGATTTATATCATTCTGTATATTTTACAGACTAGCCCTCCTTGAGGGTTGGAGACTGGCATTTTTGACAGATGTCTCTTCAAACAGGTCCCACCCCAGCCCCCAGCAGGGCTGTCACTCACCTGCCTGTTCCTAATGCCTCTGACTCTTCAGCTGAATTCTTACTGAGGAACCTCTCTCCCCTCTTCTCTCTACATCCTATGTGTGTCTCCTGAGCTCCAAACTCCTGGTCTTTCTACGTTACAAGGGAGCAGCAGGTAACAGAAGAAAATAGGGAGCTTTGGGATCTACTCCTCAAAGCTTCTATAATTTTAGGGATTCGGAGGGCAGAAATGGCTTTTTCTCTCCATACACTCAAAGGAAGGCCTAGGGAGATCAATTTAGATGATAACGTTGTAGACATTTTCATCTGGTCAGATGAATTCCATTCCTGAAGTTCCCAACGAAGATGTCGCTGCTTATTTTGATAGAAGAAAAACCGTATTCCTGTAGGTGCAGTACTTCTACTGTGCTCTTAAGCAGTGTCTGGGCATAGATTGGAGTCCTCTCAGGACCATGGGAATCCTTTGTGTCTGCTTATCTTTTCTGGTATGTGTGATGGTACAAGCAAAGAAAGACCGAAGGCTTCAAAGGCTCTGAAAACCATCTCAGTGTATTTAAGCTACTAGAAGATCTGGATGAGATAAAACAACACCCGCTTTATTGCCCATCCTTAACCCTCTTGAGCCCTCCAGGAGTTGTGCCTAAGCCCAATGAGGAGATCATGGTCTGTCCTCTAGAAAACCGTATTGTCTCTTTGCAATCCCTCTTCCAACCTGCCTTCTACTTTCTCATATTTTGATAACTTCAGACTCCTAATGGGCTCCAACAGATGTCTACCAGGGGATACATTACTTAGTTACCAGTTCCCTATACTTCTGACTAAAAATACTGGTTTGTCTCAGGAAGCGACTGCTCTGTTGTCCATGTATGTCCTATTTGAATGGACTGTCATGTAAGTCTTATTAGCCTGTGCAGATATTTTTTTTATGGCACCTCTTGCAGTTTATGGCTCAAAATAACCAGGAAAATGCATATTCAAACAGAATTTGCAATCAGAGGGAGATACACACTGTCCTTGTGGCTTTGCCAAATGTACCACATACTGAAGGGTAGAAAAAAAGCTGATAGGCACGTGGTATACCCCTCTCTTTTCTCCCTGTGCATAAGCTGGCTCTCACTGCCCTCCTTTTAATCATGTTTCCTCCCTGCATTTCACCCCAGAACAGTGCATACCCTCGTTTGTCTTATCATCTCACTTTCTTTCAAATATACATTTCTGGAATTGGACACCCTGAAAATTAGATTAGGCCTTTTAGAAACCCCATGTGTTGTGTTAGCATCACACAAAGGCATTTCAAAACCAAACAAGAAAATCCCAAGAGAATTATTTTGTTTTACAATCTGACCTACAAAAGACACATCCAGATCTGAGCAGTGTCACCCCTTTGACCAGCCAAGTCTCATTGAACATCTTAAGACTGCTGGAGCCTAGGGACTGCTCTGTTTTGCAAGAGTAACCCTTGGAAAAGAGAGACGGAAGATCTCAGTTAGCCTGTAATATCACAGGGTGATTAACCACCAGAGGAAAGTATCTTCTTCTCAAATTCCCCAGTAACCCTTGGAAAAGAGAGACGGAAGATCTCAGTTAGCCTGTAATATCACAGGGTGATTAACCACCAGAGGAAAGTATCTTCTTCTCAAATTCCCCTGGGTCTTAGATCTGGAGCTGGATGCACACTTCTGGCTGGGTATCCCCTTCTCACAGACGAGACCCTGAAGGGTAAATTATCTTTCCTGGCAAAAAACATGGGGAGAAGAGCAGGAAGAGGATCTAGTTGATGATTCCCTCTGGAATTACATGACTGCCAAAATAATCCTTTGGGGATTAATGAGCTCAAGGCCAAACCAGAGTCAGCCTCTTTCAGGAAGAGCCAGTGGGCGGCGGTGGACTGGGTGAGGGAGCTGCAACCATTTCCACGGTGGTCTCCAAGCTACAGGCCTGAAAGGATATGGTTTGTTATGTCCTCTCATTTTAACTCTGTTTTTCATTGGTGTTAGCAACCACATCAGAGTTAGCTGAGTTTTCAAATGACGTATCGAAGAGTATCGTGACTGATCTTTCACTTCTATAGAAGCCTGCTGGGCTGCATTTGCTCCCACCAGGGGGGAATTCAGACCTCTTTCTCACCCAGTGCTTCAGCTTTGTGGGCCAAACTTAGCTTTGAAGTCAACAGCTTTAGAACCACTTCTTTGGCAGTTGAAGTTCATAGAGCACATCTGATTTACACTAACACGGAGAATCTGGCATCTCACTCCTGCTGGAGCGAATGGCGTTAGCCCAAGTCTGAATTTGGCCTTTTGACTTTCAAAAATTGGCTGCAAAATGAGGGATCCTTGTCAGCTTTAAGATTGATGCTGTATGATTCCAAGCACGTTTGTCATCTGTTTGCAAAGTGAAAATAAGCCTACAGTTGTTGACAGTAAATGAAGTAATATTTACATAATAAAGTCATACCTGTTTCCTGGTAAAGAGATCAATGCATATTTCTTTTTGCAATAACACATCCATGCTGTATATCTTTGCAGAGACAATAATATTTGAAGTGAAACATTCATCCAGCTATATAATTACTTCTATTGTTTTCCATTTGCTTTTTGTTCCCTAATAGTTTATTACTAGTGGCCAATAGTCAAAAACAATCCAGAGGGATGCAAAACAGCCCCTTGTTCCAGGTCCTTTCAAAGATATCTTTTTTATTAAAATTACTGTCATTAAGATAGGTGCTCAGCGACTGCTCCCAAAACTGAAGCTGCATTGCTCCAGGTGGTGGATGTACTTGCAATACAAGACATTGCTTGCCCACATGACCTTATAGCTGGAAAAAGGCACGGGCAGGGTCACAGTCACCGTGTAGCAGATCAGCAGCAAAATCACTATGAGATGTCCTGCACCTGTGCCACCTTCCTCCTGGTTACTCACTTTTACAGCCAAATTAGTTATGGCAAAGTGGGTGGTGGGGAGAGGGGATGGGGTAGTCTCTGCTGTACTTCCATATAAGAAAACTGGTGCCATAGCAGTTCGATGGACCCTGCCTGGTGGCTTGCTTGCAATCAGCTCTGGCACAACACAGGTGCTGTTCCTGCACTGAGGCACTAAGGATGTGGCACGGGTCAGAGGATTCATTCTTTGGTGTTGAGTCTTTATTTCCACACACTGTCTCTGCCCTAGACTTTAAGAGGCTGGAGAGCAGGTGAGACAAGACCCATGCCTTCTGGTTTTCTCAGCTGTCTTTTCCTTTGATTAGGAAAAAAATTTTACCTTTCTGTTCTATAGCACCTTCCAGACCATATGGTTCATAAATCACTTCATACAAATCAATAACAATAAATAAATGTCGAGGTGCTTCCACTATTAAGACACTTGTGTGGCCTATCTTGTGTAAATACAGGAGATAGCAATCACGATTTAATAATTATTCCCCCCTCTTTCCACCTCCATAGCCCTTTATGAACACAGAGCTTCTAAAGAAAAGCCTACAGCTATTTTTTCCCCCACACAACAGTATCTACATAACAAACTCTTTAGTCAGGCAAGTTCCCCTCCCGTTCCTCCAGTTGCCCTTAGATTTTCACCCTGGTGCAGAGTGATGCTCTGAGTCAACTGGATACTCGCCTCCACCTACTCAAGAGCACTGCATTTTGTGCTGCCTCTGTTACTCTGGGTGTCATGCAAATGGGGGGCAGCACAGTTACATCCCTAGCACGGGACAGCAGTGCTGCTCTGTGCATCCCTGTGGCTTTATTTGTTCTTAAAACTGAGAATTACTTACCCCAGGGCAAAAAGGTTTCATGCTGCTCTTGCATATCCAGTCTTGACTGGCCATTGACTAGGAAAAGAGGAAGGAAAGGAATGTTTTCTGGTAGGAACAAAGGTAGCAAAGGAAGGTTTCCTGGTAAGCAATGTTAAAGGAAAAAACTGGTTTCCAATTCCACCTAGTAGAACCGGTTCAAATGCCTTCGGCTGGCGATGAGGCCACAGCAACAGCTGCATTAGCAAGATCTAACAATCCTGAGATGAACAGTGGACAAGCTAGCCCAGCAACCTGGATCTCTGAGACTGGTCCCACAGCCACTACAGACATCCTGTTGGCCACCTCAAAGAAGCTGAAGGAAGATCTCTCAGGATAGATCATTCACCAGCCATTTCCTGACAAATGATTCCACTTGGCTCATCAGGAACAAGAGGTGATGTGATGAGGGAGGGAATGACTTTAAGATGTGCACACGCTAAGTAACACAGCTTTGAAAGGTGAGCTGCTCTCATCTGTCTGAGACATCTCTAACTATTCCTTTCAACGTTTCAAGTCCCTCTTGGCTTTGTTAGGGGAGAAGCTGTCATGAAAATGGGACCTGCAAACCATGGGAGGCTGCATATTTGAGTTAACTATGCCTTTTCTCAAGTCCTGAGGCACAGATTCTGGAGATAATGACCTCAGATGTCCTAACATGGCCAGCTCACCTCACATGGAGCTGTAAAAATAAGAGACCTTCTTCTGAGTGTTAAGGACACTTAGCAGCAGTGCTGGTTTTCTACCTATATCCCTACTCTCTTCCACCTTCCCTCCTACAGGGCCCTATGCTTGGCCCCTGGGGATGGAACACAACATCTAGACACAACATCTAGTCCAAGTCTACCCCTACTCCTCTGCAGCTGAAAGAGTCGGGTAGGACTTGCCTTCTTGCCTCCTGCCTTGCTGTGGGGTAAATCTCAGAAGCTCTCCCCATCAGCCCCATCTCTCTGCCAGGCCCTATAGGACTAGCTACAACCACAATGCTGAGAGGGTGAAAAGCTAGACCACCTCTCTCCATCACATGAGGTGCAACACACTTGGCGTGCTCAGAGACAACTGCTTGGCTCTTGAGTAGCTTTGCACAAGGGCTTAATAAATCCATCAAAGGCTATGCAGGTCCCAGGTGTTTCCAGGCTGAACAGGAAGGTAATAATTCTTCTGTTTTCATTATGAAAAATGGCATATAGAGAAGTGAAGGGACCTTCCTGAAGCTACATCCCTGTCCAAATCTTTATGCCACAGCCAGAAAATAAGCTTCTGAATATCTTGCATTTATACTGATGTATGAATTACCTTTGGGTTAGACATATTTGGTGTGTTTCTACACCATCTAGCATAATAGGGCTCATATCCTGAATAAACACTGATAATACACTGTAAGCAATCCTCGGTGATGGTATCAAGGTTAACGTGGATTATTTTTCAGCTCTTGACCCTGTTACCTGTGAACATCTCATCACATGCATTCATCTGATATTTGGCTTCAGTTAATTTCTCTCAGGGGAAAAGTTAATTTTTGTGTAGCATTCCCTTTGGGTTTAAGGCATTTAGGGTCTTGTTTCTCAGTGCACCTTGGTGCACTCTGTGTGCTCCTAAATCATGCTGGATACTCTTTTCAGTCTCTGGAGTGGATCATCCACATCAGGTAAAATTTGTATATGTTGTTAGTCATAATACTAGCAGGAAATAAAATGTGCCAGAGAGTTAGTTGTGCCACTTGTCAAATAGGTGCTTTTTAAGAAGTGCAGATGTTTACTCATTTCCTTAAGCCTTTCCTATACAGCATCCTTCTTCTGAACATCTACCATACTATTCAAGCTCAGTATGTACACAACCCCTTTAAAACACTGGTGCAAACCAGGCTTTATTTTTTTAATTTGTCATTTTATTTTGAAAAGCTGAGAAAGACTGCCATGAAAAGGGAAGAGAAAGAGACTGCAGCAGGGTCCCTGAGCTGCTCCGCAAGCTCTTGTTTTTAATTTCCTTGCATTTGCAAAGGAAAAGCTCAGAGCAAGTGTCAGCTTTTGGCCACCAGCTGGAAGCATTAGTAGTGATGAGTACCATGGGCAGTAAAATGCTGCCACCCAGGATTGAAGAGGGAACATCTGTGGCTGTCGGACTATTTCCATTCAGCCTTTAAACAGCCCAGCAGAGATTTGTGGATGTGCGTGTGAGGGCCCTTTCCTTATCAAAGAATATCCTTGTAATGTGTTGGGGCTGGGTAATAATAGGCAGCATCGGTGAATGCTGTTTCATTTTATTTTTTTTTTTAAAGTGCATGTCTTCTAGTGGGTGATTCATCAGCTGCTGTTAAAGAAAGTATGTTGGGAAGCTTGCAGCTGTGGGCTCAGACTGCAGTTTCTGTGTCGTTGCTAGGGATTCTGCATTAAATATCCCAATTCTCTGCACTTAAAACTAGGAAAAATTGACATTCTGACTTCCCATAAGAGAATGGAATACGTGATTCACAGCCCTTCTTCTGCAACATTAATCAGGCCCTGTTTACAGGGAAAAGAGCCAAGGGGGGGTTAGAGCCAAAGAGGTATGCTCAGAAAGCCAAATGGTGATGTCATTTGGGGCAAAACAGTAACGGCAAGCCACTTAACTGGCGGAGATGGCTTGTAGTGGGAGCAAATCCCAGTTAAAAGACGGAGAGGCATTAGGGTTTCTCGTCCATGCCATTGACTGCCCTGGTTTTACTACGGGTTGTTTATGGAGGAGGATAACAGAGCCATCAGCTGTGGCGATGAGCACTTAAAGTTCAAGTTGGGCAGATGAGTCCTGCAGACCTGCTGGGAGACTGGGGGTTGAGAATTTCGTAGTTCATGTGCTGGGCTTTAAATCCCCAACAATTTACGTACGTTACGCGAAGTTGTTTTGGGGGATTTCTTTCTGTAAGTGTGAGATGGTACAGTTTTCTCCTCACGGAAGGTCCTGTTGTTATGTGGGTTACGCCTTGGGCTGCCACTGTGCCCCGTGTCGTGCACGTGTGTAAGGAATTGCTCCTGATCCTGGGAAAAGAGGAGAGTTGTGATTACGTCTTTGCAGATGGACTAAGGGAAATTACAAGGAATTTTCTTGGGGCCACACAGGAAAGCAAAACTTATGTGCCTCGGCTGGGAGAGGAACACAACCTTCCATAGCAAGTCTCCTGTGTTAACTGGGAGATGGTCCACCTGACTTCATCAGAGACCTTTTTTACACACAGACAGCACAAATCCTTATGCAAGCTGAACAAAAGCTGAAAAAATGGGTTTCTACCCCCTCTTCAGTTAGAGGCAATGCTGGGGCTGAGCATGTCAAGGTTTTCAAAAAAGGTGGTGCTACTCTCTGAGGACACAGGCAAGAAAAATGTAAAGGTTGATCCCCGTCCAGTCACTGCAAGGGACTTGCTGGAAGGTTTCCTCCCTGGCCTTTGGGCTGTCTTCTCAAGCATCCTTCTCCTTGCAAAGTGGATCCTGTCTGTCTGCCTGCCTACAGAGATGTAGAAAGGAGATTTAGAAAGGCTGACCATCCCACCTGCATACTTCATATGGCATGGAGATCTTTGGGCAAGCCAGAAGTGAGCTGTTATATCCACAGGTACCAGGTTGCACCTGGCAACCTGAGGTTCCCTTCTCAAGCTCAGGCAAAACAGATCACTGCCTATATCCATAAACTACAAAAATTACTGTGGTTTTGATTTGCAGTTTGAAGTAGAATTTATTGGTGTCCTTACAGCATCACATTACATTTTTTTCCTGCTCATTTTTTGAGGTGGTCCTTTCTGCAGCTATGATAGAAGATCCTTCTCTCTACCAGCAGTGCCTACCCATGCCGTTAGTCCAATGCCATCAGACAAAAACGTAGCAAGCATAGCTTATAAACAGGTAAAATATCTTCTTCTTGCTCTTAATCCAAGCCATTTTTTTGGAGCTTAGAAGCATTTCTAAACATCACATATAGTCTTTCTAAGAACTATGTTCTCCTGGGCACTGTATCAAAATTGTTAAGCTGTGGAAGACCTAGACTGATAAAGAAGGGAAGTTTGTTGATTGGACCAGTGGAAGTTCTCTCTCCCAGGTCAGACCTGTGGTTTAATCTTGGTCTTCCATGGAGAGAGAACAAATAGCAAGCCAACCAGAATTTAAGATGGTATGATATTATCAATGATTTATCTACTGCTCTGCCTAAGTGCTGAGAACTCACAGACTTTGGACATAAGATTGAGGAATCAAAAAACACTGTAGGCATCTGTTGGGAAGATGAAGGTGTTACTATACGTCATCCACTTCAAAGCTACCACTCCAGTATCTAACCCAACATGGCTATGCTTCTTCATATGATATTGAAGAGGTTGGCCAGTGGTGGTGCAGTAGAAGATGAAAATACTGTGAGTGGTGTGTTTAGTAGTGGCAGTGGCAGATGGTTGTTACACCTCAATGGCTGATTAAGGGTTTCCTCTGTGGTAGATCTGAAAGAAAGCTGTAAGCTCCTTAGCAGGTAGAATAATAAGATAATAATGATAGAAAACAATAATTGATAAGTGAAAGAGAAGACCACAGAAAAGAAGACAGTGCTTGGGCTGGCTGAGGATCACTGAATGTCTCAAGTATGCTCCTACAGGGCACATAGCAAGAGGCAGGAGGTCTGGGTCCTATCCTAAACTTTGCCACAAACTCCTTTTATGCTTTTGGTCCCATTATTTCATTTTATCAAAATTCAATATTCCTTTAATTCATCATATGAGAAATTTAGTGGGCAATAGCAGGGCATTTTGAGTACTTGGACATCAGAAGATGCCACTATGAAGCCAGGTCCTCTGCTGCTTAGCTTTACTTTGGTGAAGACAGTAGTTTACACAAGCTGATGACCTGGTTCCCTTGTTTCTAGTGTGTCAATGCACATCCATCCTTATGCCAGTAACAACCAGGTCCCCACTGAAAGCATTTAATAAGTTTAAGGAAGTTCCTGTTTTGGTCTTTTGTTATAATCAGCGTTATTACGAATACAAACAATAACTAGAACAATTGTAGTCATCAATGGAGTTATTGGTGAAGAATACAGGGCCTTCCTGCTTAGACACAACTCTGAAGAGGACTGTTTACTTAGCTAGGCTGTCCTTTTATAGTTACCAACAGGAAATGTTTGCAATGTTTGTGTAAGAAGGAGACTTCGAATTATCCCACATGATCTCTTCAAAGGGACGGGGGAACAGAGTGTATGTTTTAAATAAAATCTCACAGCCCTTTTTTTGTTTTAAGAGTGAGAACATCTGGTTTTTATGGACTTGCCAACCTGTTGTCTATGTTTCGGTGGCCCAGGTTTGTCACAATCTCACCTCTAAATGGAAAAGTTTTGGCTGAAAACCTACTTTTGGTGTTTGGTTCCTCCTGAGCTGATTTAAACATCAGTAGACAGTGTGATAAAGACAACTTGACTCAAACTGCCTTTATTATTGAATGTCCAAACAATTTTCATACTGAAGACTAATGCACTTTTGCAGTTGTGGGTGGGTGGAGTGGGACTGGCTGGAGTGAGAAGAGGGGACAACCCATGTTTGTCCAGAAACAAGAGCATGGAGCATCACGGTTTGGCCAGCTACAAGAGAGGAGTACAAAGAACTCAATGGACTGTAGCAGACTAACCAGGATGCCTCTTTATAAACAATAAAGTACTGTTGCAAGCATAAATTAAGGCCTAGTTTTGTTTAGGTCTCTCTTTTTTTGTTTGTTTTGTTGGTTTTTTTTTTGTTACGGAGAATTATACAACAAACAAAACACAGTTCAAAAAGTCTCTCAGCCGCCACCTCAGTAAATCTGTGATGCACACAGAGCAAATATCAGACCCATTTTGATCAACAGGGTTTTGCCATTTAAAACTTCTGATTTACCTGTTAACATCCATTAATATATGGTCGATGGAGTGAAACTTATGGTAATCTAGATAATGGAGAATATTTATGAGCATTAAAACTGAGAGTTCCTGTTAGTTGATCACGCACAGGTAAATGAGGATTGGTCCACAAGCACAACTATTCCCTTGCTGCCTGGTAGCATTCATAAGCCAATTTAAAATTTGAGTCCCATTAGGGGTAGGAACTATTTTATCCTCATTTTACACATGGGGGAAGGGAGGTAGAGAGAGAGAGAGATTAAGGGACTTGCCCAAGGTCACACAGGAAACCTGTGGTAGAACCAGGATATGAACATAGATTTCCTGAGCCTCCATTTGCTGCATTAACCACAAGCTCTTCCTTCCTCCCTTGTTTGGGAGAAATGAGAAGTTTTCTTTAACGTGAGAGGTGCCCTGCAGGGAACTTGGCTACAAGGTTATTCGCATATGGAGAAGATGCTACAGGCAAGAGATGCCCTTACACTGAAGCACATCCCTGTACGTATTTGTGTATTTGTACCAGAAGAAACCAGTCACCCATGTAGGTGTCTACCCCCTTTCTCTTTGGCACGGTGTTTTGCTGGTGGTACAGGGAGGCTGCTTTGAGGTTCTGGGGCTGTGCAATTTGGTGACTGTGGGCATGCCTGTGAAGACCACAAGCTCTGGGAGGTGGTTTTTAACCATCGGCTCATTTGTGGACATCTACATTGTGGATCTTAGGTGGTTGCTCAAGGGCCAGTTAAAGGAAGGGCAATAGGTTAAATTGGGGAGTTTGATAAATCACACAAGGTGCAGACACCCTTTCCCCTGTTGTTGCCAGCTCTGAGACATGGATAAAATCTTGTAATTTCATGGAAAAATCTGTTACTCCATCAGTGAATTCCTTTCTTTCCATATGCAGCAGAAGTCACACTTTGTCTCCCAGGTATCAGTAGAAAAGTGTCCTACAGCATGGATAACGGGGGCTAGGAAAAGTTCATGCTGGATGAGCACCTTGAGTGTCAATGGTGACGAAAAGCTCTGTCTCCTTCACCGGAGTTATACTAGGGAAAAAAGGACCAGAGAAAACATATTACCACTTCTACATAATTTTTGTGAGACCAAGATTTCCTTTAGGTGATGTTACCCATTGACCTTTCACGTAATTACATTTCCAAGAGAGAGATCCTTTTTCCCTGGGATTCACTGCCATAGCTGTACAGGATAACTAGAAAAGACTAGCAGCAGCCCGAATTTCCTTGATCTACTTGTGTAACCAAACCACCACACACATGAGGAAATTCAGATAATACAGTGATAATATGGTATTTTCTTGTGCAAGTTAAAGAAAAGGACACTCCCAAGTAAGTTTTTGTGGTTATATTTTTTGTGGTCATCTACTGCTCTTCTTATCATATTGCCCCAACTTTAACACAGAGACCAAGGAGAGCCCACATGCAATTTTATTCTCTAGGAATGTCGGTAATTGTGTAGCTGTCACTATCTCACCTCCAGATTCATCCAGGCAAGGACCCAGCTGCTCTTCTTAGACTACTTTTGTGCTGAGCACAGGATCCGTTTGCTCATGGGGAAAACAGAAACTTCCCAATCTCACCACAATATCATTGCTCCCTATCTATCCCTGTGCTAAACAGATGGGAGAGCATTTGGTAACCAACCATAGGGGTTTTCCTTCAGAAGAAACATTGGTTGAAGAAGACTGCACTTCCTCAGCGAAGACTGGTATGAGATGCAATCACCCAGCCTAACCCCAGGCAGCAGTGGCAGAATTAGGGCAACAAGGATAGTCTAATGCGTGGCCTGAAAGATCTACTGCCTTTGTTTCCCCGATCTACCACCAACTGGTCCTGGGTAAAATATTTTTATCTGAATTGTTGAGACCAGTTTTTCTGCTTGGTTAATGGCACTGTCCTTGATACAGTCTCATAAGCTGAGCACATGCTAAGAAATCACAAGCAAGGAAGTTGTAGATGGTCCTTGAATAGATTTTGGGGGTGGGAAGAATATCAGGCATCCTGTTAAAAATTAATCTCCAGGGCTTTGGCAGCACAGTGTGAGCATTACTTCAGTGTTTTACAGATAGTTATCTGTCTCACAGGCACACCCCATTATTATAATTTTTATTGAGCTAACAAAGATGAACCCGGATACAGGGAAAAAAATATTTTTGAAAGTGCATCCTTCTCTAGCCAGATGTTTGCCTTCCTTTGGTCAAATGTAGCCTTTTCTTCCTCTCTCTTTTTTTTTTCTTATAGTTTTCATTCTTTTTTTTGTCAGAAAGACATCAGAATTATTTCTTGAGAATTTTTATGTGTTTAAAATCTTATTTGAGTTAAAAGTTTAATTTCATGACAAATTTATATACTTCAGGTCGAAACCTTGTGATTTGGGACTCTTAAAAGTCAGTACATAGAACTAAATTGGCAGCTAAAAATTATAATGAAAAATTGTGATAGCCTTCCTCCTTTGTTACTCATAGTATCACGCTCACATCCCAGTTCTTTGACTACAGCTAAATATTGTTGTCTTCAATGAGATATCCTTGTGGATTCAAATATTACTAACATGTGCAAGCACAGTAGACTATATCTCATTCTAATTGATAGCAAATTTTCAGAGAGCTTCCAATGTGCTGAAGCTCCTCCTGAGTCCCCAAACTTTATTGTGTTTCCTCATAACTGTATTCTAATCACAAAATATATGTCTGTGCATTTTCCGTTAGCCATGATGTTTGAAGGATTTGGTCAGCTGGTCGTGGTTATGTCTCCTGTGGCACAGAGACCACACAGGTTGCAAATATCAATCAGCCCCTGGCCTGTGTGTGTCACTTTTACACGAATCCAGAAGGAGGCAAAACAATTGGTGAATATTTGTGACTAGTTGGGAAAGATGAAATCAGGACTTTCCTGAGTTACGGAAACAAGGTGAGAAGCTCAAAACCCACTTGTGGATTGTGGCAGTATAGGACAGGCTGGGCCGTGGGCTGTAGTTGTGTAAATTCCCATGAACTCACATGCACTAAAACCCGACAGAAATCTTCTGATACTACTGCATATGAGGTCAGTTGCCCCACACTGACCATTTGGGGTGTCCACATACACCTGACAGGAGAAAAAGGGAATTTTACTGGTGGGGTATTTCACTCAGACCACAAAGGCTAAGAGCAGGTTCACTGTCCTGAAACTCAGAGGGCTATGATGCTTGATAGGAGCAATTTGTGGGTGGTGGGGAGTGTTATATGGGCTGGTGAATAATCTGAACCTTCAGCTGTGAAGCATGCAAGGTAGAAGGGGTTGTTAAAATCAGTGTCTTTGGGTTACCATTGCAGAGATCTAAAGACATCTCATTTAAGATGAGATAAATCACCCTGGTCAGATCTCCATTTAATTGAGATGAATTTCATTTGTTGAGATCATTCATATGTTTGGGTAGATGTGTACACAGCACAGTGTGGAAATTTATGAAAATATAGATAGTTGCTTGCGTCCTGGAAACAGTTTTCCTTTGGGAACATGGGACTCTTGACCCTACTGAGAAGGAAAACAAGTTCATGGAGCTCTGCTCCTTTCAGTACTCAAACTAGTGCTGCACTGTTTAAACATACCTTGTGCTTTTGTGAAAATCTGGTTGTATATGATAATCTAGAAATACTAATTATGAAGGCAATTTCCATTCTCCCCACCTTCTTCACAACCCTTGACAGCAAGTCAGAGTTTGCCTTTTGAAAGGAGCGGTTATTTTTATTCATGTTTGCAAAAGATTTTCCAAACTCCACATATATTGTTATGTCTCTCAAATGCATTACATCACACAGCTCTCCTGAAAGGTGTCCAAATCCTGCATTAAAACGCTTGTGGGAAAAGTTGAAAAAATAAATGGTTTATGTTAAATGGTATTTGGAAAAGGGAATGAAATGTATTGCACCGATACAGTGGAAAGGTAATGTACTAATGGATGCTTTGGTTTTGAATTAAGTGTTATGCTCTCCCTCATTAAACTCCATTCTGAAGTTATGCAAACTTATGTGTATGTCCCCCCTCTTTCCTTCTTTTCTGCTGGAGAGTGTGTAACAGAAGAGTGGTGAAGTATGAACTCTCTGAACATTATGCCATGAAAAACGTAACCAAAGCAGGTGGCTTTACATTAAATTAGAAGAGAATCCGATCTGCCTGTATTTCAAGTACTGACTTGGAGAACTCTGGAAAACAACAGACCCAACCTGTGCCTCATGGCTTGATGGGACCCACAGTGTACGCCTCAGAAAGCCATTGCTGCTTCAGTTCAGGTTGAGAGGAAGAACAGCGTTTAATGTTTCCCTCAGCACATTCTTGCTGAGTGTGGTGGACTTTGGCCAGTGAAGTTTGGGGACTATTGATATTAAAGGTCTTTATTAATGAGAATTTTGTTGTAGAAAGCTTTAGCCACATTGTGCTTTTATGGTGTTCCCATGGGCCCCACAAGGCCAAATATTCTGACTGTTTGCGTTGGTCTGGACTCAGGGTACCCTGGGGACACCATGGGATATAGCCTTGCATGCATGCTGTGGAGGGAAATTTAGGGCCTCTTAATGTGCTTTTCTGGAGAACTCCAAAATCTGGAAAGCTACCTGTCTGGAGCATCCAGAGTCTTTAAACACATATCTTGCAAAACTACGTGTAGCTCTCTCAGCACTCCTCAGTGTCCTGCATTTCAAAGGGTTGGAGACCAACCTTGCACATATCCAACTTTTGCTCAGAATCAGCCAAGTCCAGAAGAGCATGGGATGACTGCCCAAATGCATATCCCAACCCAACATATGACAAAAGTACTCTGCTGGCCTTCCTTGAACTGTCTCCAAAGCCAGGCTCCCAGAGGTCTCGTCCTGGGATGGGCTAATAACACAAGCATTGAAAACACCTGCTGAGCAGTGGTGGTGGTTGAGGAGAGGCTTATGGGCCCCAAAGAGGATTTTGGTTCACTATTTAATGTTTAGAGTTCTCTTTAAGGGATAGATTGTGCTGACTTTGAGAAAGGAAGCAATGTGACTGCATTTTATGAGGGGTCCTAAGCTGCTAGCATGATTCACACATTTAGGGGATCAGCATCTTCAGGGGATTCTCTCTTTGCTCTGTCCATTTTCAGATTTTGACACATTTTAGGCAGAAGTCAGACACCTTATCACTCAGGTTGAGTAAGTCTGACAAAGTTAGATTGTTAAGAAAGTTAAGATCAGTTGGTCTCTGAAGGTATCTACCTCCCAGGTGATGGCTGGATGACCAATATAGATGAGATGCATAATTCAGAAGGGTTAAGATAAATGACTTCCCACACTTATCTACCTTGCACTTAGTTGTTTGGGAATTCAAAGTATACAGGGATCAAAAAATAGAAGGTTCCAGTCCAAATTTGTACTATTGCAGGTTCATAAACACGCTTTATTAGCTGCTTCCACTAATTCCATTATTTATTAATTGATAAACATTAGCATATTGAGCAAGCCGTCCAGTGTACACACTTTCCATTGGCTGTGCCGGGAAAAATTCATAATAAATTTTTATGGTTGGAGTCTTCTTTTACTTATAGGCTGGTATCTAATCCATATCAACAGATTTAATTGTAATTCATGCCTTGTTAATGAGGAAAAGGGAGGGTTCCCAGGCCTTATGAATAATAGAGCTTCATGGATCTGAAGCAAAGTGACAGGCCTGCAGAACATCTTCCAGCTCCAAAGGGGAGTCAGGACTTTTACTACACAGACATACTTTAGCTGAAAAATGCTGCTGATAATAATAGAAAAATACCATTATGGCAAAAAAAACCTAAAGGGATCCCTTTTTTCTAAGGTTTTGGCTACTTCTTGGGATTAGCTAGAGATGGAAAGAAAAGTGCCCAGAGAGAAAATGATAAGGTTTACATACTGAAGTGGGAAAAAAAGCAATGACAAAAACAAAATTTGATTTGGTATTAATTTTTAATCATGATTCAGAAAGATTCTTCTTCATGACAGTATTCCCTTGTACCTATTGACATCATCCAGAAAGTTTTATTGCTGTTACTGGAAATAAGGATTTCTTTTACATTCCAGTTATGTTGGGATGTAACACAAAGGAGCCTTCCCATTGCATATCCCCAGACTCAGGACATCTAAAAGTTAGGGAATTAGTCCAATAGGAATGTACTCCTCAGTTATCTCTAAGCTATTGTAACTACTGCTTGTTTAAAAGCATCCCCCAATTAGAATTCTAGACCATTATCCTGTCTGGTTTCCATCATGTCACTGGATGCCTTGTTTCTCACCAAAACACCTTTTAAAAGAGCTTGTTCCTCTGACCGCTACAAATCCTTCCTTGGCTAATTTCTTCTTCTAGGGTAGTTCAAGCTCATCTGCACTGTTAAGTTTTTGACTAGTATTTCCCACAATGATATGCCTTCTCATTTTTGTTTCATGTTCTCTCCAAGCTTTAGCTTGGTGCTACACTGTCCTTCATGGACAGGATCCTCCTTTTAATACTGTTGGTGCTGTTCACGCTGAGATCAGAGGTTGAGGATCAGGACACTTGTGTTGTAGTCTCAGTAGCCTCCTCCCCTTCTTGGGCCATGCCACAATGACCTGACTGTCTTCAGGAGAATGAAAAGGAGACTGAATTTTAAAAAACTTCAGAATAATGTTGTAAAGGGTCAGATGAAAAAAATTTGGTAATGTGTGGTCAGGCCTGTCACCAATGAGGGACCTTCTCTACGGGCTATATGAAGGAGAATGGAGGTTACATAAAGAGATCGGTCTTCCTATGTCTTCACTCCAGCCATTTGGAGGCAACTATCACAGTAGAAAGTTGGTCATATTACAAAAGATAGAGTACTGTTTGGAGAAAATGGGAGAATTCACTTGGATTTATTTATATGTCTATATTTAAGCTAATTTTTCATTCCACAGCTATTTCCCAACATAGCAGCAATTGCTACTGAGAGCCCATGAGGCACCTGGAAAGGTCAAAAAGATGGACATTTTAAAGAAACCAGACAACAGTTTCCTTTTATTTTATCTTGTAAACACATTTGCAGCCTAGTTAAAACAACAAAGCAAGACATTTCATACATTCAGTTCCTTAATTGAATGATAGACCAGAGCCTTGGCTGGTGTGATTCTGTATCCTTCCCTTGCAATCAATTTAGTGCCATGGGAAATTCACTTCCAAAACCCATTTTTCATGGTGAACACAGAAACTTTTCATGTAGTTTCTGTCAAGGCTTCTGCCGCTGCTGCTAACGTCATCCCATCGCTTGCAGAATCTCCGTCTGCTACAGATTCTTCTGCCATTGCGCCTCTGAGCGCCCTGCTAGTAATTTCACGACGACTGAGAACCACTAACGAAGTTAGACGTGTATCATGAAAAGGTTTCTGCCCAGTCTTAGGTTTGGGTGGCCGCATAGCTGGAGTGCAGATGAGGTTCATCATTCTCTTTTTTTTTATTCTGAAAAGGTAATTGCAACAATTTTTTACTGGCTTATAATGGCTTTATGATAACCCAGCTGAGTCAAGTGTGTTGTGGGTTTTTTTTGTCTTTTAAAGAGACTTAACTCACTTTTAAAGGAAGTTAACATGGTTACCCAGGATAACATTTTGTGAATTTTTCAGTGATCGTCTTGTTTATGAATGTACACATTTCCTTTAAGATGATATATGCCTAAACCACAGTGCATGGACATGAGTCAATAAAGGAAGCAATTCTTGTAAGCTTGTATGCATCTATAGAGTTTCTTAAAAACAGGCTCTGGCAGGAGAATTGCATGACAAGGTACTGTCATTGAAAACATAAACTGCTATATAATACCGGTGCGTAATGTTGGATCAGTAAGGAGAGTGGTAAAGCAAGTCTAAATGGACTGTGTCAGTACTTGAACTTCAGAACGTCTATAAAGACATCACCAAGTTTTCACTTTTCAGGAAAAAAATAAAATAGAGTCCGTCCCCCTTATTTTTGTAACCTTACATCTTCAAACCGATGTCGAAGGTTTGTTTGGATCTTTGCAATTTGAACACCTGTGCAAAAATAAGAGAGGGAGGGAGGGAGGGGGTGAGAAAAACCTCACAATTTTTTTTCTCTCCTGTTTTTTTGTAACTGTCTATATCCGTACGCAGGTCTTCAGGCAGCTTGAGTTGCTTTCTTTTTTTACACAATCCAGTCTGGAAGACGACTTAAGGAAAATGCACCTTTTTGGCATGAAAATATAATTCCAGGGTGACTTAAAAAGTTTCTTGGTGGTTGGTTTTTGCCCTGTTCCAGCACTATGTGATGCACTGGCTATATAAAAATGAAAAGGAGAAATTTAAAAAGAAAAGGAAAAAAATGGAGAAGGGGAAAATAAAGAAAGAAAGGGGGAAAAAATGATTTGAAGCCTGAAATAATGTGAAGAAGAGTGTGTTCTGCAGGCTGCTGTAGGGCAGAGCAATCAGAGCTACACCTCGGTATGGTAAGCGGAAAGCAGAGCAGCTGCACCATGTTTTACCTCTTTGAAACTTCTAACAGGAAGCAGCCCTGATGTGAGGCAGGGAACCGGTCCCTCAAATGCTGGAAGGCTCTGGGTGTTCTCAGCGCCCAGCACTTTTCAGGGGGCACCCACCACTTTTCCAGTGCCCGGCTTACGGAGGGTCGGGTCTGCTGCAGCCTCTGCAGCTCCAGGTTTTCCTGGCTCAGCTTCCCCAGCGCTGTCCCGGAGGAGATGGTCACAGCTTCTGCTGAGCCTCCCCACCTCCTGGGGTGGGTTTCCAGCTCAGCCAGCAAAGCAGCTCAGCGTTAGGCCGGTCTCCCACCTCATACATTCTGGGGACTTGAAAAACTGTGCAACGGAAAGAGCACAGGAACCTCTTTGCTACGCAGGGCAGCGATATTAATAATGCCAAGTCACAGCCTAGTGACAGGAAAACATCGCAGCCCACATCGGGTGAGATGTGAAACTCAGGACAGCAAAGTGAATTTATAAGCATCCCAAAGGTCAAAATTTAAGGGCTGCTGAAGGTCAATTTACCCAAGCATAAACCTTGCTGCACGCAAACACACGCATGGACAGACACCCCTACACGCACAGGCTTACACATACAAAGAACTCTTGTCTTTTTTCTTTTTTTTTTTTTTTTCTTTTTGATAGGCATGTTGTGGAAAATGTGTGTCTCTGTGGGTCTGGTGACATGCAAATGTTTATGTGGGTGTTAAAAAAAAAAAAATGGAGAAGGTGTGAGGCTTATATTCAGAGAGCCAGAAAGCCACACACAGGCTTCTATTTATAGCACCCTCGTGGTGAAATAGAGAAAACGAACTGCAGCTTCTATCTGCTGCTCCCAACTGAAGTTTGACAAGAGCGGATAAAACTTTTTTTAGGGTCTCTTTGTAGTTTTAACTGACAACAAAAAGTGATGAGTTAGCTGTTTCCTTTGCGACCCTCTAAAGCAGGTGAAGAAGTCAACCGCTGGGCGAGAGGAGTGGAATGAGCTGACGCTGCCTTGGTGCCTGGAAACGTGCTCCTTCTCCTGCAGAGCTGGGGTCAGAAAATAGAAATAGCTGTTGCTCACAGCACAAGGGCCAGACTCTGTCTCCCAACCTGGATTCCCAACCCCAAGGTGAAGCATTCATTATCCAGGCACTTCAGGGTGTGCGGATGTTTCCATTCCTTTCTAGTTGCACCTGCAAGAAAGAGAAAAGCAGAGATCCAGGGTCCCAGTATCACAGTTGAGATCTGAGGTTATGGTTCAAACCCACTGATGATTTCTTATGCCAATAATAGAATGACTGCCGTTTTGCTCTCGCTTTTTTTTTTTCTTCAATGGATTCTTCTAAAATGGGATTGACTGGGTATTTTCTTACTGGTGTGAACCTGTTGCTGCAGGATCTATTTTTGCAGCTTTCTCTCATTGCTTTCCTGAGGGCATTGATCCAAATACTTTCCTGCTTGAAGCTGAAATATTCAGTAAATAAGTAGGGATCTCACCACCTTTCCTCCACGAGCTGCTCGTCTGGCAGCTCTTCTGGCTCTTGCACTGATCTAGGGCATTGCCTCGTCCTCAGCTCCTCGCTTCATGATGCCATGCAATCTTCCAGCTCACACCACTTGTTTGGAAATCCTAGGTTGCTCCAGGAGGAGTTGGAAGCCATCAATTTTCTCTGTTTGGGTGGCGGAGGTGGGTTTGGCACTTGGAAAATGACAGGGCTGGGAGCAGAACATCGAGATCCTGCCTCAGGTGCAGAGTTTGGCCTAGTGACGGTGGAACAACTAACTTAAGGCTAAGCTCTTTTTTGCCCTCAGTTTTTTATTTATTTTATAAAATGTAAAGAACTTAAGGGTACAGAAATATTTTGTCAGTTGTTATTGGTTACGGCATACAACTTGCTCAGAAGAAGAAATCTTGGATTATTAAATAGACACAAAACTCAATGTTCATGTTTTAAAATGAAGTATATTGACATTTTTCTTTAAAAGGCAGTTTAGATTAATAATATGGATCAGTGTAGTTTTAAAAAATTACATTTGAGAGGTTGAGAAAAAAATGTACACCTGGTTTAATTATGACTGAAATAAACATTTTTTGAATTAATCTTCAAACTCTGCTGACTCACCAAAATTTCAGAATATTTTCATTCTGAGTTGATCTGAATAGAATTTTATCAAACCCTGCATTTTAAAAATTCAAGTGAACCAATAAATTAGTTACTTGCATGGTCCTAGGATAATATTAAGCAGTGACTTTTGCCTACTTCTATCTCAACTGGAATTGCTGGCAAAGCAATTATTTTGAATTTCTGTTTCATTCTAACATTTATTTACTTCATTCATTCAATATTAAAACTATTTTGATTGAACAAACTGGTCATATAGTCCATTGTCTGTTCCTTGACCGGAACAGAACATGTCTCTTGGGGATTATCAACCTTGAAGGCTTTTAAATTACTCTACTTTTCTTTTTAGGAACAGGTATGTTTAAAAGCAGTAGTCCTTTTGTGTGGACAAAGACATAGCAAAACAAAGCTACATGCTGGTATGGGCAGTAGCTATGGATGCAGAAGTATAAGCTCTTCTGACATAATGCACTTAATGATAGAATCATTTAGGTTTGAAAAGACCTTTAAGATGATCAATTTCAACTGTAAACCTAGCACTGCCAAGTCCACCATGAAACCACGTCCTTAATTGCCACATCATATATTAGTATGACTGCAGCTCTTTGGGGACCACAGCCCCTAACTGAAGTTATGAGAGCATCGATAGGAATTGATAGAGATCAGATTAAGACCTGGCCTCCTGGTGCAAGCATTACTTCTAATAAATTCACTATTAACAAATTCTTGCATTTTCTTTGGTGAACATTACTTAGTATTCACTTGAGTTTGCATATTTTTTTTTCTGCCAATGAACTATTTTGATAGATGTTGATGAGGAGAGATCACAGGGGAGTGACAAATGCTGCTGCTATGCTTTCCTTTCAAGCAATCACTGAAAGAGCACCATTTCTTTGCAAAATTCTGGTGTAATCTTGACCGCCTTTAATTCTGTCCTTATTTTGTTGCTTTCCTGCTGACAAAATGCACTCCTAGAAAAAAACAAAACTGAAGTAGAACCTGCTTTAAAATAATAGGTCCTGCATATAACCCAGCATTCAGGACACCTTCTGGTATAGGGGAAATCAGAAAGATCTTTGCAAAATAAAGAAGGTGGAACAGGTTCCTCACTCCCACTTTGCTCACGTACCTAGACCAAAAGTCAAGGTGAAAAGCTTGGCTTTGAACTCACCTGCAGGTCAACAGGGGCGAACGAGGTAAGTCCCTAATGCACGTCAAACCACCGCTGTGGGCGTGGATGTGACACACAAGGACACTGATTTGCACCATACATCAGTTACCCAACCGTCGTCTTGAGTAATTTGCTCCACCGCCATGGCATAAGAAGCCTTGCTCAAGGTCCTGCCTGTGATGATACATTGTCCTTGTCCCAGAGAGCTGTCAGCTGTAGGGATAAAGACAGCAAGGGGGGGAATATGGGGAAAATATAATGGGGAAAATATTGCCTAGGGTCATAAAACAAGCCAGTGCTGGAAAAAATGCGTTTCTTTCTCTTTCTACTGAGCCCATCCTGTTGTTGAGGAAGACATGGTGAAGACATGTCTAATCCTGGGGTTTTTAAGCACATTTCTATATTTGTTATTTTAGCATAGTTATGAAGTTTTAGAACAGGCACTGCGCAACTGTTTGGTTTTCAGCCTAAGGTAAAGCACTTCTTGATGTCCTTAGGATTTTAAGCTTGCATTAGATAAAACATGTTAAAGCCCAGCCAAACTGCTTCAGCTGACTAATCAGGGCAAAAATACAGCGAAGAGAGGTCCTTCAGTTTTGCCCCAAGGCAAACTCATGGTGAGGTGGGGTTCAGTGATGGAGGACTGACCTCAGCAAATTCACCCCAGTCAAAATGAAATACCGTCTCTTTATTATAGTTTCACCTCAGGATAACTCAGGCACTTCAGTCATTCTGAGGTTAAGAGAAAAACCCCAAACACAGCTTTTTCAGCAGCAAAGGCAAGCCCTAACTGTAGACCTAGCTCAAGGGCTCACCTTCACTTGGGGTGATGGGTAGATCAGCACTGCCAATTAGTTAAATGCATTACAAAAATAAGTGTGGGTATTCCTTCAGACCATACCCATCTCTTCTCTTTTCAACCTAAGTTTGCCTTGGGTGTAAACGAGCAAGGATTTAGCCAATCTATTGAGGGAGAGGAGAAGGTTCCTGAAACAAGCTGTCAATAATTAGGAGCACATTCACTAGAGCTACCCGTGCATGGAGGTCTGTGAACTGTCTCTAAAACTGGAGCCAGGAGGTTACATCGGAAACAGCAGTTCTTCTATAGTCTTCAGGTGCAGCATTTGGACTCCTTTATATATATATATATATTTTTTTTTTCCAATACAAAAAGCCACCCCCCTCCACCACCCCAGCTCTTGTACTAGCTTGAACCAAGGCTGAGCAAAAGCTGGTGGCTGGCAGAGCTCCAGCCGAGTGCGGAGGGTATGCTCAAAAGCAGGAAGCTGTGGCGAAGCTGAGTCGCTGAAAAGCTACTGGAGCTAATACATTGTGGTCATGGGGATAGGCAGCAGCGTCTGTGTCGCGATGGGAAGACTCAAAAGCACCTTCAAAACAGGCTTGAGAAATACAGCTGATCTTGGCACTTTGAGGGGGCCTTTTGTGCTCACGTCTACGCTTGAAGCACTGAGACCGACTTTTGCCTTGACGGTCTGGAGCGGCGCGTGTAGCTCATCCCTGTGTGCGACCGACCTGTGCCTGGCGGAAGCCTCGTTCGCTGCCCGTGCACTGAAAGGCAGAGGTTAGGCTTTGAAGGTGAAAGGGATGCGTGGGATTGGGTTCATCTGGCAGCATTTGTGACGGCATCTGGGGCAAAGCAGGTCGTAAACACTCGCTGGTGAATAGCTGCCTTTCCCCCCACCCCTTCCCGTGGCAGCGTGAAAAGCCAGAGCTACACTCGTGGATTGACTAATTCTTTTATGGGGCGGAAAAAAAAAAGGTACTGGCTGTGAAGCTAATAAAAAACACCAGGTGGTCAAGATATCACGGAGGCCCATTGTTCTAGGAGATTGTTTCGTTGATTAATATGAACTGCGACGATGAGAACAGGATGCATAATACTGCCATGCGAGATAGGGAGCGAGGAGATGGAAGGGGTGAGGCAAGATGTCCCTTTCCTTCTCTGGCCACCCTTGGGAGGGGGGCAGGAGTGGCCATGTTTCAGATCTGAAGGATCATTGCGAGCTGAGATAAAGGGACAACTTCTACCAATTTCTTGGGGGAGAGGTAGCTGCCACCAAAATGCCACAGTTCTTCATAGAGCTGCAGCCAGCCCATGTGGAGGTGGGGACAACCTCCTGTCTCCATACCCAAGCTGTGTAATCTCCTGTCTCCATACCCAAGCTGTGTTCTCTACTGCTCTGTGTGCCTGTAGGTGCCTGCCCTCATAGCTGTCCTATTTTTGCTATGGCCTGAGAGACTGTTCTGTGTGTTTCTTAGTGCCTGGACTGGCCATAAGAGACCACCTGTGCCTGATGGAGACACAGAGACCACCAATTCCTGTGGTCTCTACCCTTCTGAGGGTCAGAAAATACATGAACATCCAAGACAAAACTTGTCCCAGTTGTCTGTTTTGCACTGACCTGTGGACCCTGGACAAACCAACCAGGAATTACTGATAACCTGCATGTTGTTTTTATGCGTTTCGCAGGTTTTCAGTAGTGCCCTGCTTTCAGGTGGAGGAAACTGTGAGCATGTGTCAAGTGGATTAGTGGAGCTGTGCCAAAATCCACTCTCAGATGATGCTCACTGCATGTCCATCATGTGCACTATAAGCCTGAGGCCTAACCTGTCTAACCATAGAATCATGGAATCATAGAGTGGTTTAGGTTGGAAGAGACCTTAAAGATCATCCAGTTCCAACCCCTTTGACAGGGCAGGGAAACCTCCCACCAGACCAGGTTGCTCAAAGCCCCGTCCAGGCTGATCTTGAACACTTCCAGGGATGGGACATCCACAACTTCTCGAGGCAACCTGTTGCAGTGTCTCACCACCCCCATAGTAAAAAATTTCTTCCTGATATGTAATCTAAATGTACCCTCTTCCAGTTTGAAGCCATTACCCCTTGTCCTATCCCTACATGCTCTTGTAAAAAGTCCATCTCCAGCCTTCTTGTAGGTCCCCTTCAGATGCTGGAAGGCCACAATAAGGTCTCCTTGGAGCCTTCTCTTTTCCAGGTGGAACAACCAAAACTTTCTCAGTCTGTCTCCATAATTGAATATAAGAAGGATCTGGTTGAAGGACAGAGGTAGGTGCTCAGACAAGTGGCGAAAATTTAGTGGGATGGCTCTGGGCCTAACAGACCACTTCAGGGTCCTCTGAAGGGTGATGCTTTGAGTCCGCTTTGTGTCCCAGAGTGTGCCCACCCAAGACAATCTGGATGATAGAGGTGAAGCAGAGGTGGATGTCACCAGCAGGTTTGAGCTGGGGTCTTTCTGGGTAGCTAGGTCCTTTGTGCCAAATCTGCAGTCAAGCGAGGTGACCAAGGGGAGTGTAGTGATGGAGCTGGTATCATCAAGCCTGCTCTTACAACCCAACACAGAAGTATCTTTGTATCAGCTGTGCAGGGTGCAAAACACACTGTCTAATCCAAAATATCTTCCACGCCGTACCTCTGCTGTGGGATCACATTCAGGGATCACGAACTCAGCACCACCCTCAGATGCCGAGTGGAGGAGACAAAGAAATGAAGAGCGAAAATCTTTCTTTTTCCTAGAGAGTATGCTCTGTAACTTGCTCTAGAAGCAGAGTTAAAAAAAAATGTATAAAAAATAATTTATGTTGGCTTGAGCTGTGGTTTGGAAAGAGAAAAGGAGAAAAGAAACAAAACAAAAACACTGTCCCACAAAGAAGAGAAAACAGGAAAGGAAAAGAACAAAACATCCTGTACACAGCAGCCAGTCAGTCGAGGAGGGAGGGTCCGTGTCATCTGCATTCCTCTGCTGAAGTGGGCACAGGCAGCCTTCATCAAGTCTGTGTTGCTCAAACCTTTCCTTTCCTTTCTTCAGCCTTTCTGCTCACCCGATTGTGTGATGTCTCCTGATGATCCCTGAGTAGGATCAGTGGGACCAAAGCTGGTTTTGGACCTCCCTTCCTCTCTAGATGCTGCTTTGTGAAGAGGGAGAGCAGTGTGGCATCTGCAGGCTGTCCCATTCCTGGCTCCTCTTCTAGGATGAGCATCAGGGAGCCCAGATCCCCACTGGCTACCCACAAATGTGAGATTACCTTGCCCTGCTCCAAGAAGAGGGGCAAGAACTGAGCCTGAGGCTATGTCGTGCAGTCAGTATCATGTTGTGGATGAGTTACAAAATCTATAGCCCGAACTGGAGCCAGTTCTGAGCCTAAGCTGAGAAACTCGGGTCTCTATGCACCTGCCTGGGTGAAAATGCCTCTTGTACTTCATCACAACAGCTAACCCGAGGATGAAACCAATGTGGAGACCTCACTGTTGTCTCAACTCAAGAAGGAGCCAGTTGCAGGGTGGGGTGGCTGGGATGGGTTGGACAGGGAGGTTGAAACATGTGCTGTTTCTGTTTTTTATTCTGAGGTGAGGAGGGAGCATGATGCTAGAATAACATCTTTTAGGAGGCCTGAAATACAGTTGTGATCAGTAGTTTTTATGGGGGGAAACATGTCCTTTAAGGGATCCTTTACTAGCCCCAGTTAAACACAGGTGCCCCTCTCCTGGTCATTGTTTGTGTGGTCTTGCTGAAGTGGATGTGATTTCCTCCAAAACTCATAAATGTCACTTCTTAATCAGTTCCAGAGTTATTGCCTCCTTCTCCAAGCAGGCTGCCTGCATGAATCTATCACTGAGCTGCTGGAGCTAATCCCTTCCCCTGCCTTTCCTTCTGGAGAGGGTAAAATTAGTTTTTGAAATAGGAACAGAACATTTCCAATGAGTGGTGGATGTGGCCTCGTAGCTGGGAAGTTGGGCACACTGCTTCTGCCCCATCACAGGCAGAAGGGGAGGATGGACACTTCATGTATCAGCAAGAGGCCTTTGGGGAAGCCTGAATGGATTCCCCAAAAGCTGATGCTCGTGGCACAGTCCTTGAGGTCAACTAAACTGTCACAAATGCACTCTTAGACGACTTCACTAAATGATGAAGGCAAGCTACGAGAGGTGATAGCACATCTAGCTTCTCCCGTGCATTTTGCCTTGGTTCTCCCTATAAAAGTATTCCAGGAGAGTTTTTTTTCCCTCTGCTTTTCCTGTTGAATTTCTCCCTACTGAAAGCTTAAAGAAACAAGTTCATTTAAGAACAGATATAGCAGATGCAATTTTAACTATCTTCCCCATCTCCCAAAATCCCTTAAACTTTGGGAAAGAAATTTCTAATAACGATGTATTAATTTGGTGCTTTAATGGGTGCTGCCTTCATACAATATAATTTACTATAATTCCCTGCTATCCCTTGTCCTCTCATTTCCACCCCCTGCCATCCCATACTTTCTCTTTTCCAGCTTGTTTATTTTAGGGAGCAAAGCTACTTAGAATTATTTATTTTTGGATCAGCTACTGATTCACTTAGTGACTAACTCATTTCATCACTCGATGCCTCACTTTACCTATACATTAAGAAGGATTAATAGTACCTACTTTTCAGGGCTGTTAGAAGTCTAAATTAATTCATGCTTATAGTGTTTATAAAGAGATTTGAGATCCTTGGTTACTGGAGGCTAGGGAGCTGCAAAGTATCTTATTTTTACTTAATAGTGGGGTTTTTTTGGTGTAACTTTGCATTATAAAATTACAAGAAGCTTTGCAATTAGTTGGAGATTCTATTATTCCCAGGGCTTAGTTTATATTCCAGTCCAGATACAAACATTTTGTCTGCATATTTTTCCCCCTGATGTTTCAATCAGAGTTAATGTCCTAACCTCCTTTACTGAGAAATGTTGGATGGTGGAAAATGCAGCAAAGAATATCAGAGAGTGGGTGACAAAGCTTTGCAGCGTTGTTTGGTGCTGTCATTCATCTGTCTCAGAGGGGGAGAAAGATACTGGCATCAAAGTTGAATGATAGCAGTGACCACATCTGCTACTGATACCACATTGCTACGCAAATATTATCATTAGAAGATCTATATTTGGGCTTGAATATCAGCATGTGGACAGACCATCATTTTGATTATGCTAAAAATAGCTCCATTAAAATTATTAGAGATTTCTTATTCTGTCACCTCATCTCTTATGGATGGACTAAACTGGCTGGTATAATGCAGAAAACAGGGTTTTGGGGAAAATAAGTGGAGCCACCCTTTTGCCTTTGATGTGAATAGGTGTAGACTTTCACTCTCAGTCTTGTTGCCACTAGACTGATGGCCACATTTTAAAATCCATCCAATCCAATGTGTATTCCTGTGTTTGGGAATCTCTCAGTGGAGGGGCCAAGCAGGGTGACAGAGCAGCTGAAATTTCAACAAGATGGAGCAGAGAGAGAAGTGGGTTCTATGCTTCCTGATCCGAGGGCAGCTTCGCACACCCGTCTTCTAATGTCACGCAGAAGAGCTGCAGAGCGTGAGATGAACCACTTGTGAACAGTTACTGAGGACCACTGGCCCTGCCCTCAGCCCTGTCTATGGGGATGGTGGGAACTGCTTCCACAGTGGCTGTGGCCACTCAAGGACCTCCTCTGATGGGAGAACTGGTGAGTCTTCTGATTGCGTGCACCCAACATTACAAAACACAGTAGCCAGAATATGGTCCAAAACAAGGCCTCCCTTTGACAAAAACTTTATTTTCTGGACTTAGCCTGTTAGCTGTTGTCCTTTTTTTAAATCTTGGCAGACTGCAATAATTATCCAGATGACATATATCGGGAGGCCACGAATTACTAACAATTAACCCAGCTCTGGAGTCACTGCCAAATATTTGTTGGTTCGTAGAGGAAGTCTAAGTGAGTAAACCATGCTGAGTGACAATAGCTCTACTTCCCAGCCAGACTGAACAGCTCGTAATGTAACTCAAACGTTTCCTCTTTCCAAGCTTGCTTATAAAAGAGCAGACAAGGAAAGGGCAAAAAGGACATTTAGAGGAACGCAAGACTGGAAAAACAACCACTGATGTAATGTACTTTCTAAACTAAACATAAGGCATGCACTGTTGCAGCCATTTAAATAATGATTTAAAAGAAAACCAAAACAAATAGACACACAACTTTGTCTACTTAGTCCTGAATACTGAAAGAAAAAGTGTGAGTGTTGGCTGTCTGGGAAATATTTGCCCTTGCACTATGTATGCCCTGAGTCATCTCTGTTCCTGGTAGAAACACCGAAAAGAAGAAAAGTTGAATGAGATAGAGGGCATAGGATCCAGAGCACACAAAGTGGAGGACCAATAGAAATATCACGGACCTCTGGTGACCATCTTATGTGGTCCTACAAGGCCTGATTGAGATGATGTCTTCGTTGTGAAAATGCACAGGAAAAGGATCGGGGTTTGGAAAGAGCTTAGAAGTTGAAACAATAGGATAACGAGAGGGGGATTAATTTACAACCCCATTTCACAGAAGGATAACTAAAGTATGGAAAGATCAAAGCATCTTTGCTGCCTACGCTTTTCCATGTCTAATCTGGCCTGTTCACTGACACCACTCATGACAGCAGAGTTAAGGAGGTCCATTGGTGTTTTCAGGATTGGGACCGATGTGTCTTGTCCAAAATCACAGAGGAAGTGTGTAGGAATAATACCCAGATCTCTTGAGTCCCGCATCACTCTCTCAACCACAAAACCATCCTTCCTGTCTCTGTATAAAGATAGAGCCGAGAGAAGTGATTTTATGTACACATGCACATATGCAGAGTGCCTTATAAGGAGTACAGGCACCCTAAGGTGAAAGTTTCACTAGAAATCACATAAATTCAGTAAGTCTCAGAGTGATTTTTCTTTTTCAGAAAGCAATCTTGTTTCTCTTTCTCTTGTTTCTCCTCCAACTTTCTCCCATTTTGGGCATCACAACAGCGCTTGCTTATATGAAGTTTCTGACCGCATTTTGTGGAATAAAAGAAAAATCATACGAATCTCGGAGCAAAGCCATAGAGCTTGATTTCATAATGCAAATCATTACAACTTTGGTGCATCTGGTATGAGTCACTGGTATATTTTGTTGAATTTTGTTATATATAAAGTGAATCCTTTCCTCTGGGAGGGTCCAAAGAAGAAACAATGAGAAATTTGTCCTCCTTCTGCCCTGAATGCTCAGGTTCAATATGAACAATGACAACTTTGATCAAGTCACCCAGCAGACTTTGGCTAGAGTTTATAGGGCAATTCTGTATTAAACTAACACATAGCTGAGCTATGTTTTCTAAGGGTCTTTGGTAGACATCCTTATGAAACTGGCAGGTGACAACTTCAGAGCATACAAAAGGAAGAGGTTCCTCTTTTGCTGTGTCACTGAGCAGTGGAATTCCTTGCTGCTGTGAATTTTCTGGATACTAAGAAGTTTATATGGATCAAATAAACAACTGCACACATCTGTGAAAGAAAAGATCATCCAGGGCTGTGGATTACACAGATACATTTCTGGCTCAAGAAGCCTCTGAATTGCAGGTTTCTTGGATGAGGGAAAGACAACTACATTAGTGAACTCTAAGATATTAGAGGTCGGCTTCCCAGAAATGCTCAGACTTGGGCTGTCTTTCCACTAAGTTAGTAAACGCTGATACCAGTGAAAGTAAAAATAAGCCAGTGGACAGAGTGGGCTGTTCAGTCATCTAAAAGTCAGCCCAATGCATTTAATCTGGTTGGGTAGGCTTACTCTTTGTTCAGTGGAGAGATATAGGCAGCTCTGGAGACTGATTCATCCCATCGAAGACAGAAGTCCAAGATAAGTGGGGTCAATCACCCATTGTCTCACTTCATGACTTTAATAGAAGCCAGAGTAAATAATTTATTTGGGATGTCTCGGCCAGGATTCAGTTAGAGACTGAAATTTTGGAAGTCTACATGTGAGGTAGGTGCTTTATCTCTGTTAAGAGTAAATGGAGATGTAGTGAAGACAGTCTGTGGAGCTTATGTTTCGTTTCACTCTGCAGGAGATGAATTTGGTCAGCTGCATACCTCTAGGTCTGCAGATTAGTTGGTGTTCATTGCTGTCAGAGCCGTCCTAGTGGGTCTGGCGTCACCTCCAGCAGATACCCTGGCTGCAGGTACCATGCCACACTTCCTATATGGAAAACTTGGAGATATTAGATCATCTCAGATGACATTAGATGTCTATGTTTAGACAGCTGAATCACATCCCTGCTCTCTATTTACTATAGTGAATTTATATGTGCTTCAATTCAGTTGCCCAAAAATGCTGCCTAGTACTCTTTTAAGTGCCCTATGGTATTTTTTGATTGTTTGAAGCATGGGCTTCCCACAGGTTGTGTCTTTTCTACCAGATGTATAGATGGCTTGGGTAGCTTACAACTTCTAAAATTATAGTGGACATCTATGTGTGAACAGCTGAACTAAGCCCACAATTCACATATAAACATCTACATACAGGCATGTCATTTTGGATGTCTCTGTCTGGAGCTGAATCCCATTTCTATCTTCTAGATGACCAAACCAAGCAAAGATGAGTTCCACCAAAAATGATTTGAAAAATTCCACCTTAAGAAATGAAAGAACACAACAGCTTCTGGGAGCACTCAGCATGTTCAATAAGGAGCTTTTCCCTTTTATCTCTTCTCCCCAGCATTTATTCCTCCAAAAGCCTTGCTCGACAGCAGGTGTAGAGCTCCAGCTCCTGAACAAGAGGCACTTGTTCACAAAGGGTCCCTCCAGAATTAATAATAAATGTCTCATGCCTACAAGTAATAGTTTTTACTTTTAGAAATACATAAACCATAGAGGTCTTTTTTCCAGAATTTTGCATTTCATAATAGTGGAAAAAAAGATTCTTAAATTTGTAGCACAATAAAAAAGTCCAGCTGCTACTTTACACTAGCTCTCAGTACAGTGAACGAAAAGTGGCTTTTAATCACTGGTTGGCCATTAGTTTGACAGAGCCTCTTCATCAGAAACCACAAGTCACTCTTACACATGGAAGCAATTTTGATTTTTCTCAGGGAGAAAAAAATCCCTGCTGTTTCCAAAGATCTTTGACAGTTAGGATGGCTTAGCTCAAAGCTTCTCGGTTAGGGTACATTGACATAGATGGGCACAAATGGATGAAGCTCATTTTGCCTACACTGCAAGCTGGCTGGATGTAGGCCAGCTCTGAACTGGAAGCCAGAAATCATGTTAGGATGGAGCTTTGCCCAAGCTAATAAGATCTGTTGAAGGCATTTGCTGAGAAGCAAGACATATTAGTTTGGGCAGTGCATCACTTTCATGTAGCTAGAAAACTTCCACTCAGGGATTCCTAGTCCTGTGTACCCATATCCAGGTGCCTTCAGCTTCACTAATGGGGGCATCCAAGGAGAAAGAAACGTATTAAAATTAGCGCAAAGTCCACCAAGAATTTCTGCTGACAAATTAAATGTTGGATCAGGCCCACAGTCAAGAGAGCTTAAGCTCTTGCTTTCTCAAAAAATATACAGCTAGGGCTTAGAGGGAAACATCATTCTGGAGATCCCTGTCCAGCAGATTTTGTTTTGTAGCTATTGACTATTTCCATTTATTCTCCAGCTGGCTTGTAGCATCAGCCTGTTGGAGACTAGCTGGTCGACAGGGCAGCCTGCCTGTTCTCTGCATCACACGCAGGGATAACGATGCAATTTGTGTGCCACAACATGCAACGACTAAAGGCTTGTTTGCTTGTTGCCATTGAGTGATAGCCCAATACAAAGCCCCTGGAGATTCCAACAAGCCTCATGCTCTTGAAACACAGATCTGAGAATGCTGCGTGATCTTCCACACGAAATGTGCTCACCTACATGCTTTGTTCATCCATTGCAAAGTAGGATGTAGAATGGTGTCTTATACATCCCTGTGCACGTTTGAAGGCTTCAGTACTCTAGAAACTGAAGCCCAGCCACATGAGCAACCCTTCTGAGTTCATCAAATACTCTTACTTGGCCTGGTGTCCAACCATTTGGTCTTTGCAGGTCCTCAGAGTCCTCATGGAAAATGTTTTGAACTGCATGTCATTTTTTAATAATGAAAATAATTCAGGGACTGAAGGACAACATGAAAGATTGCACACACGGGGTCTTTTTTCTCCAAATATTGATCTAATCAAAACAAGGTCTTGAAATGAAAATGCCCCTTCAATGGTAAATATGGACCTGAGGTCACAGCTAAGTAGCAGGACATCAACAGTTAATAGTGCAGAACCCGGTTCTTTGTAAACTGGTGTGAATTGATAGGATGTCAAGTGCAAGATAGTGATGTGAAGCCAGCATGACTGAGAGTAGAATCAAGCCTCTAGTGAATTATCATTATTCTGAATTTCTCTGATTTCTGGCAGGTTTATGGCAAGGTCTTTACAATATTTTAACTTTGCGTTTTTGTATGTGTGTGTTTAACGTCCTGTCTATTTGAATGCTGCATAACCACAGTGTGTTCCCCAGGGGCATCCCTCCTACATATAGACGAAGTTCTGCTTAATGTTTCACTTGGATTTATTTGAATCTTTTATTATTACAGCACTGAATGAATACTTGCATTAAAAACACTTGTCCCAGTAATTTCACCAAAAGTTGTTTGCATTTATTTTTTAAATGACTTCATCATATGGAGGCATTGACACTGTAGATTTGATTCACTGCACCAGAGATTCTGAAAAACTAAAGTTTTGTCTACCCCCAAGACTTTTAACAGTCTAATTAAACACATATAAATCCAAGTTTTGTCAAGCCCTACATGAATGCTTAAAACTTTACATGAAGCTTCTATCGACTAAATTTGGGAGAAAAAAGTAGTGTCTTTTATTGAAGTATCTTTTCTGTTTCTGTTTGAAGTATCTATCCAGTCTCTGAATGGAAATGGAGAGCATTTCTGAAAAGATCAGAAGATTTAAAACATTTCACAAATAGATCCCAGCATCTCACAAAACAGAAGTTTTAATTTTTTTTCCCCAAACTTGACACAGAAAATAAAACTACACTAATTCTCAGGTTGATTTAGGTTATCTTGGAAAGGACTAAGTCCATATATGTTAATTAATCACACTTAACTAATTTCAGTTATTCTGTGCAAATATAAAACCCTGACCTACGTATGGATGAGGTATGGAAGCCTTCTGCTGGATCTCTGAGTGCTCCTGGAAGGTCCTGTGGTACTTATTGGCAGTTTCCATCAGTATTAACAGAAATGTTGAAAGGTCAAGATATTCTTCTGCATATGAAAGCCATTATTTTGGCTCATTGTTCCTGCCATGGGACATTTTTCCCTGTCACTGACAGTACAGTGCACCATGATACATAAATAGTATACGTGGTTAATTGATATCTGGCCAACTACATCTGGGGTTTTGGGTCCTGGGAAGGAGAGAGGATGGAGAACTGCAATGCAGCCTGGGAGTTTGTAAATAAAATTGGCATGTCTGAAGGGCTTCACTTAGGAAACTTGGTTTCTCTCATGTGTTATTTTGTCCCATTTGTTGATCTATTTTTTATTATTAAAAAATAAAAAAATGTTTAGTTTTATAAGAAAACACAAATTATTCAGTTTCCCTGTCAGTGAGCTGCTCATTTATTTACCTGCTAATTTAAACTAAACTGGGTGAAAGGAGAAACAAAGAGGAATAGTAGCTCAAAGGTATTACTTTCCTACAAAAGCTGAGAAAAAAGTGCTCTCACCGAGACATTACCCCAAACAGAAAGGCATTGGTCTAAACTCAACAATGATATTAGACACCGGAGAACTCAAGTAATAGCAAACTAGGCTAACAGGTTTTTTAGTTTTCACTGGCCTAGAAAGCTAAATATTCTTAGCCCAGAGTACATGAAAAGCAGTACTTTTTGCACCACTTTTAGACACCAGTTTTTGCTCACTGTTGCAGAGCAAAATGATGGTTTTGCCACAATCACTTGACACCACACAAGGACAACATCAAGGCATACGTCAGAGTGAACCCCTCTGCCCAAATAGAGCTAGATGTCCAGGTGGTCTCTACAATTGATGGGGAGCAATGGGCACTCCCATCTGAGTGGGATGTATCCCATCCCAAATGGAATGGCTGAGAGGCATACTTACTAACCTTTCAGGGGTGCCATGTTCTCCACTGAGTATAGAGAGACCCTGTGTTGCTCCCTTATCCTAGAAAGCAGCATGTGAGAGGAACCACATAGTGGTTAATTCAAGACCAATGGCTAGTTGTCTCTGTGACACTGCAAAAAACCCTGGCAGGAGGTGACCTGAACTGTCCATCACCTCCTTCACCTGTGCAACCATGGTAGGTGTGACTGTTAAATTGACCACCGATGTTAACTGGGCTTTTTTGTTTAGAAATTGACAAATCCCAGCATCCTGGGAAGAAAAGGGTTTTTCTTGCCTAGCCTGGTCAAGATAAAACCTCAGGGAGTGTTTTCACTTGTAGGCAGAGCGAACCTGAAGTGGGTTTTGAAAAAGGGGTTTTCAGCTCCTACCTCCAGGTCTCCACTCAGCCAGTCATTGGATTTCCCAACTGCTCTACTAAAAATAAATTGATGAAAATGAAAACTTTCTCTTGGCAGGGATTTTGACAAGTGTCTAATGTAGACCTATGTTGATACAGTCAATGAGTAATAATATCAGCATAGCCAGCTATGGGAGAGGTTTATATTTTTCCTTTTTCTCTTTCCTTAGGAAGGGGGAGGGTTGCACTGTAGCACATTATTTACAGTACAACATGATTCAATTGCCAGAGGGGGAAAAAAGTCAACCCATTGTTCAAGGACTATACATGGATTGAACATTAAGGAGTAAATTTCCCTGCCTGAAAAACGTAACCCCTCCTCTTTCCCTTTGGCACGGCTTCATCTGGAAGCTTTACATCTGAAACTTGGTTTCAGAAGGCAGATCAAAATCCCTGCTCAGGTCAGACACAAATTAAGGCCATCTTTGTTGCATCCTGAAGAAGGAATTTTTCTGCCTTATGGAGTCAGATTTTCTATTATTTTTTAAAGAGTGGATTTGCTACAGCTATAAAGAAAACTGCAAGAGTAATTGAAGCACTACTGGGTTACACCAGCTCAGGATCTTGCATATTTTTCTTTAAAGTCCCTTTGACTGATTTTTAAAAGTGGTTGATGTAAACTCAAGGAAGATGACGAGCTGCAGCTGCGGTGGGGATGGGGTGTGCTCAGCCTGATGACTACCATCACATCCTGTGCCAAGGCCTCTAGGAGCTGCAGCAAGCTGCACTCCCTACTAACTGTTGGTATACACAGTTCAACAGGCTTGAGTGGTCATCCTTAAAACTGCAGAAAATAGCAAATATAAAATAATAAATACAAAAAGTAACCTTGAAAGCCTGGAAAATATTTAACAAGCCTCTCGGGTCTCATCTTGTGAAAACATGCACCGGGATACGCTGAGGACAGACAAAATGAGATCTCTTCTGTAATTCTGAAACCATTTTGGAGGATGAGGAAAAGTGCTAGAAAAATTTTGTTAGGCAGCTTTCAAAATCAAATTATGGCTTCCATGTGGCGCATTTTGTTGTATTAAGTAGTATTGTAGCTGAGTAATTAGTTGGAAGAAACTATTTTATTTCCATCGGTTTATAGAAAGTGTTGAGTCTGCCAAAATGATTGAAGCATCGTATGCAAATGTTGATGCATGTTGAAGTACAGCTTGCTGAGCCTGGTTGCAAATTCCCAGAGAGCACTGATAAAATATCCATCTAGAAATATCCAGGCCTTGCAGTAACAGCTCACTTGGTATTGCTTGTCATACTCACCAAGTATTTGCAAAAGAAACATGCCAATGGCTGTGTGAAGCAAGTATTTGTTGTTTACATAGCCATTAATGAACATTTCCAGATTTATTTTTCTCGGTGTTGCTTTCTCGAACTGAATTACAAGTGCAAAAACAAGATTGTGGTCATATCATGTTTAAACAGGCAAAGTTTCAAACATGAAGCCACATCTATTATTCAGCACCATCTTCTAAAAACATTAAAAGATACCCCTTTGAACTCTGTGGTTATTTTTGTCAAAAGACAAAGCTTCTGCAGGTTGAATTTTGCTCTGAAACAAAGGTGTGAGTAACAATTCGCTTTTCGTGTGGCGTAGTGTTACTGCTTGTGAATCTAGCAGCTCAGGGCTAATGGAAGGGGTGATTGCATTCCCTCTTTCCTTCTCTCCCTTCGCTTCCTTTCTCCCATCTCTGGGCACCATCAAATAATCTAGCCCCTTCACACTGGCTGAAACTCTCTGGAGCCTTTGGAGAGCTACTGCGGTTCTATAACCTGGCAGAAAACAATGTAGTCTTATCGCCATGTTAGTTTTCTGCCAGTTGGGAGAGCTGATCTGGCTCAGAAAAGGACCTGAGGTGCCCTGGGAGCTGGTGGCAGTAGTGGAAGGATGTAGGTATAAGTGGAAGAGGAGGAAGGGAAGATGGAGCGAGACCACCCCAGCTGCAGCACTGAAATTGATTTAGCGTTATCTACCTGCATAATGTGTGCAGCTTTGCAGAGATTTGACTGAGTCAGTCTTCTTCGCACAACATCGTGGTAGAAATTAAGGAAAGAAAAGATGCACTTAAAATAAGGGTTGAGAGGTCACACTGTTTGCCTCTTTAGGCATTTAAAAACTTTTGTAAATCTGGCTGGATTTGATTAAGTTTAATTTTAGACTCATGTTCAACCTTAAGTAGGAGTGTAGCCTCCCAGAGTCCAGTGAATCTGCTAATCTTCTTCCATTTTAATACATGCGTATGTTCTTTGCACAGAACGGGTAGAGGAAAGGACCAGATAAAAAATTAATAAATACAGATTAGCTGTGTGGACCAATTCTTTTCTGTGCTCTATCAGCAACCTTGCCTCACTGTCTTCCTATTCATTATCAAATGAGGTTTTCTCTAGACTGTGAGATAGATGTGAGTTTAGAGATGGAACTTGAAGGTTGGTAAAAAGCCTGAAAGTTGCTTTAGGGATTTAAAAGTATTCTGAATAATTATTTTTCTAGAACTATCCCAAATAGTTGTAAAGTTAGGAAATTCACTCCTTATCTGTAAGGACAAGAGTTCAGCTGATGGAAATCTGAGCTGAAAATTGTGCAAGAATAGAGCCATTGGAATGGGAAGTCAGGAAAATTGTACCATGGCAGATTCCAAATCATGATTTTTTTTTTTTTTCCATCTCCCATTGGTGAGAAAATGAAAAAACACCTGCACAGCCAAAATTCTGAAATGGTGTGTACAGTAAGTGGAATTGACAATTTCAGTTTGACTTCATCGATCTGACTTGTCTGTTTTGATTTACAATCTAATCCTGGACTAAAGTAGAAATATGGCAACAATACCCAACACAAGAAATTTTCATATTTAGATTTTATTGCAATTACATTTCTGGAAAATATTGATGAGATGACATCACTATTTTGTGAAAGAATAAAGTTGTTAATCTCCAGTGAAACATTTGGCTTGAATTATCTCTGACTTGCATTTATCTAATTTAGGAACAGCGCCATAGAGCCACCTGGGATAAAATCTTGAAACTGAGAGGGGACTATGTGTAGTGAAGGGATCTTTTAAATGTACCTTTTGGTATTGATTGACTCTTAGTCTTCCAAGAGTCTTTCAAGAAGAAATCTTGATCGAGCAGCAGTTATTTCTTGCCTTCATTTCCAAACTGATGGCTTTGTCACCATCTTGTATCTTTCAAAAGTCTTTCTGCTTGCTCCAATAGATCTTTGTATTTCTTCTCCCAGCGCTGTGAACGACAGAAGGAAGAAACAGCTGCACTTTCCAAGGATGTTTTTTTTACCTGGTTTTTCATGACCATTTTTTTTTTTAAATTTTTTGAATGTATTTTGTGCTTTGTGACAGGCACTTTAGGAGTAATACTGGGGAGATATTTTGGTTTTGGGGCAAGGCACTGGACCTAGGTTTGCATCATCTAAGTTTAATTCTTGCTACCTGAACTGGTCTCTGAAGCCACAAATCTGGAAGAGCAACTGGAGGCTTTGATAACTTTGTAAATCTGGGCTTTTGTGTTGCCTTCCCCAGCTCTACCACATGACATAAAATAAGTTCTCCTTTTTCTTCCCTTCTATTTGTTTCACTTTTTAAAATATTTTTCTTTTTTTCATGAGTAAGCAGAGAAAGTTCTTTGACCAACTGTACTAACACACGTGGAATGACCAGTTGCCAAGACTCCAGAGTTACCCTTCACTGACCAAGCCCAGAAGGGAAGAGAATATTAATTTTTACTGGCAGAAGCATCTGAGGCATTCCAGCTTTAAGAATGAGGCTCACCCGAACATAAAGAAAAAAGTCAGACTCCATTCCCTATGAGACAGGTGATCCGAGTACCTTTGGAGATTTTCTGGGACTGCAAATATCCATCCAAAAATGGAGGTAAAGAATGAACTAAGAGCATACAAAAGAAGTAAAGCCAAGTTTCTTCTCAGCGACTCTTTGATACATAAATAGCATTTACTGAGCTCTAAGATTAGCACCTCACTGAGGTCACTGGTGGGGTAGAAGATTTCATGCTTTTGCTGTTACCTTCTCAGAGGGAGGTGGGATGAGCAACACCATCTTTGTAAACTTATTTTACCACATCTCATACATCTGCTACAGTAGTTCTGCAAATTCTTTTTTTGAGGCTAGTCTGCTCCTTCTCAAATACAATGAAAAAAAAAAAATTTGATGGAAGACCTGTGACTTGTAGATGTTCCCAAACTATCTTATAAGCTTTTTAATTCCTTTCTACCATTTTTTCCTGCAGAAAGAAAGTTTAAGGCATTCACTTGTCCTGTATACCCATCTGTATCTCTTTCCTCCTCTCTCCTTACAACCACCTTTTTTTAAACCAAGTTTGTCCAAGTGTATCAGAACTAGCACATCTATATCAGCTTCATGAAGAAAAACAGCCAAGTAGGGGAGAAAGGCCCCACAATACTGTCTCCATAACTATGAGCTCAACATTATAAGATACAAGTGAGTTCACATGTTGTGAGAGATGTGTAAGCAACATCCAAGCCATGGGAAAAGCCTTGGTGAGAGCCCATACCTCTGGAGGTGTCAATCGGCCCATAAGCCACAATTTTCATGTTTCTGTCTCTGTTCAGTAGGGCAAGTAAAGCTGAATCATGAAGCAATAGGACCTAGTCTGTACTGATGCCTGAACAAGACCAATCCACTAAAGAGATGACCTTATTTGGTTAGGATCTTCTCAGTTTGACTGGGTCAAATGTGGAATATCGACACCAGCCTTATGACCTGACAAAAGCTCTTGGGCTATTTTTATTGTGGATTCAAGCAAAAATGCATTGCTCAACTCTCAAACAAAAAGGGATAAATATTTGGTTATTCATTTAGATTTGGGAGGAAAACCTACTTGCAATGCTTTGTTCAACGCTGTATTTCCATACCCACCACGAGACAGTCAGTTAGGGCTGCCTGCATGTAGGGAAGTAAGGCCTTACCAGATGAGATTTGCCAGCTAAAAAGCATCCTATAGAAGGATATGCTGTTCATATGTGCCTTAACTCCTCTGTGGGATTGAAGTGACTTTCTATGTGCTTTCACAAAGCTCTTACTTTGTGCACAGGTTCACAAAGCCATACGCCACATGAAGGCAGTCCTCCCTTCCTCCGCTGCTGTCAAACAGCCCAGTTTCCACTTCCTCCAGAGTAAAACCCGCGGCCACGTTCCTCACCAACGAGATCTGAAGGAGCAGTGCTGCTGAGTGTCCAGGTATGCCAGCCCAGCACCTTCTTACTGATGTCAAATTGGCAGGGAGTCATGATTTCAGATTAAAAGCTGCATCTGCCTGAGGAGGGCTGAGAGAGAGATGTTAACTCTGCAGTACATGGAAGACTTTTGGAAATTACATTTCCAGACAATTAAAGGTCACATTGTTTAGTTAAGTCATAATCCACTACTATGAACAAGGCATTGATTACTGCTCTGAACTACATTAATTTTTAATTCCATTAATGAAATAAATGACAGTTTCTGTATTTGCCTCTTCTCTTGATACATAGCAATGAGAATGGCAAATTACCTTCGAATTCAAAGTAACTGAGCAGATAAGCTTCTTTCCATGCTCTTTGGCAAAAAAAAACCCTTTCCTAGCCTTAGCTAGCCAGTAAACATCTTGTCAGTCTCCTGAAATGATGCATTAATGGACTAGATCTGATTATCTGGGTAAGGTTTATTGGGGTGTATGTGTAACTACACAAGCTAAATTACAGTTTCCCCCTCAGCCCTTCTGCATCTGATTTGGTGAAAAGAGAGTGAGCTGCTGTGTTAGGTTTTCACTGACTCATTCTCTAGGAATAAAAGTTATTCTTAGGTCCTTGGAAGTTGGGCATCTAGTCTAAGCTCTTTGCAGCCATGGGAAGCTTGCAAAAAGAAACGGGCACCTCAAGGGACAGGCTGTTTCTCCTCAGCTCCTGCCTTACACCTGCCCTCGTGCAGCTCGTTAGTGCTAATGCTGCTGCTTGGGTGTTATGGTGTGAGAAGCCCACAACAATTTATTGTTTTTTAGACAATTATCCTATCACCTGATGACCCTTCCCCGCCCAGGAAGGGGAATGAGGGAAAAACAAGAAAACACAAGGGTTGAAATATGAATAAGATAAATAAGATTTAATAAGAGAAGACTAAATAATTAACATTAATAATACTAAAGAACTACTATTGATCTCGATTCCAGTATAAAAACCACAAGGATTATACTCAGCCCATTCCATCAGTAGGAAGCTGTGCACTCCCAGTAGGGACAGCTAACATGGGACACGGTGAGCGCTGTGGCTTCGGGAGGAAGGGAAGGGCTCAGGGCTCCAGCACCAGGGCAAGATCGCAGCAATCAAGGGAGAGAGAGCTAGACAAAATTACATAGCAAACTTTCTCATTTATACTGAATGTAATGTTCATGGTATGAAATAATCCTGTTGGCAGCTTGGTTCAAGTGCCTACATCTCACTCTTCCTCATCCCTGCACCTGGCAAGACTGGAAAACACTGAGACCCTGAATCCTACATACCATAGCTGGCTATAGAGTAAATATTTTCACTAATTTAGACACTAGACTCTTCTAAAAGTACAGTTTTCCTAAACATTAGAAGATAAATTAGTCCTGTGTCACTCAAACCAGGACACTGAGGGAGCCTAAAATCACACAAGTTTAAGGACAACGATGCAATTTGTTGCTTTTTAAATCTCACTCACTGTTCATTAAGGAGTATTGCTGTTCTCTCGCCAGCCCCCAAGCGAATTGAAAAGTTGGGACAAAAGTGGGAATGAGTCACTGGTGAAAGAACTTGCTAATTTGGCTTTAACCCCTGACGTAGGAGCAGCAGTTTTAGCTTCCTGGGCAACCTGAAATGAATTCCAGGCGAAGTGACGTAGAGCTAATTGCGGAGGGATCAGCAGCAGAGAGCTCTGTGCAGGCGTGGTGTTCTGTGCTGACCAAAGCCACCCTGTCTACCTCCCATTCTGCACTCAGGCTACAAGCTCCTGGGTTTTAGGACAGCGTGAGGTGCATTTCTAGCTTCAACTGGGTATGTGAGAGATGAATCACCCGGCCTTTATGTGGTAGTTGCCTAGCAGGATCTCTACGTAGGTTCAAGTGCTCTCTTGACTCTCAGTGGCAGTTAAATGCCCAAAGGACTTTTTAAGAATCCATTAGTGCCCAGTGGCACATTTAGTTGCTTGAATACCTCAATATATCTCTTTGTAAATTAGAAGAAAATGATAATCAAATTCATTAACATTTGCAAAACACTTTATGACCGATAGGTGTATCAACTATTATTAGCCCAAAGGCAGAGCTACTCTTATCACTGCCGCCAATATCTAGGCTGGTTTTACTTGCCAGGATTTAAACCTAACGGTTCTTATCATAAAAAGAGAAAGAAAGTGTCATCAGAACTGATTGAACTATATATTGGCTACGTTATGTTGTAATGGCTGTCAAAGATAAACGCAGGGGTGGCTTATCTTGTTTCCTAATCGTCTTCAGGTGTAATGTTGTCACTCATTTTGTTAACTCTCTCTTTGTATTTAAACCCAGGGGAGACCACAAACTGAAAAATACGCATTCAGTCTATTTCTGCTTTCTATTGGTCTGTTTGTGGGAATAATCGTTTCAAACTCAGTGACCACAAATGAGCTTATGTTTATACAAAACTTCCTGAGAAAGCGTGAGGGGGACCTGCCACCACCCTTTGCTGATGGGTGAGCAACATCTGCTGTTGCACACCCTCAGTTGGGTCTGGTCTCGCGTAAACCGGAGCTACCCTTGCTTCTCCCAGATCTCTCCAGGTTCATGGGAGCTTGTCCTGTAGATCTGCTTAGTCTTAATCTCCCTGAGCACCCAAATAAGGTCCTCCCTGGCTCTTCCCTGTGTAGATAAGGAAAGACTCCTCTGGCTGTTACAGAGGTGAGTAATGTCCTCTAATCTATCAGTGGGAAGGAAGGGAGAAGAGGTTATTCCAGCTCCGCTGCATCTGTGCATTGGCTCATTGGCTCCGAGGAACAAGCTGGGCCTGAAGAGAGGACAGCAAAATTGGTGGGTTAAACACAAGATAGAGAAGGAATCCCCTCTTCTTTTCCTACAGCAAAGGAATCGATTTTTTAATTTATTTTTTTTTCTTCCCCAGAGCAATGCTGCTTCTGGATACTTCCTAACCTCATCCTAAGAGTATGAAAGAAACTCCCAGTTAGGTTTATCCTAATAATAACCCTGTGACGGAAGGAAGTAATCTTAGTATCCTCGTTTTATAAATGGGGAACTGAGACTCAAAAAGGGGGCTGTATCTTATCTATTTATATACATTTGGGCATTTGGTCTAAGCCAGTTGTGTGGGCTCCCTCTGTAGTTGATGGAGGAAGGTAGGCAATTCCAGATAGTAAATATCCCATTTCTTCTTAGCCACTTAATTTAGCAGTGGAAGAGCTGGCCTTTGCCTAATCCCCATTGGGATTCTGGGCTAGGTGGAGAAGGATTTTGGTTTTCTGACCATGTGGGTGTTCTCAGAGTTTGCCTAAAATATTCTAATAGGATCAGGGCCCTCACAAAATGCCGTTTTAGCTGCTTTGCTTTGAAAACCCAGCCAGTGGTGTATTATCTCCCTTGCTTAATAGCCCACTGGTTTGAACAGTCATTTAGGAAGTGAAAGCTCACGGTTCAGCCCTGAGAGAGCCTGGTTTTATCCCTCCTAGAAGCGTGACCTAGATACCTTACAGCTCTGCTGGGTAGAGATGTGCCACCAAATTAATCACAGGCAAATTTGTGAGTGGTGGCAGAGATCTTGGGGGACAGAGACCAAGATGGGGCACTCCGGAATTAGTGTAGACAGAAGAGAAGCTGCATCTCTGGGGCTGGTGGCCTGCGGCTCTTAGAGCTTTCAGACTGATTAATACAGTGCTGTCCCAACAAGTTGGTTTTTTTGGATTTTTTTTCCCCTCCTCTATTAAAAAAAATTCTCAGTTTATTTGCCAGTCATCTTTAGATGGTTAAATCAATTTTTGGAATCTCATACAGTACAGAAATAAGCTTTTCAGCCTTTCCTAAACACACATCAGTTTCCTCTCACTGAACTTGGTTAGGCCATTTCTGGGATTTTGTACCACTTGCCCTTTAGACAAGATGTATGAAATCTTTCTAAGAAATAAGCACGCCATTTCTGATTCTAGAGAGGAGAGGAGAGGAGAGGAGAGGAGAGGAGAGGAGAGGAGAGGAGAGGAAAGGAAAGGAAAGGAAAGGAAAGGAAAGGAAAGGAAAGGAAAGGAA
>JAOXJM010000001.1:5327150-5361655 GCA_026413425.1 Tringa solitaria
AAAGAAAAGAAAAGAAAAGAAAAGAAAAGAAAAGAAAAGAAAAGAAAAGAAGAAGAGGAAAAGAAAAGAAATCTTTAGCTATTAAATGGAAGGTCACATAAAGAAAAGAATTGTAACTGGACTGATAACCGTGTCCCTTAAATTAATACTGAATAATTGGAAATGATAATTTGCAAGTGACATTTCTTGCATGGTTAACCATGGTATAGGCTTTATTGTTATATTGTTAAAAATGAATAAGTTGCTGCACAACTGCTAATAGCATTTGTAGCTATTGAAGATAAGGCAACAGTAAGGGGTAATCAAACCACATTCTACCAAGTATAAAATGAGTATGTAAAATGACATCTGTAAATCAAAGCTTAATTAGCCTGATGTAATTTACAATAACTGGCCAGCCCAAGTTTTCCCCAGGTGAGCTGCCCTGATGGAGCCCACTGATGGCCCAGTCAGATGGGACATTCCGGCTGTAGCTGAGGTACAAGCTCCTCATCCCTCAGGTGATTGTACCCCTGGAAACACTCGTTGCACCTCCCCATCTGCTGGCATAACTGCTCCTATCATTGCTCCCTTCCCCTGGTTTCTGTCCATATTATCTGGGTTTAATAAGCTTGTCTGAAAAAAGAAAAAAAAAAGGGAGAACCTTTTAGAAGTGTCACTTACCGTAGATCAGGAGGTCTGATCTCCCACAGATCAGAAGACCAGATTTGGGCATGTGGTGTGGGACTCCCACTTTGAGTTGGGTGCTGCAGATGTGGAAGGAGCACAGAAGACAAGCACCAAAAGGATTAGAGGCTTGGGGGAAATGCCCTGATGGTTTAAGAAATGAAGAACTAGATTTATTTAGCCTGTATGAAAGAAGACTGAGAAATACTTTGATTACACTGCATAACAGACAAAATGCAAGATACAAAAGGGCAGTTTAATCTGCCAGAAAACAGATAATGAGAATCATGGATATGAAAGCTAGATGTGTTCATCTTAGAAATAAGGCATATATCTTTTTAACAATGAGGCTGATTAAGCAACTACAGAAAGGCGTGATGGAGTTTCCGTTTCCTGATCGATGCTACTTAATTTAAATTGAGTCACCTTCCAGGGAGAAATATTTTAGTCCAACACAAGTTACTGGGTTAGATACAGGCCTAACTGGATGAGATGGAACAGAAAGTCAAATCAGATGGTTTACTTTTTAGTAATAGCTTTAAAACATAAGACTGAAAAACACTGTCCTGTGGTTAGTACTGGAGGCTTAGTACTACAGAAGCTAATATAAAGCTATTTAATCTCATCTCTTCCTTCATTGAACTCAAATTTAGGATAAAAACATGATTCCAGTAAGTAAGCCAGGTTTCTTTCCTCTATTTTATAGCCATACTATTGGAAGCGTTGTTATTATTATCACCATTAGGGCTTAAGCATATGTTTAATGTGCACTTAAACATTTTTTTCAACTTGCGGCCTTAATCATCGTAGTGTAATAAGAACGGAATCATTACAGTGCAGCAGATGAGTTCTCAGAGCTGCTGCACCTTAGGCAGTGATGTCATTAATTCATATAAACTAAGCAGCACTGGGCCTGGCAGGTATTTGGAAGGGAGACCTCCAATGCAAATGTATGTTTTTTAAATTAACTTTTGTTGAGGCTACTCATGTACCTACTAAATGTGTGCACTGCATTTAAAAATAGAGGTGGAGAGCAAGCTAACAAGAAGGCAGGAGAACAGTAATGTAATAGGTGCAATTGGAACTGACATAGGAGGCAGGTGTGAAATGAATGAAGGCATGCAAGAAAATGCACGAAGTATGAATCAGATTTCAAATGCGCATGCAATATAAGTGCATCTTTCCATAAATTCTTCAATCCCTCTGATTTTTCTGTCTTCTAAATACAGCAGAAATAATTTTCTTTGTATACATAAAATTCATTCCACAAAAATGACTTCTACTGAACCACATATGGTTCAAAAAACCCCTGGATTTTTTCAGAACTATCCAGAAAAGTCTCCATCCTTCACCATCAGCCATGTGCTATCTAACTGGGCTGAGACAGAAAGGGTACATCTGAAACATCTCTATTATCATCCTTGCACTATCAACATATAAATAATCTGGGGAACAACTTGCTACCAAATCTTGCTAAGTGCAGTCTTTAACAAGATTGTAAAATAAATGTTTTCCCAGGCATATTCTCTAGTGTATTATAAACTGCAGATGGTGGTCAAATCTTTTTCATATTTGGACCTTTGTGAAGTTTGCCTTTTGTGCAGCTTTCCCGGCATCATTCGTTCAGTGGTGACTCCTACTTTCAGGCTACTCTTACAATTAAACTTTCCAGGACTTAGTAAATTTGTATCTCTACTTCTCTGTCCAACATGGTTGAAATTGGCCCAGACTCAGAAGTTCTCACTGTGGAACAGGTAGAGAGATGCAAAGGCACAGACTGTGTCATCTCATGTACTTTATCCCCTAAGGAAACCATATTAAAAAGGGATCGGTTATTTATACAGATATCAAGGATAACAATACAAACCATAATTAAAGACAATAAAACTATTGGAAGGCATATTAAACCTTGTGCTTCAGAGCTTAAGCTAAACTCTCACTGTTACAGAGGATTATAGCTCTATATTAGAGCAAATAATTGATTTTCTGGGTCACTTCACATTCAGTACCAAAAAAAAGTTTGTTTGTTTTTTTTTTTAATTATTTTTCTTCTCCCTTTTCTTGATTTTTTACCTGACTAGAATCAGTTCACAATAGTAACCAGAGTTACCCAAAATAATTTGGGGAATCTAAACTTGTTCTTTTGTGCAGCAAAAAGCTTTAATGCAGAATTATTTCTTCCATGTGTCACTAAGAAGGGAAGCAAGATAGGAGTCATGGAATATTTAACTGATAGCTGCTATGAAGCTTTTTATTTCTTTCTCATGGTCTCCTCTTCTGGCTTGGGATTTGGCTGGAGAGAGACACTGGACTGCATAGACTGGGGCAGGGCGTCTTGACCCTGTCCATGGGTCATGTATAGGACTCCATAGTCTGGAGGTCTTCCTTATCACAGAATGGTTAGAGTTCGAAGGGACCTTAAAGATCATCCAGTTCCAACCCCTTTGACAGGGCAGGGACACCTCCCACCAGACCAGGTTGCTCAAAGCCCCATCCAGGCTGGTCTTGAACACTTCCAGGGATGGGGCATCCCCAGCTTCTCTGGGCAACCTGTTGCAGTGTCTCACCACCCTCATAGTGAAAATTTTCTTCCTGATATTGAATCTAAATCTACTCTCTTCCATTTTGAAGCCATTACTCCTTGTCCTATCACTATATGCCCTTGTAAAAAGTCCCTCTCCAGCCTTCTTGTAGGTCCCCTTCAGATACTGGAAGGTCACAATAAGGTCTCCTTGGAGCCTTCTCTCTTCCAGGCTGAAAAACCGAAGCTCTCTGAGTCTGTCCTCATAGCAGAGGTGCTCCATTCCTCTGATCATCTTTGTGGCCTCCTCTGGGTCTGCTCCCACTGTTCCCTGTCCTTCTTGTGCTGTGGACTCCAAAGCAAGATGCTTATCTATAATAAGTGATAGTTTGTTTGATCCAGATGTGAGTATTTTTCTTCACTGACTGTAAGAGGAACGAGGGTCTGGCAGCTCTGGTGGTAGGTGGTCTGAAGTGCTCATCAGTCTCTTGACCTTACACTCCCTAAGAGGTGAGATACGTGAATAAGACCCTTGTGGTGGGCAGTGTGAATATGACTTTATGTGTCTACAAACCAAGGTACAATTCTCCAGGGTTAGGGTTATGCTCGCTGGAGGGAAAATTCCTGCTGCTGAGGCTTCTCTTTGGCAGTCTGCCAAAACCTCCTTCTCCTGAGATTAAGGGTCCTGTGACAAGTGTTTACTTACTTGCAATTGTGTTTGATTTAATGATTTTAGCTGGAAATGGCTGTGACTTCTGCTAGGAAATTATTATGGGAGACTGACGTGGGGGTTTGCTTTGATACTTTTCTTTAACAGGATATCTCCTCAAGACAAGGCAGAGGCATGCAGAGGTACCCAGGTGGGTGTCAAACTATGGCACTGGCTATGGAAAGCCACGAAGCACTGGGAGTATCTTAGAATCAGAATGGTTTGGGTTGGAAGTGACCTCAAAGATCATCTCGTTCCACCCCCTGCCATGGGCAGGGACACCTTCCACTAGACCAGGTTGCTCAAAGCCCAATACAACCTGGCCCTGAGCACTTGCTCCAGACAGGGAAATTTTCATGCTTCTCGGAGGGTCTCCCTGACCTTGAGCTCCCTTGAGCATTGCCTTGATAAAGTTGTGCTCCTCCTGCTGCACCAGGTAATACGGGACTGTGCCACCACCTTCCATCTCCCCGTGCCTCATCTCCCCATCTGGGAAATGGGGCTAAAACCTCCTTGTGTCATAGTGACTGTGAGGAATTTAGTATTAGATCTGCAAGAATGCTAATTCATAGTGAACTTCAGGCACAAGTGACAGTGTCAGCGTGGTTAGATGCTTTCGGTATCCTTGAGCCTCCGAGCTTAGCTATACTGGGAAGCAGTAAGAGAAATATTTGAGGTAGCAGAATATGATTTAACCTGGTGCCAGTGAATCAGACTGGGTAAGAGGCATCCTCAGTTTTTGGGAAACCCAAATGGCTCAGCTGTGTCGTAGATGGAGTGGCTGCTTTGAGGCTCTGTAGCATTCCTGTAGCTCAGGTGTTCAGGATCTGTGCTTTTCAAGCAAGATTTTTCTGAATCCCACATTCTTTTCCTGTCTCCAGGGATTGTGGCATGACTGTGGTGCATTGCATACTGTGACAGAATGTATAATGTTTGTAGCCATGGATTTATCCCAGTCTGACAGTTGTACTCCAGCACGGCGCTTAGTGGTAGGTTCCTGTCTGCTGCCTCCTTATCTGAGCCAGCTTCCACAGATCTGTGGGGCTTGCAGCTATCCCAAGGTCTCCCTTTGCCCATGTTCTTCTTGGAAGAAGCTGGAACATGCCACTGTTAACTGCGTAGGAGGCACCTTTGACCTGTGATCTCCTTTGCCTGATGTGTGAGACAGTTTCTAAATCTCACTTCTTCCACCACCACATTTCTGAAATCTAATTTTTCTCACTTCATTCACACGCAGCCCCACAAAGCCAACATGCATATGAAGAAGGAAAATTCAATGTCCTTTCACTAGCCGAGAGGTCTGGCTCCTTTGGCACAACCTCTACCTGGTTGCAGATCCCAGCAATAACTTCATCAAGACATGAAACAGAAGTTTATGGGTCTTGGGAATGGGCATTGTGTAACATGTGGAAACACTGAGAGTGGCTACAGTCCCGCTTAGGTGACTCAATTAAGTGCAACACATTAATGGCAATAAATCACCAGACTAAGATGCATGATACCTGGCCCATGCCCTCTACTCTGGAAAGCTAAGGTAAGGTGTCAAGAGACAGACGGTAACCCATCAAGTGCTAGAACAGCTTTTCTTCATTGCCACGTACCCTTCCCAGGATTCTGCATTGAGTTTATGGGCAGGTTTGTATATGAAAATAAGACTTACATGTCCCTAGCACAAGGAGAATCATGTCCTAAGCAACCACGTTATATGTATATTTACGTAGAAATAAGTCAAAACATATCTGTGGGATTCAGAAATATTAGGTGGACATTTTTTGATGTATATTTATCTCCCTTTCTCCTTCCCTAAAATAAAAAGCAAATTGCAAACAACAGCAATGAAAATATAAAGGGACAGCCACTGAATAACATGAAGAATAACAAACTGCTATTGCTGCAGTTTGTGATTCCCCTTCACCACAGCACAGATGCCACTAAAGAATCCAACAGAGGATTTTGCAGCTCTAACCATGGCTGATTAAGAGACTGCCATCTCCACTCATTCCTTTCATGACAGGTGAAATGCGAGCTGACCATGTACCTCACTCAGATGCTTCACCTTAGTGTCTAAATTTTTTTGGGATGAGTTTGGACCCCAGTAAGTCAATGGCTCATCTGTACAGTGGTGGCAATAATTCCTCCTAGTTGCCCTGTGCTCCTGTGTCTCCTGACTATGAAAGCCACCATTTAAGAAGATCCATAAGACATTTCTACTGCATAAAAAAATGGATATATAGGAACACATATAGTCCATTTCACCTGATGCAGTTCTAAAAGCTTAGTCAGAAGTAACTGCACTGAAATGAATGTGTTACTCTCAAACAGGGAGGAAATAGGAAACAGCTTCTTTAATAGAAGAAAAGTTTCCTTAAATAGAAGAGAACAGACAACCAGTAATCCCAATAAATTACTTCCTTGGCATTAATGGTGCTGTATTGATTCATCCCAGCAGAGAATTTGGCCAACACTTTGACCAGATTGTATTACAGCAAACACTGCTCAGAGCATTTTCATGCAAAACTTGAATATACCTGAGCAAAATAAAGAAGAGGAACCGCTTGAAGCAGGTTATGATTTTGTTTAATGATAACAAAATGGTTTTATAAAGCAGGAGTTTAGGGTGTGGTGCTACAGGGCTGCCACTGATGCAGAACCAAATCCCTAAACTGAGGGACACTAGAGGTTTCTCATCATGCTTTCTGCTATGCTTTGGCCTCTTGGCCTTTCAAAAGAACAGGGACAATGTGGAGGTGTTTTGCTTCCTCATATTCCTAGGACACAGAAGCACTGGTTCTTCACTGTTAAACTAGAATAATTAAAAAACCAAACCAAACCAAACCAAAACCAAAGCCTGAATTTTTGTTTTCTTTTGAGGGGGAGAGATGACAGGAAGGTTTTCTCAGCATTTGAAATCCAATGGGACCTTTCAGTACAAGAGCTTAATTTGGACTTGATGGGAACCCAGTTTACCAGTTTAAGTCACTGTTGGCTAATACAGCTTGAAGCTGTTCCACAATAAAGCACTACATTCAGCTGTGAGCGTTATCGTTGGGACTCATCTGACCTTTTCCAGGTAAGCTGGAATTGCTTAACACCATGGCTACCCCAAAACTAATAGAACCTTTCAGCATGGCTTAGGCTATCACTTCACTTCCCTGACATCAATTTCTAAAATAAAATAGAAGGCTAATTGTTAAATCAGGTGAGTATTTTTTTCTTCCTCCCCTGAGATATAATGGTCAAATACATTTTCAAATCTAAACCACCAACAATACAAAGGTATGACTTTAACACACAAATAAAAAGGGAAGCTCAGCAGGAGAATGAAAGTTCAACTAGATTTACCAGGCCAAATTTATCAGTGCTGGTGGGGATGGGTCTTAATTGCAGACACCAGGCCTAAGGTGGTTTGGTCAATTTTAATCATCACGGTTGGAAACTTCAGGATAAAACTGGAAATGCAGGAAACAGAGTATAACTCCCAGGCTTCTGGCACCCCAACATAATTTTTACGTCATCATTATATTGTGCTACTGTACTGGAATACTTTTAGAGAAATGCAAGACCACAAAGGCTGACTAAAGCGTGAATTCTTCAAAAATTACCTGGCATGTCATTCTGAAACTGAAGACAGTCCCTAATAGGATGCTTAGCATATTTTGCGTTGGCTTTTGAGAAGTGTCACAAAACGAAGCCAGAAGGAACAATAGGAGCAAAAGAACTGATCCAAGTGGGTCAAGGGCTGAACCTTTCCCATCACTCCTTAGCAGGAGGATTTTTAGATAAGGAGTAGCAAGTGATGTGAATGATGGGTGTGAAAAAGGCTCTTCAGGCTGTCAGAGGAAATGAAGATAAAAAGGAAGTTGAAGAAGTAAGGAAACTAATAAGAATCATAGGTTCAAATCTCTGCTGAGTGTCCCAAAGACATGAACTCAACCCAAACTACAGAGGATGTATCAGAACCCAGACTGTAACTTATTTCAACAATCTGAATATGCGGAGACTCTCAGGAAGAGGGAACCATGAAAGCGTGAAGGGCATTTATATGTTTTAGGGCAGCTGGGGCTGTGAGCACTAGCCTTGAAGCACAGTCCCATACTGCTGCTCTCTGCACTAAACACAGATGAAAAAAAGGAGAGTTCCTGCCACAAACCACTTCTAATCTCAGTATAAGGTACAAATATCCTCTAATCACCACCCACGTTATATGAGGTGGGGAACCTCCTGTCTAGGTTAGACAAGCGTGCCCCTCGGTAGCACCGGCATCGCTTGTCTGCTCAACTGGCCCTGTGACAACCAGCAGGGACGTTCCCATTTTGGGTCCCCATCAAAGCCACCCTATTGTAGGAAACAGGAGGCACCCAGCTCACTGTCGGCTGAGGACGGGGCAGCTCCACGGGAGCGGACCTCGGGCACGATCCCCAGGAGCGCTGCACGTGGAGCTTCCTCCAGAGCTTGGCCAGCACGCAGGAATCTGATGTTTAGAAAGCCATTTTCCTGTCCGTATAAACAATTCGACCACAATAGCCCAATTCCTGGCTCCGAGGCCTCATTTAAATGTTGGTCAGTTGAGGCCCACAATTAACATTTAATTAGTAAACTCATTACAAAGGCAGGAAGTCTCAGACTTTCCCTTCATTCTCTTTCAGGCCTCTGAAGGGAAGGACCAGGCCCGTCTTTGGCTTTCGATTCAGCAGACGGGTGTGTTTTCTTTTTTTTTTTTTTTGTTCCCTCTCTTGATTTCCCTCTGCTTTCAGAACAGTTGCTTTCCCTGGAAAAGACAGGCATGGCCTGAATATGTTGAATGTTTGGCTGGAAATAATCTACTTAACATAGATATTTCCAACTAAATGGCTTCCTCAGTGCTGCTGAGATGCTGAAGGAGCGGTGGTTTTCAGGGATGAGATGGTGAAGAGCCCTCATGAACCTTTGTGGTGGAGAAACAGCCAAAAATATGTGATTTTGTGTGTAATGCTGGAAGCTTATGTCTATTGTCTGTGACAGCCTGGAGAAAAGCAGTCTCTTGACAGTATGAAGGGAAAATGGTGAGGGTTAAAATCCAGCGGAAGCACTAACACAGAGGATGAGAGTAGACTATGCCTGCAGTGAGGTATCGTGCTGGAGATGTGCGATAGGACTGGGAGTTTATGCTGTAGATTACCTGATGGGGCGTTGTTCATCCATCCATAGGATATAGGACCTCACCTTTGGCCCCCTAGTTGCTTTTCATGTGATCATTCATAGAATATGAATTACAAGTAGAACTTGTTTTTAGACAATGCTAAAAAAGTCTGAACTTGCAGATTTGGAGTACGACAAGAAAGACCATAGCACAAATGCTTTTCTAACACTTATACTACTCTATGGAAATTTATTCACCTTGTCATGCCCTGGAGTAGGGAGAAAAGTAAAGATGTCAACACAAAAAATAATAATTGCAAAACAGGTTTTAAAAAATCATTTATTTTTTTTCTCAGTATCTATTTTACATAACAGCACAAATCAGAGTTTAAAAGTCTTCTGGCTGGCATGGTATATTTTGCATTTTTTAATTTTGAGGAGATTTTATCAGAATAAACTTTGTATTTCTCTCAAAATGGAGAGCTGTAGTTCCAGCTGTACCACCAGTCACACAAATGTATCCTTTTGCAAAGAGGAACTGTGGGGAGCAGAAGATACTGGAGTTGTGAGTCCCATTGAACTGTCTATCTTGCCTACCTTGACTGCCTTTTTGATCAGAGATGAGCAAGAATTTATTATTTCATAATATTAATGTCTGAAATCATAATCATCCCTTTCACATTGTGATCTGGCCATATAAACAGCAAACTGGCTTTGCATTCATTGTTTTATACCATATTATGTCTTAAATTTATTGTTTTGTCAACATGACATCTCTAACAATTTTCCCCTTGTGTTCACAGAATTGGAAGGAGATAGCTGACTTGTCGTGATTTATGGGAGTGCTTAGCCCTGGTTTGTTTTGGTTTTGCACAAGTGTTAAAAAGGCATTTATTATCAGGCAAAGAACTTCTATGTGCTAGGACAAGGACTTGAAAAAATCTTTTCCTTAAGGGCCTTTCACGGGTCTCTGAGTATGGACAAGTTATTGAGGCCACAGTTTTTTTGTTAGGTTTCTAGGTCAATATTTAGCAGAATTTTGTTGGAACATCCTGTTTCCTCTATATTTCTTCTGCAGAGAAAGATAAGCTACTGCACTCCTTTATCCAAGGCATTTACCCCTGTCCTCATCCACACCAATCCCACTCCCTTGGACAGATCATGGGGTGAGCAAAGCCACAACTTTAACTCCTTTTTTCATACTTCCCACTGGTGCTTTGAAATTTACTCTTAGCAGTCATTCTGGAAGTTATCCAGAGGATGTGGAGACAAGAATGGGTGGACTGTACAGTCCCTTGTTACTAAATGTGGGAGTTACCTGACCAAAAGTGCTCATCTATAAACTAGACACCCCCACTTGGGCAAATCACCTTGGATCCCTTGCTAGTAAATTGAGGTGAGTAGAGACTGGGGTGTGATTTACCCCTTTCAAAAGTGGAGAAATCAAATGTTTTCCTCCAATGACTGCAATGATTAGATCTCAGATCATAATGGTATCCTAGACATTCACTTGGAGGTAGGCACTGACAACGTAGTCATCTCAACTTAGATGATATCCAATGTCTGAATATATCTGAACATATCTGAATGTATGCAATTTTGTTATTATTGTGTTGTATGGTATTGTTGTGCTTGCTGTTATCAGGCCTTCAGGGCTCACCACCAACAAAAAATCTTTAAATAGGCAGATCCTGACCAGGAGAATTTAGAGTTGAAAGGACCAATGCAAAACAGGGGAGGCCCAGGCACCTTTCTGGTAAGTATCACTGGAATCAAATGGCACTATGACATTTACCAGCACAAAATATAAAAACGCTTTCTTTTCCTCTCCCCTCTTTTTTTTTTTCTTGTTTCAGAACTTCACTGGAATGGGTATCTTGTATCAGAGCTCTCACAATAAGTGCTGGAGCATCCTCTTTTGGTGTGTGAAATACAACTACCACCATATGCTGGTGGTCGAACAGACAGCTATAAGAGCTCAGGTCTCCAGACCCATACTTCATTCATGGGTCAAACTATATCATAGCCCAGAGAAGTGGCTCAAGACAGGTCAGTTTAATTCCCCCTCTTGGGTCTTCATTTCTGGCTTTAAAGGGTCTTGTATAACTAGCTTAGATTTAGATACATGCATGAAATAAGACTAGATGTATCCCAGCCCACACCAAGGTGCCTGGGTAGTCCAAAGCTTCATGCAAGTGTCATGTACTGGCTGAAGATCCATCTACATGCTATAAGACATCATTTCCCCAGAGTTGTGCACGTGTCCAGTCTGCAGTATAGCAGTTCAAAGGAAAAAGTACAAATGAACTGTGGAAGAATGAGCTGACTTGTGAATGGTATCCCTGAGAGACTTTGCCACTGTGCATTAAAGGTTAGAACTCCTCCAAAAATAGTTTTCTTTTCAAATTTTTTGTTCTTGGCATCAGAAATAAAGGAACCCTGGCACAAGATGACAAGCTAATAGGCTGAGCCAGTTGGTTTATAAAACACATGAATCCCTGAAACAGTAAATGACTGGCCTCGTAATATATGCACTGCAAGTAAAAGCATAGTCTTAGCTGCATCACTTCACTTTTCTTTTAGCATTTTTTTAAAAATTAAAATCAGGAATAGAAATAAAACAGCCCAGAGTTCATGACCTGCTCAGGAATGCAATTAGCCCATAAAAATCATGACTGGGATTTGTTGCAAGGTAGAAACATGATCCCTTAAAAAAAAAGTTGCCCCTTTGCAAAGTACCAAATGATGGGGAAGAACAAAATAAGGGAGAGATGAGCGGTTTTTATTTTAACCCCACTTCCCTCCCTCCTCAACCAGAAAGAGCTGTAAAAGAAAAGACCCATCACCTCCTGTAGTCAAGTTTCACAGCAAACAAGAAGTCCTGAGCAGTTCTGTGATTACTTTTATCTCTGTAAGACTAATCCCATGATAAACCTCTTGTTTCCTATACTTGATGTACCACTATTTTACTAGTCCTGAATGCATCAGGCACATTGTGGATGGCTCACTACGAACAAACAGAACCTGACAGTTTCCTTCCTTAAAATAAACAGAAGTGGTACTTAGACACAGTTCAAAGAGTTTAGCACTCCCAGAATGGCTATTATTACCCTTTAGGTGGGCAAGTAGACCCAGTTTTTCATTCTAGTGAAGACACATTTTTTTAATTTTTCTCCTTTCCCATTTTTTACTGGCAGTAAAATGACTATATAATTACCAAGCCTGCTTTTTTACAGTCCTCTGCTTCCACTTTCCATGCAAAGTGATCTATCTGTTTACGCCCCTGTTTGCTTACTTCCACCTCCATTTCTGAGAAAAAGTCATGACATTGGGGCTTCTCAGAAAGTGTTTTAGCAGTGCTTCCCTCCATCCTCAAAGCTACACAGTGCTGGACTGATACCAACAGCAGGAGAGATGGTATTTTAATAATAATAATAATAATAATAATAATAATAATAATAATAATAATAATAATAATAGTGATCTCTATGAGGTCTTTGCTCCGGAGATTTCTGAGGCCTTACAGATATCAGTGATGTGGAGCAAACCCACCTACGTATTCCCCTAGAAGCTTTTACTCATGAATGGTCACAAATTCTACGGTACCTACAATGGAAATGAGCTTTTTAAGTGCCCTTGTCTACATGGAGTTCATAAAAGAAATACTGTGAAGTAGAGTGTAAATTAAAGTTCGGTTTTTATTCTGAATAAACCCCTTATTTGGAAACTCATCCATTATTAAGGTCTGTGTTGATCCTATGTGAGTGTAGGAACTGCCCAGAGTATCTAGGACTTCTAGGTTATACACCAAGAGGAGGAGTGGAAGGGAATTTGTATCCTCTAACATTAGATATCAAATATTTGATTGACATACTGGAAAGAGCACAGTGGAGGATCACCAAGATGGTTGGGGATGGAAGCACATGGCATATAGGAGAGGCTGAGAGCACTGGGTTGGCTCAGTTTTAAGAAGAGAAGATTCAAGATAACTTATGACATTAAGTACTCCAGCTACTTTATGGGGGTGTGCAGAGAAGATTGAACCAGACTCTTCTCAGAAGGGCACAGCAACAGGAGTAAGGCAACAGACAGGAAAACTCTAATAATGTATTAGGGATGTATTTTTTTTCACCTTGAAGGAGGGTGGTCAGACAGTGGAAGATAGGCCCATAGGGGCTGTGAAATCTCCATTCTTGGAAATATACAAACCTCAACAAGATGAGAACCTGAACAATTTAATCTAAGTTCAAGAATGACTCTGCTTTGAGTGAGGGGTTGGACCAAGTGATCTCCAGACTCTTTTTAAAATGCAAATAATATTTCTATGGTTTATCACAACTGAAGCTAGCTGTCTTGGCTCTCTCCAAAAAATGCATTCCACCATCTAAGATAACTGTGTTTAATGGCCCTGCCAGAGACTGGCAAACATGACACTATGCATCTCAAATGGTACTTCACACCCACATGTGGGCAATGAAATGAAGCCCATGCTATTAAATGGGATAAATCCAGGTTGAAGTGTCTTCGCAATAAACATGTAAAGAAAAACTAGCTTTTCCCAGTGGCTATTTGGACCTTTGCCTCAAGCAGTCAAGATCCTAAAGACCTGAATAAAAACAGACATTAATATGCTATAATGTGCTTTATACATTAATAGTGCCCTGCAGCTCCCATTTTGGTATGTGTGATTGAGTTTTCCCAAGAAGTGGATTGCCATGTCTTCCATCGAAAATGTGTTTCTGCTGTTAAAAAAAGGAAAAAAGACTGAAAAGTGAAAGTTTGGGTTTTCAGACAGAATGCTTTCAGAGTTTGCGGAGAAAACTTGAAGGATTTCACATTCTTGACAAAAATTTCCTGTTTTCCACAGAAGGTGCATGCATGCCCCTTCTGATAAAATTTGTCCTAGTCCTCAACTGTCAGTTCAGAATCACAGAAACCGAATCATTTAGGTTGGAAAAGACTCTTAAGATCATCAAGTCCAACCATAAACCTGACACTGCCAAGTCCATGTCCCTAAGCACCACGTATACACGTCTGTCAAATACCTTCAGGGATGGTGACTCAACCAGTTCCATGGGCAACCTGTAGTCATGGTCAAGAGAGAAATATTTTGGCCAGACCTTAAGAACATGCCAAAGGAGAGTCCTCTGCAAAGAAGCCTATTGAGATCCAAAATGAATCCCTTCTACCCCTTAAAATGAAATGCTCCAGAAGACCCAAAGGTTCAGGGAGATTTAAATAGGTAAGGTTTAGGCCTATAAGTCACAATATGGTGGAAGGAGAAATTGAATATTTGCTGGTGCTGCTGGGCTTGTCACAGGTAAGAAGAGGTTGATGTGTGACTGTTGCAGCCCTGTTGACAAACTAACTTGTGCAGACACCATGCTGAGCATTAGATTTTTGAAAAAAGTTGCTGACTTAGCTCTCTGGGTTAGAGGGCATGAGCAAAAACATCGCAACCAAAGAACCCAAGTCTACCCAACAGAGATGTGCCAGAGGTGGTCCCCCTTCTTCTGCCTTTTCACGGGTGTTTTTGTTTGTGTACATTGGCGTTACCACAATATGATGTTATCTTCAATGTGTGAAGTGGCGCTGTGTCAGTTTTAGTGACACAGGGGACAAAACCAGGGAAGAGCTGTATCGGGAAGCTGTAGCTGTGAACAACCCCTCCCAGCAAACCTCCGCTGTGCTGGGGTCCCAGTGGCAGCAGATCCATGGGAAGTTCTGCTGTGGCCTCTCTCGGGGGCTGAAACACCCTGGCTTTATTAATTTTGGCACACTGACCCATAAGCAGAGGGGATATCAGCATACGCAATGCGTATCTCCCACTGCATGGGAAAAAAATTAAAAATGACAGGAATGAATGGTATAAACCTTATGTTCAAAATATGATACTTGACAGGACTGTCTCTACCAGTTTGTCAGTGCCAGCAAAGATTCAACTGCATAAATCAGCTTTGATTTTTCCCAGGTTGACAAGGCTGGAATAACCTGTAGCACTGATTAGGCTGTGGGTGCTATGGAGCCCTCCTAATTTATGCAGGGAGGGGTAATCATCCCCTTTTTATAGCTGGGTAAACTGAGGCATGGAGAGGAGGTGCTAACCAACGAGAGGCCACAGCTTGCGAGAGAAACCAGCTCTCCTGACTCCCCAGCGTTTGCCTTTTAACTACTAGACCATGAATCCTGTTTGCTTTGTTTTCTTGGGTTTTCTGCATGTTTGTTTTCTCCTTTCATGTACCTAATGATGCTGGTCCATAGCAGGCGGCCGGGCAGCTGACAGATTGCAGGGAGCGCCTGGCTGGAATGAGAGGCAGGATGCTTCACCAGCTCCAGGGCTATTTAACTTTTCTCTCCTACGGTGTGGGCCTGGGTCCCCTCCCACTCATGCTCACATAACATCCCTGGGGCAAGGACAACAATTGCCTAAATGGAAAAAGGAAACATTTCCTGTGGCCTTTAACCACTTTTAGTGCAGTTTGGCACCTTCAAAGAAAGCAGCGTGCTCAGCTAACAGTCAGCCAACACTCAGCAGGTCTTCAGAAACCTGCTATTTTGGTGGACAAATCCAGCAGAAACTTCACTTTGGGAGCATAAATCAGCACTCTCAGGGAGCTAGGAAATACTCATTGACCTCTCTGGTACCCGTGAGCCCAAACTGCAAAGCAGTTTTAAACAGACCACCCCACTCAGGTTGGTTTTCACTCTCACTTCATGTAAATTTATTTTAGGCTCCCCCCGCCTTGTTCGTTACAATCTACGTGCACAGGTACTGATGAATCATCTTCACTTCCGTGCTTCTCCATCCTTCCACTGAAGGCTCCAGTTGAGAGATCAGAGAGAAAGAGAGGCAGAGAGAGATGAGGCCACCGGCGCGAACGCCTTAGGAGCCGCTTGCTCTTTCTCTTTACCTCACAGCATCTGCAAAACTGTTAAACCACAGTCCTGCCTAGTTTGCTGGCAGGGAGGATTGGCCTAAGCCAGTGAAGCAAAATTTTTTTTCACTTTGCAACTTGTTCAAATGTGTGTGTAGGCATTGTATTGGTCTTCGCCCCCCCCTTTTTTTTTTTTGCCCCATTTTTCCAGCTGTGTACTCACATCTCACTTCCAGTGTTATCATATCAGAAAACTAAACTGTTGATAATTTTGTGTGCATAGGAAAATGGCTTTGATAACATTGGCAGATGTTTTAAATCCTTATGTGATTTTTTCCCTGCTTTGATGTCTCATGCAGTTGCATGTCCACAACTGGCCTTAGCGCAGGTTTGGTTTTCACGGATGATGTTCTCCACTGAAAGTTAGACTTAGAAATGTTTTTGGGTTCAAAAGGCTGAAATGCTTTAAAAGTAGTATTTACATACATCAGCCCCAAGAAGAGACCTCAATATATTTTAAATATCCCAGTAGTGCTTTCTGGGCAGCAGAGGATGACTGCTTATTACTGGTGCTTCCAGTGTGCCTACTGTGGTCCAAACTGGTGGCCAAAACCCCACTGTGCTCAGTGTTGTATAAAACCAGCTCAAAGACAGGTCCTGCCCCAAAAAGCTGAGAAGTGGTTTTGTGTCTAGGCTGTATTAAGATGTTGAACAGAGTGGTTTTTCTTTGGAGAACAGGACCTCCCTGCCATGCAGAACTGATCCCAAAGTTGGGGGCATGGGCTCCCTGCAAAGTCTGCAGAGAGAAAAGCTTCTTCAGAGCTTTATTCAATGCCTCATCCCCTGCCCATCAGCTTTCTTAAATGTAGGCAGTGAAACACACCCCTATGACCATACCCTCTGCAGGGGAATAAACTTCTCTTATCATGCTTATTTATGAGGATATTGTTTATCAGGTTTGAGGACCTGTAGCTGATGCTGTAGGACAAAAAATAATAATAAATGAAATACCTGAAATGTCAGTATTATCTCTGGATGCCAGAGGCAAACACTTACTGGGATTATTCTCATATTATTTTGCCATTAGAGATTCTAATTAAAATGCAAGCCCTGACTGAGATGGGCACTGCTAACATGCGCTTTCCAATCAAGAAAAGCTATGGTTTTTAGGTCCTACTGTGTTAAGGAGTGTTGTGCTGCATTTTAGTAGGTCTTACTAAAGTCAGAAGGATGTAAAAAGGGAGAAAAACTGAATATGGGTGTTGGAGAACCTCATTCATCTGCTCCGCCTACCTCAAATGAAGCGAGATGCTGTATGAAACATTTTTGCTCCTTTTTTCTTTCCCATTCTTGGGCAAGGGGGAGAGTCAAGCAGTTTCTCAGTGGCAGAAGATTTCACCATCCTGCAAAAGCAGGGATCTTTCGCTGGCCTCGGGGAATGATGTAGTATCCCGGTGCGGAGGGTGTGAAGGAGGCCACATGGTAAATGTCATGGTAAATGGCAGTGGGTGCGAAAGAGCAAGGGCGAGGACAGTCGTGCTGAAAGGAGATCCTGTGAATGAGGTGTGACTGAAGCTCCGGGTGACCCCGTGGCAGCCTCCTGCTATTTAACGGGCAACCGGGGAGACGCATGTGGCTTTTACCAGCACCTGTGGCATTCTGATTCTTTCACAAGCTCAAGAGGAAATGAGAAAACTCCACTTTATTTCACCTCTCGAGTTTTAGTCGTGAAAATTTCTTTTCAGGCCTTTACTCCAAAAGCTGGTTTTGCTGACCTCATAGAGCCATCATTTGGCCCTGCTGGCCAATTTACTGGTCTGCTGGCAAATAAAGGGTCATCAATCTGCCAGGCTTATTTGAAGCAAATCCCATCAAAGTCTGCATTTTCCTTTTCTCCCCTACTGTTACCAGTGGAAATTACATGTCTGAAAGAATCACAGGTTTTGCTTAAGTACTGTACGCTTGTGGTATAATGGGAAGAGTCCTCAGTCACTAAAGGAAAGTTTATTCAGAAATTGCCTGTCCTGTCTCTTCCCAGGACTGTCTGATGTCAAAGGAACCAGAGTAAGCATCCTCCTCAACTAAGTCTACCTATTATTTTGTGCCATGTCTTCTCTAGGGAGAACTTCATACAATCTTGTGACACTTTTAACTCTGACTTTGAATAAGAGCCAGTGAGAAATTCCTGACTTGAAGCTTATTTGGAAAACACTTATTCATTCAAAATGAGATGTTTTGGGAAAAAATAATACCCAAAAAACAACTTCCCCCAAAAAACCCAAACAAACTGGTTTGGTTGAATTTCCTATTTCAAAATGTAAAAGAAAAACTTTCAGGAGAAATCATTTTGATCTTTCTTTCTCAAGACACGTTAAAATGAAAACACTTTTTGTTTGAGCTGTTTAACCCCAGTAATTCCTAAATATCTAAACCATTTCTGAAAAGGAATCCAGATCCTAGTAAGGACCCAAGTGCTTCTCAGCCTTTTAGGAGGAAACAGATGGATCAGGCTTGTGCCTAGCAGGGCTTCAGGGCTTCTGCCAATGGAAGGAGCACATATGAGTCACTCACTGAACATGGGTTTGAACCCAGGTTTCTCATACCCTAGAATAATGCCCTAATCACCAATCCACACGTGTTTCCTGACCCACAGGGAATCACTGTTATGGTGACGTCTCTGGGTGGTGGATGTGCCTCCTCCTGGGTCTCTGCTGTATGAGGAGGAGGTTTCCAGCACAGACTGTAGCTTCTGCTCTGCTCCAGAGCCCTCTACACAAGACAGGACTGGAGGTACCCATGGGTTGTGTCTGACAGGATCTGGTCCTGGGGCAGAAGAGCCAGGATGACAACAAATGAGATGTCCAGAGGGGAAGTTGGATTAGGGGGAAAAGAAATGAAGCTCATGTGTCATGTATGAGGTTTGGTAGGACTCATCCTGCGTAAGAACACCCCAAAGCTGATACAAACAGGTAAGTATTTTCCAGAGCCAGGAATCTCACCCTTGTTTTCACTGAGCAATCCTTGGCTGAGCTGCAAACTAGTCCTCCTCTGCTTTCCTATGACATGGGGACGTGTCTGAAGCTTCTGTTTGTGATCATTTTCTCATTTTGCTTTTCAGATTTAAGATAAGCAAGAACAAAAGCAGAAACACTCCAATAAATATTTACCCTATCTTTAAAATGAAAAAACCACCAAAACACCAAATCAATTCTAGTAACAAATAAGGCAGTTCTACAGATGTGACTGAGAAAGGGTCAGGCTACAGCCAGCTACAGAAAGCACTGGTGGTGGGAGTTTGATGAGGTGGAATCTGGGGGTGGAAGCTGTGGTAGAAGAGAAGGTCATTTTGCCGAGGCAGGGGAGCTATGACTTTTTACACCAACTGAGGATCTGACTGTCTACAAACAGACACGATGGCGATGGTGAAGGTCACAGAGGACACTCATGAGGCCTGCTGGATGGAAACACTTTTCTTTCCACCACTCACTGAAGCAGAGAGTGAAAAAGAGAAACCAAGCCTGTTTTTTTCCTGATTCAGTAAGTCTGCTGCACGCTCCATCTTCCTCGAGCCCTGTGCTTTGACAATCCCCTCGTGAGCTGTGATTTCTCATTTCGCTCCTGTTACGCCTGTGAAGAGCAGCAGTTGGAGATGGATGCTGAGGGGCACTACACGCCATGGCTGACCTCTGGGATGGAGGAGGCAGCATTTGGAAAGTGCTGGGAGGAGCTGAGCTAGAATCAGGAGCCATGCCCTCTCCTCTGCAGCTCTGAGCCGGTGCTGAGTGACGGGGAGGAAATATCTTAGCTGTGAAGACTGGCAGGGTTTATGAGCTCGCGCTCAAATACACTAATGCCAGGCGACTTTTGGCTGCACAAGGCTGATTTCATCTGTGGATTCCCAAATATGCCATCCAGGCGAGTTCTTTCACTCACGTAAGAGAAAGGTCCCAGTCAAAACCCTGGCTGTGAGCACAGCTGGGACGCACAGGTGTGGGTTTACAAGGAGAGGGGAAAGAAGGGGCCTTCATGTCCTCATTAGCTTCCAATCTCCCCTTTATGGCCAAAGCTCTTGTGCTCCCAGACTAGCTGTGTGGCTTTCCTCCTCAGCAGTGCTGTGGGCAGAAAGAGATGGTGAGAAGAGCAAGCACGGGGACAAGTCCAATGCATAATGTGATAATGTTGGGAAGAGAGGGGCTCAGCCCTCTCCGCTGACACTGGGGCTTCTTCTTTCCCTGTGTATCCAAAACACCAAGGCTGGACGTTTCTCCACCCCCCAAAATAGTGCTTTCCTTGGTTCCTGGAAAGAATATTGGCTTGTTTTTCCATGGGTTCCCAAGCAGCTTGTCTCCCCATCTCCTGGAGGTACTGCTGCTGCCATGGCCCTGGCTCAGCGTTTCAACTTCTCCCTTGACTCAACATCTCTGTTGCCAGAAGCAACCAATACTATACCACCAATACATGGGGTTCAGCATTAAAAGAGAAACGTTTGGTAGACCTCTTTTTCTCTTCCCTTTCTGATCTGCCCTGGGTGACATCCCCTCCTCTCTTGCCATCCCCCACCATGCACATCAGCTTTTTAAAGTTAATATCTAGAGCTTCATGCGTTTGTCAAAATATTTAGCTGTCTAACTCTTTCTTCTTGCTCTTTGACTTTCCTGAGCCACTGGCTGCTTTGGCATCTGTACTGTTCCACACCTTATTATCTCTGAGAATTGGGACTTCTTTTATTGTAGTTCCTGAGAAAGATGCCTTTTTGCATCTGGACATAATGAAGGGGCAGGATAAAGACTGGACCACTGAAGTGGGAAGAAAACAGGCTGTGGGGAATGCCACTTGCACCCAACAGGGAGTTCACTCTTTCCTGCCCTGCCTCTTACACAGCTATTCCCATTGATGGAGTATTTTGTGTAGACATCTTGCTGGCGTGGGAGGAAGGGTCCAGGATCACAGGACCTGCAGCCCAAACCTCTGTCACTATCCAGTATACTGAATAGTATACTGAATATTCCTCCTGAGAGCTTTCAGGCTGACATCAGTGTACCTGACTACTGTGGGTGACTCAAAGCACGAAGAAGGGTGAGCTGGCCAAGGGAAGGTGCTTGCGTTGAGCTTCTCTCCACCTTACTCATATGCATGAGCAACACTTTGAGACAGCTCAAAAAGCTGACTGACTGACAAAGCGCTGTTCATCTCTGTGCTTTGCCAGAGCAGCACCAAAAGGGAATATCCTCTACTCTTTAGTTGCATCCTCTTACATTTTACTTCACACCAAAAAATGCCCATGCTTTGTCTCCTGTGTCCACAAGCAATTTTGGCCTGTTGCCTACAAGCATGAGGGAGAAAAAAAACAACTAAAAATAAAAAAAAGACAAAAAAAATAAGGCTATAAAATGCAGTTAGTTTCTTTGGCTAGCACTGTCACTGAAAAATGTGCTGCTGCTTTTTCTTTTTTTCCTTTTTCAGGTTACAGAGCGATTTCTGTGTTATGATGGAGTCAGCTCACAGTACTAAGCTCCAGAGTTGTGGTTAATTAGTAGCCAGTTTAGGAAATTATGTTATCATTACCTCATCCTTTCTTAGCTTAGCAGCTTTCCTCCTCTTCCACCTCCTCCCCTTTCCCCCATCCCCTCCAACCTTCCCTGCCCAAGGATATTATTTTTCTTAATGACATCTATGTCGCACATACAAACTCAAATCTCCTAGACACACCTCAGCATCGTGGGTCTCCAGCAGTTTGAAAACCCACATGAATTACCTTTTTTTTTGGCATGGAGACTGACCAAAGAAAACCAAACCCAAACAAAAAATATGTTGATCTTTGCCTTCTCCTCACCATGTTGGGTTTATGCTGGCTCTTGCCCATGCAGCTCCATTACAGGCACCCAGTTTGATGCTGGGCTGACCTCCACCTGCCCCTTGTTTGTTGATGATAAGCATGCCTGATTCCACTCTCTGCTATCCTCCCCCATGCAGAAAGCAAAGGGGAAAACAAACAGCAGGAAGAAGCAAACAACCAGGTCCCCTCGACAAGTGGTGGCAATGTGCAGAATTAAAAAGAAAAACCATGGAGAGGGAGATAAAAACCACAAGTTAAAAGGGGATTTTCTAGTGGCATACTTTGAAACCAGACACTTGCTATTAATGACAGAGGAGGAAGGGGAGTGGGAGTTCAGAGACGGAGACCTTGGGTTTACTGGTCTTCAAGTCTGCACATAGGCAGGCCTCATCTGGATCTACATAGTGTCTCAGGATGAAAACCTTGGGTAGATGCATGGGAGAAGGATTCATCTACCAAGCTGTGGCCCAGAATAATTTTAAATTAGTCTTTTGTTATTTTCTTTCCATTATTTATAAGCCATAGGTTCATTTTAGTTGTTTGTGCTCCTTAATATGTTGGAAGTCTGTGAGACCCGGCCACCTTGGGGAAGGGTGGCTGATGTGGAAACCTCTGCAGCACAAAGCTCTGAGCTGCCCAAGCAGCTCATCCTCATCCATGTACATCCTCTGTAATTGGGCATGAAGAAACATTTACATCACCCACCCACCACTTGGTTGCTCTTGCTGTGCAAAATATAAGCATTTCACCAAATGTTTTCATTCTCCCTTTCTACCTTGGTTATTTGTTTTTTTTTCAATTCCCTCTATCTTGATCTCTCATACCACACAAAGAGCACGCTTGGGTAGATTATCTCTGTTGTTTCCTCTAAGAGGGACTAGATCTGGATTGTGACCTTCAAGACAGCACCTCACACATTGTCTGTACTCATTTCTTCTTCTACCTTGTGCCAGTTCCCCCTTCTCTGCAGTGTTCACACCTCTCCGGCATTTTCAGACTGGGTGGGGCTGGCTCACAAGTTTAGTCATTTCTTCACCAAGCTGCTCATGGTTTTTGCGGCTTTTGCCAGCCCTAAAAACTTGTGCTGCTCTTCTCTGCACCCCTCCTACTCAACGTGGATGTGAGGGGCCTGGAAATGCTTGTGATAATCCACACACACTGCCCTTGCCTCTTGCGGGAGAAGGACTTTTACTCCCCAACGGTGATCGCAATATTGAGGCAGGCCAAAATCACCCAGGCTTTCGCTATATCACATTTCAAGGCAGAACTATCTGGTGCCTCTCAGGCAGTCTTTAGGCTAGGCAAATAGGTTGTGTCTGAAAATAAATAAATGTGTTACTGAATTTTAAACAGGACTTTGCACTGAGGATAAATCAAGCTTCAAATCATATGAGCTGGCTGTAGCCAGCACCAGCAGTGGGATGTGTGGGGAAGGCTAATACGTGAATTTCTTCCATACATTTGGCACTAATTCCCATTGAAAATTGCATCAGTTGAGACACGTTAAAGTTTTTCTGGAAATGTTGTGTGTCTCATTGAACACCTTCTCTCCTCAGGTTTGTCCTCGGTGAACTGTGCATTTCAAATGCTTTTATCAGTCATTGTGTTTGTTTCTGTTTTCCTAGGAGGAATCTCCTTTGTGTCTCTGCTGCCCAGGTAACACGTGTCCCAGGGTAGCCTTATGCTGTAGCTCTGTGCTGACTCATGGGTCAGGGTTTTGATGGCCTCAGAAAGGGCACCTGTGGGACATCATGGCGGGGAGTGGGAAGAACAATGTTTCTGGGGGATTCACGCCACTCTGCTTGTCCTGTCGCAAGGCATTGGAAGCATCCATCCAGCTGCTATACCCATCCATCCTTTTATTTTCTGTGGTTGTCAGGTTCCCGGGATCTCTTGCCAGCTGAAGGGCCCAGGGCTTCATCCTGGTTGTTCTTATTGTGGTTTTCAGCATTTCTGAACCACCACGTAATCACCATCAGGGTGGGCTGATGAGAGCCAAAGGCAGCTCTTAAGCTCTGCAAGAGTAAGTGACATTAACCGAGGAGAGAAGCTACTCCTTTCCCTGTTTGCTGAGAGATGACAAACCATGGGGCTCTCAGCCAGACCAGAGGCACAGCAAGGTGCCTGCTGGGACCAGGCTGGGAGCCAGCTCCGAAGTGCGGCTGGAGCTGCAGGCAATGTCCAGACATGTGGGCATCTCTTCTGCTAACACACCCGGCTCTGCCGCCTCCAACATGCCCCAGGGACACGGCTGAAAGCTATTGCAAATCCATGGTATAAATGCTCTCTAACTAGTCTAAAGTTCATTTTAAAAGCCTTAATTTGGTGGTGTAGGTTGCCCAATGAAATTCAGAGGATGTTTGCTCCTGTCTAGATCTGTCCATGAGGTAAAAAGATTTTTGCTGGTCAATCAGTGAAGTTAAACAGGCTCAGCTCTTCCACTGTAGGCAAACATCCATGCCTCCCTGCCCTCCTGCCCGTCTACATGCTCTGTCCTACCTCTTGCAGTGGCGTGGAAAGCTTCAAACGCTCCAAACCCTGTCATCCTGATGCAAAGGAGAGCTATTTTTTTTTTTTTTCACTGTTCAACGCAGGGATCTCTTCTGGGGGTGGCTATCTTTCAAGACTTAGATGCAAAGGATGCTGCACTGTGGTCTCAGCTTATTTCTCATGCAGCTGGATGCATTTCAGGGGTGGTGTGCATCAACGCTTTGAACAACACTTGACTCCTCAGATAGACACACTGAAGTCAAAGGGCATCTTCGCCGAGTGAGGTGTTATTTCCAGGGGGACCAACACATCTACACCCTGGCTCAGCCTATTTTGTTTTGAATCCCTTATAAATACTCGGCTGCTGGAATGAGTTTATCATCTGAGAATCTCCTCTCTTTTTTTTTTTTTTTCCTTTTCGGTGTAAGTTGTTTTTAATCTTTGTGGCTATGTGGAAACTGGAAAAAAAAAATAACCTTAGCCACAGAAGGCAAATTAAAAGATCTTTGAGTTTTATATTTTGCCTTAGGACTTCTAGGCAGGCTTGCAATTTTTAACACCTGACAGCTACACCTTGCCCACAGACAGCTTAAAGCAGTGATGCCCAGTCCCCTGAGTGAGTCTCAGGCCTGGGGTTTGCAATGTACAGCTCTTTTCTACCCGTGCTCTGAGGGCTGGTTTTAAATGAGCTTAGTTAAATCAGAGAAAAGTCTCACCTGCTGCAGACATTCATAATCTGAAGTCAGTGTCTGGACTGACTCTGTCTCATTCATTTAACTGAACTTCTTGATAAGATGCCCAAGTTAGGCTGACATGGTGCAAACACCATCCCTTAGGTGGCTTCACACTGTTTTCCTGGTGTCACCATTGGTCAAATGTAAACGTGACATAACTTGCTTGCCTCTATCAGCTAATATTACTGTGACAGTACTTAAAAAAAAAAAAAGAAAGAAGGTGACATTAAACCAGCTAAAAAAATCTCAAGAGACCTGTCAATCACGAAAGATATTTACTGAAGCTTCTATTGACCCATATATGCTCTTATCTAGAAACCTTTATCTTCTAAGACAATGTTGACTAACAGCTTTTCCTTTACTCTTGTTTCTATCTTAAAAGAATAACAAATAAGCTTAATTCTTCACAAAATCTTTAGCAAATGCCTTTTAAGCCTAACACAATGGTAGTTATTTTAAGAAGGACGGCTAAGCACTGCAACACTTTTCTATTTTTCCGTCTTGGTTTTTCATATTGGAGCACTTAATCACAGTTAATCTTTGTGCACAAGGAAGACACATTAACTTTGTTTGCACAGGGCTGATATAAAAGCTTTCAACTCCTCTGTTCCTGTATTCATCTCCCTGGTAAGCCTTACCATTTTAAATAACAGATAAAGGAAATGCTGAAGATTCAATGATAGAGTCTATCCTTGCTCAAGTAACTGCAGGGACTAGGCTCTGTAAGCAAACTTACAGCCTAACAGATGAGCCAGCCAAAGCTGAGCATCTGCAAATCCCCCCAGGAGGTTTGAGCCGAGGAGAAGGACGTGGTTTAATAAGGGGGTTTCAAAAACAACGACCCGAGAAGATGCCAGTGCTTCAGACAGGTGAAAGGAGACCACCTCCCTGTACAACTGGGGGCGTTCAGATGTCTCTGTTCTCTGCAAACATAAGCAAGCTTCATTGCCAGCATCGCAGCCACCTCCTGACACTTGTCTGAGTGTCCCCTCTCTGTGTTTTGCTTCAGAGGCTACAGTAATGGCTTGCTAAAGAGTCGTGTTTTGATAGGGTTATATTCTCCTAGGCTGTGAAATTGAGGGCTAAATCTCAGCTCCACTGAAGTCAGTGAGCCTGAAATGAATAGAATTTCTTTTGGACTGACTCCGAATTTCACTGTTGAGGGTAATGGTAATTTAAATGCCTTTTATGGCCTCTTTACTCTGTTAGAGCAATAAAAGGGGGCTTAGTCCTTGGTTACACCCAAAAGTTGCCCTGCTTAATTATCTTGGAATAGTTAAAGTAATAAAAACCCTTTGCCTGCTCCCTGCCTCCCTCACACCTACTGGAGTAGATCTGCTGGTATAAAGGTTCCAAAGTGGGACATGAAGGGAATTAGACTGCAGTGGCTTGGGGGTGTTGGCTGGAAGGAGACAGCTGTATGTTAATTCATTAAGTGAGACCTTGTTCCTGGGATTTTTTTCTTCTGTCTGATTATATAAGTATGAAGTTAAACTACTGAACTCAGGAGAAATTCTGGGCTCTTGAGGCTGGATGCATGCCATGGCCACATCATGATCCTGGATCAGGGGAAGACTCAGATGTGCACGGAAACCCATATGCATTTGCTTGCACAGGAAAGAAACCTGTTCATGGGGACCAGAGGGAGTGACAGTCCCTGACATTGGCACCTGGGAATCAGGGCTCCAGGGCCCCATGATGCACATCCTCAGTTTTCTCTAGGAAAATCAGCAGGTAAAAAGAAACAGCAGCTGGAGAAAGGGATCCCACGGCAACTTCAGTAGATGTTAAAACGCTACCAGAGATCCTCCTTTGCTGACTCTTGCCAATTCTGCATCCTGTTTTGTCTTTGCTAGGACCCAGAAAAACCGAAGCAGTAGGTGTTGCTCCAAACTTTCTCTGTCTCTGTCCAGACATTTCTGGGAGCTATTCACAGAGGCCAAACTGAAAAACATTGTGCGTACTTTGGCCAGGAACCATTTCAGTTCACTATGAAGTGCCTTAGTATAAATAAATATATACGTGCACACAAATGCATAAAGAACCTTTGTTTGCTGGTCAGAAGAAGCAAAGCTGTCCCTGCCCTTTCATCCCAAGATGAGAGGACATTAGATCAGACTGATAAGCATGTAGACTGTTGGTTGTTCCTTTTATTTTTTTTCCTTTTTCTTTCTGTTATGTTTCAGTTGCACTGTTTAATCTTAACAGTAGTTAGGTACCAAGGAGCTGTGTAACCAACGTACTAACCAGTCATCCGGTAGACTCAGAAACCTGAGAGTCAAAAGGTTACACTCACAGGACATGTCTATGACAACAAATAGACCATGGCCCTGAGGGCGAATGGCACAAAATGACTCAACCTGACAGACTCTTTCTGTCCCCTGTTGCCAAACAGTTTTGCCTCTTCTGCGCTGTTCACTTTCCACATATATATATGCTGAGTGTCCTTTAAGATGCTCTAGAGCGCGTTGTCTTGCCTCTTGATGCTGCTCAGAAGACCATAGGTCATCCATAGATCCCAAATCATGTCTGACAATCTGATGCAAATGTTATGGATACTCCAGGGTTTCACTCCAGGTACCAGGTGTTGGTATGTGGCCAACTGGATGAAGCCCCTTAGAAGTACAGTCACTACCATCAAGAAAACTGATTGATAGGCCAAATAAAAGTATCTGCTTTAAGGTGAGCTGAGTAAATCTTTAGAAGCCACTGACAACATTGCTAGCTCACCACCAGCCACAGTGGGACTTCACAGATCAACACATAAACACCTGAATTTGGATACCTTAATCTGTGAACTGAATCTCATTCCAAATTCCTACTTGAATGTTTAATGCCACTTGAAATGCATGAGTTTGTTCGTGGGTCTGACCCTGGGTATCTAAGACTCTATATCTTACCTGCTTTGTAACAATGAAAGAGTAAATATCAGAAAAAAATCCTTAGAAATAGGCTTCTGAAGCAGCTTCATGTGCAGGACAGATAAGGCAGAGGAACCCCTTATTGATATATTCCTCTTTATAGAGTGCCCTGTTCTGCTCCTCTAGGACAGGCAACTTTCTCTCCTGGGGAAGTAGGTAGGTGTAAAGAGATTTTTATTGCAGATATGCTCATTTCTAGCTCCCTGTCCTAATGATTGCAGTGTGTGTGTCAATTGGTTCTCATTGGCTTCATTAAAAAAAACAGGCTCCTTGAGTTTTTTCAGATTCCCAAAGGAAGTTTTCGTTCATTGGCTCTGGCTATCATCCTACAGTGTCTGAATACTGGTGCTACTGGTTGGGTCTTGGAAAGGATTCAAAGGCAACACTGTACAAGAAAACTTCACAGGTCTTGGCATGTTAGATAGTGGTGGGTAGTGGGGTTGCTTAATAAAGCAGTTCAGTTCAAAGTGAAGGTAGAGGGAGTGTAGGCTCATAGATCATAGCACACATGCTAGCCCAGAAATGCCAGGGTATTTCAGTTGTCATTAAAACATGCAGGTACATGAATTATTGGTAGAACTAACTATTCTGTGATGCCTTAGCATGGAGCCAATAGAGGCAAAGCACTTCCAATTTTTAGCAAGTTTGAATGCTTTGGCAAATTGTTTAGCTTGGAAGTTACTGAAAGCCATATTCATTTAATTAGCCTTCCAGTGTACTGGCAACAGGTCTAGGAGTTTATCTGCGCTCAGCCCCCCTCCACGATACACATTTTTCAGGTCCCACACATTGAATTTTGGAAGCACCTTCAGGAATTATGAACATGAGGGATGGATGGTAATTGTCTAAGTCAGGCAAAATGTGGGTGGGCTCTTTCTCAGCTAGCTTGCACAGCCAATTCTTGGCAGTATCCCTCACATCCCACCTGCCAGCCCAGGGCTGGTTTTTCAATAGGGCACGATAAGGTTTTAGACAAAATCTGGATGCCTCAGATTCCAAATATCATTAAAGGAGTCTCAGTTTTTAGGGCATGAGATGTTCAGCAAAGGACAGACAGAAGTTTTGGGTGCCATATTCAGACCACCTTCTGTACGTGCCTATATACCTCAGGACCAGAAACCAATGAGCAATTTGCATTGCCCTGATCTCCACACCTTGAACCATCAGTACTGTCAAATACCGAAATCAGGCAGCCCAGTAGAAAGTTTAGAAATTATTAGGACTATATTCAAGTTCTGTGGCACTTGAAAATGGGGACCATGATTAAAATACCCAGTTTGTCAGAGGGAAGCAGGGATGACTTGGCCTTTCCCCTGTTGTTATAATCTTCTTTCTTTACTTCGGGATGTTCGTGAGATAGAAAACCTTTCTGATTTTTTGTACACAGTAAGAAACTCCTTCCATTGAAAAATAATTAGTCTTTCATCATAGCTCATTTACATCTATCTCACTACCAACCCGGGAACGCTAGTATAAACAGAGAGAATCTCAAAAAACCAGACAGGTAGACAGGGGGAGCAGCAACGTGGTCTTCATTTTAGACATCAAAATGGTTGTTAACTGAGCAGTTCTATTTATAATGTTGGTAGTTTTTCAATGCACTTTCACAGAATGAGATAGACAATTAAAAACTGGAAGTTTATGTTGATTAAGTAAACATTTCATTTCTAAAATTATTTGTCTTAAATGAATTGATTAAGGTTCTGTTTATGGTCTTGGAGCACTGGAGCACTGTCACACCTCGCTTGGTAACATCTACACCTGGGGATTGGAGGGAATATCATCTGTCCATGTGTCCTTTTCTCCAGTAACTTGTTAGCACACTTTGCTTCCCAAAGCAGTGGAGTGTTTATTTTTTATTTTTTTTTTTGAGGTCTGTGTTATAAAGAGGAACTTTAAGTCCCACATCTTTAGGCCCTCTTGGCTACAGGATACAATCCTGAGTGACAAGACTAAATCTTTCCTTTTTAATTTTTATTTAATGTTCACAGGACTTTTTCTTCATTGGACATTGAGGCTTGGGTTTGTGGAGTAACTCAGGGCTGGGGAAGTAAAGAGAATGGGCTGCTATGGTCCAGGTATTGCCAAAGTGGGAAGATGAAGGAGATGGGACATGACAGGGTGAGCGAGGAGCTGCTCATGGTAAGGCAGCTGAATGTAATTCTGGAGAACAAGCTTTTGCCACAAGGTTTCCTATGTGGTACTTTTCCCACCTGGGGGAATGTAACTAGCCCCATCTGGGACCAATTAGTCACCTGGAGAAGAAAAACAGGAACTATAAACTGATTTAAGAGTCCTGACCTCTTTTGCTTTAGCATTTGCCCAGCGATGACTTCAGACCCACTATGGGGAAAGGGGAGAACTGCTTGCAAGAAACACTTCTGACTTTGTTTATCCTTGGTGGCTTCAAGGAATGGATCAGACAGGCCCAGGGCAGCATCCAGGCTGCCCTTTTCCTCCCTGGTGCTCATTTCTGCCAATGCAAATATTCTGCACCTGTCATGCCACTCAGTCCCCTGAATGTCATATGAGACATTCTCAGAGCACCAACTTCCATAAATCCTGAAGAAAAGCTGTGGGTTTTTTTGGGTAAAGAGCCTGTTTCCTTCTCTCAGAGCGGTGAAGATGAGTTTAATGATGTGGCTTGCCAAATGCTCTGGATCACAAAGCAAATAAAAGAGAAAACAAAATTGGTCCTTGGTAAAATCTCATGCTTTCCTTAAGGTCTGCAGAGATGTATTCCTTCCTTTTGAGTGTTTGGCATTGCTACCATCACCTCAAAATCTTTCTGTTTGAAATTGTAACACAGCATTGAGCTGTATGTTCGTTATTCTAAGGACAGAAAGGAACTCAAGACAGACCTATGGAGCCTTGTATGTTGAACATGTCAGTTTTCCTGTATCTGAGAAGAATGGGTACTGAGGGGAAGAGCAGCGTGTTATGGCCAACAGTGGCAAACAATAGATACCTTGGAAAAAAGCTGAGAATAATCATGTAGTGATACTTCCTTAAACACCTGTCCAGGTGTCAGCAATTTACCTCTGAACCAGAGGGGATGTCTTTGTATTCAATAGCCCTTGGGTGTTGTTTTTTTCTTTTTTTCTTCTATGAATTTCTCTAGCTGTTCATTGGAGCCAGGTAAGCTATCGGCAAAAGTTTGTCTCTCTCAGCTCTGGAGACCAACGCTAGAGCTTCTGTCCTGCTGTGTATTTTTACCTGCCAGGTGCTGCTAGTAGGGTTGGTCTAATATACATGAAACAGCAGCCTTAGATATGAGGAATCACAACAGTAGGAGAAGCTTTACTGCAGCTAGGGTATATCACGTGGCAGCGCCCTACACTCAGAAGAGGTTTGCTGGAAGGTTTTTTTCCAATGACACCTTGGATATGGGAGACCTGGCCTGTGGGATGACTCTCTGCAGACCAGCAGCACAGCACCAGTTATAGAGCTTGACATGGAGTTTATTTACCACTCCTGTTCAGGTGGACAATATGAAGCTTGATAGCAGCATGATTCCTGGGTGAAGTGTCTGTAGTAAGTGACAATGGACTCTTGTACTCTCTCCTTCTTCCTCTACTGCTAACCCCAGCTGTGCCCATACGGCTTCCAGGGCTGGTGTAATGTGAAGCAGACAGCAATTTGGACTCTGCTTGAAAAAATCAGCCTGTCCCACACCTCTTCTCCTTCCAAAAGCAGCACCAAAGCAGGAATGAGGAGTGAGGGACCTGCATGCAGATATGGGTGGGTGCTGCCCTTAAGGAAACATGTGGAATCAAAAAGTTGCTTACTTAATGTCTTTATGAATTTGGAAAGCACTCCCAGGACACTCCCTCCACGCAACCCCACACCTCCCTCACCTCCTCATCTTCACACATGCCTAACGGGAGGTTGGTGTTGACCCCAGTGATGCTTAGACCTACGCAGGGTGGTAATACCAAAGAAGCATTTTCAGCCCCTCGGAGGCCTTTCTTATATATACGCCTCACCACACGGCAGCCAAGGCAGCTGAGAAACTGCCTAGATCTGGAGGCATTCCCTCTCCCACCTACTCACCGCCCCATGGACCCTTCATCCCCTGAATGGCCAAGCGCCTTGCTGAGAAAGGTGGGGGAGCAAGCTGAGGTGCCACCAGGAAGGCTCTGCCCCAATCCTCCCTCTTGCAAACCCAAATGAAAGGCAAGGATGCTTCCTAAAACAGCCTCCGAGAAGAATGGGTTAACCCGGGAGGTGGTGAAAGCCACATGAGAACTATACAGGTGCAGCAACAGTTTTTATTTGGTAAATATCACCTCCACAGCCCAAGAGGAGGCTCATGAAAGAAGATGCCTCTTCTGTACTAGGAAGAGTGTGGTTAGGAGCACTTGCCGAGCTAATAAAGGCTGTTGAAGCTTCTAGCTTCCGTTGGTGGTTAACCCCGTGACATCGCTCCGCTCCTCTGAAAACAGCACCTGACTGATACACAGCTTAATTGTGTGTGATATAAACACGTTTTTTATCACATTAGCCTGCCTGCCAAGCGCGCAACTGAAAGGCACAGCTTAATCAAGCAGGGGGTAATTCGTCCATAACGAGATGGGGGCTGAGCGCTGCTGCCTCACACCGTGCCGAGGTTGGGACGAGTGACCAGGGCTGCCCCAGCCCGCTGAGCAGCTGCTGGAGAGGGTGCAGGGCACAGAGCCGCCATGAGATAGGAAAACGATTGCCCTTGTGGTTAAAAACCAAAGCTCGCTGACCTATTTCCTAGCCAAAGTATTCATTTTGTTTGCCTCGGTGCTTTTCTCCATCTCTCAAGGAGGGGTGCCTGGGTATAATGGCCAAGATGTGCAGTCGTCGGTCCATCTGAGATGAGGGTTGGACCCTACCTTTGAGGAACAGCCACCTTGGTCTGCAATGCCCATGTTTCCTCCAGGCCAAGGCTCTACAGGGAAACACAAACTGCGGAGCAGGACTGAGCCCCAAACACCAAACTGATTTCTGCAGTAGGAGCTTTTTTTGCATCACCAACCCAGAGGTTTTGTGCATCCACAGGACTGATTTTTGAGCAGCCACAAATACACTAGCAAAAACCTCCCCACACCTCATGTCCCTGCTCTACAGCTTCTTCACTAGTTCAAGGACTATTCCCTCCTACCCCATCCCTGCTTTCCTCCAGGTGTAAATAATATCAAAATCGGAGAAGGATGTCACATGAACCTGGGCTCAGCCTACCCTGTGGTAACACCCAAAATCACCATCACATCCTCTCCTGAGCTGGGAACGGCTGTTTTCTCTCATCCGCCATGTAACCCCAAGTAGCCATACAAGGGGTTTGCCAGGTTCGCTGTCTATAAATATATCTATTTTTTCCATCCGTAAGAACTATTAAACTATATTTCAAATACTGAGGAAGACGAAGGAAGAGTCTGCAATAATACAGTCAAATTCCTGTATAAAATCTCTATTCCAAGGGTTTCTCCCTCTGTAAAAGCAGGCCTCTGTGAAGGTATTTTATTTAGGGTAAAATATGTATATTTTTTCCTTCAGAATTTTATTTGTCTGCAAAGCATCACACACACACCCCTGGCTCTGTAAGCACACTATGATTTCAATATTGCTTTGGTTCATGTTTCACTCACTCCACATCAGCAAAGCAGCATGTACAGAGTTGCAGCCCGCTTCCAGGCTGGTAAACAGCTCCCTGGAGGTCCTCCTTCATCTGGGCCAGCTCTGCTCTTTGGAGCTCCAACACAAAATGATGGGGTTTAAGATTGCCTCCGAGGAAACCCAGCAGAAATTTTCTTTTTGCAGGTTTGGGCCCAAGCTGTCAGGTGCTGCAGTGGATCAAGGCTGATCCTACTTGACTTTCTTTCCTCACACCTTCACCACATTGCCTCCATCCATCGGCTGTGACAAACATCCTTTCCCCACCCCTTCTTCCTCTCTCCCCTGTCCTCCTCTCCCAGCAGCCCTCCTTTGCACAGCTGGGCTCGTCACAACGCTGATTTCTTCAGGCATTAATTTATGAATGGTACAGGCAACACTTTGGAAATTTACCCCTTCGTGCCAACTTCCTGCTGTGTGGAACACCTGCATTTAACAGCAGAGAAAGAAAACAACCACCACAGTAAACCTTGGGTAAAACTGGTTTCAATTAGGAGCCTTTATTGCAATGAAACTGAAAGGAAACAAAATGGGATCTTTGCTTATATGAACTCTCCTCTTTCTCTCCCCCCACCGCCCTTTTCATTCCCTCCAGCCTGGGTGAAGGATCACATCTATTCAATTCCCACCCAGGCACTCAGCATCCCCATAAGTGTGTCTAGTCTCCACATCCATGCTCTCTTTCTCATTTGCCGTCTTCACAGGATGAGGTAAAATCTCAGCCACAGACTCTTATGGTCACAATGGACCTTCAGACCATTTGGGACAACTTCTTAGAATCTTCTACATCTTAGGCTGGTGTTTTTCAACAAGTTACCCTCACAAGTCCAGTAACTTGTTTTTACCTAAAGGAAAGACCCAGAGACCTCAACTTTTCTCCTTTCTTGCCTTCACCAGTACTCCCTTGGGTACGGGATGTCATATAGCAAACATAGCCGACTTCCTGACTGAATGGAGCTCAACAGTAGGCTGTGAACTTCCACACAGGTTTTTCC
>JAOXJM010000001.1:5373818-5392251 GCA_026413425.1 Tringa solitaria
GGGAGGTGTCCCTGCCCATGGCAGGGGGTTGGAACCTGATGATCTTTAAGGTCCCTTCTAACTCTAATGGTTCCATGATTCTGTGATTAATCCCTCTTCCACCAATCTTCCCTCTCCCTATGAGACTGCATGTTCTGAGTGACCTGGGATGGACCAGATCTTTCCTTCTCTGACCTCTGCACACAAGGGAAGCATTATGTCTAATCTGCATGGTCGTTTTTGTAACCGCTTCCTACAGCTGGAGAGGAGCAAAGGGACCTTTGGGGAAATTAGTCCAGAGTACAACTTCTCCAGGATTTGCCCATTCTGAAAACTGCACAGACATTAGCTAATTAATGTGGTGAGTTCATTAAACCAATTAATTGCATTTCTTTCTGTGAGTGGGCTGGGCCTATCAGTCATCTTCATAGAGTGCAGTTTAGGGCGTTAAAAATGTTCTCTTCATCAAATTAAACTTTATTAAATAATAACTCCTTCCAAATTCTAGGCTAGGAATGAACAACGTCACTCTAACCACAAGAGCTGTTTATTGCGCATAAACTTCTTTTACTGCCCTGCCAGCTGTGATAAAACCAATTCAGATGCATATTCTCAGTACAGTAAGCACTTTCTCCCCTTTCATAGTCTTGCATTAACCCAAAGACTCCCTCCTTTTGTGCAGAACTCCCACTGAAATCAATGGGAATTTTGCGTGTGGAAAGAATGCAAGGTTGGGAAGTTATACGTCCGCATGTTGGCCAGCAAAGGCATTGTGCTTGCCACAAGGGGCTTTTTGGCAGGCAACAGAATGTTTTGCATTTTTCAAAGACAAGCAGAACTGAAGAAGCACTTAAAGGACAAAAAGAAAAAAAAAAAAGAAAAAAAAAAGAAAAAAAAGATTGGTCTTTTGCCTGGTTTTGATTCTGCTTAATTCTAAGTGAGTCTGAAAATACGCCTTTTTATTTTTAAAAAAACTTTAAGATTTGTGTTTTAAAAAAAATTGTTTTTTAAGGTTAAAAAATATCTTCCTTCATTTTATTGAACTTTTCAAAACTCATGGGTTTATCTGTTAGAAAGTGCCTTTAGCAAGATGTTTGTTTTCCCTCAGTATTTCTTAGACAGCTGAGTTAAAATATGCTAAGATAAAAAGAAAAATACATTTTTGCAAAATAATTAAACAAAAATATATTGGTTTTAGGTTTTAATATCTAAATTTCTGTTTTCTAGGTCTAATTTAAAACAACCAGCCAAACAAAAAGCCTTGTTTTTGGCTAAAGGCACTCCAGGAAGTTTCTATTTTAAGATATGCTGAGCACCACACAGTGAAAACCAGGACTGCGTCTTGGCACAGACATTTAAAAACAAAGTCACTCAAAAATCATCACATTTTAGTAATTTCCATTCTGTACTTTCATCCTTGAAGATCTACTTGATTTTGATTTATGGCTGCCCAGGAGCAAGTATAAGCAGCATTTCCAAAGCTTTAGTAAGAACAAAGGACACGGGTGTCTAAGTGCCACTGCAGGTGCCTACATCTGAACCCCACATCTTCAGTCCCCACTCAGTGCCCACACCTGTCGTGTGATCTCTGGTGCTCATCAAGTCCAAGAACAGGTCCAAGTGGACCTCAAGCATCCTTTGCAGGACATCACCTCACATGGGGCTAAGGAAGGAGGGACACACAGCATCCTCTCTAGTTGAGAAAGGACAAAACTCTTTGCCTACCTCATGGGCAGTTGCTCCAACTACTTGGTGGCCTTCTAACACTGTACACATCTCCATGTTCACCTATCCATTGAAAAAAAAATCCCAAGTTTTGGCTTCTTGCAGCCTAGGAAAGAACTTAGGGAAAGAAATTTGTTGGAAAATTTTGTCTTCCCTTCCTTCCGCTCCCTTGTTTTTCACATCACGCTCCGCGTTTCTAGAGGAAAGCTTAAAACTGCTCAGCAAGTCAGGTTTTTTGGCTGATATGTTTTCAGCCAAAAGTATTACACCTCCACAATGAGAGCTGAGCAGCCTAACTTCTGGTTTTGGATTTCTTTCTCAGTCTCAAGTACCTAAAATGCAGCCCTATAGCACCTACCTTGTACATACCTAAGTCCTTTCATTAGGTTTAGCTCTTAGTTTTGTGACACTTTCAAAAACATCAGCCTTAGATGGAAAAGATTTGCCTTACTACACCTAGGATGTTTACATCAAAACCTGATAACATGAAGATCCTGCTTCCCAGCTTCTTCAACTCATCATCCTCTTATTAATTAAATTAGGGCAATTTATATCAAACATACTAAGAGTAAATTGGAGACTCTTGGAAGAATTCCAGCCAATTAGAATGATAGTTAAAAATAAATTCATATCTAAAAGAGAAAGAAACCTGAAAGACCACAGCAGGCCACAAAACACTGTAAGAACTCGAAAATAAGGCTGCAGGGAAAAAATCAATTGCATTGTGGCCAATATTAATCTCCCATCAATAAATACCATATCTTTCACTGCTTATGGTAATTGCCCCAGTGATTCCCCTTAAAGTGGTTCTCGAGTACTTAGAGGGCCCATTGATAGCATCTTATCGGTCTCAAAGAAATGGAGTGAAAGCACAAATAGGAACTGCGGCCTAGTCTGAGAAAAAATGTGGTCTTTAGAATGTGCTGATTTGACAAAAGGTTGTTGTTTGTCACAGACATTAGTTTTTATCTGCTTAGTGGATAATTCTTCCAGAGGGGACTCTTCAGCATCTCTCTGACACTGCTGCTCAGCTCGACACGAGGCAGATTTTCCAGTATAAGAAAGCATTGAAGCCAAACGGGTCCAGACTCCAATTTCTGCTTGAAATGGACTTTTTTGGAATCACGGTTTGGGTGCTTCAGGGTGGCATGTGACTTTGCATGGGTTCCTGCCCGAGGGCTGCTGCTTTCTTCAGCCTGAAAAATGACAGGAAGGCGTTCATGCTACCGTGAAAGTTTTGTCGTAAAAATAGCTGTCACACCAAAGGGAAGTGGGCTTTTTTCTCTTGGAAAGTGTTTTGAGTCAGAACTAACGTCCATGAAAGCAGATTGCTGACCTTGATTGACTCTTGGGAAGTAGGCACAATGTCACATTTGTTGTGTGCAAAACGACATTCACAAACTACAGTTGTTATTTTGTCCATCAACTCTCCTGCATGGATTTTATGAGTTACCCAACTGAATCTCTCCTCCTGCTCCCTTTGCAGCCAGGACCTATATATTTCACAATATACATAGCCCAGATCCTGCAGAAAATGTGTACGTGGCCATCAGGGTGGAGTGAGCTGTCTGGGTTTAGAAATTTTGCATGCTTTTCACAACTGTGGAATCCTTGTGCATGCACATTTTTCCAATTGCTGGATGACCCTCATCTTATAGCTCAAAAGATGCTTAAAAACCCTGTATGATATGTGGCAGGAGGTATTGGCCAAATACAAACTGATTTCTGGGAGTCTGTTCAAAGTAATACCATAGGAAGTCAGGAGTAAGAGACGTGTAGGGATTTTCAGACAACATCCTTTGACTGCATACATTGAGCATAATCTTGTGCCTATTACTTATACATATACGTGCTACTCTTCTTGAAGACCACACAGAGTTTGATGTCCTTGTGTTCTCTCACTAGTGAGAGTTAAATTTTGCTTATTATTTAGATTTCCTTAGTCTTAAGTGGCATTTTCTAGATTTTACAGAAATGTTGCAGAATTTATCCCTTCCAAGGTGGCATGTGCTATTTGAAATTAAACTAAAAGACATCTCTTTGATGTTACTTTTCATTCTAAACTTAGCCATCGCATGTCAAAGCCCCAATTTTGATTGAACACGGCTTTCTTCGGTTTTGCAAGTGGTTTTTTTTTAAAGTAAAGATCTTATTAAAAATTAAATTTTCATTGCCCTGTAATGTATCAGCAAGATTACACAACTCTGATTTACTGTTATGATCGGAAATTAACTTCAAAAGAGAAGAAATGGAAAGTGGTGGCTTATTTTCCCATGGCACATTACAGCAGTAAAACAGAGCGATATAGTGATATCAGAAATGTATTTTCCCCTCAAATGAAGAAAACTATGTCAATTCATTTTTCACCTACATATTTACTTGCATTTCAGGACACTTTTCTACTCTAAGTTAACATCTGGGACAAGTCACAAGCCAGTATTACTATTGTAAAAAATGCCAGCGGTTAAGAATTTTCACTTTTCTGCTACCTCTGATGCCAGCCATTATACCCTACTATATATTTTTAAGCTAAATTACTATTGAGTGTTCTGGCTTGCATCCAGCTGTGCATTTAAACCCGCTCTTGACTACAGGCAGGAGCGGTCCAACTGAACCTGGTTATAAGCCATAAAAGAAGTACATGTTGAATTGCCCATCTGGGTTCGTGCCAGGGTGCAGAGCATTTTGAGGATCCAGGCCATCCCACAGTCATCTCTATGGTTTCTGAGTATCTGCCTTAAGTCATTAAATTTTTTGAAATGGCATCTCTGTTGTGGTATGTTATCCCTCCTTCCTTCATAAAAACCTTTATTGAAGTTTTAACTCTGTCCTTAAGGCCTGATTCAGACCAGGATAGGAGGCACTACATTCACAGCTGGAGCTGGCTGAAGTTATCCATGTGGGTTGAAGTATCTTACTGGCCCTCCTCTTAATGTGCTTGCTTTTAGCTCTGTGGACTTCCTTGAAGGGGTCACCTGGAGAAGAGAGTAAACAGTCCTGAATGATTCACTCACCAGCTGAGAAAGCTTTGTCACTTGAAGAAGGTCCTAACACAGGAGCTTGAACAGGGCTTTTAATGTTTATTCCAAGTGGGACAACTCATGGCAGTACCTAACTCTTGGGCACATGTCCTCAGAATGGACCCCAAACTCAGTGTTAGGACCTCAGAGCAGCATGTGAAGATCCTTTAATGCCTTATAAAAGTCACCCCACAGCCCCAGACTGAGCAGTAAGTAGTCAAGAAAGAAAACACGAAGTGGAAGTGCCCGAATCAGTGCTGCAGGAAAGTATGGCTGGGACAGGTAGCCCCCAGGCTCCTCCTGAGCAGATCTTCAAACGATTGAGCAAAGCCAGCTTTGTTTTGCTCCCATTAAAAAATGCAGTCACCAAAGGAAAAGGAGGAGCCTCTCACCATTTATGTTGTAGTCCGGTGGTTAAAACCACTTGCCCAAGAAAAGCAAGACAAGTTCTTTGTTTGCCTCTGCCTGGGAGGTTCAAACCTACATTTCCCAATTGCTATGGGAGTACCCCAACCACAAGACTGCAGGTGACGCTGGGTGGAGAAAGCATTTCTGCATTCCTTGGTCAAGCTGTGGGACTGCACAGGAAAGACGAAGAGATTCCCACGACCCTTTGTGAGGAGAAAGGGATGCTGGGGTTCTGGGCATTTCCCCTTTTCTTTTTGATCTGATGTCTGTTTATCTAGATGGAGTATGAGTTTGGATTTGGGAAAGGGAAGTGGTACTTTTGAGAGGGGGAATGGCCAGCTTATTTTATGAATAAAGAGTCTTTTCCTACAGATTGATGCCCTTTACATCCTTCAAATATCAGTCTATAGCAAAATACCCATGAAGCAAAAAAAGTAAAACTCCAAATTTAAGACAATCCTCTTTTCAATCACCAGGGCATGGACTCATGCTTAGCTTGCAAGTCAGCTTGGGGTGCCATGGCTCTTTCATGTCTTTTTCTCTACTCTTTGGCATAGCTTGAATGAGGAAGTAAACGCTTTCTCCTCCCCTCCTCCCTGTGCCCTGCCTCTCACTCTCACCCAATAACTTGACATTTCAGATGGTTTCATGGGAAATGGAAACTCTGAACCCCTGGGGCTGAGGAGGGCCCGGAGCCCACTGTCCCGCTTCCTGGCTGAGTGCTTTAATCCCCAGGTGATTACAGGAGCGGAGGGCACTGGCACTGCTGTCTCCTCCTCCACCAGCTGCATTTAAAAGAAGAAAGCAACTATGACTGCATTCTTGAAGGGTGTGATCCTGCCAGCGAGGGGTAGGTGTGTTCCCAGCACACCTCCAGGATTGGGCCCTGCAGGGGGACTGCGGTGCCACTCTGCCTCGTCGTGCCAGATGGCGGTGGGGCTGCCCGAGCCAAGCCAGGAGGCACGCAACGAGCCGAGGCACCTCCAGGGTTAGGTGGTGGAAGGAGGGGCTTGGGGACTGTGATTGTTTTGGATGTTGAAATTCCCACAAGTTTCTTTTTGTTTTTTTTTTCTTTTTTTTTTTCTTCAGGTGTCACCAGCAAACATTGAGGCCTTTCGGGAGGGGCAGCCTCCTGAGGAGAGGTGGACACTATCAGTGAGGTTTTTGTCCCATATAGTATCAGCATCCTCCTCCAGGATATGCTCTTCTGTTCATAGAGCACAGAGAGAAGCTACAGAAATGCCTTAATGCAGGGCCGTGGTTATGTGGACAAATACTGACCTGAACTTACTCACTTAAAATGATGTGGGATCTTCAGCACTTTGTGTCGGACTTAAGTATACGCTTAAGTGATTTGAGACATTAGACAAGACTTTGAGGTCTGAGACCAACAGCAAGCAGCTGGGCTCCCATTGCCATCTCATCCCCTTTGGACTTGAATTTCTGAGTGACATCCACCAAACCAAGGGGCTGCAGCTGTACATGGGGCAGGATGAAGGCACTTTGTTTTGCAAAATGGGAATTAACTCTCGGGAGACTGGTCATTACTTTTGTTTCTTTCCCTCTGTTACTACCTGTGAAGCAAAAACATTATTGTAAAAGTGGTTCCCTGTGTGTGCTAAAGCAACATGGGACATTAATCTGGAAAATAGGGCCACGTCTCCACTGAGATCATACAGGATCCTTTTTTGTCTCACCTACCGCAATTTCCCAGTTTACAAAATGGAAATAGCTTTCCCGTGACTGAAGGTGTCTTTCACACACTGTTTCTTTAAATTATCATTTGCAATCCCTCAAAGAGAAAGAGGCAAAGGAAACTGGGTGGGAATTAGTTGCTCCTTCACGTACATTGCACTAGTTACTGTGTGGGAGGATCATTATTTCTAATGATGATGGATGGTTCCTATATGAAAGGGTTTCTTGCCTCTGTTGTTCCCCAAGTTGGAGCAAGAAAGGGTTACTATTTTAATGAGAGAAGTTGAAATACAATTTATTGAGAGGGATGAAAAAGAAGAACCATAAAAGCTGAATCAAAACAAATGGAATGCTTTACCTGATCACTTTTATGGCATTGCTGCTTTCATAATGCACACACACACACACATACACACACATACATACACACACTGCCACCGAGCTTTCACTTCAACTATTTTGTGCAATCTCTTTTTTCCCCTCATATCTTCAGAAAGGACAGTTTTCCCCAAATAAATATTTCCAATGCGTATTTTTACTCAAAACACAGAGGAGAAAACGTGTCTACAAAAGCTTATACATTGACAATTTGTTCTTCTTTTTTAATAGCCTGCTGATAGAGACAGTCTCTATTGCATAATGACAGAAACCCAAAACCTTATCATACTTATATGCTTCTATTATTCGGAGTGCTGAAGGTGCCAAAACAATGGCAAAGAATGTGCTAAACAGCGACCCTCATATAAATACAAAACTGCCAGAATAAAAGCATCGGTTTATTCCAGTCTGCAATCAGCTGATTAAATTGAGGAGTTGTCACGAAGATAGATAGATAAATAGATTGATCATATAATTTTTTTTTAATAATTGCAGCCTTCAAACTTAACATATTTCGACAGGAGAGTATATTAAAAGCCATTAAAACAGCTGTTTTGCTGTAGGGAATATTACTTGTGGGTTGAATGCAGAGATATGTGTAGGTATTTATTCAGTAATCAATCATAGAGAGAAAAGACCTCGAATTTCAGTTGGAAGTTTTTATTTTTATCCTTTTCCTTACTACTGGTCTTTAAACCTGCTCTGAGGAAAGCTATACATGCCCGGCTGGTGCTCATCAAAAGCAAGCAATCACAGCTAAATCAGCATGCAAAATGCCACTCAACCTTGGGCCTTTATTAAAATTTGCTGGGACTCAATTTGAGATAGCGATCGTTCTTATTAAAAAGCAAAATGTAAGATAGTTTTTTTATATAAATCTCTGGATGGAATGGAATTGTTAATCAGCATAGGCTGATGTGATTTCTCTGTTGCAAATCCTGCCGAGGGCTCAGAAGTGGCACATTACCATAATTCCTAGGCTAGAGCTGGCAGCTTGAAAAAGACCTGCAAGAATCTTTAAAATGCTTAAGCAAAGCTGTAAGTCACAGCAAACAACACACGCTGGGGACGGTTACCACAGGTTCTTCGTCTTATATAACGAAGTTTCTTCCTCCAGTCTATTTGCCCTTACCACAATTTGCTGTTTCGTTGGGTAATTGTTTATACTTTCACGTGAAAGAAGGGCAACAACAGCAAAACCCCAAATCTAACCAAAGCTCTGTTATTTCCCCTAAAAACCCATCCTATTTTAATACAAGCCCCTCTGCTGAATTTGATATGTGAAAACACTCAACCATATATGTATATACATATATATTTTTAATTTAAAACTAACGGCAATTATTTTGGGATCAGTTTAGCACTTTTCCTTTTTCCCTGTCCTATGCTGCTCCTACGCGGGTGCATTTCAGCCCCAAAGTATCTACAGGTCAGTGACAAACAGATCCCGACGAATATTTTGTATATTGCTTTTAAAATATTGTAGACCTATTTGTTATCCCAGGCACTAATAAAATTAATCTATTACTATTGCTAATAATGAACACCAATTAGAATTACAATTATTTTGTATGGTGGAAATTGGTGCCGATCCCTGCAGATAGAAAACTCCCCAGCAGAACTATGCATTGCCAGTAGAATTATGATTTATTTTTAATATTAGTCCACTGTTATGGCTACATTAGACACTGCAGAAATGTATAGCAAAGAAGGTCAGTTTTTCTGCATGTGTTCTATTCCATCTCCAAAAATACACTGCTAGGGTTCGTAATGAGTGAAGCGCAGTCCAGGCAAATGTCCCACCAACTCACTGGCAATACGTTTGGGAGGCTATGGCATCAATAGGAAGTGTTTTCATTGACTCGGACGCTTTTGGCTCAGGATCCAAGACAGACGGTTGGCTGCTTTCTTCTTGTCTTTAATCAGGAATGCACAAGAGGCAAAGGAAACAAAGAGCCTTTTAATGAGGTACTTCTACCTTGATACTGCTGGTCAAAACCCAGCCTCGGACAGTAATGGACAAAAGTAATTTTTTTTCTTAATTTTCGTTTGTTTTTTTTTTTGTAATTAGGGTCTGGGAAATAAAGATGTTACTCACGGTCCAATTCTCATGGGAGATGTGTCCACCTAAAGAACGTAACTCCTCCCCGGGTTTTGTTGAGGTGTTCTGTGTTAAGATGCCAAAAACTCATTGCACGAAGAGTGAGCTACTTGTTGACCTACAGAACAGCCTTCGCAAACTGATGCATATGGAAAGAGAAACTTGTTCTGATGCTGATTCTTCTGTTCCTGCCTTGAAGATTGTGAGAACAAATCGGTCATAGATTGCTGCCTGATAGTCATGAGCAAATTTTAATTCCAGCATGCAGGCACTCCCTTTGGAAGAGAAAGACAGGCTCAATTGCACATGGAGAGACAGAATTGCAACCTTGCAAAAATCAGAGACTTTGTTTCGAGAGCCAAACAAAATTGAATGTGTTCCCCCCACACACATACATACACTATCATCAAATATTATCAATTTAATTGCTCAGCTCCTGCAGCTGTGAGCACAATATATCAGCTCGGCTGGAATGGAATTTGTAATTCTGTAAGACACGTTCGAAAATAAAATATTGAGCTAAATTCTCAGCTAATGAGAATCAGCATAGTTCCACTAACCTCAGATAAGCTACTGAGCAAGTAGGAATCATTTGAGTTCCTCTGACTTAGTTGGAATGCCTTCACTCGATTCAGCAGAGGAATATAAATTTACTCCAAGAATTTGTGTTTCTGTGCCTTTTTGGGATCTGATAGATATATCCAGTGCTTGGAATGAACCAGCACGATGTGATATAACACAGATCTTCTCTAAACATCATCAGCTCTGCCATGTAGATGTGCTGGCGCACTCACTGTCACGGGATGTTGTGAATCCTTAAAATCTACATGGTTTAGGGGGGGCCCTGGAGAAGTTAATGGAAAAGAAAGCTATTTAAAGTTGCTAAATTTAAGGACATGATCTCTGGCTCAGAAAGTCTTGATCTGCAAATTGCTGGCATATTTGGGAAGTACTGTCATGTGCCCGCACTTTTTCTTACATTCTCCACGCGTTTGCTTTCGGCCTTTCTTAAAACAGGATCCTAAACTGAGAGGATCTCTGCTCCAGCCAAGCATTGCTGTTCTTATATTACCCAAAAAATTAATTATGAACCAGAACTTTTTTGTTCCTCACCAGGGCTTTCGCCTCCTCTTCCGCCACTCTAAAACACACTTTCCCTTTTATTTTGAGCACTTAAATGGAAAAAAGCATTTAAGACAATAAATAGAAGACCATAAATGGCACATACCTATTTTCAGCTATTCTAGGAGCAGGGTAAGAATGACAATTTTTACTCTGTGTGAATTTCCAACTCCATACAATACTGTTAGCTCACAGAGCTGCAGCATTGGTAATTTTAGGAATCAAGTAGAATATTCCAGTCTTCTATGCTTTAGTCAAAGTATTATGAATAAAGATGAAGTCTAAATTGTCTATATCTATGATATAAATATATCCACATACATATATGTATGTATATATAACATATATATGTGCTACTAGAAAAATGGATTATTTTCTTATCTCAGTTAAAGTTAGTAATTTGTGCCTGCACAAAGCAGATGAAAATAACAGCACATTTTCCCTGTTTTGCTGTATTGTTATTGATTTCCTTAGGTGCAAAGCTGTGGAGAATTGGGCCCTTTACATTTAATTCTGTGTTTCCCAACTATTGCCATGTGGCCTATTTGAGTGAAAGTTTAGCATTCTTGAAGGGTTGTGTAAATGTATACGTTAGTGAATAAACAGATGGCCTTTAATGAAAAACATCTTCTTTTCATGAGCTGTGTCACACTGATTTGATTCTTCATTTGTAGTATCAGAGCTTTGATGTGATGGAAAAATGCATAGAGCTGAGTTTATACAGTCCAAATTTCAGTGGACATCCCTTAGGAAAATTTACACTGCATCAACTAGTGGTAAATGAACTAGCGCAGCCGATTTTTCATTGTTAGTGCTTGAGAACAAAAAGATGCAGATTTTGATCCAAGGATCTTTGGCTGCTCAGTAGATCTGTTTTCTGGGCATCAGAAGTGCCCGGACAGATCTAGGAAAACAGCCTCATTTTTCAATTTGAAACAGCAATCAGATTGGAAGAGGTAGAAATTATCTCTCAGGAAAAAAAAAAAAAAAAGAAAAAGAGAGACAACAAAACAAAGCCAAAGGAAAAACCTGATCAACCTACAACCTATAACCTTAAAGAGATGCTTTGTTTATTTCCATTCGTGTTAAGTCAAAATGGAACGGGAGTTTAGATGCTTGTGCTGCATTTATTTTTTTTTTTTTTTTTGAGTGACTAGATTTTTTAGAATCAGGTTACGCAGCTGGACTTCACATTACATTTGCTGCGGCTGCTTCATCAGAAATGCTGGTAGTATTTGTCAGCCTGGAAGTGTCTTGAGGCTGCTTCTGAGAGATACAAGGAGGCAACTGATAAGGAGAGCATCAGAAGGGCAGTTAATTGCCTCCAGTCTCTCGGTGCCGGGGAATATTTAAAATCTATGGGATTAAAGGCAGATTAAAAACTGTGGAAGCAGGAGCCCAATAGCGCTGAAAGATCATAATCAGCAAGGGTAATGGCAGAGCAAAAATGAATGTGGCAAATAAAATGACAGATAGGAAATTCAGATCCGCTTCTAATGCTCGAAGTTCCATCTTGTAAGCACAATTCATCTACGTGTAAATCATTTTTTGGCTTCAAGCTTATCAGCCAATCGGTGAATTAAAAATGCTCTTTCCTTGGAGGATTAAAGAGGTTGATTGAAGTCAGTGTGAAAACTGGCTAATAAGTCTGGAAATGTCAGGAGGGTGCTTCATAGGAACTCAGTGTACTTTTTCTATCAGTGCTATGAAACAGGAAGTTTGAAAAGCTCTGTAGTTCTGTTACTTTGAGAAATGCCTTTGTGTTGTGTAATTTTTTTTTCCTCTCTCCTGTGTGTCAGAGTGTCATGCAGAAATATTTTAATTTGCAAGATGAATGGTGATAGATGCAAATGTTGAAAAATGAGATTGGGAGAATTTGCTAAAATATGCAAAGAAGTAAGAGAAATTTCATTTCAGAAAGCACAATGAATGTATATCATAGCAATGGGAAGTTCTAGGTTGCAGGCCATGAACTGCTTAGACATGTTCCACCTTGGAGGGGATGTTTAAACTTTGCTCCTTTTCCGTGCCTAAAAATCTAGCGTAGGTGGTAAGGCCGGAGACTGTGTTAAGGCAGTCTCCCTACTAAACATGAGAGCTACCAGGGCATCTCCAGATACGTGCATATATGGAAACACATGCTCCCGTACGACACCAGGGCTTTCATTCACTGCAATTAAAAATTGAACGAGCATTTCCAAGATTTAGGTGCAAAAACTGTGCTGTTAATGTTTCCGCAGCCAATATTTCCATCTGCAGGGCCCACACTGGTAAGTGCAAATATACTTACATGGATGTATTTAGAGAATTTGACTGCAGTTGTCAGTTCCTAATACTGGCTGGACTGTGAACAAATACCCTCTCTTTGTTTCAGCCCCAAATCACAAAGAAAGCCAAAAAATGTCCACAAACAAGTAAAAGGGAATTTTCTCAAGGGAAAGCTGATACCTGCAGCTGCATGATGTCTGGTTCTGGGTATACCAGTTTCTCTCTTCCTGGGCTCAAGGGAGGAAGAAGCTGAGGGATGTGTTCGTGGGTATTAACCCTATCTTTCATTAGTATAAGGATCATTAGCTCTTTGGATTGTTAAAGCCATGAAAAACAATCAATGCATGAGGATGCTGACGGGTGAGAAAGGAACTGATCATTCGAGCTTCAAGGACTGAGCCTAAGACTAGCCCAGTTCATGGTCACTACTTGCTCCTGCACAGCCAAGCTGCTCTCCTGCAGGTTGGCAAAGCAGCTCTGTCCTTTCTCACTGACTCCATGAGCCAGACATAGTTGTTTGGCCCAGTCTGTCCGTGGAGGCTTACTGGGAGCCCCATGTTTTGGCAGCAGCTTTGGGTTGGTGTCCTATCTTTTGCCCCAGGTACATGACCCACTGCATGGACCCAGCAGGACCAGGTGCCTCCAGCAAGTTCTCTCTCTTGTGTGACTCTAGGAAATATTCCAAAAAAAATTAGAAAATAAAAAGATAACTCACTGGAAAGAAGTCTTGCTTATGGTTAGGCTGTAGGGCCCAGAGAATGTCAAAACCAACATGCATGGATGGTTACCTGTTTTTAATCTGTGTTTTATTTACTAGGTTCTTGGGCTTGGAACACCAAATTGGCAAGCTGACCCATGTTACCTTTTACCAGTTTGTTCATAACCACAACCAAAGAAAGGACAGAGATGCCCACAGATTCATATAACCCCGGTCAAAAATTATATCCCAAAACTCTGCAGCTCCTGGATTCCTGACTCTTTGACAACGACACCTCCAGGGAGGAGAGGCAATGAGAGACACTGGATTCCTCTCTCTACTGCAAGATGCGTTTCTGTTCCTTCTTTGCCCAATGACTGCTTTTCTTGTAAAAGACGTTAACTAGTGCAACTCTAACCCAGAGCTCATGTCGGCCAGCTGAGAGCTTAACCACTAGACTGCTGAGCAGTGGTCTATGTGTGTCTGGGTTATGGGAGGTTTCTTTGATCTACTTATGCCCCCCGGAATGCATTTTTGCGCAGCTTCAAGAAGAAGAGGCGGCTGCACATCCTATCTCCCCAATCTCAACCTCACTTTACCCCCGTTGGTTTGGGCCCTCTCTTGGGAGGTGGGAAATGTGGTTTGGATCCCTCCAGGCTGAAGAAAGCACTGAAGCCAGATTTCTCACTTCATGGGCCAGCGCTTTCGCTAGCTCGTCTCCTGATAGGGAAAAAAAAAAAAAAAAAAAAAAAAAAAGAAAGGTGTGTGCATCCCCGTCTTGGTCTGTGTTTAAAAAGAGTGAGCAAAGCTCAAGTTCTTGAGTGCCTCCAGATGTCTCCCCTCGGGAGTGGGCTCGGCCCTCTGGAACCTAAGTGGAGGGAGATATTTCACTTTGCAGACCTGATTCATATACCTTAGGACGGGTTGGAGTTTGGACACACCCTGTGTGCTCAGCATTTCCAACTTGGCTTGCTTTCAGTGGCTTCCGATGCACTGCACGGAGTCTCGCCCTGGGGCTGCTCCCTGTTGTGGCAGACTTCCTGGTTTGAAGCCTCCAGGCTTGAGGCTGTAGTAGGACCGGAGAGGAGGTGCGTGGAAGTGCTCCACTCTGAGATAACTAACTCTCCTTATGCATCAGGTAGGGAGAGCCCAGGGGCCTAACACAGCACTTTGGGTTTCCGTTTTGGGGCCAGACACCAAAAAAATTAGCACCTGAGTCCTTTCCTTGGATCTAGTGTTTAGTTTTCAATTTGGGACAAGCCTCTGCAGTACCTCACTGCACCATATATTTTCTCTGACTACCAGAGTTAGACTACTCGAAATATTCAGACTTCTTAAAATGAAGACAAGAACCTGGAAAGCTTTTCAAAATCTCATGGGCGTAGGCACTAATTCCTAGATCTCCAATGGTACTGAAATCAGTGGACCTTTAGGTACCTAATTGCCTCTCTGCAGAAACTTCTGCACTGGATGCCTGTGTATGGCTGAAGGTACACAGGCATCTTTATAAACATGGCCCTGAGTGTTCCTGGGTACATCTCTTTAGTGCATTTTGTACAAAACCTCAGGTTTACATGTGACTCAGCCAAACTCTGCTTTGTGTCCAAGCCTGTGCTAACTTTTGGGCATGAATGCTATGATGCATGACCTGTATGATGCTTGACATGACCATATGGACATCTTGCATGGCCTTGTGGCAGCATCTGTCATCTTGGGGTTCTCTCTTGAACAGTCTTGGATCTGCCATTGATAAGGGCAGATAGGATTTGCTGATACTGTCTGTCCTGGCAGTGCCTGTGTACCACCTGTGTGGGTGTCCACAGCTGAACTATGAGCTTCTTGTGACCAGCAGGCCCTTGAAAAGAGCTATGATATGATTTCTTCAAATGTTGCAGCATTTTCAATTTGGAGTTAGCCTGTACCTCTACCTTGCCCCTACCTTGCAGGCAGGCAAGATACTCTCTCTGTGCACAGTACCTTGGCCAAATGACTGTTAGACCAATGCTGACTTTTGGCTGATGTGTGTTTCTGCATCTGCCAAAACAGACGTGTCCACAAAGGCATAAAAATTTTGCTTTCTTCCCAGCTTGGGCATCACTGAGTTGTATCATGTCACCATTGTTGTTCATAGGTAACTCACTTTAGACAGATAGATGGCACTTGACTGTGGCAGAAACAGTTGAGGGTTATTGGGCAGGAGAAATCTTGCAGAAATGGTTAAAAGCTGTGAGGAAAAAAGATGCTGCTGGTGCAATTAGATAATTAGCACAAGGTTGAATTCTTCCTTCAGACGTGGTACTCTCCCTTAAAAAAAAAATTATTAGTCTAACAATATCAGAACGAGACAGCAAAGAGATTGGAGCCATTCCCTAACTCTACGTGTGGAAAAGAAAACATGGTGTTTCTAATACCACTCTTCTGCAGTGGGACACCTGCTAAGCTTTTAATGGTATATCCTGTGAAGAAGGAGACCAAATCAGTAATACTAAGGACTGCAAAGTTGAAGATAAGTAGCTTATGTGTGATATGGCAGAACCAGAGAAAGGGTGCAGAGAGAAGGGTGATGTGGCCAAAGCAATACACAAAGGACAGGGTCTTTGCAGCTGTATTTGAGGTTGAGGACTGGGGCAGAAATAAGTGGTTGGGAGAGCCTTTCCCATTCTTTGTTTGCATGGTGGATCTCAGTTTATCAGAGTTATGATGACAAGTGACCAAGGCCTACTTCGTTGCACTAAAAGTAGTCCGTAACAGGAAAGTGTCTTAGCCTTTAGAGAAAGTGAGATTAAAACTCTTAAATTGTGGATGATATTTGTGAAAATTACCCCAACTCACCACTGCCTATGAGTAGGCATCTCACAAACATCTACCATAGTTCACTAAATATCTATAGCTTGAGCTAGAGGTAACTTGATCTGGACCTTGAGAAGTAACCTTAGGGTGCCTCAAGTTTACCTCAGGGTACCTGTGACCTTAAAATAAGCTGAGCTTCAAGAAGTGTAAATAATAATAATAATAATAATAATAATAATAATAATAATAGCAGCTCCCTGGATTCAGCTGGACTTACGTGTCAGAAATCATCCTTAATAATGGTGTGCATTAACACAAATATTATCTGATAACAGCGATTTTCCATACACCTATTAGAGTAGGTAATCATGAAAAACAGAAAGCTGAGGTTTTTAAGCCCACCTGACAAACAGGAACACCTCACTCTTTATCTTTGTAATCACAGCTCCACAACCAGCTCTCTGGGACTGACTTTTCAAAGGGAGTACCAACCTACGGAGAAGTAGGAGGACCTCCATTGGACTGATAGGCTGATGTTACTCCAACCAGGGTGCACTCGCAGGGCTGAAATCCACCATGGGTGCCACAAGAGTGTATTGAGGGTAGAATCTGGACAATAGGTTACAGTTTCTGTCCTGCTGTCTGAGAAGGAGATAAGCTAATGTGGCTTTCAGTGACTTGTACACTCTCTGAGCTTTCTGGGTTTTGGTGGGCAGGTTGGCCAAGTGTTTCACAGGTTGCTTAGTAAACATGATTGATAGATCTTTCTGTAGCAAATGCCCAGGGCCACAGCCCTCAGATTCATTTGATTAGCTATTGCTGGCTTTTCTGTAGACATGGGGCTGCTACTCCATTTATCTTTTATCTTTTTCCTACCATGCAATGTGGCATGAATGTGGCACTGACACAAATACAGGAATGAAGTATTGAGAAACATGGTGTGGCAGGTGAATTCTGCACAGCTCCCCTGTGGTTTACCTTTACACCTCTTTCCCTCCTTCCTCTTCCCTTATGCCTTCCTCCTCACCATGGGGAGAGGTTCCTTTTCCAAGGTCTGGGTCCATGTCTCAGCCTCCATTCATCTCTCTGAAGAGAATAACCTGACTCCAAACTGCAGCGGGACTGACTACAACAGCAAAACTCATAAAGAGATTCCCCTTCTCCTCTTGTGAGGGCTTTCCTCCCTCAATCTGTCCCAGGGGGGTTGAACGCCTTCTGCCACCTCACTCTTGAGACATTAAGACCTTGAAATTTGAAAGAGGAGTGGCGTAGTCTGGAGAAAAATGGACCTGTGTTCTAACCCATGCAGCTTGTGATACGCACATTGTCGGGTGATAACAAAGGATTTACATAGGATTTACATTTTTCTTAGGGGACGTTTAGTGGAAAGGGAGCAATCAGTAGCAATGACAGATGAATCCATTTGGCGGCAAAGGCTGCCTCTTTCACACAAATAACAGGCTTTTTCTTAATCTACAATTTGTCACTGTTTATTCGGCAGTGCAAGCCTTTTAATTGCCCTGCAGCATCCTGGGTTTGTGCTCCCTGGGAAGCAAGGGAGCAGTTTGAGGGAGTTAGAGGGCATTTCTGCCTCTCGCATATGCCTAGAAACCTGAACAAGGCTTTCCAGAGTCCGGTCAGTTTTTCTGGGTGAGAATACAGGAGGAGCATGAGCTGTCGTGACTCTTTTGAGGGCACGGTGCGGGAGGAAACAGTCTGGCTCCCATCAGCAGTCAGCAGGTTGGCATCAGTGTCTTTGTTGCTCAGCGCTTGCTTTGCAGGGGCTGATGCTGAAGTGGATTCACAGCTTTTTACTAGTCTTCTTGGCTTCTATTTAGATCTTGACATTAGAACGATGAAAATCGCAGAATCATAGAAGCATTGCCCAGGTGGCCAAGAAGGCCAACAGCGTCCTGGTCCGTATCAGGAATAGTGTGGCAAGCAGGACTAGGGGAGTGATTGTGCCCTGTACTCAGCACTGGTGAGTAGTGGTTTTGTCAGTGTTAGGTTAATGTTGGACCCGATGATCTTAAAAGTCCTTCCAACCCAGATGATTCTATGATTTTATGATTATGGTTGGAAGAGAACCTGTAAGATCATCGAGTCCAACCGTTAACCCAGCACTGCCAAGTTACTAAACCATGTCCCTCAGCACTGCATCTACACATCTTTTAAATTCCTCCAGGGATGAGGAGTCCACCACTTCCCTGGGCAGCCTGTTCCAATATTTGATAACCCTTTCAGTGAAGA
>JAOXJM010000001.1:5393689-5407831 GCA_026413425.1 Tringa solitaria
AAGATGATCTTGAAGGTCCCTTCCAACCTAGAAGATTCTGTGATTCTGTGATTGCCAACAACAGGGACAACCATGGGATTTTTGGTTTTTTGATTAAAAAAAACGAACTCCAGATTTCACCAGGATCTTTGTCTCATACAGGAACGCTTAGATTCCCCTGTTTTAGGGATGATTGCAGGTTAGCAAGAGCACCTCCTGTAAAACCACGTTTGCCACAGAAAATTGAAGATATATAGAAAATGAGAATGGGATTTTCAAGAATAGAAAGGAGGAGCCTGCAGTTAAGGAAGGTGAATACTCATCTGGAGAGAGGAACTTGTTGGTTCCCTGTTGGTATTGCTAAGGTCCTTTGAGAGATGAATGAATTCCTGGAGTCCCCCCTTTTTTTTTTTTTTTTTTTTCCATGCCCTAGGATCCCTCTTTAGGACTCTTCAGCTTGATTTGTGTTAATGGGACCGATGTCTGAAAGATGGAAAACTTCCTACAACGCTAAGGCCTTAGAAAATCATGCCCTAGAGGTCTCAAATAAGGCACCTAAAAGATGGACATCCTTGACAATCTACTTTGACTTTGGCATATTATTCTCAAATACACAGGGGGAATAGTAACACTTGGTTTTTACCCAGTCAGTTAAAATGGGAAGCGTTTCAGGTTTTCTTGTCTGAGCAGGTAACCTCTACCACAATTTGACTATAACCTTTTCTACTACCTCTAAATGGTAGTGGAATGCAGATCCAATCATTGCTATTATTTCTACTATTATTATTACTCCTGCTTTTATTTAAAATATGATCATGGCTATTATTATTTACAATTGTAATATGATCCTTTTTGATTAATACCACCACTACTGCTATGAATAACAGTGGTTGTGGCTTTTCAGGCCAGCTCAGATAAGTTATTCTATGCACAATTATTGCTGATGGTCTCAGCTGAGAGGTAATGGACAGGGGCAAATGATCTTTCCTTGAAGATGGAGTGTATAATCTCCTGGTTGCAATAAGGGCCAACTGGCAGAGCACCGTGAGCAAAGTTTGTTCTCTTCCTTCATTATTCTTGCTGCTCTTCTCCTCTATTTCCTGCTATAATCAAGTAAAGAAAATAAAAATAAAACCCCTAGAGGTGGATGGAGACCTGGTGTAAAATGAGCCAGCAATGTGCCCATGCCCTTGCCACAAAGGCGGCGAATGGTGTCTTCAGCTGCACTAGATAAAGTATTGCCAACAGATCGAAGGACATGATCCTTCCCCTGTTCTTAGCACTGTTGAGGCAACACCTGGAGTACTGTGTTGATTTCTGGGCTCCCTGGTACAAGAGAGACATGAACATATTGGACAGAGTACAACAAAGAACCACAAAGATGATGAAGGGACCTGAACACCTCACATGAAGAAAGGCTGAGAGAGCTGGGACCGTTCAGCCTGGAGAAGAGAAAGCTCAGGAAAATCTCATCAGTTCATGTAAATACCTGAAGGGAGTCAGAAAAGCAGACTGAAACAGAAGAGGTTCCCTCTGAACATCAGGAAACACTTTCTTACTGTGAGCGTGTCTGAATCCTAGCACAGGTTACCTGGGGATGTTGTTGAGTGTCCATTCTTGGAGGTGTTTGAAAGCCATCTGGAAATGGTCCTGAGCAACTGGGTCTGCTTGAGCAGAAGGGTTGGATCAGATGATGTCCAGAGGTCTCTTCCAAACTCAACCATTCTGTGATTCCTTGATTCTGTGATCACAGATAAACCCCTGCTACATCTCCCTGGTCCCTATACCAAAGACCCTTGTCCTTTTTTGTTGGGGATACAAGGGGAGTTGAGGTCAGGCTAGGACATCGCATTAGCACGTGGAGAGCAGTTTTGCAGCTGCTCTTCCTCTAGCTTTGGGGATCTCAGGAAAAGCTGTGGCACTGGGCAGAGCAGTTGCTGGGCCTTTGTGAATCACCTGAAGCTTCCTCCAGCTCCTCCTTAAAAATGCACCTGGATAAGATGAACTTTGAAATTATGGACCATTATTTTATTATTTCATTTTGTTCACAGGCTAGGCTTGCCATGAAATGCAGTTGCAGCTGTCATGAAATTACTTGCACCCTTCAGGTCAAGTTTACCAGTAACTTCATCTAGGAGACTCACTTGTGAAGTAACATCACCGAAAACTGAAAGTGAAATAAGAAAAGGGCACATCTGTTTCATCAGCTATTGCTCAGCTGCTGGCATTTTTATGTCATAAGTGACAAACTCAGCTTCAGTTTTTCTTCTTTCTTGGGGGGTGTCCATGCTGTTGGCTATGAAGAAGAGTGAATGTACTCAACTCCTCCTGTCTAAAATGTCTTATTTCATAAGCATATGCAGTCAGAGAGAACCCAAAGATAACGTGTTAACCATCACCCTCAGGAATCAGTCCTTTTACTTTCTATATGGATGAGAATTTAAATATTTTTTCCCAGACTGGAACAGATCCAAGGGGAGGAATTAAGAGCAGCATGCTCCCATAGCACTCCCCAGGGAGGAGAGTAGGATATTCGGTGAGGAGGTAGCTGAATCAGGAAGAAAGTTGGATTTGAGCAGATGTTTCCCAACCAGCTGCTGAGTGGCCTAGCCTCCGGGCTGGAGGGTATCCGAGGGCAATGTGATCCCGACCGGCTCTGGAGCCATTCCACTTGGCAGGCAATAACTCAGAGCTCACACAGACAAAGAGCCAGGGTGAGTCACCAGTCTGCTGATTAGGCTGCTCTCCTGGGAGGGAGGCACCTGGATCCCAGATCCAGGTTAGGGCTGCAAAGTGGAACAGCATCAACTGGGAGGGATTGGAGATACTTAATGCTGCCTGCTTAGGAGGCTCTTGCGTGGGAGGCACGAGTTTGAATCCACTCAAGAGGGGGGAGAGAGTTTAACTCAGGTCTCCTAAAACTTAAAGGAAAACTCTTAACACTACCTTATAATTATGGGCATGGGTTGGTTCTTTGGGCATGCAGTGGTTCTTCAGCTACTGGGTGCTGAGGTGATCATTTGACCTTGTTTTTCTTAAAAAGGATGGAAAAATCACTATTTGTTGTTTGATCCACTGGGACATTCTTCATCTGCAAAGAACGGAACAAAACGTGACATTCTAGTCCTCTTTTCTGTGCAACAATCTTGGGGTTTTTTTTTTGTTTGTTTGTTTTTGCTTCTGTCACAAACCACTGCATTAGGGCTTTTTACCTGCAGAACAGACAATTATTCACACTCCTCTGACTGGCAATGCCATAACCTGGAAAGTGTTGAGAACATGCTTGTTCGTGCAGCTGGGCAAATTACAGAGTCATAGAATGGTTCAGGTTAGAATATTGTCTCTGAGAATGGACTGGTGGACTGGGAGCCACTGAGATGGCCACAGAAAAGTTTGATGGGCCCTGAAGAACTCGTAACTATGAAAAGAGAATGAGGAATTTTCTCTTAAATTGATACGCTGATAGTAAGAGGTAGAAATGTAGAGTCTTTGAGATGGATTCTTCTTCATTTGCACCAGCTTCAAGCTGAGAATGATTCAATTATTATTTACTCTAAATTTACTCTTCTGTAAAGTAAGATTTAAAAGATGGCCAAAATTATTTATTTGTGTCAATTCTATAAAACATGTAAAGGAGAGTCTCCCTGCCTTTAACAGAAATGATCTGAAAGAACCTATCTGGTCTACCTCTGTCAGCTTAGCATCTTTGCAGTAGTCAGTGGTTGCACAAAACTGGCCAATTTTTCCATATATAGTGTTGCTAAATTGCCCTTTCTGGTTTTGTTTTATTACCCCCTCAGAGCAATGATCTCACCGATCAGTGTTGTGTTGCTCTTCGGGAGTGGCAGGGGTGGAGTGGGGTGGGACGAGCAAAGCCCTGAGCTTTTTCCAGAGTTCCCTGCATATGCAGAACATTTCATTGTCTTCTCTAACACGCCCTCACCTTTCACACAGACTGGAATTTGACACACCAGGTTAGAGAAAGAAAGCGAGGGAAAAAAAAAAGGCAAAAAAATAAAAAGCACAACACAAGAAAAAACCCAGCAAACAAGATCTTATCATGGAAAATATCCATCCACCCTCCTGATAATAAAAAAGGCCTCAGGTTAGGAAAATAAAAAAATTACTCTAATGAACACTCAAAATTGACATGCAAATACATCCATGGTTCCTGGCATAGATGAAAAGATTGAACAGAGCCCTCTTCCAAAAAGGCAAGTTTTACACTTCTTGCAAAAGGGAAATTTTATCCCAGTTATTGATGTTTTTTGATTTGTCTTGAGAAGTTTTCCTTCCCTGTTGAGGAAAGCTCTGTATACTCCTTCTCCCTCACTCCACCCCATACCCCACATTCATTTCACCAGGTGGCATGACGAAACCCTCGGGATCAAGGCAGGTTTCATCAACAAGGCTTCATGCCATGCCACCCATAATTCATTCCAGCCTGCTGTGGCTTTCTCCCAGCAAGCAGTACCTCTTGCAAAACCAGCCCCTGTTTCACACTCTTTCCAAGCTTGTGTTCCTGAGCACCAGCAATAGAAGAGCATGAATCACTAACAGAGCATACAGACCTTCGCTCCACTCCGGCCAGTTTGTGTCATTGCCTTAATGTTAATTACACAGCATAATATGTGCATTTAATTTCCGTGGTGTTTCAATTAAATTAATCAGGCAATTAAAATTAATTAAAATTACAGAAATCACCTGCAGAAGTGCTTGAAANNNNGGGGAGGGGAAGGGAGGGGTTGGGAGGGAGCTGGGAACGTAGATGGCTGTGTTTTCACAGACCTTCCTTCCCTTGATTAATTTTGGGGATAGACTCTTTCAGAGCAGGTTATTTAAGGATTTAAAGCCCGTTCCAAGGCCCATTGAAGCCAATGGAAATCTTTCTATTGGCACTGATAGGCTTGGGACCAGGCCACTAGCCCCAAGTGCTGAGGATAGAGATTTAAGGGCTAGGTGATGAAAGAGCTGATGCTCAGCAGAAATGCCTCAAGGCCTCTGAAGAACAAGGCCAAGGGCCCTGAAGTACCAAATCAGGGTCAGATTTTGAAAGGCCACCTGTTAAAGACAAGGATGAGGTCTGTGGGAGTTGTTTGCGTCAGTACTTCCAAGGATCTGGGCTGGAGAGGTTTTCTAAGAAACTTAAATGTGTTTTAAGTGTCAAAGGACTTTTAAAACATGACCAAACATATCCCACCCTGAACTCCCACTGACTTCTGCAGCCAATGAGAGGGGAGTCCTAATTTTGTACAGGTAATTCAGGCCTCCTGAAGTTTTAGACAAGTTATTTAGCTTCTCTTTGGGCAAATTATTTAGCCACTCTTAGCAGCTCCCTCCCATTAAGCAGGGGTTAGTGCATTCAGTTGCCTCATGGAGGGATGGTACTCTGATCTGTGGAAGAGTTTGAAGATGTCACAGCAACCTGAACAGTCTCCTTGCTGCTTACCACTTTTTACCAGGCAAGCACAGTCACATACACACCGTTTAACCAAGCCGTAAGTTTTTCCCCAGTGTGGAAGCGACGGCACTTTTAGCTTTTGAACAGCTACTTTCCCCACAACATCCTACCAGCCAACCCCAGCCCAACCAGTGCCCAATGACTGGGAGACAAGTTAGTTCCTTCCACACTTTCCTGGAAAGACTTTGCCTGGCACACTCCTGTCTTAACGGGTGAGTCACCCATTCTTCGCTGCCATTCTTCGACCCGCAGTTGGGGATGTTTATACCGCAGTCCCTGAAGGTCATGCAGGCATCCCCAAGCTGCCTTTAAATTAATTTGCTGGACTACCATTGGTAGGATACCTGTAGTTTCAGGGAACACTGTGTGGGCTGAAAAACCAGGGTATGAAGCAAAGTAAATGCTCGTAATTAGGCTGAGCTGTCCTGGGCTGCACTGGCTATTGGAACCTGAGCTGGCTGTTTTAAAGACATAACTGCTTTTTTTGCACATTATAATTTCCCTCACACTGCCAGATAATCCCTCACAGTTCCATAGGCAATTACCGAAGCTTCTTGGTGTCCAAGAGGGAGTAAAACCTTATCACCTCTGCCCCGATGGTGCCTGCTTCTGCTCTGCACTCATGAGCCACCTTTTTCTCTCCAGTTGTTTAGATGATTAACATAATTAAGTTATGCACACAGCAAACGTTTAAGGATTCTAGTTAGACTGAAGTTTACTGCCAGCTTCAGATCTGAAAGATTTAAGTGCGCCAGAACTTGAGTTATTTTTTTTCCAACCATATCAGTCAATATTTTCTCTTTCTGTAAACCTTGTTTCTTTTGCACCCTCAAGCGATCGGGCTACAATATTCCCATTACTATTGGCCACTTTAGCATACTTTTCTGCTACCCTTTCCATTTATTAAATCACAGAAAAATGCCTGCTGATACAGGATATTTTTCCATCTTTTCCATTTTGGGATGTATATCTTTATCTTATATCTGTCTTTCTCCACTCCCTTTTAAAAAAAGATAGAAAATGAAACGTGGCAGAAACAGGAAAGAGAACATAGAAAGAGAGGGAAAAAACCACCCAAGAACAGAAAAACTTGATTTTCAAAGTTAGAAGTTTTAAGAGGATAACAGTGTTTTGCTTCCGAACAGCCCAGAATTTTAATTAAAAATCTGATGAACATTCTTGTGTCTCTCCAAAATTCTCTAAGTGACGAAACACCCCTCTCTCACTTTGCTAATCCTCCTCCATCTGAATTCTTTGACACGACTTCTTGTGTGGCCTTTGGCACGTCACTTCACCTCAGTTTCCTCATCTATAAAATGGCTGTTAATCCCTATATAGTATCACCCACGCAAATTGCCAAGGCTTATGCCTGAACAGTGCTTTGAAGATAAGTGAGTAAAGTTTCAAAAGGACCTAAGAGATTTAGGAGTGAAAGTTTCATTAGCTTTCCATCAGATTTGTACTCTTATATCTCAGAGAGCCTTTTGAAAGTCTGCAGAATTGCAAGACTTTACTCATCACAGTCATACTCCTTGTTTTCCTCAAGGAAAGGGATCGCTCCAGGCGAATTTTGGCAGAAGAGCTTGTTCCTCAAAAGAAGCAAGGTGAGACTTGGGGCTCTCCAGTTTCTTCCCCCTTTCTGGGTATAAGATATGAAACCTTGAATGCATGCTCTGACCATCTCAGGCAGAACAGGATCTCTCAGGAGCTCACTATTTATATCGGTAGATCTACTTGCCTTATTTCGACTGAAAGAAGGGAGGGAAGGCACATTATCTTCAACTTTGCCACTAGATTTGAGATAGTAACTTTCAGCTGGGAGGCAGTGGTGAGCTCGTTTGGATGGTGTGGAGGTAGTCACATCTTCAGTTAGCATGACTGCTTCTTGAAGAGAGACTAACGCTCTCTTTCCTAGAAGCGCAACATGATAGAGAGGGCCTGCAAAGATACCCTGTCAATCTTGGGGAGTGCTGGTTGATTCAAGAAGAGTTACAAGGTTTCTCTAGTTGCAAGAGGTTGACCTTACTGCTCCATTTGTCCAGAGAATAGAAGTTCCAGGTTTTTGCTAAAAGAACAGAATTAAGGAAAAAAGCTCAAAATTGCTAGGGAAACATACTGAAAAAAAAAATCCAAATATTTGGCTTTTTGGTTTTCCCTTTTTTATTTTTGAGTTTGCCACCCTGAGTTCTACTTTCTAGCCTTTCTCAGAAAGTATAAAAAGGGAAAGAAAAAGGAACAAATCAAGCAAAAAAGCTGTATAGATAGCAGTGGCTTGGTAGCTTTGGTTTGTTCAGCTTCAGTGGCTAAACCACTATTCTGAAATCACCTGGAAATAATGTTGCTTTTCTTTGTGGGACTTTCCATATCAGAATGAAAATGAAAATAAAAATGAGCTTGTGAAGAAAGAAATATCTTCTTTGGCCATAAATGAAATATTTTATTTTTATTTTATTGACATAATGCAGCTGAATTTGAAAATGAAACATGATTTGAAGACAGGAGTCTGGAAGGTTTTGTTCACAACATTTTGAGGTAAATTGACTTAAAAGTTTTTTATTTCCCAAACTGCCATATTTGACATAAAGTTGCTGATGATTTTGATCAAGTAGACACAGTGTTTTTCCTAAAATATGCCTTTCTACAAAAAAAAAACCAACAAACAAACCCAAAAAACCGCAACAAAATTGTCCTTAGTTTTGAAAATGGGTCCTTAAGAAAAAACAGTAAATATCATTATAAAACTAAAAAAAATGCTAGTTTGGGGGACTCACAGCACAAGGCTCTGAATAGTCTAACACAACTTTGAAGCTAACCGTTTTTTTGAGGGGAGGTGGAGTGGACCAGCTATTCACAATAGGTCCTTCCAATCTGAATTATTCTGTCATTCTGTGATTATCTAAGTATCTGTCTTTAGTACCTTGTTCATATTGCCTTTAAACTGAATACCCTTCAGTTTAATACATTCAGCCTTTAACACTATGTTTTTCTTCAATTTACAAGATATGAAAAAAACCACAGAAGCAAGTCATGGTGAAATCTTCTGGTGAGTAGGCAACTGAGCCTACCAGGGTCAAGTCTCAAAACATCATCACACTGTAGGTTTCCCATTTTCTCTTCAGTTGAACAAAGTTTAATAAATCTCAAAAGCTCAAGAAACATCTCTAAAATACTTGTTTGGGAAAGTCTGAAGAAAAATGTATCTCTTGGGAGATTTTTATTTTTCCTTTTTAAATCTCTTCACCTCTTCTGGAGTTGACCTAGAAGCTATGTTTCTGCAAGGACATTGATAGTGTCCACACCTACTGCCAACCATAATTGAGAAAGACAGGGGACCTGAAAAACCCCAGGAGACTTTAGCTTGTGATGGAAGGTTCTTGGTATGCAGCAGAGTTTCTTTTCACCTCTGGAATTGCACACTACATTCTAATTAGAGATGTTAATTATATACATTTCTGTTAAAACATGTTGCATCGAAGCTGAAACATTTTGTAGAGAAGTGTCTATTTCGTTGACACTTTTCTTGGAGAGGTTTTTGAGGTTCAAGACTCTTCTCAGGGAGAGTTTTCAAGGAGAAAAGAGTCTCTGGTTTCTGTTACATAGATAGTACAAAACTGTCATTAAAGTTCCAGTGTCATTTACTTTGACAAAATATTTGAAAAAGTTTTTATTTTCCTCCTTTTCTTCTCTCCACTGTGGAGAGAAAACAAATTTCAAACCTCAAAAATTGTGGTAAAATGGAATTGCTGTCCTGTGGACAATTCCTGTGATAAAGCCAACAAACTAGTCATGCTAAGTTCGGTTCCTCCCTGCTATAGCACAGCAATTAATTTATGCAGCCTTAGCAAGTGGCCAAAGTGTTTCATGCACTGCTAATAATTATAGGCACATCTTGGTGGTCATATTGAATTCAATGGCAATTTCCCCGCAGATTTTATCAGGAACAGAATTTATCCCTATATGCTTCAATTGTATAACTCAGTTTCTGTTATTGCTTAAGACTCCCCAGTCTGTGCCAGCATGTGAAATTGTGATGAAGTTTTATGTTAGTGGCTGCTGCTAACTGTTCTTAATTATTTGATAGTCATCTGAGGCCTGAATTTCATAGATGTGCAGCTCCTCTTATTCCAGCTCTAATCAGTGGTAATTTGGATACTTTGTCCATCTGTAAATCAGACCTTTAAAGGGCATTCCTGATCCCATTGTCTCTAATGAATGCAGGTCCGTACTTCCAGGACTGAATCTTTTCTTCAGTTAACAATTACGGTACAGCTGGTTAAAAAACATCTAAATTATCCTTTTTGGGGAAATTACAAGATTTTTTCTTTTTTTGGGGGGGAGGGCATCTCAAAAAGTAGTAAAATCATAGATTTTTTCATAAAGATATATGTTCTGATACAGCAACAATAAGCACAGCCTTGGATGGGGAGCTGGGTAGACAGCAGAAGTCGTGGATGTTCCTCACTGCCAGAAGACACACACCTGGGATATCTACCCTTGAAATTTTCACAGTTGCTCAGCACCATGCTGATGTAAGTGCTGGTTAATTCTCTAACTTCAGTATCTTACTTTTAGGGGGACCATAGGAGAGTCTGTTCTCCAAGCACTTGATTTAACTTGGCATTCAACCTAAAACACCTGAAAAGACATTTGTTAAGGTATTTCTGTGTTTAATCTCCAATTTCTCTAGTATCAGCTTTCCAGATGCTTTGTTTCCTTCTTCCCTTTCGAGGAAAGGGGATTTTCCACCAGCACTGCAAGGACTATGGGTTGATGCACACAGTCCTGCCAGCACACAGTGGATCTGCAAGGGTAAAATAAAATGGAAGAGTGGGATAACAAGAACTTTATGAAGTTCAACAAGGATATGTGTAAGGTCTTGCACTTCGGAAAACATAATCCAGGAGTGCAGCACAGACTGGGATCTACCTGGCTGGGGAGCAGCTCTGTGGAAGGGGACCTGGGGGTCCTGTGGACAACAAGGTCAATAAGTGAAGCGTGTGCTGCAGTAGCAAAGCAAGCCAATAGGATGCTGGGTTGCATCAACAAGGGCATTACTAGCAGAGATAAAGAAGTGATTATCCCACTCCGCTCAGTGCTTGTCAGGCCACACCTGGAATACTGTGTTCAGTTTTGGTCCCTGCATACTAAAACAACCTATACATCCTCCCCACCCCCAAATGCTTTTGGGAGGTTTGAATGACCTTGAATAACCCTTGGTGTTTGGGCAGGCACAAAGCTACTTCCAGGCTGGCACCTTACCTACCATGTTCCCAGCCCAGTGGGAGTACTGGTTTTGAAATGCAAAGGTTTATGTCAAAAATGTTGACACAATCTTCAACTGAAGTGATGTGGGCGTCCGGGAGCAGTGTGAGGTGGGAGCTCTTTTAATCTGTTTTTCTCCTAATCCTTGAAAGGGGCTATAGAAAAGATTAATTTTCTATATCAAGTTGCATTTGTTGAAAGGATTTGGAAGATAAGACACATAAACTATGCAAGCAGAGACAAAATCTGGCCGAAAGGGTTAAAGGCCTGAAGAAGACTCAGTAATTCTCACAAATGGGGACCAGATGTTTGTTGACATTTTAAAAACACAGTCTCCTCCACCCCTACTTACCTTTCTGATACTATGAATTGTTCAGTTGAGATCAGTGAGACATTACTGAAGAGGCAGATTCTTTTCCATGGTTTCTTCTGTTTGTATCATAAAATACGTGGGCAAAAGAATAAGGACACATTAATAATAGCAAGAGCAGTTTTCACCTGGTATAAATTGGCATAGCTCCACCAAAGTCAATAGAAGAGCTCTGATTTACAGCAGATGGGCTTTTGTCCATCAGTGTGATTGCCTTGACCCAGTGATATCACAAGAGCCTTTACAGACTATGTCATGTTGCTCAATATTTTGTCTACGCAAGGCTGTGCTACGTCAAATGCTGTAGTGAAAGGTCTGCCAATGCAGGATCAGGCCTGTTGTATACATCAGAGCTTTGAAATCCCAGGAGGAAAGAGCTGCGTATCTAAGAATGAGAAAATAGATGGCAATAGCACTGGTCAGTAATTGTGAGGTGCAACAGAAGTGGTCAAGCTCATGAAGAAAGGTCTTCAACTGTACTCAAGCCGTAGGGATTATGTGGAACTGAATGACACCCAGACAGAAGCAAAATTCATCTATTTGTGTTTAATCTTGCATTAAAATCAGACAAAAATGAAGGATGTAGAGGAAATGGGAGCTCCATTGCAGTTTTGTTATAACAAATAGGTCACATCATGCCTATTCGGTCCAGTCTGATTCCTTCTCTGCCATGACTCACTTGTGCGTGCTCATGAAGGGGTGCTGAATTTGGCAGGCAAAACACAGAGACAGTCATTATCACGTTTTGTAAATCCTGTTGGCTTAGTTTAATCTGCATCCAAAAATATTGCCTATGTGATGAAAGGGATGGGCTGAGCAGTGGAGAGACATTTCCATGCCCAAAGTGACTGGTCTCATCACCATTATCTTGAGCACCTCAATTCATCCCTTTTGTCCACTACTCACTGTGGACTGATGGCCTTTTCCTCAGGGCAGGAAATTATAACAGCAGCAAAGAGAGCCAAATTGAGGGAAGTTATGCCTCTTGTGTTCAGACACCAAGCAATTTGGGAGCAGCTTGGCTGCTGGATGTTTCCCACCGCAGTCACTTGGAGCAGTGTGGCAATGAAGATGAGGGGAAACTGGCCGAGCCAATCCCCTGGGTTACGTGGATTAAAACTGGCCCTCTGGCTAATGGCTGAGAAATCTACTTTAAACACTGTGAGCTAGTCCCAAAGCAATGACATGGTGGCTGGAGAGCGCAGAAAAAAATAGCCTGATAGCAAGCCTGGAGCACTATTCTGGTCTAGGATGGGATTCAGCTTGAGATGCTGTAACTCAGTCCTATGACACACAGCTTTTTCTGTGGGACCTCTTTTTCAGAGAATGTCCACTATTTGGCCAGATTCTTGCTTCAAAGGCAATAGTAAGATGACTTCAGAAAGAGGGGACTTAACCCTGAGTTGGTAGCTTCCAAAAATAATTATACCTTCATAATTTACTTAAATACTTATTACATTATACTTATTATTTAATTATTGTATTTTTATAATTTACTGTCTACCTGGGTTACTTGATATCTGGGTATCTTTTATCTTCCTTCATTTCATTTTGCCCTGTTCATGCAAGCCTTTTTATTCTGTTTTGTTATTCCTTAGAAAGATATATCACTGATGATGCCCTGCCACTGAATACATCTTTAACTGATGTATATTTAATATCCTTTTTCTAAACTCTTTTGATTTACTGTCTCTTTTTATCCCCTGTGATAATAACTAGTCAATGTATTACCTTGAGATTTTTCTTCCAAAGTTTCCTCTTTTCCTTTTCACGAACCTAAATATATGTTGGCCAACGGCCAAGTAATTTTCCATATCAGCAACCTCTCTGCTTCCGTGCAGTCAGGAGAGATGTACCTCTTGTAAAGTCTGCTTTTCTCTAAAATGCAGAGTTCTTGTACTCTGAAAAATCCCCAAACTTTCTATTTAAAATTAGCTGGTCAACCACGTGCTAGCTTCCTGCTTTTGATTTCATTATTTTCATGCACCTTTGTTCAGAATTCCCTACTACTACTTAATACCACTTAATACCAAAGTAATGCTTTATACTAAAATTGTGCTGAACTCAATGGTAAATTCACGGTATCAGGTATCATGAAGATGAAGGGTGGTAAAATTTTATTTCAACTGATATGAATTTGTCCATCACCTTCGACACTACTCTTGGAAATGGTTGAATATAGATTAGTGAGCTAAAGTCAATGGATGATTTTGTTGCAGTGGTCCATGATCCAGAGAACCAGGGATGAGATCAGAAGCTAACACCAGTTTGACCTGAGAAAGATGAGAATTGGGTGGTAAGTTCACAAAAAAAAAAAAAAAAAAAAAAAGTCCAAATGTAGCTTCTGCAACTGTAAGATGGTTTGATGCATTTAGATTAAAGTATTGGTGTACATCAATACAGAAAAAAAAGCAGAATTTGGCTCTATGTGGTAGATTATTTTTTTTTTAAGCCTAAGCCTCTACTAGTCCATGAAACAGCAAGGCACAGGATTGAGCACTGTCAACACTGTTTAATTGATAGCACACTCCTGGGTAGTTTTTGGTCCATGCTAATTAGCACTTTCCCCAGCAATGGCCTGCAAGGGGATATTCCCAACACATAGCGTCCCTCTTTCGGGGCGAGAAAAAGGAATTCAGCCTTATGGACCCATCCTGCAGCATTTGCTTTCAGGACCAGAGAAACGGATCATGATATAGACGTAGCTGATATAGATCGCAGGCAGTATGGCTGTGAAATACATCCTCTACAAACCTGGAAGAGCTGGTAATGAATCAAATCCAGACGTGAGTTTTCAGCACTGAGCTAAAGCCTCGTTTATGGAAGGTGCACTTACAACAGACATAACTTCTTTGTGATTCAGGCTCTGAAAAGAAAACCCTGAAATGAGCAGTAATTACCGGTGCCAATTTTAATTCATTCTTTACAAATTAAATCTTTACAAATTCAATATTTACAAATTAAATCTTACTCTGTGAGAGTGATAGAGCACTGGAACAAGCTGCCCCAGGGAGATGGTGGAGTCTCCTTCTCTGGAGACATTCAAAACCCACCTGGACACATTCCTGTG
>JAOXJM010000001.1:5407931-5425073 GCA_026413425.1 Tringa solitaria
TGCTTTGGCAGGGGGGTTGGACTAGATGATCTCCAGAGGTCCCTTCCAATCCCATATGATTCTATGATTCTAAATGAGCCCTCCCCCAAAAGAGATGTGAGCAAATTTGGGGTAGGAGGAGGTCCTGTGTTCTCTGTTGTAGGTAACTCTTGAGCATGCACAGCAATAAAAGGAGACAGAAGGCAGCAGTGGAAATCTAGTTGAAAACATGTGTAGTGGGAAGGGACTTTTGGCACATAATAGACAGCATGTAAAGTTCACGCAGTCTTATGTGGGTGGTGGAAGACACCACAGAGACTAGCACCCCCACAGAGGTGGAGGGGTGATATTTATCACTAGACTCTGTGAGTATCAAAACAAAGACACAAAAGGAGACAAAGGGGATTGACTGTTTCAGAAGATGAAACCAAGTGCAGAACAGAGGAAGAAGGGACCAGAGGTGGGAGTTTCAAGGTGCCTTTAAAATAAACAGGGAACCCTCTTCAGTGGAGGGACATCAAGGACCTCTGGTGGTGTGGCCACAATAGTAGATGAAGGATATGGTAGGTTTGACCTTTTGTCTCTTGGTGCCAAGTAAAAATCTGTTTCCTTGCGAATATTGGATGGGACCTCACTGGATTTTAAATGCACCATGTTAAAATACCGGTAAGGTATGTGATGAAATATTCCCTGGCCTCTTCTTACAGAAGACCCTTCAGTTTTAGTTAATCTACTATGAAGGGTCGGATACATTTTAATCACTGCTGTGTGAGCACTGGAGACAATAATATCCTAAATTGCAAGGCCTAATATAAATGGAACTCAGGCCCAGTTTTGTGTACAATTATTTTTGACGGGGTTAAACAGACATCAGAACCTGACCCAACCGGTGCTTAAAGCCTCTGTTCATGTGTTAAGGGACACGTTGTTCATGTGTTGTCACAGTATAGCACACAGCCTCTACCCATTGTCTGGTTCAGATCCCATCTTGGACTGTCCCATCGGCGAGGCAGTACCTGTGGCATGGGGACTGAGCTCATAACCTGCATCTAGTGACCTTCTACCAGCCTTATAGGTCCTTTCTGCCAACCTAAACAGTGCAGTGAAGCCCAAGGGTGAAAAAACCACAAAATTCTGTGTAAGTCTGAAATCCCGTATTGTTACATTAAGTAACCAGGCTCTTGGCTCCTCTCATAATCTTGAGAAAATTCCTTTTGAAGTTCCCTCTGAGCTTCAGTGAAGAAGAGCTCTCCAGCCATCTGAAGACATGTCCCAGCAGGAAGCGAGCTATGGGCAGTTGTCCCTCAGTGGGACACTGGCCTTGAAAATTTAAACAGAAATGTTGATACTCATGTTGCTGAGTGCTCTATTTGTGCTTACCACCACTCTGAGGCAGCAGCAGGCTTATGGGTCATGGGTTGACTATGAACTCTCTTCTTCACAGCCTGTATAACATTATAATAATACAACAAGTTGTTAGGGTGTTTTTCTGTTTTGTTGGGGTTTTTTTGAGGTGTGTTGTGTCATGTGTCCCCAACCCCACCATTTAACCAATTCAAGCGTTGTCTTTGGATCTTTTAACTCTAAAGAAGGACTGTCTTCCTCAAGGCATCATCAAAGGACATTTCCAGCAAAGACTAAGTTCATTAACTAATATGTACTGGGAAAACTTTAATGTCTTTTATGGAGCTACCAGCCGTATAGGACAGAAGGAACTGGCACTAGAGATTTCTGAGCCCAAAGCATTAACCGAGACGCAAGTCCTGTGGCTATTGCAGAGGAAATGATATTAATAAAAGTATTTCAGAAAATTCTGGATTCCTTCCAGTCAGACAGATTTTTTTATTATGCTTAAATACTCATGTCAGGGTCTCATTTACTGAAGACTTTTAGGAGAGCAAGGGACATTCCTGAGTGTCCTGTTCTGTATTCTTCCATTCCGTATTTGATTTCATTCCATCAAGAGAGACACTGTTTTCCATAAATGTAAGTCTACTGTCACTTTTCTACAATGCTGTGTTTCTTGTTTCCCTTCTAAATAACAAGAGTATCTACCGCTTATTTAGAGACTTCTATGAGGCAGTCAGAAAGACTACCCAGAGGAGCAAGATGGTAACTTTGTTAGGTGGGGCATTGAAGGAGAGGGAAGTAATTTACTCAGAACCACCCAACAGTGAACCCCTAAAGTAAAGCTGGGGACAGGATCCAAACTCTGAAATCTCAAGGCAATGAGCAAGCACAAGTCTCACCTGAGCTCAAAGCCAAGGGGAGGCTAGTTTTTGTGGAGTTTTACTTGAACAGTGTGTTTTGGACAGAAGCTGCTTCTTCAGGTTATTAGTTCTCTCTGATAGTAGAAGAAATTGTTAGAATTTAGAGTCCCCCTGCTAAGTCAATGTATAGAGTATAATCCATATGTATATGTGTATTTTGAGCTGGATGAGGCATTAGAGACTCTCAAATTTAGTTGCAGAAGCTGTTTCCTTCAATCCTCAGACTGAGGGAAGAGGATGTCCCGTGATGTAACCTGGTGAATGGATGGGTCCTTTTTTGGTCTGACCCCATGCAAAGACTGGGGACTCACTTCCACTTCATATAACACAATGCAGAAACTCATCTTTGCAGCCGTGCCATTCATATTGGATCTTTTGGGAGTTGAAGCATTGTCGTTTCCCTCCTTGGATTTCTGCACCAGAAAACCATCGATAGAGACATCCTTTTTAAAACAATATGAAATCTACAGGTTAAAAAGCCATGCCTATGAAAGATAAACATTTCAACTGTGTGGATTCCAGTACTCTTAAATACTATGTATTTCCATTTCAGAACCATCTTTTTCTTACATAGCAGAGCCAGACATAAGAAATTACTCCCCTTTTGTGGGGAATTCCAGCATTTTAAAATTTGTTTTGGTAATTAGAAGTTGTAATATTTCATGGAATGGAAATTCTAAGCTGTTTTAAGAGAAACACAGAAACATACTTATCAAAAGAGAGGTCATTAACCTGAGCTACTTGGCACAGGTGGGGACTCAGCTGGCCTGAGGTATGTAGTCCTGACCACCACGTTTTAATAAAAGTACTAAACCATTTGGAAAGCATCCAGAGGAGAGTAACACGAAGGAGAAGAGGTTTAAGAAAACATGACCTATAATGAAAAGTTGAAGGAACTGAGTTTGTTTAGTCTAGAAAAGCAGTGAAGGAAGGGAGGCATGATAAGAGCCTTCAAACATATAATAGTTTTTTTAAAAGAGGACAGTGATCATTTGTTCTCTGTGTCCACTGCTGGTAGGACAAGAAGAAATGAGCTTAATTTGCAATGAGAAGAGTTTTAGCTTAGTTATCATAAAATCCTTCTAAGTCTTTGGATAGGAACAACACAACCTTGATAGGCTGCAGAATCATTACTGGACATTTGTTAAAGCAGGTTAGACATATATCTGTAAAGGATGATTTGGAAATATTTGACATGATATCAGAGCAATGGGTCAGGTTGGACTGAAGTCCTTGTCACTTTACTCTCCCATCCCGCTGTAAAGTGCTTTATCTTGGTAATGCCCACATATTGTCATAGAAATCGCAGACTACGTAAAACATCTTACAATTTTGTGTACTGTCATTCTAATGAATGAAGAAGGTCCAAAAAATAAAAAAATAATATAAAGCAAAAAAAATCCAAACAAAGCAAAGAGAGAAGGTCAAACTAAATATTCCATTTCCTCTTGAAATTTTTTTAAAACATTGCCAACAAGAATATTATCATAGTTGACTGTCTCCCAAGAAATATCTTGATTTTGATAAATCAGCTTTTTCTGATAGAAAGCTGTATAATCTAAAGACTATTAACCATCGCTATTGCATCAGGAGGGCTGATGGACCTTTAAAACCCTGATGGGTTTTATTCTAGCTATGGATAGAGAATTTATTTTTAGCAAAAATTCACTTCCCGCATGATGGATTTGGGTTGCGAAATGGTATTTATAGTACAGTTCTTCTTTCAGAGTTTATGAAGGGCAGTTCTTGCAAGGGAGTATCTGTGGACAGATGAGGAGAGTTCTCCTCACTCCTGTTGGAGTTTCAAAGCTGAAGATAATGAAAGCTTGGCAGCAGCTGAAGGAAGCTGAGCAGCTGAGGGGAACCAGAGAAGTTATCATCTCTCTAAGTGGGATTTAATGTGTGAGGGGTGATCCAGGCTCTGATAATTTCTGTATGCTTGGAAATGAAAAAAAAAATGTGGAGAATAAAAACCTAATTATCTGTCTTCTAAGCCTCGCTGCAAGTTGCATGGAAATTCCTTTTGGGTCAGGAAAACACAATTACTTAGTAATCTGTGGGGAGATGTCATCCTCTAATCACCTGATATTTGTTTACCAACAGTTCTCATTAAATTTCCCTTAATTAAGAAGCAGTTACCTTGTATTTAGGGCCCTGTGATTGTCATTGACAATTTCTGAGAGTGAAAGTTGCTCTAGCTTGTAGAAGTAGATGTGCCTCAGTTCAAACCTTATATATTGGCCTGGGGGTGAAATATGGACCTGATGGACCAAGGCTTCCTATATGCCTTGAGATTCTCAGACCTTTGATGACATGAGGCTTTATTTTACAGTCACTACAACCATTTCCTGGAAATGACCTTGCCCCAGTCCAATTTCAGAGTCTCTGTGATGTGATAACATTCATTGAGGTTGTGTTTTTAAAGGAATCTGAGTTTGATGAGACCACACTTATCCTTGGAAATGGCCAGTATGGGGATATTAAAGCCCTACAACCAAGTGCTGATCCGTGTGTGTGGAGATGTTTTTACATACATCCATGGGGAAATCCTGAGAGGTGCATGAGCAGCTGGAGCAACTCCTTGAGGAAGGGGTAGCAGACCTTTGCTGCATGGTCCATGCCACCAGTGGCACCACTGCAGGCAGCTGGGCTGTTACTATTGCATAGTGACACCCCATGGGCATTGCACATAGCTAATGGGAAGAGAAGTTGCAAGAGAAGCTGGTGAGAAAGAACTGACCAAGACAGTATATAGCACAAAACTATTTTTTTTGATCAAATCCTTTAAGAAAACATTAACTAAAACTTGGGGCTCCTGTCAAGCGCCCAAGAACTGTAGTAACAGCAAGTGAGGTGGGTACATATGACTAATGCCGAGACCCTTCTGGAGAAACTATTTTTCTTCTTTTGACTATAGTAAAAAAATACCAAGTGTGGCTGAATGTTGGATGTATAACCCCCAAAGCAAATAATTCATAATGAATGCCCTATCCCATTTTAATTCATTCTGTGTTGTCTCTATATGGCAGGATGTCTAGAGGCCAAATACTGTTCTCCATAATGTTGGTGCAATCCCATTGATACATTGATTTCAGGAGGTCACACCAGATTATCATAATGGCTCCTTCAGGCCGTAAAAATCTATGAATACGAAAGCATAGGAGAGCAAGTTGAGGAGAATGCAGAAAACTTAACTTTGTATTTTAGTGTGGAGGAGACAGGGGAGTATGAGGGACTGTAATGTAATAGGCAGAGGTCTTTTTGATCATGAATGTGAACACTTTTCAGGTTGGTACCTGTCGAAAACTGCTACTTTTTGATGGCTCTAGAGCAGTTTATGTGGATACAGCTGGTGGTCTCTATACAGTTCCTCGGGGCTAAAAGTCTAGTGAAGTCAATAAAGAGGCTTCATTGACTTCAACATGTCTCAGATCTGGCTCTCAGTGGATAAGTGTTCAGAACAACATCAAACTGACCACCATATGATGCCTCCTGCATTCAATTTAATCCTCACATCTTCTCCACTCCAAAACAATATCTGCTTTGAAACACAGGGAGAAACATTACACCTTTTTAAAAACTGGCTTTCGAATGGGTACCAATATAATAAAAGATTAACACTCTCTAAAAACAAATGTTGCTGTGAGAACCAATTGAATTTCCTCCATAAAAGTCTCTTAAATACCCACATCCCTTCCCCAGGGACAAGTTTTCCATAAACAGGCAACATTCTTTTGTTGTTGTTGTTGTACTTTTAACAGTCTTGTACAGTATCTTGTCAAGATGTCATCAATACAATTGCTTTGACATTTTTAGTGCAGCATTTGGAAAGCAGATTGGGTTTTTTAGTCTGGCAAGCCAATATAAGTCAGTCTCCGATACTTAATTTCTCTATGAGATCGTTCACTTCCATTATAAACAGATCCAGCAGTTGAGAGATAAATTTCTTGGTAACAGTTTGGACTTTTTTATGAACCACCTGCAAGTTTTCTGCAAACAACATGTTTTATGGGAGCTCAAGGCAATGTTCACCCATCAAGACCTGACAGTAAGAAGTGGATGAATGAGGCCTTATCTCAGCCACACATGTAACCTTCTGTGTCCCCTGGCTTGACCTCCCTCTGCACTCATTTATGAAAATGATTCATCTTTAAAGAGCTTCCTCGCTCTGCCTGGAGGCTGTAGATCTTTCTGCACTGGACTTGTGTAGGCTGAGGTTATAAACTTCAGCATGGAAAGCATACAGAGGGACTTAATTTTGAACATTAGGGAAAAAAAAGAATGTGTACACTGTGTACACACTTAAAGAGGCAGATAAAAATACAGACAGCTTAAAAAAATCTCTTTTTGTGAATATAGAGAATTTTAAAAAGGAGTGGGTCTGTTTTATTGACATCGTGTTAGATTTTTGCTTAAGATCAAAATAATAATTTGAAAGCTATTTGTTCTCATTATTTATGCTTCTTGCTTTATGTGTTCTTTCTGGAGAATAATAAATACAAAATAATGCACTTCTAACAATATCACTTCCTGGTTCTCAGATATTCACTCTAGAGTGTACCCCAGATTCAGCAATTGGGGATGGGGAGGAAAGTTTCAAGACAAAATAATCTCTTGTATTTGTGTAAATAATAATTTTAAAAGTCAGCCAAATAGCATTCTATTTTTAACAGTATTTAAATTTCTGCAATACTAAACTTTAATATGTTAGTGAAAAACTTCACCATGTCTCAAATTTATTTTTGCCCTTTCACTGCTACGGGAAATAAACTTCTACTCTTCTCAGCAAACCTGAACATCTGAGACTTAGCAGCAAAAATAACCCTTAAAAAATAAAAGATGGAGTCAGCTTCTGAGTTAAGCTATGTGTTTGAGTTTCTTCAGGTAGAATACTTTTGGTATTAGTTTAGGATTTGTCTCCTTTATATAAACAAGCTACCCAAACTGTAATCTGAAATGCTTGATCATTCATGCAGGGAAAAAAACTCCTCACCTATACTAGGAGATCATTTAAGCCCGAGTGCATTTATTGAGCTGAGCAGAAGCTGGGTTAGAGACTGATTCCACTTCCCTTGGAGGTGAAACCTGTTCTTCGGGACATGCGTGAGCAAAAGCTTCCTCCAATAGAGGTGGTCCATGCACAGTGTCCTTTTAACACTTTCTTTCTGGAGGTTCAGGCAAACCTTCCCATCAATAGCTCAGCAGAGAGACAGAGTCCGAGAGAGTCTAAACATGAAAACTCTTGAGCTGTGTCCTCAGAAAGACTTAGGTGGGGACAGATGCAAACTGGTTATGGTCATATGGATGGAACTTCTCTGTGGGAATACTTACTTTCAGGTTAGGTAGGCCCAGCATCCTACTTATCCGTGTTGCTGGGTAAAACAATTCCCGGGAGATCTTGTTGAGTTTGTTGAGAGACACTGGAGCAAACACCGGCATGGAAACATCTACCTTCATTGACTTTGTGTTCACAATGATCGTTGTCCTCACCACAAACACGTACTCCATGAAACAAGAAAACAGTGGTTAGACTCACAGCCTAGCATCAAGGAGTTTTTCGAGGAAAACTATAAAGATTACAGGAGTATTATAGTTATCTCCTAGTCAGGTAATATAAATCCTAGAAATTCACAGTTTATGATTAAAAAAAATAATCCTGACATCTCTCAGTACGGAAAAGAAGTTCCCCCATACAACCTCTGCTCTGAAGTGATGCAGAACTAAACATGCCATTCTGGTGAAGTGTTTACTGTCCTAGAGTAAATAGGACACACAACATATCCGTGTATGCTGCAGCACTTTGTAGCTCACAAAACTTCACAGCCAGTTGTAACACTAATACCTTTCACCAGCTGATCATCTCAACTCCCCCTATACATGACTAGAGTTTATAGATCTTGATTTAATTGTAGGCACAGACATTAAATCCCATTGGTTCTGGTGAGAGCATTGGCCAGTAGCTCAGAGAGCTTTTCTTACTCTCCCTTGATTATCTCTCAATGTATTTATACAGTGCACTTCTAACCCCTGTAATCCTTCGTGGATGAGCATTTTTAAGTCAACAAACTATGTTCAGACTTGTTATATTGATGTAGCACTAAAGACACCTGAAAAATAACTCATAGGACTCTGTATGATAGTGTGTTGGACTGCAGAGAGATGATCTGAGGTCCTGCAAATGCTATGACCACATTAATGTCATCTCTATTCTGGTTCTCAGCAGATCTGGGTCAACTGGATGGGGACACTCTCTTCTCTGACCCTTAGACGGCCCTTTTGTCTCCTGTTTTGAAGTAGACTCTGATCATCCAAGTAGCTCTTCTCTATATGTCACTTAGTCTATAGTCATGATTGTGGTTATACTCATCCAGAATATCCAAGTGAAGTTGTCTTTAAATATACAATGCAAGATATTTTCCCTAACACCATAAATCACTGGGAGCCCTTAATATTTTTTGTTGAAATCTATTGAAGCTGAAGATACTATATAGGCGGGGTTTGCTGCTGGGATTTTTGTTGGCTTTGTGTTTTTGCAAAATCATTGCTGAATGTAAATCTCAGCTTCTTCTTCATGAGTCTGCAAATAGCATCAGTTGACCAGGGAATGACTGTGTTTATGGTACTTGATTGGGCATATTTAATATGCTTAAGAGGAGGGAGCATTGGACACATTTGATTCAACCAGTCCCTGGGAAGAGCTGAGTGTAGTTGCAGGGAGGGAGGGACAGAGACAGACAACAGAGATCTCATCTGTAAAAGATAATAAACAGCATGCCTGCAGAATAAGAAGGTTGCCAGCTTTAGCAGATCAAATGTATCTGAGTTGTGTTAAATAAACTAAACTGATTCAGAGAGGCTGCAGATAATAAAGATCCTGGATACAAATGAATAAGGATTAAAGATCCTATTCTATTCTATTATTTTCTATCCTAATCTATTCTAGCTCTTCTGGCCCTAGTGTAGTATCAAAGATCCACATCTACCAAAGGACTTGCATATAACAGCACGGAATTTAGTACCTTCTAGTTCTTAGGAACTTTGTTGGTATTGCCCAATTTAAGAAAGTAAGCTTCTTATGCAACACGTGGGTCACCGGGCACTTCTGAAAGGGTTTAGCATGTGGCAGCACAAGGCAAAAGCCCAGTTTGATAGCAGAAAAGCCACAATAGGTGTGAGGCTTTGTTTTCTTTTCTTCTTAGGAGGCCAGGTGCCCAGCTCCAGACTGGAGGTAGATTCTGTCTTTCATTCAGGTTTCATAGACCACTTGTCAACCCCTGGACTTTTTCTCCAGCAGCCAGTTGAAATACTCACTTTGTATCTTGGAGACTCTTTTTCAGATCTTCTCAATCTTGCTGGAAGAGATCTGTGTCTCCCACTGAAATGGATTAAAAGTTAAAATACAGAGTTGTTCTGTTTTGTTTCAACATTTTATCCAAAGGTGGAACACAGAAGATACTGATGGCCAGAGCAATCTCCTCATTTCTAGCTTTACTGTTTTTTCAAGAAGTGAAAAACCTAGGTTCAGCTTCACCATTGCCCACTGGAATACTGGAGTTTTGAACTGGGGTCATTCCTAGACCAGCTATACATTTAATTGTCAACTACTGAGATTACTTGCCCAGAGCAGGTTTTGTTCTGAAGAGCAGAAGATAGCTGAATGATTTCTATATCTTGCTGCATCTAGGTGCTGATTTCCTCTCAAGAAAGAAGGAATCAAGATCTAGGTTTGTGCCTAGAGCACCAGAGCATGAATGAATTTGTGAGTGATTTGCAACACTGTAAGAAGAAACCCTTTCTCTTCCAGGATTGGGATTGTGCTGCCCAGTGGCTAATCTCAGTACTTGCAAACCTACATGTAAAGAGTTTGTAATGCCTTTGAATCACCTCTCATTTCATGTTTCCCTCATGACAATCCTCTGAGTGATGGTTGGCAGCGGGAACGACATGACAGAAAGGACAACAGCCACGGGGCCTTTTTTTGGGCACAGGGATATTTTCTGGCTGTTTTACCTTTCACAGAATATCAGACTTGAACCATAGGAAGAACCTGGATGGCCACTGAATTAATTTCCTGTGCCCGACTGCCACACAGGCTGGGAGTTTTCACCCTATTTTGTTTAGATAGTTGCCTCTGATCATCTAAACTTTCTTATTTATTGGCATGCTGACAGCATGCCAGTGGCAAGACAACTCCCTCCAGGAGTTCCCATCATTTGGAGCACAGCTTCCTCCCTCTCCACCTACTGCAGCTATTAGGCACATTCAATATACACCCAGGCATGCATGCAGTAAGATACCTAGTTGAACCCAAGGAGCAGCCAACCCCGAATACAAAACAGGCCTCCAAATAATAATACCCGTGGAGCTTGAAGAGTTGCCTTCCTTGCCCAAAAGGCTTTTTAGGGGTGCTGGGAAGGGAGGGGAATGGCTTTTGAAACCCCAGGTTAAATCCTGCAGTGGAGTTTTTCACTTTTGAGTGCCTCCACGCTTTTGGGGTGGAATACCTGCAATGGGCCTGAAGCTAAGCTTCCTCTTCAGCTGCTAGATCCCACAGGAGGGGGGTGTACATCACTCAGCCAGACTTAATTTTGCAGTAGCTCTCTGACACCCCACCACTAAAGTGTTAATTTAACCCACAAAAATGGGTAAGCCTGCGGGACCAAGGGGCTGGCTAACAAGGCTTTTAGCCTGTACAGATGCAGGAGTACTCCGGTGCAGGACAGGACTTGTTCCTTGCATTAACTCTCCTCAAACCCAGCTGCTAGGAATTGGTAGGAGTGAGGGGGGATATTTTTCCCTCCAAGGCTTGTTCAAATGGAGGGGCTATCAGGTAGAGCACCAGGCAGGACGGAGGCACTTTTGTCTGACTTTTCTTCACTTTTCCTCATTACCAGGCAAACTTCTAGTTTGGGAGGCACTGGTAGGCTTGCCAAGTGCCAGAAGTAACAGGAATAAAAAACTTGGGGGATTTCCCAGCCAATTTTCATGTAGCCAAGCATCCCAAATGATGTGTGTTTCTACTTCTGAATCACTAAATATTTAGGACTGGGGTGGTAGTTTGGACAGCCCATTTGCCCAGAGACATAAAGAACTGAGAGAGGCACCCCATTTCTTTGCACAAGCCTACCCATATCACCAACTGGAGCACAAGGAGAAGAGCTGTCTCTGAAAGGCCACTGCACTCTCCTCTAACAGAAGCAGCCAGCAAGCTTCAATTTTCTGTACCTTCCAGGCAGAAAATTGGGAAGCTAAAATGTCTCAAAATAAAAGTATTTAGCAATACATCCATTTTCAGATTACTGCTCTAAATCGGAGAAAACGAATTAAGTGAATGGTATGTCTACCAGTGGCCATAACTTAATCTGCTCACTGAATAAGACAGCTGTATGAAATAAGAACATAAAAAGAGTTGTGCCAGGAATACAAGGATCCGTCTAACACATCTGCCTCTTCCTGACAAGGGCCAACAATGAATACATGCTTAGGGAAAAGTAAAATAGCAAAGTGAGACTTCCTCAGAGCACTCTCCCAACATCTTGAGATTTGCATTTCAGTGTCTTCCGGAGCCAGAGGTAATGTCTTTGTATTTAATAGCGCTTGGAGAATTTTTCTTTCATGAACTTGTCCAGTCCTTTTTGAACCCATGTAAATTTACAGCATCCACAACATCCTGTGGCAAGGAGTTCCACAGCTTAATTATACATTGTATGAAGAATCATTTCCCTTTGTTTGTTTTGAACTTGTCTCCTCCATGTTTCATTTGATGTCCCCTTGCTCTTGTTTTGGAAGAGACAGAAAACAATTGCTCTTAATTTCCATGGCTCTTTGATTTCATAGACCTCTGTCATCTACCTCTCATTCACAATCTGGTCCTTAATGAGCAATCTAAGGTTATCACACTGACTCTTGATTGCTTAAAAATTTTCTTCCCACCTAATGGGAACCCATGTTGAGCAGAGAGAAGTGAAAGTGTTTTTAGAATAAGGAAGAATAAAATGTCTGGGTGGATTTGTACTATCAGTAACCATCACCATTTACAGGGAACAATCTTTGATCTGCGGGTACTTGGGAAATTCTCAACCTGTCTGAGGAATTATGAAGGAGTTCCCTGTCTTGCAAGTATGCTGCAAAAGCAATCAGGGGATAACACCACATCTAAATCTGCTTATCAAAACCACTATCAGGAAGAGATGACAAAAATATACTATATGTTTACCGAAAGATCAGTTCTCTTTGTTAACTTTTGGTTCAAATTATATAGCCAGTAGACACTTAACATGTTATCTCCTTGAGATATCAGTGATACTGTACTACAACATTACAGAGAGCTTTATAGACTAGTGACAAGAAGCTGAGAGTTTCTCAACTGACATATAATTATCTAATGTGCTTGATGTGCCAAAAGTTGCTACTCTGCATGAGTGAACTGAAAGCACAGAAAGCGAAAGAGAAAATACCTGAAGTATTTGACAGGAAGAAGGAAAAAGTAATCTTTATAGTAGAGGTTGTTTCTTAGAAAAATATCTGTGGAAAATAATAAATCACTATCACAACCTTGTTTTAATAATAAACTTAAGTTTAATCATTAGAAGTACTAATCATCTTATATTAAGTATGTACTTAATTACCTTGCTTGATAAGGTCTGACTGGTTCTCTTTCAGAAAACCAGCCTATTCATTTATTCTGATGCTCACAATCTATAAAGAACTTCTGACAGCAAAAGTTGGTCCTGTGTCCAAACAATTTCAGGCTCTGGAGTCTTTGGCGGAGCTCTAGATAGAGAAGAGAACACATAACACATTCAGCTTTGGGGTCAGTCATCTAAGTGATTTAACTAATTGCTAGTCTGTGTGTTTATGTAGTTGTGTTTGCAACATCAAATGATTGCGTATTCCTGCCTGGCTTATGGGATTTGCTCACAGGCTACCTCAATCTGATTAATTGCTAACCTGAAAATTTAGCAAGATTCCAATAAATAGTTGCAGATTTTTCCAGGAAACTGGAGATAGGAAGGGAAGGGAAAGGAAGGATACAATATTTCTTTCCTAAAGATCTGAACTTATCTTTACTTAGCTAAATTAAGAATAGGTATTCAAGAAAAGTGAAGATGGGTAGGTAGTTTATCTCTTTTCTTCAAATCATTATCATAATTTTTTCCCAACATATTTGGATCCAGTCCCTGATAGAGGAAAAATTGTATTCTATATAAACCAGAAGGTTGATCCAGGAGGTCAGCGTTTAGAGTCCTGCAGGAGACTGACCTTTATCTTAACAATCATCAGTTTAGAGTGAATGTGAGACCCAGATTCTCAAAGGTATTCAGACATCTATATCTGTTTAATTTGTACACATAAATACATTCTGAGATCTGGGCTCAAATATTGTGGGTTATTTTAAAGGAAAAACAACACCTAATTTTTCTAAGCTGAACTCAAATGATCCAAAATCCAAAATTTAAATCAAAGCTTGTCATGTCATGGCAAATCATTGCAGAGATTCACATTATTTGATATGCCTGGAAACATGTTCATCTGGCTCTAATTCTCTCTCTATTAAGGGAACTTTCTCTCTAATTTTGTTTCAACATACTGTCCCTACTCCTCATTTAGCAAAATTTATTCATGTAGTAGAGATGTATACAAGAACTTGACATGGCTTTTCTGCTATTCTTGTGACACAACTGTCCATTGTCCTGGATTTCCCTGTTCTTTCCCTGTCCTGCCCCTTCTGTCTGTATCCAGAAGGAATGACTTCTTTTCAGTACCTTGTGTCTTCTTGGTTGCAAGCTTTCTGGAGCAGACACTTCCTTTTTGTTCTCTGTTTCTTTGTTCTTTTGTGCAGTACCCAGTCATCTGAGACCAGTTTTGGGTTTTGACATGCTTAAGTTTGGTAGGACTCCTAGAACTCTAAGTATACAACTACTAAGCATCACACACATACAAATAGTAAATAATAACACCAATAAGAACATCTGGGTCCATGGAACTTGTTCATCCTTCCATGATGGTGGGAAAAAAGCTTTAACTGTCCAGCATCTCAAGGTACAATCCTGCTTGTCCACGTCTGATTCCTCACACTGACACTTTAGTGGGACAGTTCCATTTTTATTTTTATTTTCCTCAGATGCACAAGATTCTGGAAAATTGAGCTCAGTGTTTTTTCTCAGGTTTCTCCCCCTGTTTATCTGTCTTTTACTCATTTCAGTAAAATTTCTGTGCTCAAATCAGTTGTGGGCAAAATGATATGTTTTTACCTTGCAGATTAAAATGAATCAACTTCTTGGTCTGCTTATTAGGCAAGAAAAAAGGAAGGAAAACCAGATTGCATTTTGAACTGCAACTTTTCCCTTAATTACAATTTGAGAATGAAAATAAATTCAGCTGCTAGGCAAACAATTATCTTTCTGTGAAATTCTTTATCTTCATTAGTGTTAATGTACTTTCTGTATGTCAGACCACCAGCTTTTCAGAAGTTCCATAAAAGTATTTCTTAAGGACCCAGCTCTACCCAGCCTGTAGCTGGGTGAGCTGCAGGGAGCGAGGTAGACCTACTACTTATATGATGCAATTGCTAGACAGAACTGTAGTTATTATCCTTTAGGGCCAACATACCTCCTAGGAATCACAGCAAAAAAATAAGTAGAAGCCTTGTTGCATAGTAAGCTGGAAGAAAAGGAATCTGAGACAGCTCTCATTCCTATTTTGGCAAAGGGTCATCAAGAATTTGGGATGGTCTATGGCTTACACATATATTTCCCATAGCCTCCAACATGTGATTTGCAGTGCCTCCTGGGGTTTAAGCTGACTGCTGAAAATCAGTTCTATCCCTCCAGCACAGAACTTTGGGTAAAGGATGCAGTGAAACTTGAGCTTTCTATTGCCTTATGAATGTCTTTCTCTGGACCCCTAACCAAATTTTTTTATGAGAAAAGGGCCAACACACATGTAGGGAAAATGCCTTGTGCAAGGACCATGTTCCTGCCCATGGTGCTTTGATTTCCATAAGCTGGGGAGAAGGGAGTTCCGGCTGCAACAGGCCAGCTACTCCACTCCAGGTGGAGTCCCTCAGAGCTTCACTGCAGCACTCTGCAAACCCGTTCCTTCTTGTTTGCTCAGTAATTACTCCTGCCATTACTTTCCATCAGAAAGGTAATGTGACCTTTGGTATTTTGAAATAACATGATAACTATGTGCATCTTCAAAGGATAGGACTGTTGAAGAACAGCTGGCGATGGTGGTGGGAACAGCCTCCCCCTAACATTCAGGCCTGGTGGAGGAACCAGAAGAACCTGCAGAGCTCGTGAGAAGCAGTGGGGAAAACTAGGAGTGGCCAGAGCAAACTCATTGTCCCCTTTCATTATATCTGAGATTGACCTTTATTAGTTGCCTGTGGGTATGGAATGGGCTGAGCTGAAGCTCAGAGGAGGCAGAACCCAAGCGCCCATGCAAAGCAGAGAATAGGAGGAGATACGGGTGAATGGGAAAGCCAAAGGGAGATTGCACTGAGTGCTGATGGTTGTCCCTTGAGGGCCATGACTAACCATTGTAGAAGCTGAGCACAGTTTTAAAAGGACTCAGATTTCCAGTAGCTGGATAGACCAGGAAAAGATTATTACTCCTGTTTATGTGAAACAGGAATGGTGAAGCAGAAAGCATCTGAATGCCTTCGAGGACACTGGTCAAAGAAATTAAATTGTAATTATCCAGCAGAATCATTGCTTAATGGAAACTGAAGGTTTCTGCAAACACTAGCTTTCCTGGAGGGGGAAAAAAAAGGACCTTTCATCTGAAAATCAGACAATCCAAAAGAAATATTTTGATTCTTGAAATAAGAAAAGAATATTATTTCTCATTTCACTCAAAATCATTTTGGGGTAAAGTACTCAGAAAAGATAAATCTTCAGCTGAGATAGAAAAAAACAAAACCTGCTTACCTAATTTCAGGCTTCTGCTCTAACTTTGAGAGCACTTGACTTAAAATAGCCATGAAGGAAAAAAATAAAAAGGATAAGTTGTTGCCTCCAAAACGATCTTGTGAAACATCACCGCTGGCAGGGATCAGTTTACTCACCAGGGTGACCACATAAAATCTTTGATTTATTAAAAGTAAGGTGATTTTTATGAGAAGATGACCTACCAATGAATGCTTTGCTCAAAGAAAGGGTTCCCAAATGACTCTCTCTTCTTGTGGGCAAGGATAAGTTTGTGTGCAGGACTCAAAGAGATTTTCTGATTATAGTCTAAGGGAATTCTTTATATGGTCCTTATATTGACGTCTGATCTCATAAACAGTGCTCTGTGAACAAAGCCTTAGACTAAGGGCAAGATAACGCATCTCATATTCTGAATTTTCTGAATTTCTTAGTCCTTCAGATTCAGTGGGGATGTGTTTTTGGTTTCATCTCTTCACAGACCTAAGAAAGGCTGGGGGTTGATGGGATGAGTTTGCCATTTCTTACTTGAGCGTAGAAAAGGGGGCTGTGGAAGATGAAAGGAGACTTAGCTCCTTCCAACATGTTCTCCTGCTTCTTTTTCCCTCCCCTCCATGCATTGATGTGCATTGCTCAGTGCAGCTGGAACAGGGCAAAGCAGATGACTGCCATTGTTTGCCGCTTAAAATCACCCAGCAACAGAAGGGTGCTACTTTCCAGAACCCATAGAGCCATGGTATGGCTCCATAGTCATGAGGAAGGAGCAGTGTTTGGAAACAGCAGTCTTCCACCCCTTCTTCTGAGGCAGATGTAAGCATGGCTGGTCTACTGTGGCAGGGGTATGTGAAGGAGGGCCTGGAAATTGAGCCTAAATATGTAAATTAAAAAAATCCAACCAAAACAAGTGATGTTAATGCTTTAAACCAGTGCATTAAGTATACGAGAGAGGAAAAGGGCATTTA
>JAOXJM010000001.1:5425173-5450929 GCA_026413425.1 Tringa solitaria
ATGTTAATGCTTTAAACCAGTGCATTAAGTATACGAGAGAGGAAAAGGGCATTTAAATAAGCATTTTGCTTCACTGTAAATAATTATTTGCTGTAAGTGGGACTCATTTTCAACATAAGAAGAATTTGGTAATTCAGAGTCCCCTCAGCGCTGAGGTTGCAGACATAATGCACCTGCAGCTCCCTTCGGAGCAGCTGCCATGGCCTCCAGGCACACTCAGGCCCTCGGAGATTAGAGTTGGCCACTTTGAAGATGGAGAAGCCTCACCTTGCTCTTCTTGCTAACGCCTCCAGCTCTGCCCTCCTTCCCCAAGGGGATGTAGCCAGGTTTGTGGTGCAAGCTGGACATCTTGCACGGCTGTAATTGCTTGCTAATGGTGATCGTAAAAAAAGAGAGCGTACATCGCTCTCTCCTCGCACTTCTGTGTTGGCCTCTTTGACAGGTTTTACAAACACGAAAGAATGAAGTTTCACAAGAGCCCTGGGAGGTAAGGAACAGACCCCTGCAAAGGAACCCTCATGCTACCAGACACCAGCCAGGAAAGGTGTCAGGATGGAGGTTTGTCTCTGGGGAAAGGTAATCATTGTTTTGGGAAACCTGACAAATGCGCCGGAGGAGAGAGGCTGATGGTGCACAGACGTGTGTGGGCAAGCTCACCCGCTGACAGGGGAGAGCTTCCAGTGTCGGCACCCGAATCCAACCATCAATCATGGAGAGGCCATAGGTAGGCAGCAAGCTCTCTGCGACCAGACAGAGGCGGCACATGATGCAATGGGCACAGGTGTGCAGCAGACACCAGGGAAAGGCAGCAGGGCTTTGCATACATAAAGCCTCTTCCCTCTGAAGTCCTCAAGGTGATTTGCAAGCATTAATTAATTCTCACAACGCCCAGGGATGGTAGGCAAGGCAGTGTCACTGGCAAATTAATTTCATAGGTAGTGTCTTTGATATCACACGCTCATGTGCTCACTGCATAGGATTTGATGTATTATATTATTTCCCCAACACACCTGCTGCCCTTCAGCTCTTCTATGCAGCATCCTGGATGAATTTATTATTATTTCTATTATTATTATTGCTGTTGTTACCAGCACTATTAGCATTGTTATGGTAGGGCTGGTGCTACGAAGTGGATACATCCGAAGAGAAAGTCATTGCCCCAGAGAGCTCGTAACCTAAACCGACAAGATCCGTATTTGTGCAAGTCCATGCTCGCACTCCAAGAATGCCGGCTGTAAAATACCTGAGTAAACCTTGTGCTGGGATTGACAAAGATTGGTCTGTCTGCAGGTTGTTTTTTTTTCACAGCTCTGCATTTGATCTGTCTGTGTTATGGGTTGACTGGACATGAAGATGTTCTCGCCTGAAGATCTGCTGAGGTGAGGGAGCATGGTGCAGCCACCTGAGAGCCCTGTGCGTTGACACCAGGTTGATATAAAGGAGAACTTAATATATACAGACTTTTGTCAGTAAATAACATTCTGATAGAAAATTATCAAAATTAAGGATTTTTTTTTCTTTTTCACATTCAGAGTGAGCTTAAATGGAATAAAAGTGGAAAATGATGCAAGTAAACTTTTCTTAATAATTGAAACTAGCAGGAAATGGAATTTATCAACCAGATCTATTTGAAATTTACTGGGTTTGGGAACAGGCATATTAGTGATTGGGTGTTACCAATCCAGTGACTCTGGGCATTTAATGGCATGCTTCAAGGCCTGGGTTTGTTTTTTTTTTCCCCTTTCTTTTTTCATTCGTTCCCCAGGCAGGTGATCCCAGAGAGGAGATACAGATTGCTTCCCTCAGCTGGCCTAAGGCATGCATAAAAAAATCAGCCACTTTCATTCAGCAGGATATCTGACCTCTTTATAGGTACTGATATATCAGTCCTCCCTCATATGTGACATAAATATTTATCTGCCGGCTAACAGAATGCGAGTGTCAGGTTTAGAGCATTACAGAGCTGACCTTTGGTTTGGAATTCACGTGTTTCTTCAGTAATTTATACTATAGGTTAACCTTACACTTTGTTTTTTCTATCTGTGCCCCGAGGAAAAACAAGCAGTCCGATGTCAGTTCCAAGCAATCTGGATTCTGAGTCACATCTCTTTTGAGATTATTCTGTTCTGTATATTGGGCCTTGACCTTTAGAGAAGAAAGAGACTTCATAGCATCGTATCTGTAGGATTATTTCACTAATTCTTTATATGATATTCTGAGATCTGGTAAAGGGCTAATGTTAACATGGCTTTCGTTTAGGCCAGGTCCTTGAATTGGAGAGTTGAATTTTGACAACCTTAATTTTTTTTTCTGTCATTACAGATTGGTAGATCGTTTGTGTAGATTGCAAATAATACAGGTGTGAGTATGCTCCCTTGTGGTAAGCCATTTTGTTGTCACATCATTTACTCCATTTCTTTCAAAGTTCATCGTGAAATCATTTGTTTTCTAATAAAGATTGTATCAGTCACACTCTGTGATGATCTTTTAGTATGATAAGCGTTTTGGCAGGGCTCAGGCAAGAAAAGGAAGTGGAGATGTTACTTTTTTTCTCACCAATAACATTGTCTTGAGAATACCCACCAAGCTCTGGAAGATCCAGGTTCAATTCCCTCTTCTGCTTAAGGGGATTTGAACTTGTCTCTCCACTTCCCTGACTGCCCTAACCACTAGGCTAAAGAATATTCTAGGGCAGGGCTTTCTCAGTTCCTCATATTGAAACTATTTCACTTTGCATAGGTTAATTAAATATTCATGGGAACAGGAAGATGGCAAGGCTATGCAAATGACTATATATCTTCATGGTATAGTCTTTCATTTGGAAGCAGAGGCCTGGCTTCCATTATTCACATCAATGAATACTTAAATGAAAAATACAGAAACATTAATGGAAGCAGGCGCAGGAACTGAGGACTTCCCCTTCCAGGTAAATACACTAACCACTAAACTAGAAAGTCATTCTCCCCGTGACCCAGGAAATAGTGAAATATGGTATACAAATAAAACTGCTCCAACAAGAGAACTTCAGACAGGTCTGTCTTGAAACCCAGCACTGTGAATATTCACCCATAACTTGAGACTTAGGTTCAAGTTCCTTGAGAAGAAAGCTATGAGTTTTAATTACCAAGGTGTGTACTGTCCATCCCTGGTAAAAAGAAGGGCATTGACAATATTTCTTGCTCTTGCTTGCCTGCCTAATTTTTTTTATGCCTCTTTAGGTGATCAAAGGCTTGTTGTGTTGATGAATGGTGTATTTGTTCTGTACAGTGTTTGTTCTGTACAATATTTGAATGTTGCCTTTTTCAGCTGAGTCAGATGGATGGTTTATTGCCTTTGCACTTGCTTCATAATAGTTACTTTCTCACCACTGGTAGATTGTGCTACTGAAAATTATATTGCTCATGACTTCATTATATGGGGGCTTTGCCAGGGAGGAAGAGACAGATAAGATGTATTCTTGATCTTATATCTTTCTGGCCTCTAAAGAACACGTCCTTGTGTCTTGTCCCACCAGAGAAGAGCAGGTACTTGATAGTGTATTATAAAGAGTATACAGTAGTGTTGTATAAACAGTAAAGACCAGCATGTGGACTCAGGTCTTGCCTTTTTGGCCAATGACCTTCCCAACAATTTTCATGTGAACTTCCTCATTATCAGTTCCAGTGAGACTGACTGAGCAGATAAGCCTGGGAAAATCTACTAGGCAGACCTCGCAGAAGAAGTAGGAAGAACATTTAGCATCGTTTTATTTGGTTTATGTGTCAAGGTTTCAGCAGCAGGGGAACTGCAGAGCTGGCTTCTGTGAGGACACCAGAAGCTGTCCTCTTGTTCAACAAAGCCAGTTCTGGCTGTCTCCAGGATGGACCCACTACTGGACAAGGCTAAGCCAATCAGTGACAATGGCAGCACCTCTGTAATAACATAAGAAAGGGTAAAAAATGTTGCATAGCCTCTAGGAGAAAAAAAGTTAAAAAAACATGAGACATACAACTCTGCAGACACCAAAGTCAGTGAGGAGGGAGAGGAAGGAGGTGCTCCTGGTGCTGGAGCTGAGATTCCCTTGCAGCCCATGGTGAAGACCACAGTGACACAGGTTGTCCCCTTGTAGCCCATGGATGACCACAGTGGAGCAGATATTCACATTGAGGTCAAAGAAGGGCACCATGCTTGTGGATGTCTCCTCAAGGAAGCTGCAGCCTGCGGAGAACCCATACTGGAGCAGCCTCCTGGCAGGAACTACAGCCTGTGGAGAGGAGCCCATGAAGGAGAAGGTTTTCTTGCAGGACCTGTGAACCTTTGCGGGGACATACACTGGAACACTGTTCTTGGATTATATGCCATCAAATAGACCCATGCTGGAGCAGTTTGTAGAACTGCAGCCCATGGAAAGGACTCACATTGAAGAAGTTCATGAAGGACAGTATCTCATGGGAAGGATGCCACTGGTGCAGGGGAGGAGTGTGAGGAGGAAGGATCAAGAGGCACGAAGAGCTATGAACTGATCACAGCTCCCATTTCCCCTCCCTTTGGTGCACCACTTTGGGGTAGGAGACAGAAGAATTATGGGAGTGAAGCTGAGCTTGGGAAAAAGAGATTACAGTGTTTTTGGTTTTTTTATCATTTCTTACTATCCTCCTCTAATTGGCAATAAATTAAAATAATATCCCTCAGTCAAGTCTGTTTTGCCATGACTATAATTGGCAAGTATGTCCCTGTCCTTTTCTTGACCCATGAGCTTTTCATCATATTTTCTCACCCTGTCCTGTTGAGAAGGATGAGTGATAGAGCAGCTTGGTGGGCACCTGGAAGCCAGCCAAGGTCAACCCACCACAATGCATTTTGTCTCATCTCATTTTAAATATCTACAACAGAGTTGGCCTCATCTGAGCTAGTCATCTTGGTTTGACTGAGTCAATGGAGAGAAAAAAGACTTTATAGGAAGTAGTTCACCTCATCCTAATGTAGACATAAATTCAAAGCAGATGAAACTTATCTTTTAAGTGCTTCTTGCTCTGTTGCCTCTTAAGGAAGCCTAGAGCGTCTAGCTCGGATGTAGGTATCTACACCATAGCTCTTAATAGTTAAGTAAGATGGCTCCTTCTTCCGCATTTTACCATCTCATCAAGATTTAATTGTGGTCTGTGGTTCTGATTACCCTGAAGACTTGAGATGGTTCTGCATCTACCCAGTGGCAGAAAAGCTTTGCGAAGGGAAAATACCGGTTGTGTCCATAGGAGACAATTCAGAGCAGCACTGAGAGTCCCAACCTGCTAACACTGTGTGGTCATACTACCTCAGATGCAGAGGCAGCACTGGTGCATCAGCCAGGCACTAGAGTCATATTAGAAGCCCTCAGAAGAGTTAATTAACTCAAATGCAGAATGGCGCTGATACAATGGTATTCCAGAGTGAGCATTCATCTGTTCTCTCTCTTCCTCCTCTCCTTTAGATACTGCAGAGGGATCAGAGGCTTTAGGAGCCCTGGACCTCATTGGTAGCTGGATCTCAAAGGGATCCAGGACATGAACCTCATTTCAAAATGCAGCAGTTAGTTTCCTGCATCCCTCTACTCATGCTATGTTGTTGCAGAAACCTATTGGTGTTCAAGAAAAGACAAATTTAAAGGCAACAAGTGTCTTGTCCAACATCTTTATATAATTCTTCTTCTCCATTTTAATTAATATCAGATTTATTTAATGAAAATAAAATACAATTAATCTGGCTCTTATCTCTCTTTTTTTCTCAGTCAGTGGACCACGATCCTGCATTTTCATTTACATGTGAGCAATCAGGATGTACATGAGTGATAATGCTGTTTCATCCAGCAACTTGAAGGTCCTTTCCAAGACATGATGTGTCATTTGAGATGTTGCAAAGCTGAGTCACTGACACTCTGATGTGACTAATCTTAATGATGTGCTTTGATTCCATAATATGTCACTGTAAAGTTTGACACATTTGATACATTCATTTCAACATTCTACTATATTTTCTGTTCTCACAGTGAAACTACTCTAGGGAAGATAAATAGTCTGTGGAAAAAAGTACAACCCAACACTTAAAAAAACCAGCTAATTTGCCTTTAAATTTCTCTATGGACCAAATTTTGCCCTCATCAATGGGATGTAACTTCCATTGACTTTACTATTCATATATCCAAGGGCAAAATTTGTTCCTATCTATCAATCTACCTACTATTTTATCTACTATCTGTCTGCTTAACTCTATTAATTAGTTAATGTTTGTAAAACACTCAAAAGATGTAAAGCCCTATAGAAATGCTAAGTATTATAATTATTGTTATCTGACTGCTGTATCTCTTTACCTATCTAGCTATCTACCTTCTCTATCTATTATAATAACAATAATACTTAACACTTATATAGTGTTCTTAATCTTCAAAGTACTTTACAAACATTAACTAATTAATCTAATCTAGTCATCTTGCAAACAACTCCTTTAACAAACCAGTGGTTGTTTCTGTAAAATAAAATTCTTTGCAAAATAGAAGAATCATACTTTGGGGGGGGGTTATTTTGCTCAGGTTTAACTATGATAAGGTAATAAATATGTATAAAAGCAAAGAAGTAAGAAGAGGGATGAGAAAAGCTCCATCACTAGATAACACAGAGCTTGTGACAGACAATAACAGGTTGTAAGCAGCTACAGACCATGAAGAGGTCTCCTGGCAGACTTATTCCTGAATTATGTGCTGTCTTAGTCTTAATACAGAGACCTCCTCTTACAGAAATTTAATTTTTTTTCCTTGTTATTTATAAAGAACCTTAAAACTTTTCTACCTGTTTCTTTTTTTCCAGATTATTCTCTAACCAGAAGCAAGGCCATGCTGAAGTTGGGCTCTCAAGTCCCAGATCTGCAAAGGTGTTTAGGCCCATTTTTTTTCCTTATAGAAACGGTGGCAGCTGTGCTCCAGAATTTGCAAAGTGATCAGAACCTACAATGGGGCCAAAGGGTCCAAAAACATTGAGAAAAAGAAACCAGCTTCCTTTGAGAACAAATGCTCCCCTAAATAGTTCTGTGGATCTTCATCTAGACTCGTATTGGGGGTTGGATAAAGACAGTGATCGCTGTGTATGTTCACAGCATCCTGGAGGCGTAAGGTAAGATCAAAAAAGGTTTTTTTTGGGCAGATATATAGGTTACTTTTGTGTTTTTAAACATATGAAGGTCGCAGGCTCAGATCAAGCACTGCACCCTGATTGTTCTTGCTGCTGAGTTGTCACTGTCGCCTGACTTGGTTTTAGACCATGCTCTTTAAGAAGAATCTTCTACAGACAGGGGTAAGAGAGTTTGCCTGTGCCACTTGGCATTGGGACTACCAACCAGTTCTGGTCCTGTTACACCAAATACATGAAGCACAGCCATAATGAAAGACTGTCCAGGTCTTATGTGGTTTACAATAGCACCAGAGAGCAGAAAATGGAACAAAAACAAATAGAAGAAAAGAATCTGTTTTCCACTTGATGAAAGGGCAGGCTTTTTCTTTTTCTACTATTTCCCCCCCCCCCCTTCTTTTTCTTGTGGTATTTTTCTGTCTGTCCTATTTATTTATCTACATAAGCAAAATATACTGGGACAGTTCTGGTAAGAGCTAACCTAAAAACGAGTTAGGATTCTCCAATGAGATCCCACGAGGCAGCCTGGCAAACAGCAGAACTGTGACCACTATCGGGCAGAGAGTTTTGGCTGTATTGGTTCTGCCAAAAAAAAAAAAAGCATTGTTTGGCAGTTTCCCAACATCTCTTCCTCCAGCAGCCAGGTTAACGCAAAACGTACTCTCCCTCCTCCCCAACTTAGAAATCAACAAACTTTCGTATTCCTTTTGCAAACTCTCGTGCAGCCATGGGTACATTTTGCCAGGTACCAGCTTGAAGCACCAACGTGCCCTTTTTATCGCTGCAAAAGATTTCTGAAGCACAGCTGCCCTTTGTGTAACAGCCTGCATGTAGCTGTCTCCCTGCAACAGGTATGTTTGCTGATGAAAATTAAAACAAAATGAAAAAAAAAAAGGAAGTGGGGCTGAATTCAGATTGGACATCATTAATTTGGTCATCCAGACAAGAATGGCATATTGAGTTGGAGAAATTACAGGCAAATCAGGCTTCCAATGCAATCAATGCCACTAGCAGCTGTGTTTGTTGACTCCGTGACAAATTCACAGAAGAGGATCTGAATCGTGGTTCTTGCCAGTCAGGCATGAGAGCCAGCCAGGCTGAAACTCAGGTGATATGGGATCAGCCACACACTCCCTGAGTAACCTTGTATACAAGACCTGGTCTAACCCCTGCCTTCATATCTTATTTTTTTTCCCTAGTGGTGCACTGCATAAATACAGTGCTTTGATCATCTTAAATGTTATACCCAGCAGGACTCGAAAAGTGAAAGTGCTTCGTTAAAGCTACGGCTGCAAATGAGAAACATGTACGCACTGAGCATCTGCATTGAGATAGTGAGTATGTAATGTAGAAACCTAAAATTAAGGGTTGAGGTCAGAAAAAAACAGAGTCAGGAATCTGGGAGACCTTGACTAGAAACGGTGAAGATACCACTGAGTGTTTGCAAAAGATTAAAGAACCCCCCATAACACACTTGCAGAGCTGACATATCTCAAAGGGGAATATCTGAAGCTGATGCAGAAGGAGGACTTTGGATCCCTTTTAGAGCAGCAGATAAGGGATTATAAATTCTTTGATTTTATATAGGTTTATGGGGCTCCCCCTTCTCACCTTGACCCCTGCGTTCTCTGCAGTGTCTGAACTGAAGGTTCTATACAAATATAAATATGTCTTCTCTTCTTCCCACCTCCTCCTCCTCTCTGAAATGTTTCTTTGGGAAGGAAAAAAAAGCCCCCCTCCTTTTCCTGAGCAAACAAATACCCACATGTAGAAACCCAAACCTCCTGGTTTGTTTGAATTCAAGGCACTTTGCAAAGTAACTGTTACTTATACGCTCTCCTTGGTGACGCAGAGGAAGACAGAACATGTTTTTAATTGCAAAGCCAAATGGTTATGCATGGGTCCTGTCATGCTTGTGAGAACTTGTTCTTCCCCAGCCCTCCCTCTCCTCCCCGCTGAGACAGCCTTGCCAAAACTCTGTTTGAGAGTGGTCACAGGGAAAACACGAAGCCTTGCAGGGATTTGGGGAGTAAACGTCAATCTGTCAGAGGTGTCACCAGAACTGGATATATCTGCTGATCTGTTACCACTTGCTAATTATGGATTCAGCAGCTAATTGTCATAAATCTCAGTAAGAGATGTGGAATGAGACAGAGTTTTCAAAACGGCATGACCTGGATGGGTTTGCACTCGGCAAGTGGCGGAGCAGAAACGATCCTCCCCGTGCCAGGGTTCCACTGCTGTGTGATGCCGTGGTGAATACTTGTATTGTTACAAGCGTCAGTTTGCTCCCAGCAGCATTTCTGACATTCCTTTGCAGGAATGGTGAGTGTCCAGGACTGGAATAACCTGAATTGTTGAAGGATTTTTTTTTTTTTTAAATAAACCCAGAGATGTTGGTAGTCTCAGCTAGGTAACTGTTTTACACGATGAAATCTTGCACCCCTGGTCAGGCTGACCTTCTGGTCCACCCTTCTGAAAGTAAAGCAAAACTCTGCCAAGCAGCCATGAGGTCTTATGCCTTGACTGTGCAAAACCACAAATCAGGCACTTTCTCAGTGGAGATCCACATTTCTGCTAAAGCTGGTCTTAAGGGTTAACACTCTTGTGATTCAGCCAGTCAAGAGTTTGCAGTTGGAAAGAAAGAAGTTTAGCAAGTTTCATGAAGCTTTAGATATCCTTTCCAACATTTTAGTTTCCCACCATCTTACATTAGCTCGTTTAAACCTTTGCATGATTCTTGAAAGCTACGGTTCAGGGTGGAAAGGGTAAAGCCAAATCTTCAAAATCTCAAAGGCGTCTAATTTTCTTAAATGCTGAGCACCTTCTCAGGAAATCAAGTCCCTTCAGGGTATCTACAGTTGAGCATCCAAAAATAACTACTTGAAAGTTTCTGCAGCTCTAAGGATCAGAGGCTCTGTATTCATATGAAGCAGTCTTCAGGTGATCAGTAGCTCCTGCAAGACACCAGTGTTAAATTTGTGTTATTGATTGACTTGCTCATCATTTGAGGAGAGCAGAGTTAAGATTGCATGCAGAAGAAATGTCTCTCTTAACAAGTAACTCTGGATTTTCAGAAATTTTGTTCTGCTTTTTATTTCCTAGTCCTTTTTCTGTTTTCATCCAGTTTTTGTAATGCTTTCATCTAGTCCAAGTTTTTATCTAGACCAAGATTACTAACTACTTTTGGAAATATAAACTAATATCTGTCACATATTCCACTAAAATCTGCCAAATTTTCCAGGTAGAAAGACAAAACAATCTGTTTTAAGGTTGGTTTTCACTAAAGCTGGCTGAAAACTCCATAGTGGAATGTTTGTTTATTTTCCCAGTTGAAAAAGCTGATTCATAGTAATTCAAACATTTTGCTGAGATGGATCAGCTTTGATTCAGGTGTGACAAACTCCAAGCAGAGTACAATTACCCTCTAATGTCTAGACTTCCACTGGAAACTAGACTTGCAAGATGCTGTGGCCTGATGAGAACATCTGAAGCACATCAGCATCGGTGCTGACAGGGAATCAGGAACCTGAAAATGTTAAAACCTTTTGGTCAAAAGTTTTGATGTTTCCTGCTGGGTGGGAAAGGAGACAGAAAGAGACCAGAACACCATTACTCACTTCTTCCTTGAGCTTCCATGTCTGCCCGACTAGCAGTCCAAGAAGTCAAGATCAATTGCTTTGTCAGGATAAGGTAAAAAGGAGGGGTTTATTCTAAATTAAAAAGAACTTTAACATTAAAATATTGAAACCTTCTCTATAGAGAGTGATTTCCCTTTATGAACTTCTAGTGCTCATAACAAGCCATGCCCATTAGTGTTCAATTCCACTAACTGTTTAGTTAAAAAAATGTTAATCCCTCTATGAAGAATGTAAAATTACTTCTTGTGGATGAGGGGGGAGTACTTGCTCTGTATATTACTTAGTCCACATAGGTGAAGGTCTTTCTGACTAAATTCTGCAACCCACGTTTTTATTTCTGAAGGCAAAAGTTTATTGCGTACCGAAAGCAACCGTTTTTCTTGCAGAAGGCAGACATGCACGTCAACAGAAACCAAACAAACACGCAAAAGAACCAACATAAAAATTATCCCTCCACGAATCCAAACTTAAAAGAATTGAAAACAAAAATTGGTTCCAAAACATCTGTTTTGAAATTTCTGCCACTGTGATTTTAGGAAAAAAACTTAAAAAGGACCTGAAATATTTTCTTTGCTTTAGAGTGAGATAATTTTTAGTTCTAGTTTCACCAGAAACCTCATAGGAAATGTTTCGGGGTTGACTTAAGTCAAGTCAGCTGTCTTCAGCCATACCTCCTCTTGCTTTTTGGTAGTGCATGCAGTCCACGCCAGCCCTGGATTATCAACCTCTCCACCAGAATTGATGCAACACCTCTAATGGACTGGATCACAAGTAATTTTCCACAATGGAATGACTCTTGTGTAAAAGGGTTTTAAGTAGTCTCAGAATTTGGACTAAACTATCAGAAAAATGATTTTTATTGGAGTGTTAATCCTCCATTTAGTGCTCAACTGCTGCCTGAGCTAGGAAAAGATCAGGAAACACAAGGTGGCCCAAAGTCCTTAAATCTGTTGCTTTATTCTCCCTGTCACTCTGGAGAGGCCAAGGAAACAGCACCAAACCATTACCTGGTGCAGATGTTTTCCTTCCAGTATGGTCATGTCCCTTCTCCCACCGGAGACACACTTTCTTTGTGTGTTTTGTGTGAGAGCATGTGCAGGTAGCTGCGCATTTGTGTAAATCACATCACCTACTTCCTGAGATGTCCTGCTCCCTCTGGAGCTGGCTGGGTCCCAGCTGTAGTGCAGCAAACAAACACACATCCTAAAGATAAGCTCTGCGTCTTGCAGGTTCCATCTCTGGCAACCCTTCACCTTCTTCTGCCCAGACCCAAACTCAGCCTCCATCACTGATGAGAAATGCGGCAGCCAGGGTGAAACTAGTGTTTAACTTAATGATGTTTTAACACTTTGCAGACTGCTGTCCTGGGTGATTATATAGTCTTCTGCATTTGCTTGGCTGGAAATATGGAAAATTAATTAGTGGCAGAAGGGTATAACTTTGCCAGCCACTAACTGAATTATAAGTAAGTGTTTTCTTTGTCTGGCAATATCTTACCTTGTCCTTGTGCCAAAATACCTCAGAACTTGGTATTATATTCTCTGAAGACAACCTTTTCAACGACTTTATGTGCGATATAAATTAATACCAATAGGAGATGTTTTCTTTCTTCTTTCATGGTTTTTTTTTTGTGTATTGTTGATGAAAACAGACAGTTACATTTCTGAAGGTCAGGTGTTTGGAACGAAAAGCTCTTTGCTTATCCAATTATTTTCTTTTTAAATTCTCAATGAAAAATAAAAATAATCCCAGCTAATGATGAAAAACAAAAAGAGAGAAAAGAAGAAGTGGAGAACTTTTGCTAAGTCTAAATGCTGTTGCTTACTTACTTTCTGCAAGCAAGATGCTGTAGATGTTTGGGTAAGAAGAGAGAACCAGGTTTGGCATCTGTTTCCAGTCTTTGTTTTATACTGAGCAGTATTACAGCTGAGATGTCTTCCCTCTGCATATTTGCTCTAGTACAAAGATTGATGTAGCCTGATATGTGTCACAGTAAAAAAAAAAAAAGGAAAAAAAAAGGAAAAAAAGAAAAAAATGAAAGAAAAAAAGAAAAAGAACTTGTCCGTTGCTCTAGGCATATTTTTAGAAGGCAGTTATAAAACAGACAACTCCTAATTTGCCTGATGTCCATTAATCAACATAGTTGCAATCAGGGGCAAAGCACATTATTGTTCCTCCACTTAGGCCTTCATGCTTCGTCAAAGCTTCTCCCTTCCATTAGTTCTAGAGGTCTATAAACTGGGTCGGCTCTGGATGGAAGCATGGGATGCGTGGGAAATGATGATGTCTCCTGCTGACTAGCCTTCTTCTCCAGACCAGTTATTATCTGTCTGCTGGATGTTTAGCTGCTCATTCTTCTGGCCATGGGTATAAAACGCAACTCATGGGAACAGGAGGTGGATTTTTGACGTGGCAACCATGGGCCAGGCAATGCATTTGGTGCCTCATGGATGCCTTGTCCATTGGCTTGTATAACTAGGGGACGGTCTGAGGGGATGGCCTGAATGTTTCTTATTCTGCTTGCGTGCAGAGGATCACACCATTCAGCAGGCTTTTCGTGGGCAAATCGCCCACGAGTGCCTGCCTGTTTTCAAAATTAATCAGTGTTGACTTGGAAGCACTTTCATCTGCATAAACCCTCTTTCTTTCCCCCACCCCCTTTCTCTTCCTCATGCTGAGAGAAATTACCATGGATGCTACAAGCACAGTGGAGGTGGTGTCTAGACACCCAGAGCATCTCAGCTGTTGCTGTGAGCATGAGACCTGCCGTGCAAAAAAGGCGTCCACACATGAGGCTGTTGACAGGCTCATCTCTTACTCTCTTGGCCAAGTCTCCAGCCACAAAAGCTACGTCTAGGCAGTTGTATGTGCTTTCAAATGTCAATGGTTGGACTGATTAGCAAATACAAGAAAATATCTTGACTGTGGTAAGATGCAAAATGTCTAAGGGAGAATTTGCAAGTTGGCCTGTGTAGAGTTTGCTTAGTTTTCTTGCCTAGCAAAACAAAGTGATCTGAATTCCTCTCTGTTAATGGGGCTTTATGGCCTCCATTCAGGGATCACAGAAGTGCTAGTTGGAGCGGATATCTAGGGGTCTGCAGTCCAACCTCCAGCATGAAGACGGCCCATTTCGAACATCAAAGCAGGCCAACCATAGGCTTACCTCGATGAGTCTTGAAAACCCACAAGGATGGAGATTTCACAGCCTCTCTGGGTGACCTTGTTTAGTGTGGGGATGCCTTCCTAGAGAAAAAACTCTTGCCGATGACCAGCCTGGACCTTCTGAGTAACAACCTGTGGCTCTGGCTCCCTGCTGTGTCACCTGCCACTAACAAGAAGAGTTTGGTTCTTTGTAACTCTCCATCACATATTTATAGGCTGATCAACAAATAGATCAACTCTTAACTTCCTCTTTGCCAGGCTAGTTATCCTTTAACCTCTTATTGTAGCTTATGTGATATGGGCCCCTAAATATCTTGCTAGCTTTCTGATGAACAGTATTCAGTTTTTCAGCATTTTTCTTGAGGTGTGGGACCCAAACCTGGACACAGTGTTTCAAGTGTAGCCTCTGCACTTCTGCGTAGAGGGGGATATTATTTTCATAACCTGCTAGTTACACCCCTCCTAATGTAACTGAGCAAAAGTTAGTTATATTCATTCTTGTCTTACGTTCAGTTTGGTGTCCACTTTGAAGCTGGGCTGTTATTCAGCCTGTCCCCTGTCTTTACTGGTTCATGGGGTTATTCCACCCCGGGTGCAGAAACTTAGACTATCTTTTCTGCACCTCATGAGGTTCCTGCTAGCCCAAACTTTAAGTTTCTAACAACCCGCCTGGCTTGAAGCTGTACTGTTCAGATTATCAGATAATTGTAATATGCTTGTTACCAGCTGCTAAATGGCTGTTGAGCTACTTATGACAAACATTTGAGCTCAGTCTCAGGCCAATTTTCAACTTGTCTTGAAGTTTATTACTTCTTCAGCTTCCGATTGATAATGCTCTGGGTGAAAAAAACCTCATTGTATTAAAGATATGTAATATCTACTGCTCTTCCCTTGCCCTTACAGCCAGTCATTTAATTACAGAAGGCAGTCAGGTCGGTTAACCATAATTTGCCCTAGAGAAATCTGTGCAGGCTCTTCCTGATTGTTTCTTGTCTTTCAATAGATTGGAAGTGGACACCAAGAGGACGTGCTCCCAGACCTTTCCAGGGCCTGAGGTGAGACCGACCAACCTCTAGTTCCCTGGTCTTCCCATTCTTAAAGATAGGCATAATATTAACATTTTCCATCATCAAGGATTTGCTGTCCCTGATTGCCATGATAGACAGCAACCTTGCAATCACATCAGCCAGCATTTGCAGAACTTTGAATGCAAACACCTAGTGTTTGAATGCGTAGAGTTTATCTGAGTTTTCCCTCATTTCTTGCTCTCTCACTATCCCTCTCCTTCCCAAACCATGCTGTTTGGTAGTCAGAGGTCTGGGACCAAACTCAGCCTGTCAAGACTGAAGCCTAAAGGTAATGAAGTAATTCATCCCTTTCCATACCATCCATACCACCAGGTTGTCTCCAATAGTCATCAATAAATGCTCATTTCCTCTGAATCACAAGCTGCATGCTCGTGGAACAACTTCTTGTTACCTTTTATGCCCTTAGATGGTTTTAGCTCCAGCTGAGCTTTAGCTTCCTGATGTTTTCCAGGCTCTGAAGTATTAACTCCATTCTGCTTCAAGAAAGAACATAGGAATACGTAGGATTTCCTGAGACCGTTGCATATGGATGAGCACGTGTGCTCTTGCTGCTCATCCTGAAGATGCAGGAAGACCCACCGGGTCCCGCGTGCCTTAAAACTTCACACAGAAGTTTTTCAAGAGGTTTGATTTATGGTTGATGTGTGAAGCCATACAGTTCCTTCCCCTCTCTGTGTTCTGCGTGTTGGAAAGCCACCTCCTGTCGGTATGGTACTCGCAGAAAGTGTCTGTCTGGTTGAGGGGGAAGTGGGCTTGCAAGCCTTCTTTTGTGCAAGGCACAAAGGAAAAAGGGTGGCTTGTAGTCAGCAGCAAAATGAGAGGAGGCTCTCTCCTCTCTTCAAAGGGCTTCCTCTTCCCCTTCTCTCTCTATTGTGAATTCTTTAAAAAGACCACCCTTCCCTTCTGCAGAGTGAAAACATCAAAGGGAATGGTATGGTGGGGTATTTCCTTGTGAATGCTGACTTACCTTACAAAGGTGAGGAGTTCACAGGAGGTTCTCGCTTGTGAAGCATGTTCTGGCTGCCTGGTTTGAATGCTGAGCTCACTGGGAAAACGTTCTTACATCTTCAGGCAAGCAGCTTTGCTGGAAAGACAAATCTCTTCCCCTCCCACTTTCTGCTTATCCAGTCACATATTTTATTTTATTTTATTTTATTTTATTTTATTTTATTTTATTTTATTTTANNNTTATTTTATTTTATTTTATTTTATTTTATTTTATTTTATTTTATTTTATTGTTTTGGTCAAAGCTAAAATACTTTAGGCCTTGAAGATTTTGTGAAATTTGTTTTTTTTTATATGGGGGTGGTTACAAAAACTGAAATGCCACAGAAAAATAACATTTCCAAAAAAAAGTTTTTTATAAAAGATTAAGTCCTCTACGCATTAAGATATATTTATTCAGTAGAATGTGAATCTTTCCCATCCCAGGATACAAGGAAGCTATAAGTATGCTCATGCTTCTTGCAGCATAAGCATTTGATTGTTTTATTGGCTGATAAGCTTAGAAAGAGTAGTCAACAATCAACCAGCTGTATCAAATTCTTCTTCAGTGAGATGGAGTCTAAGTTTAATGTCATTAGAATAGCTCCAAACCCTTCAATTTCCTTTGGGTTTAGAGCAAACTTAGTGGCAATTAAAACAAAACCAAGCTGTAGTCTAAGAAGCTTGGGCTCCATATTCCCCCTCCCCCCCCCTTATTTGTTTTTTTCCTTTAAAGATAGAGATGTTGTCCACAAAATCAGTGTCTAAAACCCCTATTTGTGATCAAGGGCAATGCATAAAGATGCTCTTCAGCCTATCAGTCCACAACATCTTTTAATGCTTGCTCTGTGGAATAAGAAGTGCTTGTGTATATATATATCTATCTATATATATTTATAAAATTTGATTTACTGGAAAGGCAGACAATGAGTAAAAATTCATTTTACACTTGAAACCCTAAAGGATGTGTCCCAATCCTAGGATCCTAGCCCCACTGGGAGAACGGTTCAGCTCCTCATGAAGCCACTACTCAAGCACTGCAGCATGCTGGAGAGCAAACTTGGGCTGATTTTGACTGCAGGAAAGTTTTCAGGAAGGGAAAGATGTCCACTGCAAACTGTTTATCAGAATTACAAAAGACTTACAAAAAACACCCAGGATATCAGCTCAAGCCTTCACACAGAGCCCAGAGCATCCATGTGGGGCCATTAACTTCAAACCCACACGGCCCTAAGCCTCAGTACTACGGTCACATTTGGAATTCAGGTAACTAGACCTAAAAAAGAGAAGGATTTCCCTTTCACCTCCCCCCTTAGAAATGACAATATCTTCCTTATTCACAGCCATGATCTCCATCCAGGATGCCTCTGATCAGAGCCCAAAGATTTTTTTTCAAGCTAAATCTCAGATGTGACTCAGTCTTGCAGCAGAGTGCACAAAAATGCGCTTGATCATGCTGGAAGCCAGTTATGCAATGGCAGGGGGAAAAAGCTACAAACAAATCCTCTCTGTTCAGGTGGCAGGGATGAGCCTTACCAGTCCACCAGCGAAAAGAGCAGAGGAAATCCTTAATCGGGAGCCAAATGCAAAGGAACTGATGTATATTTTTTAACCCATGTAGTGGAGGTTGGCCAGAGCTTGTGTGCATTTCTGGAAGTTGGAGGTGCTGAATGGAGGAGCGGATTTTTGCTCTGTGTGTGGTTTCCCCATCGCCATTAGCTCCAGGCGCTTTGGAAATTTTATTCCTCCTGCAAGGCAGAGTGGGAAGGGCTGACAAGGTGGGTTAAAATATTGAGTAATGAGGATAATTAATCAAGGGTCTTCTGCAGAATTTCTACTTTTTTTTTTTCCTTTCTTTTTTTTTTGTCTCAGGGCAATGAGCAGCTGAGGAGCAACCTCCAGTGGGCTTCCCATTGCAGTGTGGGTGCTAACCAGTTTTCAGGTCAGAGTACTTGACCTCAAAGACCGCTGCCTCTTCAGGTTGGATTGCTTCAGATTGAGAGGGTTATTAATTGGGAGGTAATCTGGAGGTCGCCCTGTCCTCACGGTCCTGCCAACAGGGAGTGGGAGATGTTCCCTGACTCAACAGATGTGTAGCCTAAGAGGATGAGTAGCAGGAGGTGAGAAGTAAAGGTTACACAGCCTTTTAGTCCCAAACGCTTCTAAGTTCCTAACTGCAGCAAACTCAAGGTTTCTTAGCAAAAAGGGCAAAAAATATTTTTTTTTTGGCCATCCAGGAACGAGCCATCCTAAAGCCATCCAGCTCTGCCTGGGCCATGAGTCTTCACCAGTGGCTTCATCCTGTACCTCCTGCAAAATGCTGAGCAGTCCTTGTCCATTTGAGGGGCTGCAGATACTGACTGTTTGCCCAGTACACACAGACCCAGAATACCACAACTGTGCACTTTTAATTTTAAGGGAAAAGTCGTCAGAATGGAGAGGACAAATAAAACACTTTGGGGAGCAGAATATGGCCTTCCTCTTCCCCTGGCGTTGTTTAGTATCTTGAGGTTACATTTTGGGCTGCTGTTCAGGAAATTCAACTAATCCTGGTAGGAAAACAGTGAAGCGTAACTGCAAGATAAATACATTATTCAAGGATCAACCACTCCTTTAGGCATTTCACCCCTTGGGCCTGAAAACACTTGAACAAGTCTCATGTCACTTGCATATGATATTACTGCTTTTCCCAAAACACAACTTTTCCTTCCTCGGAGAAAACAATTTTAATTAATTCTCTGAACAACATTTCTGCCAAGTCTAACTGGCCAGGCGTATTCATCAAATTGCGGCAGCGCTCAGCCTGTGTCTTATAAAACTTGTCATGACTGATTTTCACCCTTTTTACACTGGTTGTAAAGAGATGAATTCAAAGGCATTCCTTCTCATGCAGGGCCAGATTGAAGCATATGTTTAACATAAAGACTGCAGTGATGTATTTTGCTGAATTGGGGCCTTTTATAGGAAAGGCGAATCTAGCCCTTTTTGTCATTCTGTTTTTGAGTAAACATTTCTGCAGTGTAACATTAATTATGGATTCTCCACCTTGATTCAGTATCGCGTTTAGGCTGCTATTCCCTGTTAAATCATCTTCCTTGACATGCGAAATTCAGGCTGCCTTTGTTAGATTAAAGTCTTTTTATCTGACCTGCCTTTAAGCTTCATCTACTTAGTCATATCACTGGGTAGGTAACAGAAAATTGCCAATATGTCACCCAGTGGGTAAATCAATTCATGAAAGGAGGCCTAGTGCTTTTAGATTGACTGCAGAATGGCTCTTTTCTTTTTTTCCAAGCATATCTTCCTCAGCACACCTGGGTATTCCTCCTGAGGGCTCAGGAAAAAAGTTTGAATTGCCTTGTTCTTTATTAGCTACATCCCGTCTCCTTTATATTACAGGTGAACGTGATTTGCTCCACAGTGTGTATTCCTAAGAGAGGTACTGAAAGGAAAAGGGCAAATTATCGTCCCAGTGATGTGGAAAGCAGGAAAAGAGCTGGCAGGAATATTATCGCTTGTAACAATCTCGGACATTTTCTGCATATGTTTGGGAGGTGACATTCTCCCGGGTGGGATGTGCATGAAACGTAGGTGACCTCTTGTTTGAGGGTAAGGCCAGCAGTGTCTCAAATAAGTTCTCTTGGGTGCCTGACACCAGAAGTTTTCAGAAAAAAAGACCCGTTTTCAGAAAGCCCCTAAAATAAACAGTCTGTCCAGGAATGTGAATTGGGTAGTGAAGCGCTGGAAAAAAGAAGAGAATTACTTACCTGTCCATTGCAAAGTCTACCAAACATTTAAATGCTCCATGGTAAGAGATTCCAGAGAGAGGGTGGAGGTGGATGTTTTCCTTGGGCAACAGCAGGTTTTGCAAGAGAGTATTTGGGGAAACTGAGGCAAGAAAGTCCATCTGATGTCTTGCTCTTTTCTTTCAATATATTTACATCATTTTTATGCCTTACAAAGCAGAGTGATCATTTGAGTCTCCTTCCTGTGAAAGCTGTCATTATTGATGATCTCACACCCCTCAAGCAAGGAGCAGTCAAAGGTTGGTGCACTGAGAAATCTTGGCTTGATCTTCTTGAGAGTGACAGTAGTCATGGGGCAACTGAAATGAAGGGGCTTTGTTCTCAATACTAGGGCTGCAAACTACAATACCATGGTACTTACAACAGGAGGCATCAACCCAAGGGAGTCCAAAGTGCAAGAGGCACAAGATGTCCTCCTAGAGAGTTTTACAATGGAGAAATCTTTACCAGATCTGCATACATGTATTTTAATGTGATGTGACAGGTAGAAGGCAGAAGAGGTAAGACTTCAGACCTCCCTGGTCTCTGCAATCTGCCATAATACAGTGTATGAAACAAAACACTGGGAAGCTCAGTTCTCCCAGGTTACATCTGGACTCTAGAAACAGATATCCAGTGGATATATTTCTGCCAAAACTGTTTAGCAGCAGCAAACTGAATTCTGAGTTTTACAAGACTTTAATTTTTTTTTTACTAAATTTTTAAAAATATTGCCTTTGTATGTATTTGTTTTTAATCTTTATGGAAAAAAGGGGTCTTCCCTCCCTTAGAATTGTAAAACTCTGCCAGAAAGCAGACAGAGCACCTTTTTGACTAAAAACAAAATCAAAGTTTTTGGAGAATTATCTCTGACTAATGCTTCTGTAAATGCTTTGAAAATCCAAAATGCTATGAACTATATGCATGTTGTAGACAACCACTATGAAATTTTTGAGATTCTTGTTCTCTCACTTAAAGTTGAGATCATTAAATATATATATATCAATATATTTAATGAATAACTCATTAAAATATATGTCTTTTCTTCAGTGCCAGTGAAAGGAAAATCAAAATGCAAGTGTCTGATATACATTAACTTAAAGTCTGCTATTAAACCACAAGTCGTGAAAGACTATGGGAAATCTGAACCCCTGCTGATTTTTGCTAATTCTATAAAGAGTCTATTTAATTTCCTCAGGAAAACAAGGCGACCCTTCCCTTGAGGGCACATACATTTTTGAATGGGCTACAAGTAAGTCCCTAAGGGCTCAGTTATCACTGATCACAGTTTGGTCTGTTGGATATTGCTAAGGGAAATTTAGTGTGATTGTCTGTGATCACTGGCATGTGCTCATACCCATTAGGAGACCTATTCAGCCCACTGACATTTGGTTCCTAGGAGAATAGGGTAGCTACTCTGAAAACATTTTGAGTTTGCAGTATTTTTTTCCTTCCCGTTCCTCCCCCACCACCTCCTCCCCACCCCATGTTTCGTGTTTTATTTTTCAGACAGAGGAGCAGATGTTCAAGATCAGAAAAGAGCTCGTACAGAGAGTTGCCATAGTGGGAAGAGGGTGCTGTATTACTGAGAAAATGCTATATAAGAAAAGCACTTATCTTCCAGTTTTGTTAATTTTCTCCCTTACTCTGTTCTGGGCAATTGTGATGTAGAAAAGGGGTGATGTAGAAAATCAATAATATCACCTGCAGCTGCATCTATTGTGCAGAAGAAGTGAGCTTTAGATATTTCCGGGTAAACCACAGGTGCTTTCAGAGGGTCACAGGATTGGCACCAAACCCACCAGTGACTTCAGGACTGGGAATGCTGCAACGTGGTTGTCCCTTATGACTTTATCTTGCCTTTACAGAATACAGGGCAGTCCCCCCAATTTCTAGCTCTCTCTTGGAGCTGACATTTGGAGCCTTGAGAACTGGTCGCACTGACATCAAAAATTAGAGTCAACGTAGACTTGCAGTGGGAAATACCAGTGGGTGCTTCTGTAGCTGGTAACAGGGAAATAAAAAATGAGTTATGGCCATGTGAGAAGTGAAGAACAGATCTGTCCCTGTCAGGGCATTCGGTCCCCTGGATGCAAGTAGGAAGCACAAGGTGATGCTCTGCATTTTCTTGAATGACAGCCCAGGTGCTCACAGAGGTGTCTGCTGGGCATAAAATACCAGATTTGTTTTCTTTTCTGCAGAATTTAGATATAGGTCTCACTGCAACATCCTTTTTTTTCTGGGGTTTAATAAAGCCCAGGTACAGCTGCTCTTTTTCCAAGATGAGTAGAACTACAGGAAAGGATTGGGGAAAACAACTTCTAATAAACACAACATAAAGTTCTGAAGTTTGTATAGCAAGAAAAAATAAAGGGGGGCGGGGGAAATCAATTTAAGTTTTGGTTAAACCACCAAAACCAAAATAAACAGCCTCTCTTCATTCTTCATATAACCTTCTGGTTCTTGTTTAGTCTTAGACCCAAACAGACACATTTTTCTTTTCCACTCCTACCTCACCAGTTTTAATGATTTAGCCTTTTCTTTCAATAAAAGAGAGTTAAGTTGTGGAGGCCAAAACCACTGTGGCTAATCCCTACTTGTGCGTTTTCTTCTTGTAGGCCTGCCAGATCTCGGTGCTTTGCCTAGAGACTTTCGCCGTTAGGACACATTGCAAACCAACTTGTTTTCTTCTTGCATGTGCGTCAGTGAGATGTTTATGGCTAGTCCCCAGAAAGGGTGGGGAAACAATCCAGGTGTGAAAACGCATGCATGTATATGCTTGCAATTAAACTGTAACTGTAGTTGCAGACAGCTTTATTTTAATATTTTTTTTAAGCCCTAGCTTTGCCATTAACTGGTTCCAATTCTGCATTTGAGTGCTGCTGAATTTCCAGCATTTATTTAGTCGCCATTCTGCTGAACCTTTGGTCCAGTAAGCACAGAAACACAAATGTTTCTCACCCATATGCAGCTGGGAATTTGCATTATTCTGTGCTCCTTACGGAGACCACGGCAGCATGACATTGCCCATCCGTCCTCTGGTATTTGGCATGACTTGGTTTCATTCTAGAAAATATGTAAACCAAGTTTGATGCTATGGTTTTTCTTCCTCACATGTGCTTTCTTTTGTTTCCTTTTGTCCTAAATGCTGGGCTGGACAAAGGTTGGGTAAGACAGTTGAAATGAAAGAATAAGCTGGGAAAACCAGTTTTACCCATTAAAATTTTGGTGGACAAAAGAAGAATCAGCTTTTACTTGAATTAAATGGCTAAAGACATGCAACTGTCAGTACAGTTCAACTCAGTTAAGTTTTTTAGATCTTTAATAATGCCCCAAACTGATGAACCAAGAGAAAAAAAATGCAAATGGGCAATTGTTCTGCAGTTGTTTGATCTACTTACCATTTTGGCAAAATTTATCTGGATCTTTGGGAATTGTGGGAAAACCCAGAGCTATGCTCTTGCAAGTGAGATAGCTTGGCCTATCACGGTTTAATGCATACCCAGGACAGATGGTAAAAGATGACTGTGCCCTTAAGGCCCAGAGACAAAATGCTGGGGAGAAGAATTAGGAGGAACATCTGGAGGAAAGCCCAGGATACCTTCGCAGTGGTTTTAGCTTTATCTTAAACTCAGTATCCTGAACCAGAAGGACATCCAGTCAGCAATCAAGAGAAAAATGTGATCACAGTTTCTGCATGCTTCCTTGATAGACTATGAAACACTTTGAAGTTTAAGTTGTGAGAGATTACAATGTCTCTGGAGATCATTGGAAGAAAGGTCCCATCTGCAAATACTAAGTATTATCTGTCTGGAAGAAAACACTACTGCAACAACAGAGAGAAATTCCTTAAACATACTGTGGTTTTCCAGTGGAATTGCTTCGCGTCTTCAGAGTATCACCTGTTGCATAAATACATTGCTACAAAGGTAACAACTAGGAATAAAAAAAAAGTAAAAAATCCTTGTGTTCCCAAAGGCAAAATAGTTCTGTGGTGTGAAGATACGACTCTCACCTGACACAGTGCCATTAGTTCAGCTGAAGAGAATTGCCTGTGGGCAAACATCAAACCATGATGGATTAGGTTATGTTTTTTTCCACACAGGTGTCTCTGAGTAACTTTTCGTAAATCTTTGGAGATGAAAAATCAGGGAATAGCTTAATCATGTTGTGTTATTAAAAAGATTTACTGAACAGCACGCAGTGGATTAATTGGGTGGTCCTTAAAGAGCCTAAAATTTGGGGGTTTGCTGTGCTGTGAAATTTGTCTTTGCGTGGAGGTGGGTTTATTTCCCCCTCTATTCCACCAGCGTTGGGGGTAGTAACTCTGCAAAGACATATTCTTTGCAGAATAGGGCTGGTGACTTATCATAATTTTTTAAATTACTGGTAACTGTCACATAGTACATGCTACAACAAACGAAACTGATCTGTGCAGTGTGTTGGATAATGGAACAGTGCTAATTAGAAGACAGCAAGAACTGTATCTACTCCTTCTGATTGTCACAAACAAAACCATGGAGCAGCCCAGGCAAAGGTTCTAAAGAGAGTATCATGGTCTCAACACTGCCTAAAGGGGAAGTCTCATAAAGCTTTGCTATAAAATTTGTCTGACAGATTTCCAGGCAGTAATTATAACTCTGATTTATATGTGTTTAATATCACTTCTGCTATTTTTTTTTCCCTCAAAAGACTCTTCGAAGCTTCTTGTATTGTCATACTTTCTTCTGTGAAAATGGAGCCAGGTAGCTGTTATGTCACAGCACTTTCTCAGCATTTGCATTAGACAAGGTTTTGGGGTAGTTGTGTTTCTTTTTTTTTTAAATTTTCAAAGTGTATTACAAACCATCTTCAACCCACAATTCCTTACAGTTATTCTGTCCAATGTGTAGTGTCATGCCTATTCAAAACAGTTAAACACTTTTTTTTACGTATGAAGAGTCATCAATGTAACAGCACTCAAGATATCTGTGAAAAAATCACCACGTGCGCGTAGCACAGATTTCTTGAGCTTTGAATCTCAGGTCGTGCACAGCACTGAGATTGCCAGGCCATAAAAGAGGGGAGGGATGTGCAGTTCAGCAGTCCACCTTCCAGTGAGGCTCATTTGGGGATCCCAGTCTTCTTCCAGGTATGGGTTAGCTTTGTGGTGTTGCTGTGAGCCCTTGGGCGTGTGAACGGGGCTGTCTCAGGCATGCAAAGCTGTAGAGCAGGAGAGGAGAAGCAACATGAGGATGCAAATGAGTGACAGGTAAACACAGGGAATGAGGTGGAAAGACCTCGGTGAGTCTCACTTTCAGCAGCACAGGCTTAGAAATGTCACCCCCAAGGGAAAGGAGGTCTGTAGAGGGAGGCAGGCACTGTGAGAGTGCATCTTTCTGTGGCTTACTAAGCAGCAGCACAGAAATGCCATTGGCAAACCTATCCTGCAAGATCACAGAGTCCTAAACACTGCACTAAGACATCTCCAGGGCCTAAAACAGGAAAGGAAATGCTGTATTCAGCAAGTGAGTAGGAGCAACTCAGCTTTGGTGACTTTAAAGGCATGGTACTACCAAGCTTAAACTGCAGCTTCCCTCCACGGTCCATGAGAAAACCAACTTCCAGTACCCAGGATTTACAAAATCATTGATAAAGGAGTCAGGACCAGACCAAAGAAAGGAGTCAGATGGTTGATAGGTATATTATCCAAACTGTGGTCATGGTCTTTCCCTGTTTTCCTCCCTCTCCCTAGATGCCCTGATCCAGCATGCATATTCAGAGCATCCTGACACCTTTCTGACGATAAGAATCTTACTGATACAACAGATCTCAAATAAAATTGGCATTATGCTGGTGAGACTTCATGGAAAAAAACCCCTGACTTTTCAGTAAGAAAATAGGACATGGACCAGTTGGAACGGCTCCAGCGGAGGGCCACAAGGATGATCAGAGGGATGGAGCACCTCTCCTATGAAGA
>JAOXJM010000001.1:5473652-5483700 GCA_026413425.1 Tringa solitaria
GGACAAGATGATCCTGAAGGTCCCTTCCAACCTAGAAGATTCTGTGATTCTGTAAATGGATTGATTTCAACCATATTTTACTTGGCAGTATGTCTCTTCAAGACATCCAAGCTATGTGCAATCTTGAAGGCCTGGAGATGCTTTTGCTGTGACAAGATCCTGAGCAGGCATGAGTCCCAAGCAGACATAAATTTTTTCATTCCTGTAGTTTCCATGTGAAGGAGACCCATGTACATGGATTTATTAGGGGCGATGTAACACATCCCATCTTATCTCTGATCAGGACAGGAGGAGACTTTGATACCTTGATACAGCAGGGAGTGTCTGTATCCGTATCTCTATTCATTGCCTGAGCTACACACAGACTCAGTAGACTTCATCGGGTTTATGAGATAAGGACCATATTCAAATAACTTCCCAAAAATCTACTAAATCTTCTGCAAATAAAATAAAAAATGAAGAAGGTTATTTTCATCTTTAAGACAGCTGACTAGATCTATGTGGAAAACCACATAAGGATCCAAATCATCCCCAGTTATACCCGTGAGACCGCATGAAAATTAAATAAGGGCAGAATTTTCCAGCAAACAGAAGTTTCTTTGGGTTTATCCCATACTTTGCAACTTGCAGTGGTTCACTGATGTGATGTAGAGTGTTATCCATTGCAGGATTTACTTAACTGAGTGTCTTTTTCAGCACACCAAAGCTCCCCTAAGCTGCAGTTTTTGTTTTTATTGTTTGGGTTCTGTTGGAAACGTTTACAGTTATTCTAACATTACCCTTCATAAACAGATTACAATTGCAAATTGCACTATGGGGAAGTGGTAAAAAATTTTGGGCAGGATTAAGGTAATCCTAAAACAAGCTAATAAAAAACACATATAAGTGCTCTATTTTTAAAAAGACACAAGATGAGACACATAATTTCTTTCAATAAGTTTTCTGGAGCAATAAACCTTTAAACCCAACATACAATATATATACATGTTTGCATGTGTGCACGCCTGTGTGCATGGGTATTTTCTTAAGCTTCCCTTTGCCAAGATACAAAGCCCAGCTTGTCAGAGTTACATCATGTTTGTAAATCTCCTCTTCACTGAAATTTGTCTGACATCAACCTCCAGCTCATGTAAGCGTAAGTCTTCTTTGGCAGATGAATGTTTGGATTTCTCTTTTTTTTCAGAATCTATTTCTCATAAGGTGGGTTTTTTAAATTATTATAATTTTATCAACTTTTTTCATAGAGGTAATAAAAGGGACAGGGCAGAGATAAGAATTGAATGTTTATAATAACTTTAAATCTTGCCCTCTTGTTATCTGTAACCACAACACCAGTAAAAAAAGGGCAGATTATTTTTCAAAGCTGATGCTATAGGCTTGAACTATTTTTTTTTTCCTCTTTTGAAACACATGGTTTCATACAGGTGTTTTACTCTCATTACTTCATTAAGAGCTGAGTTTTATCCCTGCTGATGTGAGTAACAAGAGCATTGCTGGCTTCAATCAAATGGAAAGAAGTGTTTAATACATATGATTGCAAGCTCCACCTGAGTTTCTAAAACAAGGGGCAGATCTTTTACAGATAAAAAAATGCCATTGCTATATGGGGCAATTTATCCTGCCCCTAAGGCAGAGTTGTCATAACTCCATGGTGCAAATTGTTGCAGCTTGAGAGAGGAATTGCTACATCCCTATCTTGTAATGAAGGTAATTTATATTGGCTGAAAACCTACCCCAGTGATTTAGATCGGGATCTTGTTTACACCAAGGTTGATGGCAAAATTGCTGGTGGATTCAAATGAAAACCAAAGTCAAATGCCACTGAAGCCTCCAGGAGTATTACAATTGACTTGAAAGGCAACCAAGAGAATGGGTGCACTTATGAATTCACTGTCATGGAAATTACTTGAAGGAGGCAGTTCTGCCTGGATTACCACCATGTGACTTCACATGGTCACACAGTTTTGCCTGTAGGATCCATCTGGATTTAAGACAAACTCAGATTCTTTGCTCTTTTCTCCTCCTTGCTTCTTTATGTCTGAACAGCACACTAATTTGTGTCGTGTGTGAGGAGTTCCACCGCAAATACTCTTAAATATTTAAGTCTTTTTCTTTTTAATTATGGCTTCCTATTTTTTACTGCCACCTCTTTAATCCTGAAAAGATAATGCACTGATCTCAAATCCTGCTTCAGGGTGGCAGCTAATTGCATATTTAGCCAAGCACTGGACTTCCTTCCTTGTAATATTTGTCTCAAGTGCTACACGAAAGCAATTTGTGGTGCATTTTACTAGCCAAATGTATTTAATATTACATATTATTAGAATGTTATTAAAGCAAAAACTTTTGTTGTTCTCCAGCCAAACACAAAGGACTCTTTTCCCTTGTCTAAAGAAGTTTCAAAGTTAAAACTTCCTGCCTCTTCAAGCTTCCAGCGGTGTCCTGACCTTAATGAACTGGGAAAGGCTATTTTTCTCATTCCAGGAAGAAGCTGTAGATATTTTCCATGAGAAGGTGTGACTACACTGCGTCTGGATACCTCTGAGCTAATTCCAACTAACTTGTTTGGGTAGTGCATACAGGAGAGTGTAGAGAAAAGCCCGAATTGCAAAGCCTACCAAAGGAGCAAAGTTATAACTCAGCTAAACTCTCTGCCACCAGCAATGCCTGAGGAAGCCACTTTCAAGCTATACATGTTGCAGTCACATCGTAACCTTGTCTACGCTGTTCATTTCCTTTCCAACTCCTTTCAGCTCACCTTCTAGGTGTAGTCTCTGATTCTTGCTTTCCCTGACTCAAACCATGCAAGAACCTTGCCTGTTTACTTGCCTATTTATTGTGAGGGTGGTGAGACACTGGAACAGGTTGCCCAGAGAGGTGGTAGATGCCCCATCCCTGGAGGTGTTCAAGGCCAGGCTGGACGGGGCTTTGAGCAACCTGATATAATTGAAGATATTCCTGCTCATTGCAGCATGGTTGTCTAGATGACCTTTAAAGATCCCTTCCAACCCAAACTATTATATGATTCTACTCTATGGAAAGCATTCCTGCTTCAAGTTAGATCTGCACACGTGTCTGAAATCTCGTAACAGAAACTTCATGTCCATGATGTACTGAGGAGATACTAATGGCCTCAAGTTTGCACCAACAAAGCACTCTGTAAAGCTCTGATATTTACTCTATATTTAGTGTAGAAAAAGGATTTAAAAATTCCCACAGGAGAATCACTGGAGCGAGTAACTCAGTCTGTGGTAGGAGGAAAAAGGCAAAGAGGGTTGTTGAAAGCACCAGGAGAGATGGAATATGCACCAAAATAATGATCAAACTCAGTTGGTCTTCATATGTGGGAGATGTGACAAACTGCTTAATCAAAAGATTGATTGAACAGCACCCATGTGCGAAACCAACATCCTCAAGACCACATCCTCAGAGAAAGGCAGCCTTGCACACTGAAGCAACAACATGGGGCTGGTGTAAGAGGGACATAGCCATTGACCCTGTCATTGGCAACATCCTCAAAAAGAAGATGACCCACTCCACAGAGCCATCCCTGTTCCAGGACAATAGTTACAGTGGGGGCTTTTCCACACTGCTCAAACTAGTCTTCCCCCAGATGAACTACATACATCCATGCTAGACTGCACATGGCCCATGTCTCCTTGGATTTCTTTGTGGCCCACAGATACAATTATTTTTGTGTGTATGGAGATGTTGACCTCAAACTACTCAAAATACTGTGACAGCCCACTAAAGAGGTGGACAAGGTGGTGTAGTCACCCAAGGACATTGCCATGAGGATATGAGGTGATATCAGCAGGTTGAAGACCCACTGGAATTATGTTGGAGAGGAAGTATCTAAAGCTGGTGCGATCATACCCACACTGTTTACAGAGAACAGTCCTTGGAGTGAGCTATCCCAGAGTTTTGCCCAGGGGAGCAGTGAGTTTGACGATGCAGATACATCCCCTGTGTCCACATAATGCTTTTCAACAGCACTAACAGGTCTGTGTCACTTCCAGCTTAAGGCTGGCTCCTCTCCAAGTTGGGAAATGCCTGGACAGAGTGAGCCTGGGTTCAGAGAGAAGCACAGTCTCTGTTTGCTTACCTCCTGCAGCAGGGTTCCCTCAAACACCAAGAGATATATGTTGCCAAGTCCTATTTTGGTTTGGATTTTCTTTTAGGTAAGTAACATGAGAAAGGCCCACAAACCCATCTTTCTGTTCAGATGGCACAAGACGAGTGGAAATATGATGTATTTCACTCATCACTCAGGCTTTTAAACTAGTGTAAATGATGATTTTGAAACATTAGCTTTTTTTTCCTTCCATTTTGCCTTGACCTGAATTTAGAGAACCGACAGATTCTTTCCACCTTCCCTCTCCCCTGCAAGAAAAAATAAAGTTTTGGATTTCAGCAATTTTGATGTTATTGTACTTAAAAGATCCAGTTGGAAATGCAATGAATATCTTGTTGATGACATCCCTGTGACAACTGAAGTTAATAAGGGTTGTAAAAAGTCATTTACTTCAATTGACTTATTGAAAATGCACAAGGGCTGTCAGTTTCATTAATGCAAAAAATGTAGGAAAAACCCTGCTCTCTTTCCTTTCTTCCTTTCTTTTTGAAGTTGCAAATATGTTACGAATAAACTGCTAAATAGATTTAATATTTGACATAAAGAACCTCTGTCCCAGATGTCTGACATAATTTATAAATTACTATGCTTACAGAAAGTGTGTTATTGCTATGTGACTTTACCTTATTTTGTGGTAATGACTGGATATTATTCCTTGAGCAACAGAAAATAAAATAAACCACCAATAAATAGGTAATGTCTTGTAAAACACAGATATCAGCACAAATTCTATTCATATTTGAGCAGTGCAGGTCGAGGTTCAGTTATATAATGAAAAATTTAGCATGCCCCTTTTAAGGGTCTGTCTTCAAATATTTTTAAGCCATTCCCTAATTTTGTTAATGATTTAGAATTGTGTTTTTTAGGGAAGACAACTCATCAGAAGTCACCCTGTTCCCTCTTCTGTAAAGTGAGCAAACTTTATTGTTGCACTAAGTCACTCACCAGGATGAGAAACAATGTCTTTAATGCTGAAGATTTCATCCATGACAATTAGGATTCCTTTTTCCAGTGACTGCATTTTCACCTACAGATCCCAAAGGTCACAGAGAGGTAATGTTTTCATTAAAACATACCTGCTAAGGTGACCTAAGCCTTAACATAAACAAAGTCTTTTAAATGCAGACACCTGAAATACCTTGGTTTTCAATCCTGGCTCCAGTGTTTGAATCTCAAAGGTGAAGAAGGCATACCAAATTCCTTTGAAGCCCAGTTTTCTAACCCTAAACTACTTACTTGAGGTAGATTTCCACTTGAAAACAATTAACCATGCATGTGGAAACTACATTTTTAGCAAATTTTAAATATGGAGTGTTACATGTGTGTATGTGTATTTCCAATTTGTAAAGATAGGAATTTTTAAAGTAAAAATATCCCAGGTTTTATTTTATAAATATAGCACGTTTTTATATGGACAGGTATTATAGACTTTCTATCAACTAAGGTAAGGGAGGGTAAACCCAAGAAGGAAACTTTCAGTAGAGCATGAACTCATAGCCAGAAGTTTCACCTCTGCTCCTGGCTGGCACACAGTCCATATCATGCTTCCTCCAAGCTCCTCTGAGAGGCAGCTGCCAGATTTATTTTCCTTCTGCTTGTACAAGGAAGCGGGATAAGTCTAACCTTAAGGATTTCTGTCCCCACATCCTCACTGACCTTCTCTCCAGCAGCTTTTATTTTTCCTTTAATTATTCTGGTTTTGTCATCTAAGGTATAAATTCTCTGTGTGCATGTTGCCATCTTGTCTGTGGATGGGAAGCACAAAGCATTCAAAAGCTGTGGTTGTTGATAAATGGTGAATACAAGGCAGCAGGAGGGAGTAGGATTCAATATTCCTTCTGAGACGTCTCACCAAATATGTTAAAAATGGCCAAAAATCATGGTTTACAAGGGAAATATTTACAGCTGCAGCAGGACTTGTTCACACTTTGCTAATAAATGAAGAATTATTTAGAAATTTTTCTGCAGCTCACATCTAATCTGTTGGATGGTTTCACCCTTTTATTAGTAGAGATCTATGTAGTGACCTATCTGAAATGAGACCGGTGCTTATAATTGCTGTAAATTTCCACCTTAAACTTCAATAAAACCTGAACACATCTGGAAAGTTTGCAGTTTGAAGGAAAAGGGCACCATGCTTTAGTAGATAGGGGTGATTTTGATGTAAGAAAGCTTCTTTGATAAACAATATTTAGGAGAGTCTAAATGCTACTACTAACTCCTCTCTGTGCATTAGGTGTGCAGAAAACCAAACTTCCGCAGATAATGCTCAAGATTACTAAGTGGAGAAAAGCACCTCTGGAGGAAACCAGAGGGAAGTGCTCCCTAACTTGATCTTAGCACCAAAATTTAAGGTCTTAGTTGGATAAAGCATTCCTCTGCTGGCTTTGAAACCACCTAGCTATCTCCATTCATAGAATCAGAGTCATAGAATCATAGAATGGTTAGAGTTGGAAGGAACCTTAAAGATCATTGAGTTTCAACCCCCTGCCATGGACAGGGCCGCCTCCCACTAGGCTAGGTTTAGACTAGGCAATCTCCATTGCCCCTACAGGTAACTTAGTTAAGGGGTGGTTCTCATAAAATAATTTTAGATATCTAAATTTCTTAAATTTTTTTTTTCGGTCAAGGGAAACAGAAAAATATAGCAGGCCCCTGAAGTCTAAAAGGACAGGAACAACAGCGAACTGAGGTGGTGGTCTTCAAAATCAGGAAGAACTTGCTCATTAACTGCATAGCTGCTTCTTGTTAAATGTTTCAGATGTACAGATCAGAGTGTAGTCAACTTTTCCACTTAAAGGTTTAAACCCATTCTTTCTCGGAAAAGCTAATTCTGCTGCTTCGTAATAGCATGGTCTTTGCAATGCGGCAAGTTCCATTTTTGTTCAGTCAAGCCTGAATCTTCAAGAGCAGTAAAACTGTTCAATAATAATAATGACTAGATAATTATAATTCTCATATTAAAACTAAAACTGGCCATATCACTGAACTGATGTGCCGTGTAAAATACAGGAGGTGGTAAAACTTTTATTATACAGTTAAACAGTGTAATGATTTAAGAAAATAATAGGGCTGGAAGAAAAAACTGGAACGTGGCCCTGACTTGAAAACATACAGCTCTCCTTACCTGTATACTTGTTCTGTGGAACATAAAGGGATTGTCCATATGTTTAACGTCTGCAAATGCAAGCCTGAATTGGGTCTACTCAAGGAAGGAAAATGAAGCAAAAAATTAATTCCAAGGAAATGAATCTAACAATTCAAGTCCGTCTATATTAAAACAGTAACTTAGGAAAAGACTGAGTGAATGCATGTGTGACAAGAATGCCAATAACAGAGGGTGAAACTGCCTTGGCTCTTGATCCAAAGTCAGTGGAGGCTTGTGAACTCCAGGGAGGTTTTGCACTACGTCCTCAGAGATCCCTCAGAGTATTCTCAACACTATTGAAAACTGCCCAAAGAAATTAAGTGGGTAGCATTACCATGGCTGGCTTTCCTTTCAACAGGTAACTGATTTCTACGATCATCAGTGGAGCTACATCAATCACACCAGCTACAGATCCATCAGGGGCACAGGTATGAATTTCTGGTGGATTTGCTATGCTGGATGAGGTGGGAAACAACAGGAATCTGCACTGGGACGCTCAATCCTGGCTTTTCATTTCTACTTCCTCAGAGTGTGAGAGAATGAGAGGGCAAATAAGGTGAATAATCCCCCATTCCGTGATGCTTAGATAGGTCAGTGACGTAGGAATATGATTATGCCAGAGAAGACTTAAATATCTACTTGTGCTGAGCTGGGAGTCCCTTGAGAAGGTCTTTGTGAACTTCTGTGGGTAAGTTCAGGTTTGAAAACTGAGGGTCACAAAAACTATTTGCTTTAAAGAGGAACCTTGGTTCATAAAATGGTTTCTCTTATTTATTTTGATTTGATTTTCTTATAGCTTTTCATGTTCTGAAGGGGGGGGACGGGACTCTTTGCTAGGGTCTTTTCTTATATGTTTCCTACATTTCACGCTTGCAGTCTCAAAGGCTCTGAAAACAGATGTCTGGTTTTCAAAGCAGGTTTTATTTTTTTGGCAATGCCAGACATTTTACAGTAGAAAATACAAAACAAAAACAAAGCCAGTGACTTCTGATGTCTTCTGTTTCCTTATCACCCTTTGTTATGCTTGTTAATCAGGGTGACTGGGAGTATTTTAAACATTTAAAATGTATACATTTCTCCTCCACCAAACATCTGTTTATTTTACAACAACATGAACCTTGGGAAAAAAGAAGTAGCTGCTATTATATTTTTTTTTCAAAGTGAAGAAGTAAACATGCAGCTTTCACATTTGCTACATCAAACGGATGCTATTTATTTAGTCGCTTGAGGCAGGAGGCCTGATCAGAAGAGAATTTCTTTTATGGCCTAAGGTGGCGAACTATTTTTAATAAGAACAATGCTTAAGGAAAAGAAAATTCCTAAAAACCCTCTTCAATCAGTTGGAGAGGCGAGAAGGGAAATCCCCTCTTGTGGTAAAGAAAGGTAATGAGCTACTGCTCCATCACACATCCAGCCTGGGCCGCTTCAACCTTCCTTTATTGGAGGAGGGAGATGTGTCACCAGGCATCTCATCTGAAAATAAACATAATATCACATCACAAGAATCACATGCTGAAAAGTTCCTCTTTTTCCCATGCGTACAAGCAGAGGTGGGGGCAGCTAAATCAGCTCTCAATGTCTGCGCTGGGGACATTGCCAAGGAGATGATGTCCAACCACTCATTCTCTTCGACAGCTTCGTGCTTGTTTTGCACAATAGTGCATGCCCAAACATTCAGATACTCAAAAGAAAATAAGAAATGCTAAAAATAATAAATGTGCAAATGAAAAAAATAGCAAATGAAATGATTCAAGGCAGGGGTAGCTGTCTGGGTGAAAATCATCCAGGAACCAGCTCAGTCCTTGTTCCTTAGCCTTATTCAGATTATGAGTATAGACATAGCCCAAGCTCTTCTTTTTTTTAAACTACTTGGCAACAACATGCAAGCTAGGAATTAGAATCAGTTGAATGAAAGCTGATGTAAACAATTTCAGAAACCAAGATTATTGAACCCATCATCAAAAATTGTAGGACTCAACAAAAACAAGACATAAAAGTTTTGGGTTTTTTTTCAGAGGTAAGCCTTAACTTGAGAAAAAAATACATTTGTCACTTGATTTCTATCTTCCACGTAAGCAATTAATTATGAGTGTAAAACCAGGAAAGATGACTGCGCTCAGCCAAACAAATACACAATTTGAATGTGCAACAATGTAAATATTTTAAGAATTCAAAATTTCTTTTAGACTCATTACTCTATTTGGATAACAGAAAAAATTATGGAAACTATAAACTGAGCTTTTAAATAAAAAGCAATGTTGGAGTTTTACTCTTTAACCTCAGATTTTGTAGTATTTCAAATGGTCTTTTAACCACAACGAAAACTTTGTCTTACAACCTCATTTCCCAGAAAGTGTTTTGGTTTTCCTCTGCATAAAAAACTCTCCAAATAAACAGATAGTCTGCTTTGCAACTCATCCCTTTGGTGAGAAAATGCACTCTTACTATCTTGACTAACAAATAATAACCAACATGTTAATGTGAAAAGATAAAACAAGACTCTGAAATGCTCATTTGGGTCAAAATGAGTTTATTTCCCAGGGCATAGGGAATCCCAGCTGAATTGGTTGCTGCAGTGACACAAGAAACATGCAAACTGTGCCCTCGATTAGAATCTGGGAGAGAGAGATAAAAGGTTTATCTGTGTGACGAGAGCTGTTTGATGGACTAATAGATGACACTTTTTTTATGTTTGCTTAAATCTCACAGCTTTTGTTGCTGCTTTGTCACTAAAAAGAAAACCCCCCACAAATTAATAACCTTGC
>JAOXJM010000001.1:5483800-5502948 GCA_026413425.1 Tringa solitaria
AACCTTGCCTTTCAAAGAAGGCTTTCTGGCCAACAAAAGTGATGGGAGAAAATATGCAAATATCATTAATATTTTGCATCAAAAACACGTGCAAAGGCGTGTGTGTGTGTGTGCAAATGTTTAGGCACCGTCACACAGCAGTAACACGTAGATCCATCCCTGTGTGGTTGTTTATGTGTGTTTGTGTTTCACGTGCACTTTAGCAGGTGAAGATTTTCAGGCACTACTGCATGAACCTATGGCACTAATTTGAGATACATATACATATATGTGCCCAAACATAAATATGTACATGTATTTATTTACACATATCATTATGTATGCATACAAATATAAACAGACTGTCATGGGGTAACGTACTCATGCATGTTTATATATATATAGATATATCAATAAAAATATATTTTTATTTGTATAATGTATGTATGTGCACTATACACGCATATGTATTAAATAACACATATATTAATATGTGCATATGCAAAAAATACATGAAAACCTGAGTTTAAGTAGGGTTTAATGTATTGTAATCTCTGTTTTGTGTTGGACAAGAGGCTCTAGTGGGACACCGTGATGTTCTGATGTAGTTCAGATGTATTCTTGGTATGACTTGAGTGGTCACAGTCACACCATGGTGGACTGAATGAATCAGGTAGATGGCTATAAGTGAGAGATGAGATGATAGAGGAGCACACCTTGCAAAATGTAATGGGGATAAGGAACATAACCAGCTCCTCAATCAGATTTCCCAGATTACCGTATTGTATTAGTTTATGGGTTTAGTGTGGAAAAAAACTGCTGCCTCTTCTCCTGAAGTTCCTTCAGCTACTTCCTAGAGCACACGGCTATAACTCACTCCCACTCACGACATAGTTAGATGTGAAAAGACTTACAGGTCAGAGGCCTTCATAAATTCTGTCAAAGGACAATAATCCTCTGAAAGATTAATTTAGCCTTTGTTTTCCTTTAAAAACACAAAACCAGGGGAATTTCCCAGGTGTTGTCAGAGTTGAAGTTGCATAAGGTCATACCCTATGTACTGCATCACTAAGCATTTATCAAAGCAGAATTAACACTGCCAGCAGCTTTGAGGCATGTGCCTTTTGCAAAATATTGTAACCAAATAAACCGACAGACTTCCCTAATCTGGAGTTCGTGGCCTGCTCCTCAAAATCATATTCAAGTGCATAATTCATAATCGAACTAAACGCTTTTCACTGCCAATTTTGTTGAGTTTTAGTGGTTTCCTCACACTGGGCCCAAAACATGACAAGTGATCAGATAAGTGGCCTAAGATGACTTTCCATTTATCTGATTCTTCAGCTATCTGGAAATGACAGTGGCTTCCCAGTAAAGCTTGCAGCAAACCAAAAGCTACTCTAGGTCACATCAAGAGCAGTTTTACTTTCTAAATGGTGTTATGACTCACAATCTTTTTGGATTTTGATAAGACTGGTGACATTGCCTTTGCCATTGCTCCCTCTCCTCTGTCTCACCTGCCTGCCAGATGATGTCTCACAAAGATGACCAGGTGGCCTGTTTGTTCTGCTGTTTCATAGCCTCAAGCCAGTGTGGTATAACTTCCTGGATAGGGCTACCAGGATGGGGCATCCAAAGATCTAATCCTTATCTTCTTCTACTATCTCAGGGAATGAGTCATCAGCTAAGGGGCTTGAGGGACAACTGGTCATGGTGTGGCTTCGGCTGTTACAGCTGCATGGGAACCAGATGGGTGGTACTGAGAACTTATCTATGTTCTACACACTCATCAGTATCCACAGTCTGCACCTCAGTTACATTTCCTTGGTGGCTGGCAGAGGAAAACAGTCACTTTTAGAGCCAAGTTAACCTTGCCATAAAACAAACATGTAGAATAGGCTGTATTAATCATATATTTCAACTATCAGGGGATCTCAGGAAGATTGGGTGGGATGTAGATATTTAAAAATAAGAAAAATGAACTCACTCCTCAGTAAGTCGAAATCTTAGGACTTTTGCTCTGTCACAGCAGTAGAGAGCTGATGAGCAGAAATGTGTTAATTAACAATAACTCTTCTGGGTTAGAATGTAAATTTGTGTCCCAGGTGCTCTAACATTCTCCAAGCAACATTTTGGATTACTTAGTTCCTAGAAGCATCAATGGAAAATATTTATGTAATGTGTGTGTATATATATATACGTATGTATACATGAATATGTATATACATATGTGTGAGAGCCAAAAAAGTTAACTAAAATAAAAATGCACCAGAAATGAACTAACAGAAGTTACTCTACATAAAGCAAATCTGTTCTCCGTGTCTACCTTAATCCATATATTGCAATTAAATCCACTTCTCTGCACCTGAGTCTATTCACTACATCAAAGCTAGCCCACTAAAAGTACTTATTTCACAGTAATTCAGCTATTAATTGGTGTTTTCCTCCCCTGCTCCCCCCATCTCAGCCCTCTCACTGTCTTCCTGGAATGATTTATCATGAATGGTGAAAATTCTCATGTCACCTTGTAGTACAGAGTAACTAGAAAGTGTGAATGGCGTTTGGAAGGACTCATTGTCTGATTTATGTTATGCCAAAAATAAGCACTTCTGCTCAGGCTCAGCCTTGTTAACAAATTTCTTCATCCGCAGGCAAAGCAGTCACTGCTGCCAAATTATGCAGTAATGCAGAGTCAGCAGGACCAGTTCTTCTTCAAATCATAGTGCCACTGATTTTATTTTTTTTTCACTTACTCTTGATTTACATCTGTTTAAGGGTGGGTGAATGAGGTCTAATGACCACCAGAAATGTTGCTTTTGATTTATATTGCTGAGTGAGCATCAAGCTTACTATTCCAGGGAAAATCTACCTGAGCCATATTATATCTTAAAATATGCTGGATATTAAAATGACAAACTTTGATTTCCTTTTTCTTTCAACTGGAGCACAAGCAGGTATAAAAAAAAAAGGTTTTAAATATTTTTTAATGTGTTCTCATAGGAAGAAAATAATTGCAATGCTACAGAAATGCATTATATAGTCAAGAATTGAAAAATACCTGTGGCTTTAAAGTTTTTTTATTTTGTAAGCCACCTATCCCTCTCCACCAAAATGTTAAGTGTCACTATTAAAAAGCAGAGAGGCTACATACTCCACTGGGAATGCTCAGAGCTTGTGGATATTGCAGGCTGGTGTGACAGATGGCAATGGGAATGGGAAAGACCTTGACATGAGCGCTTTGAAAATGCAGAGACCACCATGAAAGAGGAATCTGTGTAACAGGACGAGAGTGATTCTGCATTGCCGTATAGTTTCTACCACTTCCACTGTAAATCCAGTTGCAGAGGCAGTGAGTGGGAAAGCTGTGATTAGAGCTGGCCTGTGCTCATGCTTTCCACTCTCAGGGGTGTTCCAGCATTCAGAAATTAGTCCTTGTTCTAAATCCCAGCAAAGTGATTTTTCCTCTCAGAATTTTCCAAGGATTGAAATGAAATAATAATAAAAGATTCAGGTCAATCAAGGCATTTAATTTCAGTTTCAGATTTTTTTTCTTCAAAAAAAAATTGTGTGAAATAAATGCAATTTGAAACAAAAATAAAAATATTACAGTACAATGCAATTGTATATTTTTTTTCTTCTTATAGAAATAGTTACAACTTCTTATAATTTCATTCAAAGCCTTTATTTTGATTAAAGCATTTAATCAAAGGGAAGAAGATGGAAGAGTGGAGGAATTTTAAGCTAACTTCTGCTGGGGGAAAACAGAGACTCATGGGTCTCTGCAGGAGGTAGTTTCTAGGGCATGGGTTTAACCTGGGCTTATTCCCTAGTAAACTTCATAAAAATAAAAAAATGGATTTAACTTTTTAAAAAATTCTCAGAAGAAATCACTGTTTTTCAGTAGTTGCTTCATCACTTTGGTCAGATCCACTCTATAATAATTTGTCTCTGGTTTCCTTATGTAGCACATTAATAGTTTTAAAGCTTTTATTTATTTATTGGAAAAAGAGATAGTTATTTGTACAGTTTCACCTGTACAAGGCAAGAGACAGACGATTCCTGCACAGAATTATGCTATCAGCTCCAACAAGGTAAATGCAGAGAAACTGTCCTGTAAGAGTAGATTCACCCCAGTGTAAAAGGAAAGCCAACAGAAAGAGTTATCAAATATTGGAATAGGCTGCCCAGGGAATTGGTGGAATCACCATCCCTGGAGGTATTTAAAACATGGGTAGACAAGGTGCTTACCGACCTGGTTTAGTGTTGCCTTTTGTCAGTGTTAGGTCAAAGTTTGGACTCAATGATCTGAAAGGTCCCTTCCAACCTAGACCCTATGATTCTATGTCAAGGAGGTACGGACTTTGGAAATTGTGTCTAGGATGTGGCTTGACCTGCTTTTTTACCTATTGATTGGTATTTTAGTCAGTGGGTTGGGTGGTTTTTTTTGTTGTTTTGGTGTTATTTGGTTTTGGTTTGTTTTTTGTTGTTGTTTGGGGTTTTTTTTGTTTTGTTTTGTTTTGTTTTGTTTTTTTCTCCCTGGATTACACTATAAAGAGGTCATAATATGGGCTGCTTGTATGGAAAGAAAATGGACCTTTTTGTCCAAAAGTTCACAGTCAACAACTTCAGGTCAAGGCTGGAGAGCAAAAGAATTCAGCTTCCAAGGGGGCTGATTTTGTGAAAGTCAGATATTCTGAAGGAATCAAACAAATATGTTTCTACCCAAAATTTATCTGGAAACCTTCTGCCTGAATGCTGACATTGACAGCAGAGGCAGGACTAGGTTCTGTCTATGGTAAGTGCTACTCAAGTGCCTGAAAAAGAATCACTCCCATCCCTGAAGTTCTCACAGCCTAATCAGATAGTTTTGTTTTTTAGTGCCCACTTTTTGCTGAAAGAAGATAAATGCATACATGAAATTTGTGGCAGAGGCACAGCTAGAATTATATCTCCTGAATGCCATGTTACTATCAAAACGTCCTCTTTGCCTTCTGTTTAAGCTTTGTAGCAGTTTTGCTGATTTGAGAACCAGGCTCATCCAGAGACATTGACTTACCCTGTGCCTTAGTTTCCCTATCTTCAGGGAGAACGATAATGTTATTTACATCAGATTATCATTTACATCAGGTTACTCATTAAATGTTATAGAATTCTATAGCATTTATTAAAATGCTATAAAAGAACAAGATTCATACCCAATTCATTACTCATTGTGTAGGATTACTCACAGGGTAGATTTTTTTCCTGATTGGGAAAATGCCCACCATCCTTTTAAGCAAAATAATAACGTGACTAACAGAAATTACTGTAACGTTGATAGTGAGTGACAAATACTTTTATTCTGTGAATTCTTCTTCATACGTTTGAAGAAACAACCGAATGAAAAACAGCCTTTCTGCAAATATTCCTGTGAACCAAAGCCGCTTCTTGCAAATAGGCACGAGCAGTGAATTAAAAACACACCAGATTTTGATCTCAGTTCAACAAGTTTTGCTTGGGCACAAGTCCATTGGCTTTTTCACCCAACCAAGTGAGACACAAATCAGGCTGACATACATATGCGTGTCAGATAAAAGTGTGCAGGGTTATGTCCATATTAGTCATGCGATAACAGGACAGATACATGTTAGGGTGGAACAGTGTTAGCAAATTATCTCACAAAAGGCTATTTGTCTTCCTTGGGACGTGTGCCACTGTTTTAACAAGTCTGAATAAATCTACATTCCTGACTTCCCGTCATGGAGACTTAATCCAGCTCAGTCAGTAAAGGGATGTAGGCTACACTTGGTTGGAGAAGGAAAAGCTTTTAGAAGGTCTTGCATTCGCCCTCTCATGTGTCCAAGTTTCTGCACTCCAACTCACCAAAGTGCCCAGCAGACTGTGGGGAGAGGGTGAAAGTAGGGACTCATCAGAGACGGCCACAATCCAGCTACCATGTGCCTGGCTGGATTCCCTTCATAATCACTGGCCAGATGTTGAAATATCAGTGACGTGTTCCATCTTCTCAAGAAGTAAAGGCCTCAAAGAGGTCAGCTATTTCTGTATTAACTACAAAGAAAGCTGAGGGGGACTAGCTCGGGTAGGGTCTATTCCTCGTTGGATGCAGAAAAATTTGACTTGAATCATGAATCCGGGTTGGATGGGCCTTTGAGCAACCTGGTCTAGTGGGAGGTGGCATTGGAACTAGATGATCTTTAAGGTCCCTTTCTATTCAAATCATTCTATGATTCTATGAATCTGTGAGCCAGAGCTCCCCACGCCTGGTGACCTTCAGCAACGGCAAAGTGTAAAGGCACTTTATTTACCCTGTTCCTATATTAAATGACAGTGAGGTGATGACATGCCTAAGCCTTCTGCACCACAGGCCCCCTCTCTGTGACAGTAAGAGCAGAAGAAACAGCTGGAATTCGAGATCCCAATTGTCTTTGCTTAAACCACCACTAATTTGCCCTGAAGTGCACTGGGAGCTCTCACATGTTCACTTTGAGCAACCGGGACAGCAGCCTGTAGCTAAGAGCTGTAGCAAACAGTAACTCCTTAAACTTCCTCAGCTAAATATATAAAGCTGGCCTGCCCACACCTTAAATTAATCAAGCACAGATGCAAAGGGAGGGGTGAGCAGAGAAAGGGAGAGCATCAAACCTATTTTCCTCTCCCCAGAACTCACCAGTGTAGCACAGATGACCTGGATTTCATCTGCCCATGCTCACAACTTCTGCCCGCCTGCGACTTTTGAGTTACGAGCTCTTTTGTAACCAGCCTCTGACCTACAGGTATTTATACAACAAATTTCTGATCACGGGATCTCACTGCAAGCTACTGAATGTTATTTGCTACACTGACTCGAGGGCAGCCATAGACTGAGAAAAATAGCTCCACCAACTCCTAACCCTGTTTGCTGGAGCAGGACCTAAATTGTGAAGTTTACATATTGTTTAATTCCGTGACCTCTGCGCACTTGTTAATCCCTCAGCCACCGCTCTGCAGCTTCTTTCTTCTCCGCAGCCTCCAGACTAATACCCAGAAAGATGCTTGGATTTCTGAAACTGCAAACCTCGCAGCTGGCAAATTTCGCAGGGGACATTCTGTGGAGTCAGCACACCACCCCAGCGCGACCACAGCTATAGCATCTCTCCTTCCTATGGATAATCACATCTTCACATGCATCAAGCACCTTCCTGCTGCAGCAGGATTTTGATACGAGCAGCAAGATTGCTTCTTGCTCTCAGGGCAAGCTGAAATACAACCAGAGAAAAGACTCTCGAGGCTCTTACCCAGATAAATAATGTTTCAAAAATCAATGTTTATATCCCTTTAATCACTAAATTTTAATGATTTTTAAAATTGCTATCACATTGTATCATTGGTCATTTTGTATTCAGAAATATTTAATTTGTTATCAACTCAGGAGTATTCTCTTTTTTTTAGCCAGGAATACCCAGTGCTTTCTTGGTGCAAACTCAGATATGAGCTCGCAGAAAAGCAGAGAGGACATGAATCCACAGCGTATCCCTCTCTACAGTATCTACATGCTGATGTGTCTGTGTCTTACTGCACACACAAAGTATCTCATCCCTCTTTTATGGGAGAGTTTAGTAGCTTTACATTTTTTTCTGCAGGCCTCGCAGGCAGCGCTGAGGATGCAGCTGATGTGTTGAAAGTTCACACTCTACCTACATCTTAGTCATTGCCTGTATAAATGTACATTAAAAATCACTGTGATGGAGTTGATGGTGTAGGTATAGTTAACAAGAGACTAGAATAAGGCACTAGCAGTTCCCTTCCCCATAAAGCTTCTGTTTCAGCTGGGGAAAAAAAAAAAAAGAAAAAGGGAAGGACACTTGGAGCATCACTTCACCAAATCTGAACTAAAATTTGAGACTGCTCAGTGTGAGTCAAGAAGAAGGTCTTTCCTGGAGGATATTCACTGACAGAGAAATCAAAGCAGATAGGCACATAGATTCAGCTTCAGTGTGGTTGTATATGGAACCCAGATATATGTGCCCAAAATGGAAAAGGCGACAGTCCCTCTCATGCATAATTTCACTGGGAAATACCGATTCAGCAGTTCTGGACTGTGTTTAAAAATACAGTCATGGCTTCTACAACTAAGCTCATTGGAATATCTTATTATTTAGAAATACTGAAAAAAAATTAAATGGTAGTGTCTCTAGAAAGTTCTCTCTTCCCTCCAAGAAAGTACTTTTTTGGCGTTCCATCTTAGAAAAGCTTTCTTTTCTTCTAGGAAACAGTGGCTTTCCTCCAGGAAATTTTGCTACTTAAACCTCAGTTTTCCTGAAATGTGGCAAAACAAAAATGACACCAATTCGAATGTTTTGAAATAGCAGTTCAAAAAGAAATATTTCATTTGGAAATATCTTATTAAAAATCAAGTAATTCTCAACATAAACACTTTCCAAGGCAAAATAAGATAAAATGACTCAGCCTCATACCTTTCCTGGAAAAGAAAATAATCTTATTTAGGTAAATAATTGCGCCAATGACTCTTTTAGTTGTTGGGGGTCTTTTTTAATAATGGGTACACTGTTAAATAGGTGTCTAGGCCATGAATAAGTTTGATAGAAAATAACTGAGGGCAAATAACACAGAAAAGGAGGGGGAGGCTTTGAAATTAGATTGTGTAAGATGTTATTAGGAAATATTAAGCAAAGGCCTTCCCTGAAACACAATCATGTTAATATTGAAATTAAATACCTTTTAAACATAAGGTGTGCACTGCACACTATAGATTCTCCCAGGGCTTTGATTATGAGGTGGCAGGAACAAGTCTATAATTAATATTATATGGTGATTTCTGTTTAAAACAGATTGTTCCAAGAACTGCAATCACCACTACATAAGCAAGTTGTCCTTCAATAGCTAAGAAGGAATTAGGACTCAGAGCAAAGGTAAACATAAAAGCCTATTTAACTGTTGGCAATTTCTTTGCAATAGTCCAATTGGACCTGGAATTTGGATATTTCCGAATAGTTTTCACAGTTGCAGGTTAGATCCTGTCTTGAATCTAGATCCTGTTCATGTATCAGGTCAACATTTATCCTGTATAATGGACAGAATTGTCTTGAGGGAAATTATGTTTTCAAAAATGTTTGCTCTGTACCTTTGGCCTGAGGCATCATCCTTGGAGACCAAGCCATTTGAAGCAAAGAAATATCCTCTAAACAGAGCTGTGAAAATCGCAATAGCATCTGGCACGGTGAAACAGAAATTAGTAATTATCATCTCCCAGCAGAGCAATGGGAACCAGCCATTCTGTCCATCAAGAAGAAAATAATTAAAGCTTCAAAAAAAGAGACATCTTAAAGAACCAAATTAAGTTTACCTAATCAAATGCTCAAATTTGTCTGGATCACCATTTAACTAAGTGGTTATTCAAATGGGTGTGTAGTATTTAACATGAATCCGAGATATTTGCTCCCTTTACATCCTATGGCAACACATTCCGTAAGTTAATTATATGCTGTGTTAAAAAAAGAAACAAAAAAAGCAAGCCTTTAATCCGTTTCACAGTGTCTATGTTGCTCGTTAAATGCCTAGAACAGTTAGCATCTTGGTAAGGGTATCAGCCAAAAGGACTTATTTTGTCATGTTTTTTGACCTAGTAAATGATAAAGGCTAAGGAACTTCTCTGAAGTTATTCCTGCTTTAACTACACTAGATCCTGACTTTACAGCAGAGATCACTCTAGAGTGTAAACGGTGATAAAAGGAGTAGTTCAAATATTGAATTACTCTTACTTGTTCCAGCCTGCATTTGATTAGCTTCCACTTCCACCTTTTGGACCTTGTTATATCCTCATTTGACAGAATAATTATCCCCCTCCTTGTCCATCATTGATTTTTTGTCGAAGTGCAAATATGTTTGCTCGGTTCCATGTTAGACAATTCAGATCATAATTGGCCCTTTTCCATGATTCACCTCTCCTGTGCTCTTTGTATCATTGTTATAATTTCATCAGTATTCTTAGAGGTTTCCTGCAGGTGTGATGTCAAACAATCATTTCAGGCCCACAGTGCTTAAAAGCGATACTTTTTAGTCAATGAGCTGCTCTAGTCATCTCTGCATAACGTGCCAAGAGCTTCTGCACTGTCCCTCATTAGACTTCTCTCCAAAGCTAAGATGTGGTGTGTTCTAGACACTGCATCTCCTTTCCCAGGCAAATTAGTTCTGAACAACTTATATTGGTCTAACCCAGATTTCTAAAATTTATAATCCCTTCCCAAAAGCGTTCTGTTAACCTCTGGTGAACCTTGCCCTCATGTTTGCACTGTTGAATCTTCCTTGAAAGAGAAATGCTACTGCTGTCTGGAGACAGCGAGTCCATTAACGCTGGCAGAAGCATTTCCTGAAGACCAGCTGTCTGATCCTAGTGGGGGTATTGCATGACTGAATTAATCTCAAGCAAGCCAGAAGAATCCTTTTTGTCTGGAAACTTCGACCTCCTGTGTAAGCTGGATCCTGAATGCCTTCCTGTTCAAGCTAGGGAATGTCCACTCCACCAGAAAAGAGACCTAAGGTGGTACTGATTCATGCAAGAAAGGGGACATTTATCTGAGTTGCAATACTCTGAGGAAATAATTTGGATTTCAAGTGGCCAGAGCTTTTCCAACAAAGCCTGACAATGCATTCCTCAGTATGTCAGAAGCAGTATCTCCAGGATGCTGCGTGGCCCAAGACATAGGACACCACTGGCAGACAGGTCCTGAGAGAGGTTCCAGGTTGCTCTTTAAATAGTTTTCAGGGAGTGGATGGGACCACTTTTAGGTCACCTGGGATTATGAGACCATGCCCTTGACGGCTCTTCACAGATAGGTGAAGGCCTGAGCTCCAAAACTTGATGCCTTCCCGTCATATAAAAGTTTAGACCTGGACATTAGGGTTTTTTCAGAGTGGAATAAAACATAGAAATATAGAACCAGAGACAAAGAGCAGTTATGAAAAGACAAAACACTTTTCACATTCATACCCATGGTTTCTTTTTTTGATTATTTTTGCTAACTTTTTTCATTCTGACTTCTCTCTATTATAAGGAAATTCAAAACAACTTAAAAATACACTTTTAAAAGTACCAACAAAGTATGAATTGATCCTTTAAAAGAAGGCATGCCACATTAGAAACCTCTGTGCATCATTGATATGGTAACTTAGATTATTTTAGAATATCCTAGGGCAAAAACCCACTGTGGTTTCTCTGAGCTGGCAGCGCAGATGGAAAGATAACAGTTGCGACCAGAATTTTTGGGTATGAAAACACATAAGAGGGCTGTTTTCGTTCCTCCATCATGTGACAGAGAAGTGGTCAAGTAAACTTTAGCAGTTCAGTCCACCTACAGTTTTTAAAAATCACTGAAATAGTAAAACACTAAGCCTTTGGCGCCCACTTGTTAATCCAACACAGCCGCCTTACCAGCTTGTGGCCAACAGTGCTCTGTATTTCTATCTTTCTTCTCCATACTTAAAGATACTAAAAACCCATTCATCATTTTCCTACCTTTATTATTCTCGTGTTAGAGATCCCACGTTAGTTTGCTCAATGGGTTGAACCCTGGATGCAGTAGATCACGTTTCTTTTCCACCCGTGTGACACAGAGGTTGTTGTCCTAACTAGGAGTAGAGGCACGACAAGGCTGGTTGTTCACAGAGTGTTCATCCTCCTCCAAGTAGGCTAAAGAGACATCCTGAACCTTCTTCTGCCTGCTCTGGCTGGTGGATACCCATGTGCTGATGAGTGTGTGTGTGCCAGATGAGAATGTGCTTCATGCCATCCTTCTGCAGCCTTGGCCTCAGAAAAGCCCACACATCTCTCCCCGGATCTGTTTTCTCTCTGCCTCCCGAGAAGTGGCCACACTGCACTGGGCAGAAGGCTTGATGCGAATACAAGGTTTTTTCCCACTGAAATTATACAAGTTGGTTGACTGGAATGTTTTGTGAGTTCATGCTGATCAAAGAGATTTGTTTCAATTGAGGGAAAAAAAAAAACAAAACACTGTAGAAAAATGGGAAAGGGTATTTGGAAAAAATGTAAATGTTTTTTATTTGGATGCTTTCGAAGTAATTTGAGGTGATGTTCCATTTTAAAATATACTTCAGTTTTATTTAGAGTAGAATAAACATCCTTTCCAAGGGCTCAGAACTGCAACATTTCATTTCAGCCTGGAAAAAATAGACTTAAAATAAAACTTCTTTTGCTGCTGTTCTTATTTCTTTTACCTCTAATTTTTATGTCATTTAAAAAATATAATAACTCAGAAACAGTATGAAAAAAGTTATTGTGAAACCCAGAAACTGTGGGGCCGAGAAAAAGCCTTTCTGTGTTTGACATGTCTTTCCATATATCTTGTACTTATATAGAAAACTGTTGTGCTTCTTGGCATTTTTTGTTTATCTAACTCATGTCTATGGCAACAGTGCATGATCCTACAGGAATTACCTGCTGCTAAAATGAGCATGGTATCTTCACGTAAGGAGAAGACAATTTGCAATTTCTACTACTGATGGTAGAACATGATTAGTGGAAATCTGAAAACCAACATACGCTCCTCCAAGAAGGGGTCACCACCGGTGTATGGATATTGCATTTTTTTTACAGAGATCCATGAAACTCATTTTCAGTAGCTTTCCTCTTTTCTTTTCCCTGCCTGACTTCCAAACAGGAGGTCAGGTCAAACTTCTGGCTGGTATAATAGCTAATTACACTCCCTATTTGGCCTAGGATGCGGGATGAGGCATAAATTAGGACCTGATAGCTTAGTTGGTGCCACGGCAGGTTATTAGATGTGTGTCAGCGAGCAAAGTTCTGATCAAAGCTTACAGCGAGGCAGCCAGAGGTCGTGAAGCATGGCTGGGGACTAATTGCTGGGCTGTGCGCTAAGAGGAAGTTTGCAATGAAAGGCCATTAAGCTGCAGCCTTTCCAATTGGTGGAGCAAAGTTATGGAGAAACGCTGATTGCTGAGTAGGCAGGGAAATGAGGGGCTCATGAGCGGATCCTGCTCTGGGTGATGGTGATGGTGACGACTCACGTCATTTCTAAAGAGCTTTCCTAAGGAAAGGGCAGAATCCGCTCCTAAATGTCAGTCCTAGAAAGGGCTTATTAACCCATTCTCTTAATTTAAATGGGTTGGTCAAACGAAACAAACCTTTTTTTAAGACCTGGCACTTACAGAGAAATCTGGCTGGTTGTAAAATGAGCTGGCGACAACAAATATGGTGAGGGCAGAGGGTTTAGTCAGACACTTGAAAAGCATACGAAGGTCTCTGAATTACAGCACTTACCACCGTAAAGAGAAAAATTTATGGCTGCTTTTTACACTCAAAAGTTTTCTACACACACTGCACAGCAATCAGCTGTATTTTGCCCATTTTATGATCACGGAAACTGAGGCGAAATGAAATAAGTTTCACTCTTTTTTTTTCTTTTTTTTTGTTTTTTTTTAATGCTCAGATTCCCATGTCAGACTTCCTGGATTCCAAATGACACAGTTAAGCTGATTTGAAGAGGAATGAACAACCCTTTCCCTAATTTTTTTCCCGATTCTGTTGCAGAAGTTAATCACTTGTGACCTACCAGTCTCATCTTCAGTCTTGTTTCCTTTCAGGTCTTTTTCATAGCTCTGAGAAATTTTCCCAGTTAAACCTTTTTTTGAGGACGGTATCCATCTCAACTTCTCTCTCCCCTTCCTCAGAAAATTTAAAATAAAATAACATAAATCATGGCTTTCTGACCATTCAGTGAAGACGGGGACAAACACTTCTATTTTCTAAACATAGGTATAATTTTTACATATATGAACAGTTTAAAGGAACTAAGTATTTAAGTTATAACATGACACAAGACCTAAATAGCAGAGACCGAATATTTTCATGTCTGTTTGGAAAGGGCATTTTGAATATAAACTATGATAAATAGCTAAGAAATGTCTGGTGGTTCTGGCCAAATATGGATTATCAGAACCAAAGTTGGAATTTCCACACAGAGAAATTTCCACTCGGTCAACATTTATTTTCAGTCTGGTTTGGGACAAAATGTCACATTTTTGGGGAAAAGAAAAGAATCTCATGAACGCTTCAGTCAGAAATGCTGAAATATATTTGTGTCACTTTGGCTTTCAGTTGCTCCCAGCTATGCTCTTGCGAAGTTAGAGAAATTGTAGCTTAGATGAGTCATGTCCAGCATTTCTGCATGAGGTTTTTTTTTTTGCCATAACTACATTTCTCATGAACTCACGTGTCCCAGCTCAAGGAATAGTTTCTTGATTTGTGAATCAAGTTCCAGCTTGTTGGGCCATGTCACTTAGTCTAAAATAAGAACTGCAGGAGGGACAAATACTATTGCAGCTTTATCTTAGGAAAAGCTTTTACACAAGCTCCCACCTGGCTGGGAATCACTTTTCACCCCTCTCTCTACTTTCATTTACACCTGGCTCACATTTTACATTTTCTCTTCCCTACCTACCTTGGGTAGGACATGAAGGTGTCATTGGCACTGGTAAGTATTGACTGATATAATGCAATTAACAAGGCATATCACCAGCCTGTCAATGAAGTCATACCTTTTAAATGTACACTTTATTATTTAAAGGCACATAATGAACCTTAAAAAAAGTAAGCTGTGGCTGTAGTTTTCTTTCTTTGGATCAAAGAAATTGTAGTCCCATGAAAATGAATGAATTTAGGGAAAAAACACTGAAAAAAAGAGATTAAAATCTCTGTGTGGTATTTCACATGCGACACAGAAAACAAGAGCAACATTTAATAGCTTTCCTATCTGCTTGAAACCTTTTTTCTTTTAAAGAAAATCACTCACTGTGTTAAAGAAAGAAGGGAATGAAAAATTTTGTTGCTGTTGGATTTGTCTTTTTCTTTCCCTTGGCATTGGAGAAAATGAGAAGAGAAATCTGTTTCATGTCTCTTTCTGTGATTTTCATACAACTTAACTAGATTATTAGAAATGTTCAGTAATAATCTGTAGATGAAAGGAGCGTTAACTCTTGAGTCTTTATTATGATTAAGGCTTGAAGTCATTTGAAAATTGTATGTGGAACATGATCTATTACATCTTATGGCAAATAGGAGCTCATATATTTAGGCTACAGCTAAAGAGTACCATCTGCCTATGTATTGAAGAACTAATTGCTAGCAAAAGAGAAACGAATATGTTTGTGACTTTGTATGGTAAACTCTGCAGTAAAGAGAATAAGGTCCTGATGTGGAAAATTGGAAAGTCAGTTGTTCTGCAGAAACAAACCATTCTTCTGTGAGGAGTAACATTAGAGATCTTTTCCTTTTTATATCCTTAGACAGAAGGCAAGTCCAAGACTATATGATTTTAAGTTGAATTTCCAAACCCATTACTGATAAGTTCGTTTCAATAGATGTTGTCGGTAATACTGCCAACAGCGAAGATGCTCTGGCAGCTGACCTGCTCCTGTTGAAGTCAAAGGCAAAATTCCTTAACCTGTAGTATCCATCCTAGTATTTATATAGTTTAAAAATGAGCCAAACCCCCAGATTTAAAAGTGGTATTTGAACTTCCCTGAATTCAGGCTTAACTTGTTACTGGGCTTTAGGTTCTGCTTGCAGGGAAGCCAGACTGATGCCATTTGAAAATTTCAGATCTGGATCCAGTTTTTAATTTAATGTACTCTCAACATTTCAAGTTGTTCAGTTCCAAGATTTTAGTTCAGGTCTTTCTATTCTCAGTTTTATAACTTCATACGTGCAATTGTTTGAAGTCTCTAAAATGATTAATGTGCACGCAACCCTGTGAAAACATTCTTTGGTGTTTCTCCAATTTGTGGTTTCATACATGAGAATAAGAAGCAAAGAAGAATATTATCCTTTGCTTGCACTGCAGCAAGTAACACTAGACATGTAAATATAGCCCCAAACACAGCAAAAATTACTCAACTGTATTTGAAACATTTTTGCGGAACTCAGCTTTGTTTTACTAAAGCAGCGGTTGGAATCCTATGTCTTTAAATAAATAATTCACTCATGTGAGGAAAGAAACCTGAGTGAATTCTTCAAGTGATGTAAGATGCTATTGGGAGAGTTATAGAAATTATTGCTCAGAGTCTTTTCATGAAGCTTTGGTAGCACGATTACTTAGTCATGTTTAAACATCTCAGAAAAGGGTCCTTGGGTACAAGATAAATCAGGGTTAACAGACAGGTAGGTAAAGTGTACATATCTGGAACTGAGGAACCACAGGTATGAGGTTCAATAGATGTATGTGTACACACAGCACGCACAAATATGCATAAACACAATCCATAGATATTCCGGAAAATAGCGATTTAAAAAAAAACCTCCAAAAATTATGAAGATTATTTTGTACCTAAGACCATTTTCTGTATAAATTACTAAAGTTTATTATATGGTTCTGGCATGTAGAATCTGTGGGTTATTAAGTTTAAGTAGAAAGTAATGCTATTCACATGCATGACATCACTAAGATTGATACTGAAATAATATGTGCAATTCTGGTATTCATATCTAAACCAGGATGTGGACAACTTGGAAAGTGTTGACAACTACAGAATAATTTGAGTTCAGGGTCCAAAACTGTCCAGTTCCCAGTGAATTTGTTTAGCCTCTGCTGCAGACACTCATGCAAGATGACTGTAGCAGTCTCTTTGGTGCTTAAGATTTTTAAAATATGACTGTTGTTAGTCATTTTGGTCTGCCATTTGCTCTTCTAGTGTAGATATACGAGGATAGTCTTTCCAGTTGCTTCTCCTACAATCTGCAAGACTTTTTACTGCCCTTCTGTTCTGAACATCAGCCCAGAATGCCTTCATGTAGTCCCTGATCTCCGTTAGATGGAGGGAAAAACGTTGTTTGACAAGTTAGAAACACATGCCTTTGGCCCATCACCTCACTGACAGCTCCCACGTCTGTGGCTTTTCTTTGCTAACACTGCCAATATATCCTGTAGATGATGACTATGTGTAGAGGGCAGAAAGGGGTCTATTGGCAGTGGAGAAGTATCATGATAACCAGGGCTTCCAGGCTGAAGTTGGATCTTGGATGTCTAGCCTGGAATAAAAAAATTACTGGACCCAACTGTACAGGTACATGTCAAATGGGAGGTGAACCGTGTGGATGAATAAATAATTTGCCAGTGTGTACAAAAAGTGATATAACATCCACATGGAGAACATGGAACAGTTGCAAACTTATAAGGAGATCCTCCTGGTCAAATGGTACTCAAAACTATAGATGAGTCTGCAAAAAAAAAAAAAAAATCAGTGTCGACTGATATCTTCATCCACAGCCAATGTAAATCCTGGACCATACCCAGGTGTAAGGTAAGACTGCCTGGAGCCAAAGATATCTCAAAACTCCCAATACAGTCAGCATCTCCTGACCCTACTCTGCTCAAACTCCTTTTCCACAAAAGAAAGAGCAAATCAATACCTAGTTAGTTTATGCATTTATGCACAAATCTCTAATGTCAGACTATAGATACATTTGTGGCAATGCATTAATATTGACATGGGCTCCACTAAAATACTAGTGAAGTACTAGAGGTATTGAGGACACTGAAATTACACAAATGTGACTATGAAAATTTAAATAATCTGGAGCCTGTTTATCAGACTCCAAATATTATCACAATATTGCAAGTCATGTAAGTCTTCATACCCTTCAGCACTAGTATGTAAGTTGTGGATAGCCTTTTGTTCTGTGTGCTCTGCATGTTCCGGGTTTAGTTTGCTATTGACAGATTATTAGTTTGAGCTACTTGGTTGGAAAGTGCCAATTTAAGTTCCCATTCAGTGTGTGGCACGTCTCTTTCTTAAGAAGAATCTTGATTAAAATCCTGTTGAATGCACTGTTAGGGTGCCATTCTGGATTTATATTACTGAAAATAAAAACAATATTTGGTGCTAATATACTGAGGAGATGACAGATCTTTATTTGATGTGAGTACAGCTCTGGCAAAGTATGTAAGTGTACCCCATATTATGGGTCCCCTCTACATTTCATCCCATTCAGACAGCCAGACTCCTTGCTGAAAATTTCTGTTCTCCCAAAGCGTCTCCCCTGCAGGTTTGCACTGGTTTGAAGCATATCGAACATGGCAATTGAGAGGTTTGTTGGGTTCACACACAGCGCAGAAAGCAATTTTACTTTCATACTTGATGTTCTTGTGCACATCTGACCAGAGTAGCCGAGTGCACAAGTTGTAATCTTTCCAAAAGCAGTAGGTTGATATCAAAGACTTTGCAGTGAAGCAAGGAATTGTGGCAGTACTTCAAGGAACAGGTATGCAATTAACTGTTAAATACAGATTGAAGGAATGCCCCGCTTGGTTGCTGCAGGCTTTCCTTGTGCGCCAGCGATGACTGAATCTAAAGCACAGAGCATGGCAATATGATAACCTGTTAGCAGGGGGAAAAAAACAGGGGAGAATTATTGAGTAGTTGATAACATGCAGGCTGCTTAATGGTTTCAGAATACTGCACAAAATAACAAATCAGACCCTCTGAATTACAATTCTGTTGATAAAAAATGAAAAGGGAAGGAAAATAACCAATTCATATTGTGTACATGTGAGGTTTCTTTAAAAAACCAAAGCGAACTAGAAATTGCTCAGCCTACAAGCTCATTTAGCCATTGAAGAAGAGTACAGATGGTAGTGCACATAATTTGGAAAACAGAACAACACACTTTGCTGGAAAAAAAATTAAATAAACTGAGATTGCTTCTGTAGTTGGTGATGTAAACTGGGGTCTAGTGTGTTCAGTGGTTCTAATTTTAGGACAAGGCATATGAAACAGAATATTTTGATTCTGTTTTCTGTCCCATTATTTAACTATTATACTTACCTGTTTGGCCTGTAAGGTCATATTTGGATGGTAAGCTCCCTTGTGCAAGGGGTGTCTTTGGTTTTCCTGGTTTTGGCCAAATTTACCAAAACTGGACTGATAGATGGCCCTTCCCTGCCCCCTCCCGAAGAGAGAGGAGAGGAAGAGATAAGGAGATTTAGAAGTTTAGACTGAACTAAACTACTTTAATGAAGAAATAATATTAAAATCAAAAAGAAGAAAATAATTAAATAGATAGAATATATACAAAACCGTATCGAGCTCCCAGGATGACAGTCCCATCACTGGCAGGCACTGGGGAAGTCCCAGACTGG